>CM064498.1:55860233-56460233 GCA_032716605.1 Paralithodes platypus | reverse complement strand
AAACTGTTTTCGGACTGGACTAAAACTGATGGGATGGATGAAATGAAAGTGTTGCAGGGTTTGACCCCAGAACTAAATTCCATTCCTTTCAGGGACTCTCATGTTAACCCTTTGGCGCACCTATAGTTTCCAATCAAAGTTTTTCCCACTCCCAAATTATATCTCGGCTCACTCAGAGCCAGTTTTGTGCCCGGCGATAATTTGTTTCTGTGACGTTTTCACCAAAAAATCCTTGTATTTGGATTAATGAGGTACCATCGGCTTCGTTATTGATTGAACTTGAAGATAAGCGAATAAAAACATAGAATAAATACAAAACAACCACATTGGGGCACTCCGAAATAAGAATTGTAAAAAAAAAAGTAAATACCTTATCTCCAACTCGCGCTAGCTCAAAATTTTGCCCGCACCATTTTTGATGTGCATACATATATGGAAGCGGAATTTAATGAGGATTCCACTGGTAACTTCAGAATTACTATAAACCAAATAGTTACTGAGATCCACGAATAAACGTGAAAGTATCGAAACACAGACTGAGCTGTACTCTGCTCCCTTCCCAGCCAGCCGTGAGTAAACGGTTAAACTGAGGGAGTTGCCAATTGTACCCATTGAACTAGATGTAACACTTAATATCTATGCCAAATATGACGCGCGTCAGATGAAAACTTAATTTTTGGCGAATATTTTTAAGTTTAATGACTCTTAACGAGTCATCGTGCACCTAGGAAAAAAATACCTAATGACTCTGAACGAGTCATCGTGCGCCAAAGGGTTAAGGGAGGGGAGTATGGGCAGTGGGTTGCTTGGGGACATGAGGCCCAGCTGTTTGCCAGCACCATTACCAACAAAAGTAGTCATCAAATTCCGTCCGAAGACAATCATTGGTTTTCTATGCCAGTAGGCAATGTGGACGGGATCCCCCAACATATTTTATATTTTATTGGGGCCCCGAAATTATCTTTGTGCCAGTTACCTGAACCATTTTGTCCCCCCACACAGGCTCAGATCGACAAAGATTATAAAATGAGACAGAAAGCCTGGAGGCTGGCGTCTCAACACCTTCTCAGCCAACAACTTGGAGCCTCTCTGGCTAGGACAACTGAGTCGGTTAGGGACGCCGGAACTCAGAGGGCTCTTTCTCTGACCAGACGCCTCCTCCTCCAAAACTCAATTCAGTCTCTCGGCGATGTCCGGACAGCTATCTTTGAGGCTGTACAGGTGCGCCAAGATATAAGAGTGTATTTGGTGAGGAGACTTCCGGCGGAGATCGGTAGAAGGTTGCTATTATCCAATATTTTTACAGCTACCTTAGTCTCTAACCAAGCATGGAGTACAGTAACTTTTCTCCTGACCAACAACCTGCCACCACTACTAAATTCAAGGCTGAGCAGGCAGCTAAACAAAATTTCAGAACTAAGAGTTCCTTTCGTGGTCAGTCACAGTTCAATCAGTCAGCCAAGACTTTCACACCCCCTGCTCATACCAGGGCACATAAAGGGCGCGGTAACTTCAGGGGTAGAGGGAGGTGGTTTCGGGGCCAACACAGGGGTAAACCCGGTAGCGATGGTAGCAAGACCTCTCATCCCCCCATGCCAAAGTCAGAGTCACATTCATCCTCCAAAAACTGAGACACACCACAGGGCTCTCTCACTCCCAGTGCCAAGGCAAGGCGAGACGGATCCGAGAGTAGTACTGCCGGACAAGACCAGTCATGTGACTGGCAACTTCCGAGATTATTTCCGGGCATGGCCCCGGTGAACATGGGCAAGGACAGTGGTCCGCAAAGGTTTCTCGTGGCGGTGGTCCCGGCGACCCCGTTTACGTTTCCCCACAGAATTCAATCAGGTTTCATTGGAGGTGGGATCCATTATCAAAGAGATGGCACAAAAACAGATCATAATCCCCAGTCCTATGTCAATGCCAGTGTTCATATCATGGTTGTTTTTGGTGCCAAAGAGGGACAGTGTTCAGATGAGGCCGGTGATCGACCTCTCATATCTCAACACCCACATTCACAATCAGTCATTCAGGATGCTGACAGTGAATCAGATCAGGTTGTCACTCCCGCCGCAGGGCTGGATGTGCTCAATACATCTGAAAGACGCCTATTGACATGTCCCAATCAACAAACGTTTTCAGAGGTTTCTAGCCTTACGCAACGGGGATCAAACGTTTGTCTTTCAAAGAATGCCCTTTGGATTAAATCTAGCACCCCGAGTTTTCACAAAATTAGTTCGATAGGCGTTGCTACCATTGCTCAAACAGGGAATCATGATTTTATGGTACCTAGACGATTGGCTAGTGGTAGACCAATCCAAGATAATGTGCCTTCATCATGTTCAACTAGTATTAGACCATGTAGAGACCTTAGGGTTCAGGGTAAACTTAGCAAAGTCATCTCTCATTCCCAACAAGCAAATCCAGTGGGTGGGCCTTATCTGGGATACCGAGTTACTAACTCTGAGTCAGAGTGTGGACAACCGTCAGAGATTTCGCAGGAAACTCTTCCGATTTCTGCATTCTCGGACGACAATGAGGAATCTCTGGGAATCTCTGGTAGGCTCACTCAATTGGATACAGCTGACGGTACCGTTAGGTCGTCTGAAGGTCAATATTGGAAGGAAACAGGTGTTTTCCACTTTCACCGGCGGAAACACTGAGGACAATTCCAACTTTAATCCACAACCTCCTGGCGGCTTGGGCGAAGCCAGAAGTAATTCACTCCTCCTTGACTTGGACAGCTCCACCTCCGACGGTTTGGGTAGATACAGACGCGTCAGGAACCCTGGGATGTGGTTACCAATCAAACTTAGGCCATCAGGGTCAGGGTCGATGGTCAACATCAAATCATCTTCATATCAATGCCAAGGAGTTGCTAGTCCCACTATTCTTTTTACAGGAGCACGGCATGAGCCAGGCGGGAAAGTCCCTAGCCTTCAGAATGGACAATTTGACTGCAGTGACATGCATTCAAAAGCAAGGATCAGTGAGATCACAAGTGTTACAAGGGTTGTCGGAAAAGATATTTCGACTAGCCACGAGGCTCGGGATTTATCTTCACGCAACGTATCTGCCCGGCGTGGCAAATGTATGGGCAGATGCTATGTCCTGGAGACAGAGCACTCAAGTAGAATGGGCTCTCAGACAAAACATCTTTCAAAAGTTGATTGGAGAGCTCTACCATCCACAAGTGGACTTGTTCGCGTCAGAGGCAAGCCACAGGCTGCCTCAGTACCTCATACGCCGGAGTCTCACTCCGGCGGGGGGTCCGGACACATTTCTGGTAGAGTGGAACAAATGGAGCTCCATTTATCTGTTTCCACCTCCAGACGCATTCTTAATGTGCAAAGTAGTTCACAAACTACGGGATTATCGGGGCAGGGTCTCGATGATCGCGCCCTTGTGGCCGGCTCAAGTGTGGTACAACCAATTGAAGATGTGGAGCGAGAACCCGGTGTCGCTCCCGATCTCGTACTTCCACTTAGAGACAATTGCAAACCTCAAGACCTCGCTGACTTTTGCCTTGTGGATATTCAGAAGGCCAAGTGGCTAGGCCAGTTTGGGGAAACCGTGACTCACAAGTTGATTAATCAGTATGCTCCATCAACCCGACGACAGTACCAATCACACTGGAAGTAATTTACTACCTGGATTGTAGAAACTGGTCAACAGCAGTCCTCAGTGGCTCTGGTGTTTAATTATTTAAATTACCTATTCGATATTCAAAAGTTGTCAGTTGTCACATTAAGGAATCACCTCATAGCAATTAGGACACCATTTTTAGATTTAACCCAGCAAGTGCGGATCTCCTCATAAGAGTTTTACCGGGGTGCTGCGGAACTCCTCATATAATCCAAGGCCTAAAAAAAAAAACATTTAAATCAGCCCTGTATAATTTATTTGCCAAATATCACTCCTCCACACCCCCCCCCCCCCCTTCAATTATCACCTATTCTCCCTGGTAGTCCCTTATTCTTAGGTATATTTTCGTGCTAACATTAGCGAGTTGGTAGCAGGGCGTGGTCATCTGTGTTACCAAGCGTGGGAAAGAGCGAGAGAGAGACTACCACGCAACAGTGTCTCTCCACGGCTGGCTGGCTGTCTCAGCCATAAGTTATGTAACTCCCGGCCTCTATCGCCGATTTTGACCATCCAAACGCTGTTTCCACTTGTTATATTGTTGTAACAGGTTAACCCTTCAGACCCGGAAGGGCTCTTAAACACCCATAAAAAACACACCCGAGCTACCCGGAAGGGCTCTTAAACACCCATGAGCTCAAAGCCTGTAAGCTTGGTGTGCGAGGCGTACGTCCGACGCATGTAAACAACAGCCGGCTGGACCGACGCCCCACATCTCCGGCCACAAGAAGGAGTGCGTCGCTTGTTCGGGTGTGCCTGTATGTTGTTGTTAAGTATCGAAAAGTAGTGTAAAGTGGCTGTTTTGCCATAAAGTTATCTCCAATGAAATCATCATCACAACTGAACCAGTTGACTTAGAGAGCTCTACTTAATGCCATTCTACAGGTACGAAACACATCTACGCTTGGGGATGCGCGGGAATGCGGAAGCAGTCAGAATAACAAAGATACGGTAGCCTAGGCGTAGACGTTTTTTCGGCCAAAACCCCCGGATTTCGGGGAATATATATGGAATACATAGCCGGGGCTGGAGGGTTAATACTTTTATAATCAACGTAAAATAGGCGCATATGGATAAGTATTAATAATATTTATGGTACGATGACGATTTGAGTTTAGGAAACAGTCTAAATACCTCCGCACAGGGAGGGGTGGCCAATACCCCACCCACACAGCGGAGAGGTTAACTGGTCTGTCTGTACCGGAGGCGGAGGAAAAGGGTTTCATGAGGTCTTGCTTCAAGCTTCGCCCTCCTCCTCGTCAACTCACACCAACCTGGTCTCTTGATCTGGCCCTTGAGATGCTTCAGTTCCGTAAATAATGCAAGGATCCTCCCTTTGACCTAATACTTAAAAAGGCCATTTTTCTAATGGCACTGGCTACGGGTGACAGGGTGTCTGAGTTGGCGGCGATGAGTTCGGAGCCAAACTGTCTAAAGTTTTCAAGGCGTAACATGGGTGTACATATTGCTCCTGCTCCTAACTTCATTGCTAAGAATGAACATTATAATCATGTATTTACAGAGTTCGAAATTCCGGCTCTGAAACAGGGTGACAGGCACCATTTACTGTGTCCAGTGCAGTCACTTATGTTATTTATGCGGGCTTCCCGGCCCTCACAGGCGGGAGCCCTCTGGGTTTCACGGACAGGTATGCGGTTACAAAAACGTCGGCTAGCTGCGTTATTAATGGAAGTCATTCGTGAGAGCAATCCCGGCATGTTGGCAAGATCACACGATATCCGTAAATGGGCGGCATCACTTCGATTCCTCCATAATTACTCTCTAGAAGATATTCAGCAGATCCAATTGTGGTCATCAAACATGAAACCTTCTCGTACATGTGTAGCATTAAGGCAGAAAGTCTAGTTTCAAGCTAATTTTGTGATGAAAAAGGGGGGGGGGGGGAGTACCCTAGCTAAGGACTCTACCTGCCTCTGAAGTGATACAAAATGTAACGAGTATTAAGGTCATGTGATAATCTGTTCCTTAGACTAAAGTAAGTCTACTCAGGAAATTTCTATTTATAAGTCTACTCAGGAAATTTCTATTTATATGTTAACACTATGGATGCAATAGGGTTTCCAATATACTCAATAATCTTAAGGATTAGGATTAGAATTAGAGTACAAATATTTTGGTAATACAGTACCTGAGGCCATGAATATGTAGGCCAACATACAGTATTAACAAATTTGGATGATAATGAATGTTTCATTTATCTTGGGATGTATAAGCTAAATACCTGAGGCCATGAATATGTAGGCCAACATACAGTATTAACAAATTTGGATGATAATGAATGTTTCATTTATCTTGGGATGTATAAGCTAAATGAATAGTTTATTCTTGTGTTACACCAACTGTTCTATCAAACGTAAAGGTGCTAACACTACAGGCTTCCTTTAAGAAATGTCACCTGTAACCCTCTTTTATATTTTTCTTTGATATTAAACTGATCTGATTAGTACGTGTTTATTTGGACCTTATCTGGTTTATTAGTGGTATTCGATGTTCATGATGAATGTCCCCCTCCAGTCTTGAGAATTCAGGCGCATCATCAATGATGAAGGGGCCACTAATAAATTATAGGTTTGAGTCCCGAAGGGAAGAAGGAAAACCTAATATTTAGTAGTGGCCCCGGAATCATTGACGATTTTGGCCCTCCCTTCCGTCCCCTTCCCATTCATCTGCTACATATTTGAGTCTCGATATGTCAGATTAAGAGTGAACAGATGCTATGAGCAAGATGGCGTGCCGTACCCAAAAGAGCAGACGCACGGGAAGTGCAATGCTAGGTCAAGTTTAATTTTAATTTTTATTCTTTATTTATTTTAATAGTTTTTCTAGTAGTGGTACCCACATCATAAGGACGAGTCCGTGAGTGGTTTTAAGAGCGTTTCGCTCACGATGTGTGGCAATCGTATTTTGAGTTCTCCCCGGGCGGGAAGTTTGAACAGCAAGCTAGAGTTCAAAGATTGGCCATTACCTACGTAAGGCGCATCGTCAATGATTCCGGGGCCACTACTAAATATTAGGTTTTCCTTCTTCCCTTTGGGACTCAAACCTATAATCTAGCGCATCCCCTTTTCCTTTGTATATATTTACTACTGGTATTACACTTTTGAGCCAATCCTCTGGGATTTTCTCATCTTTAATAATGGTGTTGTTGTTGTTGTTGTTGTTCCCAAGACTGCCTGGCCGAACAGCCCCAAGGTCCCGAGCAATAATGGTGTTTATCAACTCGGTGACTAAGTTGACACCAGTCTCCCCTGAGGCTTTTATCATCTCAGCAACAATGTCAGAGCACCCTGGAGCTTTACTGCCTTTCATTTCATTGATTGCGTCGCTCACTACAGCTGGTGCTATCAAAGGAGGGGGTCCAGATATTGGTTTTTCGATACTGAGCTGTTCCTTATCCAATTCAAACTCTACATTTAGCAATCGTTCATAGTGTGCCTTCCATGCTTCTCTGATTTTATTTTCTGCATACACAATCTTCCCATTATCGTTTCTAACACACTGTTCACCTATAATATCCCTACTGTCATTTTTAACTCGCCTAGCTAGGTTGAAGATCCCATTGGGATTGTCAGTGTTACACACTTGTTCGAGGACCAGGTCCTTAATGCCTTTTTTAGCATTGTAAATAACTCTTTTGGCAGTTCGTTTAGCTGCCTGGTATTCCTCCTTGCTTTGAAGCATCTCCTTTTCTCTTTCACAGCATGTTCTACCTCATCGTTCCACCACCAGGAGGTCTTATTCCTGGGGTGACCCTTTGTTCTCCCACAGACTTTGTCAGTGGCAGCGATAAGGCAGCGAAAGTTCCATTGACTATTTACATCGTTAGGCCTAGCTTCCTTATTCCTATTCATTTCCTCCAGTTCACTATGAAACCTATCCCTTACTTCCTTGTTCTTCAGCAGCCACACTTTCCTTTTGGGTATGTATACCTTCTTGCGCTTAGGATCTCTGTATAAGCTTATGTCGCACACAAGTAGCTTATGCTGGGGGATACATTCTTCGCTCGGAATGACCTTTACATCTCGAACAAGTTTCAAGTCTTTCCTGTTAACCAAGAAGTAATCTATCTGGCTACTGGAGACCCCAGTTATACGTGATCAAATGGCCCTGTCTTTTCTTGAACTTCGTGTTACACACAACCATGTCGAGTGCAACGCAGGACTCCAGTATATATTCGCCTTCCAGATTCCTCCTTCTGTAACCATTTCCTCCATGTACCCCCTCGTATCCATCTGCAGATGCTCCACGTGACCATTCACCCCCCCCCCCCCCCCACGATTGTTATTACATTCTCCGAGAGGCCTGAAATGACACTGACGGTGTCATTCCAGAAGTCCTCTTTTATCTCTTCTGTAGACCAGCCTGTGGGGCATGTGCAGATATCACATTCAGAATTCTTTCACCAACTTTCAACTTCAAAACAATCAGCCTTTCACTGACTCTCGTAATCTGAAGCACACTTTCAGCCAGCTCTTCAGCCGCCAGAACACCCACTCCTCCTTTCACTTTATCAGTCTCCACCCCTATCCAGTAGATCCTATATCTTTTCTTTCTTCCGACAATCCACTGTACCCCATGCCTCTTCCAGAGTGTTTCCTGGGCACAGAAGACGTCCACTCGCCTCCTCTAACACATCTCAGCCACTTCATTTGCACGCAGATTAAAACTACCAACATTCACACTAGCAAGTCTGAGATTGTGGGGGGCATTTGTCCTCATCCTTTATATTATACATAATATATATATATATTAGTAGCCTATATAACCGATTTGATCTGAATATCAATCTAAATGGATAGGCCTACCGGTATAATTGCATAAAGAAAACCGCATGAGCTCGCAAACATTTGTCAGCAGCTGTACATTCTGACAATTTTCATTAATCTCATTCCACTCATATTTGTTTGCAAGATATTTTCTACCTGACAGCTGCTTTCCAATTTTTCTATTACAGTACAGTACTATACGGTACTCAAATATTATGTGCTATCCACGGGGCCCTGGACATCGTCTCCATGCTACCAAACACCTCTTCCCATATTGTCCTTTGCAGTGATTCTCGAAGCGCTCTGCAGGCGTCATGCGTTTACGCTCCCACCGACCCGCTAGTAAAAACCATCTTACATGAAATATACCTGTTCAAGTGCGGGGGTCTTTCATTCACACTATGTTGGATCCCTGCACATGTAGGTATCAAGGGGAATGAGAACGCAGACCTTCTTGCTAAAGAGGCTTGTCATGGGGCTCCCTCTCTTATTCTCCAGAGGCCAAAGGATATTTTCCCAGTCTTGCAGCAACGCTTACTTGATGCATGGCGTTCACAACCTGAATCTAATAATTTCCATTCACTTAAGGATGACATTTCCTTGTGGCCTTCGTCGATTGCTACATGTCGAGCGGACCAAAACGGTATTGACACGTTTGCGTGTTGGTCACACGCATCTTACTCATGGTTATTTTGATGTTCACCCCTCGAGATCTACCGCCTGAGTATCAACTATGTCACACCCCATTAACAGTTCATAATTTTCTCTGTGTTTGTCCTGTTCCCTTACTCTAATAGGCCATGAACAGTAGGCCCATACCTATGAGGCTATAAATATTCAAACTGTTCCCTTACTCTAATAGGCCATGAACAGTAGGCCCATACCTATGAGGCTATAAATATTCAAACTGTTCCCTTACTCTAATAGGCCATGAACAGTAGGCCCATACCTATGAGGCTATAAATATTCAAACTGTTCCCTTACTCTAATAGGCCATGAACAGTAGGCCCATACCTATGAGGCTATAAATATTCAAACTGTTCCCTTACTCTAATAGGCCATGAACAGTAGGCCCATACCTATGAGGCTATAAATATTCAAACTGTTCCCTTACTCTAATAGGCCATGAACAGTAGGCCCATACCTATGAGGCTATAAATATTCAAACACTATAATATACTGTACAGTTAGTCAAAGTTCCAGCTGACCCACCCTCGCTCTGGGTCCCGCAGAATTAGCTGGCAATACTGGTGTAGTGGTGCAGGGATACCACTTGTCATTAATGTGTTACCTGTGCCTGTCCTGTATATTACTGCAAATTAGACTATGTAATGTTCACGTTGTGAAGAATAAATGATCGTTCATTAAGCAGCCACCAATACAACAGAAATATGTTTTCTTATAAATTCGAGTAAAGTATGTTGTGGCAGCCAGCAGGTTATATATGCGTTGCCAATCAGTGGATATAATAACTTGAATATTTAAACAAATCTACGAACTTTGGGTGCATGTTCGGGATCATACATAGCGACGTATGCATTTTTATTTGAGAAAGTATTACTTTCCCTTGTTTAGTATATGTTCTAACAATGATATAGCCAAAATCAGATTTACCAATCCCAATCTTTGTAAGACACACCTCCTTCCTACACCAGTATTGCCAGATAATTCTGCGAGCCCCAGAGCGAGGGTGGGTCAGCTGGAACTTTGACCAACTGTACCTGTGTGGTAACAAAGTACTGTATACTAACCTAGTAACCTGAAGTTGCAGTATGTTGGATGACTGACACCTTGGTGGCTTGGTCACCAAAATTGATGTGGCTATAACCCACACTGAAGTTGATGGTTCGAGTCCGAGATACGGGAGGATAGAAACCTTCGGCCACAGACCTGATGCGGCTATAACCCGCAACTAGGTTGATGACTGAAGAGAACTAAGGTAGCGGTGCGTACGGGACGACAGCAACCTTGGGTCACCAGACCTGATACGGCTATAACCCGCACCTAGGATGATGACTGAAGGTAACTATGTCCAACACACACTGGAACTCTCCTTACACCCACAGTTTCCACCCGCTTGGGTGGTGATAGTAGACTCCCTCTGAAATATACAGAGCTTTTCAGCTACTGCATGAACAATGAAAGGTGTAAAATATAAACTACATTACTGTACTGTATATAAATATATATAATCATACATTATACATTAACTGCCGTACCGTAACATCTGAGCTCTACAGAACAAACATATACCGGTATACTGTACAGTATGATACTCAATTTCTCATGGAGTCTTAACGGAATGAAATTGAGATTATATATACTGTATGATAAGTATGATGATTATGATAGGAAAAGACAAATATGAGGCCAATTTTGAATGTTCACTTCCCAACTATTTTCAAGGTTTTATTGAATAGGCCTATTCGACATTCAAATGTATAAAAGATTAATTTAGGAGTATATACCGTACCAAAATTATTCCATTCTATGATATTCAATTTCCAACAAATGGAATAAAAACAAGATTATATATAAGATAAATATGGAGATTATGATACAAAAAACAAATATGAGGCTAATTTTGAATGTCCAATATCAAACCGGGAAAATATCAAGGAAATTGATAGCCCACTTTTTTTCTCATGAATTAGTTTGCGTGTTTTAACTAGTTTTGGTAAGGGTTGTGTTAGCAGGTGTACGCTCGCTTTGTTTACATAAGTTGTATGCTCGCAGTTACATTCGCGTCTAATTTGACTTTTTTTTTATAGCCTACAAAATTATTCCACGGCCAGATGTTATTTGCCCCCTGCTGGTAATTTATATGATAAAGACAATAAGTCATTGGGGATGAGGCCCTCAACCCATTAATGTATCCAACGGCCGGTAACAGCGGGTGCCCAACCCCGATAGGGGTTGAAATAGGGGAGCTATCCCCCCACCAAAGGCGGCTTTCTAGGGCCTTTCCTAGCTGATGCTGAGAGGATTGGGTTCTAGTTATGTGGTGATGGGCTGGTCTATCAGAGTGAGAACTGAGCGATCTCTGCCATACCCATAGCTTACTCTGACTGTTCCTTTTACTTATATATTTTCTAGATCTCAAGTGACGGCGTCTCTTCCGTGGATTGACCTCCCAATCTACCAAGATTAAAAGCCAAAGCGTCACATTTTTCCTATGCCCCTCAACTTTCTCTTCATAATTGCTGAGGGGCACAGGGCTCTGGGTGTGGCTTTAGTTTCCCGGGCATTTCTGCACCCTCCTCAGCTCCCCGCCATGGATTGGCTTCGGTCACCCAGGCTTTATTGTGGTCAGCAGGGAGGCTTCTGTGGGGGCGCTCGGTTATGGCCTTGGCCTTGCTCGGGGACTTGGGGCTGTTCGGCCAGGCAGCTTGGGGAACAACAACAACAACAACAACGGCCGGTAACAAAACAATTTAGCCTACCCAACACCTGGCCGTGGGATACAATAATGGATTGACCACCCATGACTTATTGTCATCATCATAGGCTATATGTTACCGGCAGGGGCAAATAACAGCAATAAAAACAGTCAAATTAGACGGGAATGTAACTGGTAGCGTGCGACTATATAAACAAAGTGGACAGTTTATACCCCCAAGTTTGCCCACCTCACCCCCCATGCATTATTGTCAAGATTCAAGACTCATCATCATATATTATATATGAACAGCAATGCATGGGGCAAATAACAGCTAGCCATGGAATAATTTCATAAATAAAAACAGTCAAATTAGGCTTAGATGCGAGCATAAGTTACTGCGTGTATAAATTATGTAAACAAACTGTCACCATACGCCCACAAATACAACCCTTAACCCTAGTTTTCATCACTATTCAGTGGTTTTTAATAGCCTAGTAACAACAATTGGAAAGTACTTTTTCCGGTAAGATCCTGTGTAGCGGGGAGAACTGTTTTTCAGATGCCTATTTAGGCTACTAAGAAATATTAAACAATATCTTTAACCTAACCTAATCTAGGATATTAGTGGAGTATTTATGAATGTAAAATGTAAAAATATATTGTAACATTACCAAACTATTGAGATATAATTACAGGTCTCCCCGCTACACAGGATTATGCCCTTTTTCCCCATTTGGTCTATCCAATACTGTACATAGCTAAGGTGTAAAAATAGAGTAATTTTGTTTAGACTGAATGAAAATGAGAAGGAATACAAGATAATTTAAAGAAAATATGGTAAATATTTACGAGCCGCACCACAGCTGGGATCTCATTTCTAATGGTAGTTTTGGGTTCCTATCATTTTATGCTTCATTGCTACGGTATATACTTTTTATCCACCGGAAAATATTTTTTCTTGGCTTTATTTTTTATTTTTTTTTTAGCATTAACCCACTGAGCCCCAGCTAGTTATAAATAAATGTACCACCAGGGACCGGCAGGATTTGATTTTTTTTTCCAGAAACAATAGCGAATGGGTTAGGAATGAAGGAAAAACCACAAAAAAACTATCAAAAAGGTCAAAAAGGGGTCCTACGGAGCCCCCGAAAGTCGATTTTAGAAGAGTAAAAAATTTAAGGCAAAACACCCAAAAACCATATTTTTGCGCGCTCACGCGCATGCGGTTGGACTTTGAGAGTTTTCAACCATCGGCATGGTTGCGTGGGATACCGGTACTTACACAGTTCCCATACAAATCTGAGCCCTCTAGGTGCCATAGGACCGGAGTACCAGTGACGACATGTTGTCGTCGCTGGGGTTTAGCGTTACATACATTGCCGACGACACGTTGTCGTCGCTGGGGTTCAGTGGGTTAACCTAACCAAAAAACCTAACCTAGCCTAAATGTATTTGGGGGCTATTAGGTTAGGACTAATGCTAAAAAAAGAAAAAAGGCCAAGAAAAAAAACAAAAAATCCGGTGGATAAAAAGTATATAGGCCTAGCAATGAAGCATGAAATGATAGGAACCCAAAACTACCATTAGAAACGAGATCCCAGCTGTGGTGCGGCTCGTAAATATTGACCGAAAATATATATGGTACACTCGGATAGCCTACCAGTCTCTAGCCCACCCCACTCTAGCACAAGGTGAGGCCAGGACCCTTTCTGGACGGTGGCCCACAGTGATAGTTACGGCTGGGGTTGGAAGAGAGAGAAACGCACACACGAACACAGTGTGAAGCATTTGGGACAGGATTCGAAGACTTCACACTGTGCTCGTTTGTGTGTTGCCTTCTCTCTCAAACCCCACCCCTCACCATCCAGAAAGGGTCCTGGCCTCACCTTTAGCCAGAGTGGGGTGGGCTAGAGACTATGGTATCCGAGTGTACCGGTACGTAGCCTATGTTACAAAACTTGAATCGGGCATTTTTTTTTTTTTTTTTTACCAGTGCTTTAGGCTAGGGCCTAGGCTATACAGTAGACCTACCCATATACCGGTAATGCATTTACGATGGTCGAGATAAATTTTAATATAGGCCTATTCTATGCAACATACTTATTCTAGCCTAAGCTATAGGCCTAATAGCCTTCCAATATTGAGAATAAATTTGTGGTCGTCTCGTAAATAAGTAGCTTAGCCTACCCCCTAGCTTAACCCTTCCCGGCCAGGCAGCATTTTAAAATGACACCCCTTGTGAAGCGCAGGAGCAGTGGCGTAGCTAAGGGGGGGGGGGGGGGGGGGGGGGGGGGGGGGGGGTGTTTGAAATCGCCCCCCGGGCCCCCAAGAGAAGGGGGCCCCCACATGGATCTGAAAATAATATTAATTATACTAATAGTATATACTGTATATATAAGTAATATTAATAATGAGTTAAATAAACATCACTTAAAATTGTGTTTTCTGATTTAACCCCTTTCTTTTCTTCTATCCTGCGAAGTCATGGGTATTTAAAATTAGAAAAATAACGATCACTTCATCAGTATTGATTTGGCGGTGCAAGGGGAAACATCGTCGCTCTCGCTCCTAGCCTCCTACCCGCCACTTGCTTAGGACGCACTGCCTATAGGTAGGCCTAATGATTATACTTTATATACATTACAAAATAGCACTATTGAGTTTGACAGTTGGTTAATATACTGTGTTTTTCGTAAGCATGTGTAAAGGAATAATAAGATATAGCCTAATTTGACAACAAGAAACATGGTGATTGTTAGTAAGTTGAGTGTATAACCGAAGATTAGGCCTACATACAATTATATATAAATATAGGAACCAAAAATTTCGGTAATATTTTCTTTTTCGTGAACTGTAATGGTCAAATCGATAGATATATTTCATAGATAACCCTATGTACTAACCTTGTGAGAAAGTTGAGTGGTATCGAAAACATATTTGTAGAGTACGCTAAACTTCTAAAGTGCTAAAATTTTTAGGCCTTGAAATTTGTAGGCCTATGTGTTGGTCTCATATTTGTTTTTTCGAACTGTAGGGGCTAGGGGCCTAACATAGCCTATACAATGTTTATGGTCTAACTTAACCTTAGCTTTATCGTGAAAAAAAGATGCATAGGTCGTTTAATATTAGTCAATTAAGTATGGGTGCAATACATCAGCTAAAACTAGAGCATAGCGAGGGCAACATTAATGGTGTAGAGTGTAGGCTACCTTGGTTAGGCTATGAGCACTATGACTCATTCTTTCAAATTTAGACTTGGAGCACTTTTATTTATGCTACCATACGCCTTCCATATATAGGCTATGGTGGCTGTACATATCAAGCCCAGGAACTGTGAATAAGAAGGAACACAGTTGTGAGCATTGAATATCGTTTGTAGGTTTAATCTAGCCCTTTGGCTAGAGATTTCAGAGGCTGAGAGAGCATTTGGGGCGCTTTGGATTCCTTCTTCAAACCGATATCTTCTTATGAAGTCTATGGATGAGGAATCTCTACAAAAACATTAGTGCTGACTTTGGCCTCCTTCTATGATGATGTGCAACCCATATCCCTTTTTATTGACACATAGATGCAGTGTGCTTTTCTTCAACAAACTAGTACCAACCAGCACCAGAAGATATTTTGAAGAAACTAGCTGCATACAGCAATGATGTCTGTCCCAGCCTTGCAACTGCAATCAGAATTTTGCTCACTCTAACAAACCTCCATGCATCCTGTGAAAGAAGCTCCTCAAAACTGAAGTTAGTGAAAAAACTATCTACGGACCACCAATGGAGCAAGACAGGCTCAGCAGCTTGGTTTGATGTCAGTGGAGTCGGACCTCTTAGATAAAATAGAAATCAATGAAAGGTGATATAGACGATTTTGCTGCAAAGAAGGCACGACGAAAGTTGTTGAGGTTAGGATGAAAATGATCACCAAATGACTCTATATACTTCAAAGTATTAAGTCAAAGTTAAGAATTAAGATTCCTGTTTTTTTCTTTTCTTTTTGGTATATTATATGATTAAATGTGATATAACCTAGCAGAGATAATAAGGCCTAAAACATTCTGTTTAGGAAATGGCATTTGTAGGAAGAAAATTCTCAACTCCATTATTGTTTATCGAGTTTAACTAGAATGGCTTTATTTATAAATGTATATTTAACCAAATGTTAAACATTATATCAATCCTTAAATCACTTATCATTTTATAACCTTTTATATTTACTCACCAAAAAAAATATGAATAAATAGCTAAAGTTAGTATACATACTGCATAGACAAAAATCTATTTTTATTTTGTTTTAACCTCAGGAAAGTACGTTTTGGGTTTTAGAAGATGGTTTAGCCTATATGTTTTACAGTATTGTACCATCCATTGTACATGTATTCCTAATCCATTAGATAACGGTGATAAAATAATTAATTGTATATTAAATTATTACCAGTACCCCACTAATGAGTCATGGATATCGTCCTTCAAATGCACCTAGGTAGCATTATTATTCTAAAATTTTCTCGGGGGGGGGGGGGGGGGGGCTTACAGCGCCCCCCCGAACCCCCCAGCTGATTAGGCTCGCTTCGCTCGCCACTCCCACCCCCTTCTATAATAAGCAAACCATGGAGGGGGCCCCTCCAGGCACCAAGCCCCCTGGGCCTCCAAATCTCTAGCTACGCCCCTGCGCAGGAGCCCGGGTGTAAGCTTGAAAGCCTATTAACCTGACAAGCGCGATATAGACCTAGGGGCTAGGGTAGTTATTTGTGCATTTCTAGCCTTGGATTCTGACAGAATTCGTTATACAGTAAAAGTCCGTTAATCCGACGACCGATGATTCGAATCTCCCAATAGTCCGAATTTTTCAATTTGAGGCCAAATCCGAATTCACCCGATGGTCCAAATTTCAAGAAGTCCCAAAGTCCCCTTTTTGAGGCATTAGTCCACTCAAATGACACATAATGGAGCACACACATATCATATGTTCATGAATTCACTTTAAAAGTTTACCATTGTCATTGTAGCCTATACCTACGTGCAAAACATTCAGATACTTTAATGGTCAAAGGAAGCTACTGAAATAAACGTAAAACACCTTCTTCTTCTTCTTCTTCCACATCGTCTGCTAGAGAGTTTGTTTTGCTCTTGAACGCATCCTTGGGACGCTCCGATGCGCTACTGGCTTGCACCGCATTTTCTGCAAGCGCATTCAGTCTTCAGCTTGAAAACGCACCTTTGGACGTATTAGTCTTGAGCTTGAAAACGCACCTTTGGACGTTCCGATACGCTACTATTTATAGTTCAGTGATCGGAGCGGTCCCAAGGGTGCTTCAATACAATATAATGTAAACAGAGCACATCACAAAAGGAAAATCACAAAATTAAAATTACAAGAACCTCTCAGGGAAGTGCCGTTGTTAAGGCATTACTTAACAATGCATCTGATCTTCAAGAGCAAGACAAACTCGCTAGTAGACGGAAGAAGAAGAAGAAGACGTTTATATCAGCAGATTCCTTTGACCATTAATCTGAATGTTTTGAAGTAGGTAATAGGCTACAATGACAATGGTAAACTTTTGAAGTGATTTCATGAACATATGATATGTGTGTGTGCACCATTGTGTCATTTGGGTGGCCTAATGCCTCAATGTTTTCGTCATACACAGGTTCATAGGGGTAAAGTCCGATAATCCGAAAAATCCACTAATCCGAACGAGGGCCGGTCCGCTGCCCTTCGGATTAACGGAAGTTTACTGTATTTACAATATAGACCATTATTTGTTTTCAGTATGCTTTTATTTTACATATACTGTATGATGTATATATGAACCTTCAAGAGTGCTAAAATAAGTTGGAAAAGCATTTGGGTGGTGAAAAACGAAGATATTGGCCACCCGGTCATAATCTCAGGCGAGAGAGAGCCACAGGTAACCCTCCCCTCTCGGTGTCTATGAGTCAACTGAGACGAGCGGGGCGGTGTGTGCCGGTGTCTGGGTCTTGCATAACGATCTTTTATGCAACCCACTTGTGCTACATTATCGCGGGAGAGAAAAATAACCGATAAATGATGATAATAAGAGGAAAAATAGGTGATAATTGAGGAGGGGGGGGAGGGGGGAATAAGGTGGGGAAGGAGGGGAGCGGGAGTGGTGAGAAACACATGGATGAGTACTAGAGGGGAATTATCTCACCTAGAGACAAATTCCTTTGTTTTGGTAGGCCCTTTTTTTTGGGAAGGCTTTTTTTATGGTCTTGCTTCCGTGAGGCCTATCGCGTTCCCTATAGGAAGCCTTCCGTGAGGCCTATCGCGCTTGCCGGGTTAAGAGTGTTTTGAAAGCCGTGCGTCCGACGTATGTAAACAAAGCCTGTCTTTGCAACACCGCACCTCCGAAACCAAGGAGACGTCGGATCAATGTTGTTTTTGTATGCTATGACGAAATCAGTGTTTGCAAAGGTCCGATACTGCGAACATTGCATCGAATCTCTCTCCACGGAAATCATCATCACAACTGAACCAGTTGACCTAGAGAGCTCTACTCAATGCCAGTTTACAGATCAGAAACAGCACTACGTTTAGAGATGTGTGGGAATTCTCTAGCAATTAAAATAACAAAGATACGGGTAGCCTATTAAAGACGTTAAGAGATTTTTTGGCCAGAATCCAGAATCCAGATCGCCCGGGCTCCCAGCCTCCCAACAATGTCCTTAGGATGGCGAGCCCGGGCAAGAAGGGTTAAGGGTAGGCCACACCCTCTCGCCCCCCAATTTCCAAAAAACCCACCAAACCCCACTTAATTTTATGATATTGAAATATTTTTTGTTCTTCTATTAGTATCTATTAGTACAGTAGGGTCTCACATAAAACGAGTTTATGGTCGATAAACGAGGGCGTTTTATGTGAATTCGTTTTATGTGAACACAGCATTTTGGTGGCGCAATATCGTCAATGTTCACTGTAAGCGAAAATTTTCGTACAAAGCGAACGATATTTCGTACGTTTTGTACGATATTTCGGCGTTTTATATGAAAGCGTACGATATTTTGTACGTTTTGTACGATATTTCGGCGTTCTATATGAAAACTCCTTGTATTTGCCCCACTTTGGCGGCGGACTCGTTTTATGTGATCACATTCGTTCTGATCGAAAATTAAATATTAATATTTTAGGTCGGTCGTTTTAATCGAGACTCGTTTTATGCGAACACGGTTTATGCGGGACCCTACTGTATTAGCCTAGTATCCTTTATATTTTCACCGAATAGGCCTAGGCCTATGGTTGGTTTTCTATGATAATTTTTTTGTAGGCCCTATTAGGCCTAGGCTAGCATAGGCTAGGCTAATATTTTTTTGATATTTTCAGAAAAATATCCCAAAATCCAAATTTTGTATTAGGCTAAACCTCCTGATAGGCCTAGGCTATGCATGGTGCATTCTTAAAGTGGTTTTGGTACTTATAACCAAAACTACCACTAGCCTAATTATTTCTCAATATTTGAAGGCTATTATAGGATAAGGATGTTGCAAAGATCATATTAAAATGTGTTTCAACCTCCGGAGATACATTTTAAGTGCACTATATAAAGTACTGTAAAAACAAAAAACTCTCCCTATTGACGGCAGTGAAACTCCTATTTAGCACCCTACTGTTAAAATAGACGTAATTGTTTAATCGAAGGCCTTTTTTTCTAGTTATTAAAAACGTATTCTATGGTGTATTATATGATATATAGAAGCAATAGAAATGTTAAAATTACCTGGGAAGTGTATAGGCCTAGGCCCTATTAGCCTAAACCAAATACTAGTGCGCGGCATTAGAGTAAGTCCACGGATGTGTGTTTACATTTTGGGTATGGAGCGATCTGTTGCCTACTCTAACAGCTCCCTTGTATGCGTATTTCCTTAATTGACCGACCGTAATTGTTTAATCGAAGGCCTTTTTCGTAATTGTTTAGTAGAAGGCCTTTTTTTCTAGTTATTAAAAATTTATTCTATGGTGTATTAGGCCTATATGATACACTGTATAGAAACAATAGAACTGTTAAAATGACCTGGGTAGTGTATATTAGGCTAAACCAAATACAAAACTTTGAATAATGAGGTAAGAGATATGTTTTTTATCACTTTTCAACCCAAGACCAGCGGGGGTCTGGGGGCGGCAGCCCCCAGGATGCCCAGGTTAGGTTAGGTTAATAATAATAATAATAATAAGCATGTTACTTATTTCTCATAAGCGCCAATTTTTCCGAAGAATTCACTAGCGCTCGAAAAGAGAAAGAAAAAAGAACAAAAATCAATGCATCAAAAGAAGGCTCATATACAACACACATTTAACAATCACCAGCAGTGGCAAAATAGCCTAAACTCTATAGCCATCTGTCATGACACCTCTCTCAAGATCATAGCTTCTCTCAAAGAGAAAAGTCTTAAGTTGTCTCTTGAAGCATTCAACAGAACTCAGTTGTCTCATGGACAGCGGCAACCTGTTATACAACCTCGGAGCCATGTAGGAAAATGACCTCTCAAAGAAAGAAGACTGCTGGAAAGCCCTTGGTTCATCAAGACGAAAAGGGTCATTGTCATGACGCACAACTACACCATGGTGTGCCGGTGGGCGCCTGAGCAGCTCCGCAAGGTACCTAGGCTCACCAAATTTGAGAACCTTAAAAGTCACCAAACACAACTTAAATTCTATTCTTGCTCTTACTGGCAGCCAGTGCAGTTCTATGTGAAGAGATGTAGTAGGAGTTCTAGGTGGAACACCAAAAATTAGTCTTGCGGCCCTGTTAAGAACAGACTGAACTTTCTTCAAAATATAATTTGGAAGACCCACCAACAGGGCATTGCAATAATCAACACGAGAGAAGACCAATGAGTGAACCAACGTCAGGAGGCAACGTCTGGTTATAAACGGCTTCACCAAATAGAGATTTCTGATGTGCAAGTAACAACTTTTAACTATCTGGTTTACATGCTCTTTGAAATCTAATCGGGAGTTCACATATACACCCAGATTTCGAACAGAGTTGGCCGGTCGCAGCTGAGATCCACCCACATTGATGGAGAGGGCACCTACCATATCATCAGCTCTTCTATTTCCTCGGATGATGAGAATATCAGTTTTACCATCATTTAGTTTAAGTTTTCTCGCTCTCATCCACTTCTTGATATCAGACATCAACAATTCCATCTTACTCCGTATATCAACTATATTTGTGATTCTCACATAAATCTGGGTGTCATCTGCATAAAAGTGAAAGGTGACATTATGTGCACGAAGCAGAAGAGACAAACTGCTAATATAAATTATAAATAGGATAGGACCCAAAACTGATCCCTGCGGAACACCATACTGCAGGGGTGTCGAGTCCGAGACCAATTGATTTACCATCACACTCTGGGATCTACCTGACAAGTACGACCCAAGAAGCAAGAGAGCGGAGTCACGCACACCACAATCATAAAGATCACTCAATAACAACTCGTGATCCACTGTGTCAAAAGCCGCAAGAGATCAAGCAAGACCAATAGTGAGGCCACACCATTGCAAATGTTCTCAACTAGATCATTATGTACTCTAATCAATGCTGTTTCAGTTGAATGATGCTGTCGGTAAGCAGACTGAAAAATTGGGATAGTTTCATTCTGCTGAAGTAGTGGTTGTAATTGGTCAAGTATTGCACGCTCTAATATCTTTGATATGAAGGACAGGTTGGAGACAGGACGATAGTTCAACATGTTCTCAACATCAAGTCCAGGTTTCTTTAGAGTAGGTCGGAGTAGTGCATGCTTTTCAGAATGTGGGAAGCTACCTTCAGAGAAGCACTTATTAATTATTTTGGAAATAAACTCAACTGTGTGATCATAGACTCTTGGTAGCTTGGAAACATTTATGGGATCCAACGGGCAAAATGTTTTATTGAGGTTTCTTATGTAGGACGAGATCATGTCCACCTCTACTGAGTGAAAGGATGAGAGGACATTATTAGGAATGTGTCGGGGTTGGAGTACAACTGAAAGTTCTTCACCAACAGAAGCATCATCCAATTCCTGTCTTATGCGAGTTATCTTGCCAGCAAAAAATGCCACAAAGTTGGCAGCCAACTCATCAGGTACAGAAGGTCTTAAGCTGACTCTTGTTTTTCCAAGTAAACTGTTTACAATTGAAGCCAACCTCCTCTGGTCGTTACCACACGAGTCAACTTTTCCCTGATAATACACTTTCTTTTCATCTTTGATTTTGTAGACCACAGCTCTTCTGGCTGACGGGTATTGCAACCATGTAGAGTCTGTTTTATTTTTCCGCCATTCACGTTCAGCTCTTCTACGCGCTCTTCTAAGAAATTTAACTCGAGTGCTATACCAGGGCGAATCATCTCGTACTATGATTTTCTTCTCTACTTCTGGACAGTGATGATCGAACACTAATTTAAGTGCATTTCCATGTACCTCCACCAGCTCATCTGAAGTAAGGTTGGAAGTATCAATACTTCCCAAGTACTGTTTTACTTCACTGCTAGCCAAATTTAGGTCTGCATTTTTATAATTTCTAAATCTGATTAATTTTTCATGTGTGAGTGGCTTAGGGAAATCAAAGCTGAAAGTAATCAAAGCATGATCAGAGGTATTAGGGTCAGCATTCTCAACATCAACATCCAGAACACCACCACAACCCACAGGAGAGAAAACCAAGTCAAGGGTGTGTCCTAAGATATGAGTTGGGTGGGACACATGGTTTACAAAATTGTTCTGATCAGTCAACTCAAGGAACTCAGGAGAGAATGGCTTCAGATGAGGGCTGTCAACCCAGTAATTAAAATCTCCACACATCAAAAGTCTTCCAGTTTTAGCAGAAAATTCCTCGAGAAACTGCCCAAACTCTTCCATAAAACCCCTATCTGTGCCACGATGGCCAGGCCTATAGACAACTGCCATTCTAAGAATTTGTTGATGGAGTTTTATTTCCACTTCCAACAGTTCATAATAAAGAGGGGCTGGGTTATGGCTTATTTGCAAGATATTCACCAGAGATGTGGAGTAGACAACTGCCACTCCACCACCCGGATGATCTCCCCTAGGCCTAGGAACATTTATTATGGAATGGGTTTTAGGCAATGCCGCCTGGATAATATTCAGATCTGACTCGAACAACCAGGTCAGGTTAATGACCAGCCATGTAAATACAGTAGTGTATTTTTGGTTTAGTCTGTGCTCAAAAATCCATTTTCTTTAGGATTCTCTCCCCCTCCCACTGCTCTTAGTTTTGTATTTGGTTTAATATACACTTCCCAGGTAATTTTAACAGTTCTATTGCTTCTAGCCTATAGGCTATATCATATAGCCTAATAGTACACCATAGAATACGTTTTTAATAACTAGCCTAGAAAAAAAGGCCTTCGATTAAACAATTACCGGCCTAGGCCTACTCTGAAAATTACTTAGCCTACATCTGAGTGTTTTAAGAAATGGGAGAAATAAAATTTTCCGGGGATTGTAACTAATTTCAACTAGCCTACTGTATAGGCCTACGCCTAGGCTAATAATGAAAAATAGGGTAAAACGCCGATGAAAGTACCGTCGGTCAATAAAAATACAGATTTTCATTTACACATTACGCATATAAAAACTTTCATTGGTATATTCATAAAGAGCACACTCTATGCTATTCATGTCACTTAAAACACTAAAATCGGCTTACGGTAACCATGTAATAACATGGTGAACCTTCGTGAAAGTGGCGCAAAATGGCGAATTTATTGGTGGATGGTGGAAAGTTCTGGGTTTACCGGATGTATGTACCACCTATAACATTGATAATTTAATTCATATCTTTCTTATACCCCCTACATATGATTCAGAAAGCCTTCAGCTTTGCATATATATGCATATTTTATACCTAGGTCACATAATAATATATACTTAATTCGAATACTTACCAAAGTCTATGTTAGGCCATCAGAATTGTCTCAATATTATCCTATTTTCACCAATTTAAGCAGCTCCTCGTTGTCATACACAACGTTCAGTTATTCACAATTGTAAATCATGTGTGGAAATGCTGATACTAAAGCTAAATTCTCCATATTAGCCTGAAATATGACGAGAAACCGAAAATCCGCCATTTTTCTTCACTGAATGAGTAAGACTGGCCTCTTAGTTCTTAATCCATTACACTATTCTTCAATTATATACAAAAACTACATAAAAGCATGTCAATAAATAAATGTAACATATTTATTACACAATTTGCGATTTAGCCTATAGGCTAGCCATTATTTGCAAGGTAATTACAAAAAATTACCATTAGACATCGTAGTTCGGAAAATGGCTTTGGCTTCAACTTGATACACTTATGGTGACCATATCTTACTTTGAAATACCGGTATATAGAATATAACATATAAGAGGTAGATTTATGCGATAAAGGTAGTATCAGGCCACCCAAAACAATGGTACATTTATTGACCGACCGCAAAAATCGCGTACGTTTTTATAAAAATCTGTATATTGCCACATGGTACATTTCATACCTCAAGAATTCGAACACACTGAGCCAAAACCTTACCAGTCTTGTCCCGACAGCCATTTTGCATGCAGGTGATCTAGTTTTGTGAATATGAAGAAAGTTTTAGACCTTGTCCGCACCGTGAATCGGCGAATCTTGCTCTGCCTCGCAGATATATTCACTTAATAACTTGTAGGACATAGGGTAAAACGCCGATAAAAGTACTCCGGTCTCACCTACCATAATTGCGAACCTCCAACTTCAGCTGGGGATTATAGCCTACTTCCTTTTTTTCTTCATCGGTTTGTGTACACAAAACAGCTGGAAGCACACACTATCAATTGTCACTTTAAAGGTAAAATATATCATATTTAACCCTCTCACCACGGAAGGGCTCTTGAACGTCCATAAAAAAGCATATAACAGCTGCCCGGAAGGGCTCTTGAATGCCCAGTGGTTGAAAGCCTGTGAGTTTCGTGTGCGAGGCGTCGGTCCGACGCATGTAAACAACAGCCGGCTGGACCGACGCCCCGCATCTCCGGCTACAAGAAGGAGAGCGTCGCTTGTTCGTGTGTGCCTGTATGTTGTTGTTAAGTATCGAAAAGTAGTGTAAAGTGGCTGTTTTGGCCATAAAGTTATCTCCAATGAAATCATCATCACAACTCAACCAGTTGACTTAGAGAGCTCTACTTAATGCCATTCTACAGGTAAATAACACAGCTACGCTTGGGGATGCGGGAAGCAGTCAGATTAACACATATACGGTAGCCTAGCCTAGACGTTTTTCGGCCAAAACACCCGGGTTTCGAGGAATATATATATAATACATAGCCGGGGCTGGAGGGTTAAGCATTTCCATAGGTCCTACAAGTTATTAAGTGAATATATCTGCGAGGCAGAGCAAGATTCGCCGATTCACGGTGCGGACAAGGTCTAAAACTTTCTTCATATTCACAAAACTAGATCACCTGCATGCAAAATGGCTGCCGGGACAAGACTGGTAAGGTTTTGGCTCAGTGTGTTCGAATTCTTGAGGTATGAAATGTACCATGTGGCAACATACAGATTTTTATAAAAACGTACGCGATTTTTGCGGTCGGTCAATAAATGAGTATTGTATAACTAAATAAGTTGGTCACCAATTATTTTGCAATATTTGAAAACAAATATGGATTTTATATGCTCTAAACATAATATGAAAATGTGTTTTAAGCCTCGGCAAAACCTAATAAAAATATATGGTACTAAAATGGAATTTTGTCGTAACATGGTTGTCAATACCTTCCTATAGACGGCACCGATTCGTACACACGCCATTTTCACCTGTCTCCCGAGGTCTGTCCACCAGCTTCTTAGTCAACACTAACTCCACCTGCCCATCTCTGTCGAAACTACAGGTGTTCATTTCCACAGCTTTGCGCATCACGTCACGATATACTAGGTCTCAGAAACAAGATTCGTAGTTACGGTAGTATTTACAGAGGTATCTGGACACTTCGAGTGAATTCATATTCGACCGGAGGCGCATTTAGGTTAGGTTAGGTTAGGTTAAGTTAAGTTAAGTTAGGTTAGGTTAGATTGTGCATCCGCTCGATCAGGAATTCGCTCGAAGTGACTCGCATTCTTTACAGATACGGCCGAATACCGGTAGGCTAGTAAATGGGCGGCGGCCCAACCGCCATGTTGTATCCCACGTAGGCCTACTAGGTACTACGGACACATTGTAGGCGTTAGGTGTGGATTAGGCTTGTATCCAATGTACAGTACTAGGTCTATGTTACTGGATATTTATGCTTTAAATAAGTGCTACGTTTTCGATAAATCTAGTTATATGGCTTTGCAATTAGGGAAATCATGAGCCGATTACCGACATTTAGTTAGTCTTTTTCGATTCTCAAAATCCGATCCAAGTTTTGCCAAAAATTGGCTCGGGTTTCCAAAATTATGCTTTTTGGGGTTTGCAAGTTAGGGAAACATGAGCCAAAATTCTAAATTAGGTTACTGTAATTTGTTTACTCTTAAAACTCGCAAAATCCGACCCAAGTTTTGCCAAAACTTGGCTCGGGTTTTATGGCTTTGCAATTTCGGGACCTGAGCCAAATTTCTAAATGAGGTTACTGTCATTTTGTTGTCTACAAACTCTCAAAATCCGAGCCAGCTTTGGCCAAAACTTGGCTCGGGTTTTCGAAATATTGGGTTTCAGGCCTTTGAAATACCTTAAAACCCGAGCCAAGATTTGCTAAAATACGTTTTTATCGCCGTTTTACGCATTTAACCCCTCATTTTCTCTGTACTTCATAGCCCTCCCCACTATCGGGCGGCGTGTCTTAAGATCGTTGTATAATGGGGAAAACGGTTTCGCCGAGGGTTGTAATTATTTCCAAACACTATATATTGATGAAAACTAACAGGGAAAAATAAAAAAATCCATGGGAAAATTGGTGACCATCTTATTTAGTTCTTCCAATAAATGTACCATTGTTTTGGGTGGCCTGATGCTACCTTTATCGCATAAATCGGTTCAATGTTATTTTAATACCACAAATTTGTTTGATATATTTGAAGATAAATATTGAATCTATATGTTCTAATGATCATAAGAAAATTTATTTTAACCCTCGGCAAAACCTAATAAAAAAGTATGGTTCTAAAATTTATTTTTCGTAACAAGGTTGTCAATACGGTACTTTCAGTCATCGATAGCTCTAAAGATCATATGAAAATGTGTTAAACCCTCAGAAAAACCTAATAGGCCTATAAAAGTATGGTACTAAAATTTAATTTTCGTAACAAGGTTGTCAATATGGTAGTTTCCCGTTATCAATGTACAATCAAAGCTGAAGATTGCAGAGTAAACACCGTAGACTTCATCGACTTTCTTTCACCTTCGTATAATCGACAGCCAATTTTTTTTGTTTTATTTACTAATTGGGATTAGTACTCAACCAGCGGGGGTGTGGGGGCAGCAGCCCCCACCCATAATACTAGGTTAGGTTAGGTAAGGTTGTTAGGTTAGGCTAATGTCTTTTCAAATCACTATCGGGGGGGCGTGTCTCAACATCGATCGATAGGCCTAATGGGGAAAATAAGTTTTCCCGAGATTTCTAATTAATTACAAACACTATATATTGATCAACGTTGGTTCCGTCCGCATCCGAGGCTGTTCGTTCGTTTTTCTTTGCTTAGATATTTTTTCCGGGTGGGGGTCGCAAGCCCACCGACCCAACCTCTTTATGAACTACATGAACGAAGGCGGTGCTGGTTGGGGGGAGGGGCGTCGACTGACTGGGGACAGAGGTGCATGGGGGCGGTTCGTTCGTGGCCACCCCTTCGGGGATCACGGCGTCAGGCAATAGATAGATAGATAGATATATTGATGCAAATTAACAATTTTGTTTATAAAAAACACTCAGAAAATTTGTGGTATTAAAATAACATTTTTCCCATAAATCTACCTCTTATAGCCTATGTTATATTCTATATATTTCAAAGTAAGATATGGTCACCATAAGTGTATCAAGTTGAAGCCAAAGCCATTTTCCGAACTACGATGTCTAGCCTAATGGTAATTTTTTGTAATTACCTTGCAAATAATGGCTATAGCCTAAATCGGGAATTGTGTAATAAATATGTGTTAGGCCTACATTTATTTATTGACATGCTTTTATGTAGTTTTCGTATATAGGCTAGGCCTAATTGAAGAATAGTGTAATGGATTAAGAACTAAGAGGCCAGTCTTACTCATTCAGTGAAGAAAAATGGCGGATTTTCGGTTTCTCGTCATAGGCCTATTTCAGGCTAATATGGAGAATGTAGCTTTAGTATCAACATTTCCACACATGATTTACAATTGTGAATAACTGAACGTTGTGTATGACAACGAGGAGCTGCTTAAATTTGTGAAAATAGGATAATATTGAGACAATTCTGATGGCCTACCCTAGGTACAAAATATGCATATAGGCTAGGCCTATATGCAAAGCTGAAGGCTTTCTGAATCATATGTAGGGGGTATAAGAAAGATATGAATTAAATTACCAATGTTAGGGTAGAACACATACTTCCTTTTTTCTTCATCGGTTTGTTTACGCAAAACAGCTGGAAGCACACACTATCAATTGTCACTTTAAAGGTAAAATATATCATATTTAAGCATTTTCATAGGTCCTACAAGGTATTAAGTGAATATATCTGCGAGGCAGAGCAAGATTCGCCGATTCACGGTGCGGACAAGGTCTAAAACTGTCTTCATATGCACAAAACTAGATCACCTGCATGCAAAATGGCTGCTGGGACAAGACTGGTAAGGTTTTGGATGAGTGTGTTCGAATTCTTGAGGTATGAAATGTACCATGTGGCAATATACAGATTTTTATAAAAACGTACGCGATTTTTGCGGTCGGTCAATAAATGTAACATTGTTTTGGGTGGCCTGATGCTACCTTTATCGCATAACTCTACCTCTTGTATGTTATATTCTATATATTTCAAAGTAAGATATGGTCACCATAGGCCTAAGTGTATCAAGTTGAAGCCAAAGCCATTTTCCGAACTACGATGTCTAATGGTAATTTTTTGTAATTACCTTAGAAATAATGGCTATAAATCGCGAATTGTGTAATAAATATGTGTTACATTTATTTATTGACATGCTTTTATGTAGTTTTCGTATATAATTGAAGAATAGAGTAATGGATTAAGAACTAAGAGGCCAGTCTTACTCATTCAGTGAAGAAAAATGGCGGATTTTCGGTTTCTCGTCATATTTCAGGCTAATATGGAGAATGTAGCTTTAGTATCAGCATTTCCACACATGATTTACAATTATGAATAACTGAACGTTGTGTATGACAACGAAGAGCTGCTTAAATTGGTGAAAATAGGATAGGCTAATATTGAGACAATTCTGATGGCCTAACATCGACTTTGGTAAGTATTCGAATTAAGTATTATTATGTGACCTAGGTTCAAAATATGCATATATATGCAAAGCTGAAGGCTTTCTGAATCTTATGTAGGGGGTATAAGAAAGATATCAATAAATTACCAACGTTTTAGGGTGGTGGCAACATCCGGTAAACCAGAACTTTCCACCATCCACCAATAAATTCGCCGTTTCGCGCCACTTTCACGAAGGTTCACCATGTTATTACATGGATACCGTAAGCCGATTTTAGTGTTTTAAGTGACTTATGAATAGCTTAGAGTGTGCTCTTTACGAATATAGGGTAAAACGCCGATAAAAGTACCGTCGGTCAATTAAAGAACCGATTTTCATTTGCACATTATGCATGTAAACACTTTCATTGGTATATTCATAAAGAGCACACTCTAAGCTATTCATAAGTCACTTAAAACACTAAAATCGGCTTACGGTATCCATGTAATAACATGGTGAACCTTCGTGAAAGTGGCACGAAACGGCGAATTTATTGGTGGATGGTGGAAAGTTCTGGGTTTACCGGATGTACTGTATGTACCACCTATAACATTGGTAATTTAATTCATATCTTTCTTATACCCCCTACATATGATTCAGAAAGCCTTCAGCTTTGCTTATATATGCATATTTTTTACCTAGGTCACATAATATTTAATTCGAATACTTACCAAAGTCGATGAACTTAGGCCATCAGAATTGTCTCAATATTAGCCTATTTTCACCAATTTAAGCAGCTCCTCGTTGTCATACACAACGTTCAGTTATTTACAATTGTAAATCATGTGTGGAAATGCTGATACTAAAGCTACATTCTCCATATTAGCCTGAAATATGACGAGAAACCGAAAATCCGCCATTTTTCTTCACTGAAAGAGTAAGACTGGCCTCTTAGTTCTTAGTCCATTACACTATTCTTCAATTATATATGAAAACTACATAAAAGCATGTCAATAAATAAATTTAACACATATGTATTACACAATTCGCGATTTATAGCCATTATTTGCAAGGAAATTAAAAAAAATTACCATTAGACATCGTAGTTCGGAAAATGGCTTTGGCTTCAACTTGATACACTTATGGTGACCATATCTTACTTTGAAATATATAGAATATAACATATAAGCGGTAGATTTATGCGATAAAGGGAGCATCAGGCCACCCAAAACAATGGTACATTTATTGACCGACCGCAAAAATCGCGTACGTTTTTATAAAAATCTGTTTGTTGCCACATGGTATATTTCATACCTCAAGAATTCGAACACACTGAGCCAAAACCTTACCAGTCTTGTCCCGGCAGCCATTTTGCATGCAGGTGATCTAGTTTTGTGAATATGAAGAAAGTTTTAGACCTTGTCCGCACCGTGAATCGGCGAATCTTGCTCTGCCTCGCAGATATATTCACTTAATACCTTGTAGGACTTATGGAAATGCTTAAATATGATATATTTTACCTTTAAAGTGACAATTGATAGTGTGTGCTTCCAGCTGTTTTGTGTAAACAAACCGATGAAGGAAAAAAGGAAGTATAAACCCCAGCTGAAGTTGGAGGTTCGCAATTGTGGTAGGTGAGACCGGAGTACCGGTACTTTTATCGGCGTTTTTCCCTACCAATGAAAGTTATATACAGAAAGTTTTTACATGCGTAATGTGCAAATGAAGATAATATTCAAGGACACTAGTGCGACGTTATGAGAAACAATTTATTAGGGAAAATAGGCACCAATAGATTCGCCATATAGTCCGCATAGAGGATTTTCGTTATCAACAAATTGAAAAATACCCACTTCACAGACAATTACACCAAAAATCTAAGTCAAAGCGGGGGTGTGGGGGCAGCAGCCCCCACCTATAATACTAGGTTAGGTTAGGCTAATGTCCTTTCAAAGGGGTATAGGGTAGTAAACACTAGGAGAGCCTATACCCGGTCAGAGGTAAGAAGAAGAGTCCTGCAGTAGTCTCCTTGAATGCTACCCAAATGAAAATTGGTTCTTTAATTGACCGACGGTACTTTTATCGGCGTTTTACCCTATAGGTGGTACCAACATCCGGTAAAACCAGAAATTTCCACCATCCACCAATAAATTCGCCATTTTGCGCCACTTTCACGAAAGTTCAGCATGTTATTACATGGGTACCGTAAGCTGATTTTAGTGTTTTAAGTGACTTATGAATAGCTTAGTGTGCTCTTTATGAATAGGCCTAGGCCTACCAATGAAAGTTATATACAGAAAGTTTGGAAAAACTAAATAAGATGGTCACCAATTTTCCCATGGATTTTTTTATTTTTCCCTGTTAGTTTTCATCAATATATAGTGTTTGGAAATAATTGCAACCCTCGGCAAAACCGTTTTCCCCATTATACAATGATCTTAAGACACGCCGCCCGATAGTGGGGAGGGCTATGAAGTACAGGGAAAATGAGGGGTTAAATGCGTAAAACGGCGATTAAAACTTATTTTACCAAAACTTGGCTCGGGTTTTAAGGTATTTCTAAGGCCTAAAACCCAATATTTCGAAAACCCGAGCCAAGTTTTGGCCAAAGCTGGCTCGGATTTTGAGAGTTTGTAGACAACAAAATGACAGTAACCTCATTTAGAAATTTGGCTCAGGTTTCCTGAAATTCTATCTATTGCCTGACGCCGTGATCCCCGAAGGGGTGGCCACGAACGAACCACCCCCATGCACCTCTGTCCCCAGTCAGTCGACGCCCCTCCCCCCAACCAGCACCGCCCTCGTTCATGTACTTCCTCTCTCCATCCTTCCACCTCATATTCGGTCTTCCTCTCCCTCTCTGTCCCTCCACCTCGCTCTCGTACACCCTCTTAGTCATTCTCTCGCTTTCCATACGTTCCATATGGCCGAACCATCTCAAGTTGTTCCTTTTCACACTTTCCAGCACATCTACCTCCACACCACACCTCCTTCTTACTTCCTAATTAGTCTGTCGATCCCTCCATGTAACTCCGCACGCACGCCTTAAGTAATTCATTTCCACTGCTCTCACTCTTGGTCTGAGTCTCTCAACCAACGTCCATGCTTCGCTTCCGTAAGTCAGTGTCGGGATTACCACACTGTCATGCAAGGACTTCTTCACTTCCATACTGACCACCCTATTTCTTGTTACTGCTTTTAGCGTTCCTACAACCCTCGTCCCCTGTTGTACCCTCTCCCGCACTTCTTCATCCATAGTCCCATCTTTACTCAACACACTGACCAGAAAAAAAAAAAGTTGACGATCTCCATAGCCTGACCGTTCAACTTCACCTCACACTCTGTGACTTCACCCCTTTCGAAGACCATAACCTTGCTCTTCCCCGTATTTACCTTCAAATTCCGTTTTTCGCACACTGTTCCAAACTCATTTACCAGACCCTGCAACTCCCATTCATTATCACTCATCAGAACTGTATCATCCACAAACAGCAGTATAGGTAGCTTCCACTCAATTCCCTCCCTTTTCAGCGATACACCAACATCCACTGCTCTTGATAGTATTTCTTTCATGACTCCATCCATATATACAGTAAACAACTACGGGGACATCACACACCCCTGTTTCAAACCAACATTCAGGTCAAAGAACTCGCTCTGCTCACTCTCCACACGTACTGCCGCCTTTGCACCCTCATACATGCTCTTCACTGCATTTAGCAACTTACCCTCTACTCCGTATATTCTTAGTACTTTCCACAAACCTTCTCTATCCACTCTGTCATAGGCCTTCTCCAAGTCCATAAAGGCAACATACACCTTTTGTTTCTTCTCCAGATACTTCTCCACAACACAATTCAGGGTAAAAATCTGATCTACACATCCTCTTCCCTTCCTAAAACCTCCCTGCTCGTCGCCTATCCATTTCTCCGTTCCCGAAATGGCAAAGGCATAAAACCCGAGCCAAGTTTGTCAAAACTTGGCTTGGATTTTGCGAATTTTAAGAGTAAACAAATTACAGTAACCTAATTTAGAATTTTGGCTCATGTTTCCCTAAATTGCAAACCCCAAAAAGCATAATTTTGGAAAACCCGAGCCAATTTTTGGCAAAACTTGGATCGTATTTTGAGAATCGAAAAAGACTAACTAAATGTCGGAAATCGGCTCATGATTTCCCTAATTGCAAAGCCATATAACCAGATTTATCAAAAACGTAGCACTTATTTAAATCATAAATATCCAGTAACATAGAACTAGTACATTGGATACAAGCCTAATCCACACCTAACGCCTACAATGTGTCTGTAGTACCTAGTAGGCCTACGTGGGATACAACATGGCGGTTGGGCCGGCGCCCATTTAGTAGCCTACCGGTATTCGGCCGTATCTGTATTTACCTAATTGTATTTACCTAATTGTAGTTTACAGGAGTTGAGCTAAGCTCGTGTTGTCCCGTCTCTCAGTCTACTTTTTATCCAATTTTTTCTTGAAAATATGGATGTTCCTTGCCCCTACCACCTCCTCCTCCAGCCCATTCCATTTGTCAATACATCTATAGGGGAAGCTAAACTTCCTGATATCGTTCTTGCAGGTAGGTCTTTTTACTTTGTAGCTGTGGCCTCTAGTTATTCCTGTATCCATAATTAATATATCCTCCCTATCCAGCCTCTCCAGCCCCCGGGTACATTTGTACATCATTATCATGTCTCCCCTCTCTCTCCTCTCTTTTAGACTCGGTAGATTTAATTTGTCTAGCCTCCCTTCATATGGCAGTTCTCTGAGACTTGGAACCAATCTAGTGACTGCTCTCTGGATTCTTTCTAACTTGTGAATATGCTTCTTTAGATGCGGGGACCACACCACTGCTGCATACTCCAATCTTGGTCTAATCATACTCTTCATAATTTTCGCTACCATGGTCTCATCCAAATAGTTCAGAGCAACTTTCATATTCCCGGCCATTGCATACATTCCGCTAAAGAGCTTGTTAATATGTTTCTCTGGCGACAAATTATCTTGTATAATCAACCCTAAATCTTTTTCTTTTTCGGCCTTGCTAATTTTATTATCTCCCATCCTGTACTCCCAATTTGGTCTATTCACACTTCTTCCCATATTTAACACATGACATTTACTTATATTAAATTTCATTTTCCACTTGGTGCTCCATTCGTATATTTTATCTAAATCCCCTTGCAGCTCCTCACAACTACTTTTATTTGTTATTTGTCTCATAATTTTTACGTCATCTGCAAACATTGACATGTAAGAGTTTATGCCTATCGGCAGGTCATTCACGTACATAAGGAACATGAGAGGTGCCAACACAGATCCCTGCGGCACACCACTCTCAACTTTCCGCCACGATGAGTAAGTTCCTCTAATGTTGGTCCTCATTTCCCTATCTGTTAAATAGCTCTCCATCCATTTCAGCAAACTCCCCCTGACACATCCTAGCGTCTCAAGCTTAGATAATAATCTCTTATGTGGTACCTTATCGAATGCTTTGGAAAGGTCTAAGTAGACGCAGTCCACCCATCCGCCTCTTTCTTGGAGTACATCTATCACCCTACTGTAATAACATAGCAAACTGGTAACACAAGATGTCCCTTCTCTAAATCCAAATTGCTTTGGGGTTATTATTTTCTTTCTCTCCAACATTTTCATCCATCTCTTCCTAATTAGCTTTTCACAAATCTTGCATACAATACTAGTAAGTGAAACTGGTCTATAGTTTAGAGGGTCCTCAGGGTTTCCATTCTTGTATATCGGAATGATATTAGCTCTTTTCCATTCAACAGGAACCTGTCCTTTATCTAAGGAAGCTTGAATTATGTCCCTCACTGGCTCCACTAATTGCTCTGCACACTCCTTTAAAACCCAGGCAGACACTTCATCCGGTCCCATAGCTTTCCTTACTTCAAGTCCTCTCATCGCAGATAACAGCTCATCTCTAGTTATTTCAATCTTACTAAGACCACTCTCCAGTACTCCCGCCTGTGGTTCGTCAAAACCTTCCTCTCTAGTAAAAACTGACCCCAATTTGTTATTCATTACCTCACACATGTCCGATACATTTTCATACGTCCTAGCATCAACTCTTAATTTAGTAATTTGTTTCTTTACCTTCAACTTACTGTTTATATATTTATAAAATAATCTAGGGTCACTTTCACATTTATTTACTATGTTCTTCTCATAGTTCATTTTAACTTGCCTAATTATGTTAACATATCTATTCCTCTCCTGTTTATATTTATTCCGATTACTCTCAGTGTTCCTTCTTCTTAATCTAGCCCAAGCTGCATCACGCCTACCCAATACCCTGTAAATACGAATGCGAGTCACTTCGAGCGAATTCCTGATCGAGCGGATGCACAATCCAATCTAATTAACTTAACTTAACCTAACCTAACCTAAATGCGTCTCCGCTCGAAGTGTCCAGATACCGTAAATACTACCGCAACTACGAATCTTGTTTCTGAAACCTAGTACAGTATATTAACCTAACCAAACAACCCAACCTATCGACAGAGATGGGCAGGTGGAGTGGACTAAAAAGCTGGTGGACAGACCTCGGGAGACAGGTGAAAATGGCGTGTACGAATCGGTGCCGTCTATAGGAAGGTATTGACAACCATTTTTCCCTTGCCCCTCAACTTTCTCTTCATAATTGCTGAGGAGCACAGGGCCCTGGGTGGGGCTTTGGTTATCCCGGGCATTTCCGCACCCTCCTCAGCCCCCCGCCATGGAGTGGCTTCGGTCACCCAGGCTTTATTGCGGTCGGCGGGGAGGGTTCTGTGGGGGCACTCGGTTATGGCCTTGGAATTGCTCGGGGCCTTGGGGAACAACAACAACAAGGTATTGACAACCATGTTTCGACAAAATTCCATTTTAGTACCATAAATTTTTATTAGGTTTTGCCGAGGCTTAAAACACATTTTCATATTATGTTTAGAGCATATAAAATCCATATTTGTTTTCAAATAGCCTATTGCAAAATAATTGGTGACCAACTTATTTAGGGTCAATATACAGGAGGCGCTACAATATTGGTAAAAAATGAAGCTCAATAGCATGTGATTAAGCGATTTTTTTTCCAAATTTTTGATATACCGGTAGCCTAGGTGTCATTCCCAGGAAATTAACATAATACATACCGGTATTATATGGATATTTACGTTGTAAGGGTTTGTTTACACTTCTTCTGGGAGACCTCTTTTGCGTGACTGTCAGTCAACAACTGAGACATCTGGTGGCAAATGCAATGAACTATACTGGTGGCGTCGTGGCGAAAGTATCACCCTACCTAATTCATGCCAAGAGTACTCGAGTTCACTGACACGTGATGTCTATCGACCAATCAGGTGATGCCATGATTTGGAAAACAGGTGGCCCGGGATATAAGGTATCAGTTTGATTCTGGCCAGCTTGTGTAAAGGGTGTGAGCCGATCAAAGCTTTTTCCACAGTCTTTAGAAACACTGAGGCTGCTTAAGACATTTTCGCCTTCCAATAAGTGTAAACTGTCCAAAGTGCAATAACCAGTGTTCCAAATACAGCTGACGAGGACAGCTGGTTTTGAAATGCACACAGTTTTTTTACATGGAAAAATTCGAAACAAAAATCAACCAGCTGTTGACCAAGATGAGTGGTGATCGAGCCTCCAGCGGCCAGCCAGGCAGCCACTCAAGCCAGTACCTCCTCTGTTCATTAAGGTTAGTTGGTTGGTTGGGACAATTATAAAGGAGCTGGACCACAGCTAGCTCGGGAATCTTAATGGGTGATCGCAAAGTAACAAAGTAAAAGATTTTTGTTCGCATACCGTAGGTTTAAACTGGCATGCAAGGGCTATTTTTGTATCCTACGTACTGGGTACTTTGAACCCTTAGTAGCTGGCATGCAAGGGCTAGTCTTATATCCAACGTACTGGGTCTAGGTTAGGTTAGGTTAGGTTGGGTTGTTAGGTTAGGCTAATGTTAACCCCATTCTTACTAGGTTAGGTTAGGCTAATGTTAACCCCATTCTTACTAGGTTAGGTTAGGTAAGGTTGTTAGGTTACGCTAATGTTAACGGTAGTTAACCCCATTCTTACTAGGTTAGGTTAGGCTAATGTTAACCCCATTCTTACTAGGTTAGGTTAGGTTAGGTAAGGTTGTTAGGTTAGGCTAATGTTAACCCCATTCTTACTAGGTTAGGTTAGGTAAGGTTGTTAGGCTAGGCTAATGTTAACCCCATTCTTACTAGGTTAGGTAAGGTTGTTAGGTTAGGCTAATGTTAACCCCATTCTTACTAGGTTAGGTTAGGTAAGGTTGTTAGGCTAGGCTAATGTTAACCCCATTCTTACTAGGTTAGGTTAGGTAAGGTTGTTAGGTTAGGCTAATGTTAACCCCATTCTTACTAGGTTAGGTTAGGTAAGTTTGTTAGGTTAGGCTAATGGGAAAAACTAAATAAGATGGTCACCAATTTTCCCATGGATTTTTTTTATTTTTCCCTGTTAGTTTTCATCAATATATAGTGTTTGGAAATAATTGCAACCCTCGGCGAAACCGTTTTCCCCATTATACAACGATCTTAAGACACGCCGCCCGATAGTGGGGAGGGCTATGAAGTACAGGGAAAATGAGGGGTTAAATGCGTAAAACGGCGATTAAAACGTATTTTAGCAAAACTTGGCTCGGGTTTTAAGGTATTTCTAAGGCCTAAAACCCAATATTTCGAAAACCCGAGCCAAGTTTTGGCCAAAGCTGGCTCGGATTTTGAGAGTTTGTAGACAACAAAATGACAGTAACCTCATTTAGGAATTTGGCTCAGGTTTCCCGAAATTGCAAAGGCATAAAACCCGAATTTTGGAAAACCCGAGCCAAGTTTTGGCAAAACTTGGCTCGGATTTTGCGAATGTTAAGAGTAAACAAATTACAGTAACCTAATTTAGAATTTTGGCTCATGTTTCCCTAAATTGCAAACCCCAAAAAGCATAATTTTGGAAAACCCGAGCCAATTTTTGGCAAAACTTGGATCGTATTTTGAGAATCGAAAAAGACTAGGGCCTAACTAAATGTCGGAAATCGGCTCATGAGTTCCCTAATTGCAAAGCCATATAACCAGATTTATCGAAAACGTAGCACTTATTTAAATCATAAATATCCAGTAACATAGACCTAGTACATTGGATACAAGCCTAATCCACACCTAACGCCTACAATGTGTCGTGTCCGTAGTACCTAGTTACCCTAGTAGGCCTACGTGGGATATAACATGGCGGTTGGGCCGGCGCCCATTTAGTAGCCTACCGGTATTCGGCCGTATCTGTAAATACGAATGCGAGGAACTTCGAGCGAATTCCTGATCGAGCGGATGCACAATCCAATCTAATTAACCTAACTTAAGCCAAGCCAAGCCTAACCTAACCTAACTTAACCTAACCTAAATGCGCCTCCGCTCGAATATGAATTCGCTCGAAGTGTCCAGATACCGTAAATACTACGGGAACTACGAATCTTGTTTCTGAAACCTAGTATATTAACCTAACCAAACAACCCAACCTATCGACAGAGATGGGCAGGTGGAGTGGACTAAAAAGCTGGTGGACAGACCTCAGTTGACAGGTGAAAATAGCGTGTGTACGAATCGGTGCCGTCTATAGGAAGGTATTGACAACCATGTTTCGACAAAATTCCATTTTAGTACTATATATTTTTATTAGGTTTTGCCGAGGCTTAGGCCTAAAACACATTTTCATATTATGTTTAGAGCATATAAAATCCATATGTGTGTTCAAATATTTCAAAATAATTGGTGACCAACTTATTTAGTTATACTGGCTAATGTTAACCCCATTCTTACTAGGTTAGGTTAGGTAAGGTTAGGTTAGGCTAATGTTAACCCCATTCTTACTAGGTTAGGTTAGGTAAGGTTGTTAGGGTAGGCTAATGTTAACCCCATTCTTACTAGGTTAGGTTAGGTAAGTTTGTTAGGTTAGGCTAATGTTAACCCTATGAAAACCCAACCAAAGAATTTATTAAGGTTACTGTGTAATTTTAACATGAAAATTAGTAAAATCCGAGCCAAGTTTCGTCAAAACTTGGCTCGTGTTTTCAGAATGTCGGGATATATGGGTATGGAAATTTACAAAACCCGAGCCAACATTTTAATAAGGTTACTGTCTTATTTTCATTTTTAAATTAGGCCTAGTTAAATCCGAGCCAACTTTCGTCAAAACTTGGCTCGGGTTTTCAAAAGGTCGGGTTTTATGGGTCTGGAAATTGACAAAACCCGAGCCAAATTTTGGTTACAAATGTGTATTATCGTGTTTTAGCCTATACGCTTTTTACCCCTCAATTTCCCTGATCTTCATAACCCTCCCCACTATCGGGGGGGCGTGTCTTTATATTGATGGATAATGGGCAAATGCTTAATTCCCATTCAATGTCATCACTAGATTCCACTAAAACACCAAAAACAAAATCAAAATAGGCCTAGGCTACCAAAAAAAAAAAAAAAATACCTGAAAAACACGTTGTTGCGTCTCCTGTATATAGCCTAACCGGGAATGCTAATAAATAGTGCTTTCCTCACTTTCTAGCAATAAAATACACACTTACAAACCATTAAAGTTTAGGCTAGGCCTAGCCTATAAAAATAAAATTAATAAAACCTAAATTAACAGTTGTAGTTATGCAGAATTACCCATGATTTCCCTAATTGCAAAGACATAGGCCTATAACCAGATTATCGAAAACGTAGCACTTATTTAAATCATAAATATCCAGTAACATAGAACTAGGCCTACAGTGTGCCAAAATTCGCCCATTTTCTTCGTGATCCCGAACCTATCATTGAAAAAATATTGATACTGAAATAGGCTAAGAGCCTGTGACTGTCCCGGGGCGGCCGGGAGCCCCGCTAAACCTGCCATTCTATTTCTACATTACACTCATCAAACGATAGTTGCTCTGCTCTACACTGTACTCTACATTGGCTATGATCTTAGAACTATTATATATCACCTGTATTGAAGTCCAAATGCAGCTACTAATGTAAATATAGACGGATAAATCCAGAGCTCGAGTCATGAGAGCGATTTGTTTACACTGTGAAAACACAACTTGTTCGGTTCGGATGAGGTGACTGACTTTAGCACCAATATAACAAATATATATTACAATAAGGAAACAGCCATCGTTCATAGAACGAACTCCTGGATGGGAGAGTCCGCTAAAACAAACAAACAAACAAACAACCAATGTACCCCTACACTCCGATGTTATATTGCGCCGAAGGCTGAGTCAAGACGAACACAACTACCGTAATTTTATTGGCACTCGAATGCTCAATAATATGTAGATTAAAGGATAATAATAGGTATTTATCTAAAACTATGTATATATTAACTAAACTACTCCATGTGTTTAATATATTGACTAAATTTCACTGAAATGAATAATGTAAAATATTAATTTAAGTTTGAATGTTAATTTTCTGATCAGATTTCATCTTAATTAAACTCTTACAAAATACAGATATTGTTTCGTATGTGCTAATTTTATGGGGTCTCTAATTTCTTAAAAATAGTGAATGAATATAAATTGTATGTGTTTGACAAAGAGCGCAAGACCTTGAGGCATAAGGTAAGCTATAAATTAGTACGATTTTATGATGAATTATTGGTTTTCAGGGGTATATATTTGGTTGGATTAATGGAAAACAACGAACGAATATCAGCACTGTTTTCCATTGTGGTGTTTCCGAGAATAATCCAATGATGACGTCAAATTAGCTTGCCGCCAATCAACTGTGGAACACTTGGAAATGTGTTAGCTGTTATTTACCGATATATTTGTGGAAAAATAGAGTGAATTAAGGGGCTGGAATATAACATTGACTTCATGTGAAGTGCGAGTGCCCTACACATTCTAAAATTGTGCATATTAATCTTGGGGAACTCATTATATATAAGGTATAAGTTCAAGGTGATACTTTGGATAAACCTGACTTCTAGCAAGCACCAAACAGCGATTTTGTAAGTAGCCAAGCATATTATTTTGTCAGATAAGCCTAGGCCTACTTGTATTAGCCTAGGCCTATGATGATAATGATGATTTGAAGCAGAAATGAGTAGCCTAGGCTGAGGCTAGGCATATTAGGCTTAGGATAACCCATTATCCAACAATCTTAGGACTGCCCCCACTAGTGGGGCTATGTATAATGTATTGATAGGCTAATGAAGATCAAGGAAGATTTGAGGTTAAAGACAGTACAAAATAAGGTTAGCTAGGCAGCTGGGAATCTGGTTCTGGTAGGCTAAGACTCTTAACCCGGGAATGGCGAAGGTCCTCAATTATGGTAATTATTTAGAAGATGACCTTTTTTTCTAGTTATTAAAAACTTACTCTATGGTGTATTATATGATATATAGAAGCAATAGAACTGTTAAAATGACCTGGGAAGTGTATATTAAACTTAGCCTAGACCAACATTCCTGTTTTGTTTTTTTTTTGTTTTTTTGTAGCTAAGGCTAGGCTAGGCTAACCTAGCCTAGGCTACTCTTGAGTTTTGGAACACAGTAGGCCTAAGCCTAGGCCTATTTTAGATGTCTAACTTTTAAAATAATAATATAAAAATACGTAGGCTAGGCCTAGGCTAGGATTAATTTTTTGTTATCATTATACAGAAAGTTGTATCACTCAAAAAAACAGCGTCATTCGACACCCTGGCTAGGCTATAGCCTATGACAATAACAGTTTGCCGTCATGCCGTGGGATTAGGCCTATAGGGGTAGACCTGTCACTGAAGAATACTTTCGCAGTCTTACCGTTTGTTTTTGTTTTCAAGGTATAGGCTATAGGCAGAATAGGCTACAGTAGTATCTTATCTACTGGTATCTTATTTTATTGTAGTTTATATTATGAGTGGAAGATTTGCAATAACTTACCCTAACCAAAGTCCAAACTTAGTGTCCAAAGTGGGATCTGCACCCTGCCTCTATGTTCTCATTTTGTATACCGGTAACTTTTTAGCCAGATTACCGGTACAATTTAATAAGTGTACAGCCAGCAGCTAGGCCTACCGCCTACAGTGCATTTATAGATTTCCCGGAATCCCGGCCATGACTTGGGTATCACTAAAGAATCTTTCCGCAGCCTTATGTACAATTGTTTGTTTTTATTTCTTCAAGGAATATAGTACAGTAGTTTATTGTTCAATTGTTTATCATGTTATGAGTAGATAATTTGCATTACCTTACCCTAACCTAACTTTACTTAGTCTTAGTGTCCAAAGTGGGGGCTGCCACTATCCCCACAGTCCACACACCCGCTAACTAACATATATTATTGGTATGTCTTGTCATTACTATAACCTGACTTCATGGGGGTAACGGAGACTTGATTGAATATTTTCGGAATTAGCCTCGCAGAATCTTGAGTCTTTTAAAGTTGTGAAAATTAAAGTAAGTTTCTACGTTCCTACTGATTGTACTTAACCCGAGATGGGAATAGCCTACCCAGGTATTTTTTACTCGGCCCAGGGAAAATAATAGACAAACAAATGTTCTAATCAAAGTTTATTCTTGAAACTTTGTACCGGTATGTATTTTAACCAGTACTCTATAGTAACTCATGTATCATATGAAAGGATATAAATTAAGTATGTAATAGTTCTTGGAATGCAACAACAAATATACATGAAATCTTTATTGGACAAAAGTTACAAAACTAAAACAGGGGCTGCTAAGAATAATTTAAAAACCTGTTTTCAATGCCTATATTAGTGGACCTGAAGTGCATCTCTTTGAGACTGAAGTACAGGCAGCCAGCTCCCCTAGTATCCTGATTAAACACCAGTAAACATACATAACATCCCTTTTACTTACAATATTATTCATTCCTTTTAATAAATTTTGAGCATGTATTGTGCATATATTTACCTTCACATCTCAAAATTTCTCCGGCGGCCGGGGGGCTACGCCCCCCGGACCCCCTGTTATGAAGCGGGGGGCTGCGCCACCCACACCCCCCGCAGACGCCGCGCAAAGTTGATCCTTGTAAGCTTAGAAAAATGATCCAGAACTGGATAATTTCTGTTTTGGCACCCTGTCTAAGGCCTAGTACATTGGATACAAGCCTAATCCACACTTAACGCCTACAATGTGTCCGTAGGCCTACGTGGGATACAACATGGCGGTTGGGCCGGCGCCCATTTAGTAGCCTACCGGTATTCGGCCGTATCTGTAAATACGAATGCGAGGAACTTCAAGCGAATTCCTGATCAAGCGGATGCACAATCTAACCTAACCTAACCCAACCTATGGGCAGGTGGAGTTAGTGTTGACTAAAAAGCTGGTGGACAGACCTCGGGAGACAGGTGAAAATGGCGTGTGTACGAATCGGTGCCGTCTATAGGAAGTTATTGACAACCATGTTACGAAAAATTCCATTTTTAGCGCCTAGTACCATATATTTTTATTAGGTTTTGCCGAGGCTTAAAAAACATTTTCGGTCAATATTTACGGGTCACACCACAGCTGGGATCTCATTTTTAACGGTAGTTTTGGGTTCCTATCATTTTATGCTTCATTGCTAGCCTATAGCCTATAGGCCTAGCCTACTTTTTATCCACCGGGAAAATATTTTTTTTTTTTTTTTTTTTAGCATTAGCCTAGCCTAGGCCTAGCCTAACCTAACAAAAAAACCTAACCTAACCTAATAGCCCCCAAATACATTTAGGTTAGGTTAGGCTAGGATAATGCTAGGCTAGCCTAAAAAAAAAAAAAAAAAAAAAAAATCCGGTGGATAAAAAGTAGCCTAGGCCTAGGCCTATATAGCCTAGCCTATAGGCTAGCAATGAAGCATAGAATGATAGGAACCCAAAACTACCCTTAGAAATGAGATTCCAGCTGTGGTGTGACTCGTAGCCTAAATATTGACCACATTTTCATATTAGCCTATGTTTAGGCTAGAGCATATAAAATCCATATTTGTTTTCAAATAGGCCTAGGCTAGGCCTATTGCAAAATAATTGGTGACCAACTTATTTAGTTAGGCCTAGGCCTAGCCTAGGGCCTATACTTAAAATTCCCAATGTCAATAGGCTAGCCTAGGCTAGTGACAATTTTCCCAATTTGCTTACAATTCCTGCGGCCGGAGCGTCTATAGCCTAGCCCTAGGGGCCTTAAGTGATGTACAAAATAGGCCTAGCCAAGTTCTACTGTTCCTAGCCTCGGGCCTAGACTAGGCCTAGCCTACTATCAAGTTAGCCTAAAACAATTATTTGTAATAGGCCTAGGCCTAGGTTATCAATTAGGCTAGGCTAAGCATAGCCTAGGGTACTTGTGTTAGCCTATCTGGAAACTTAAAACAGGCTTCAATTAGACCTAGCCTAATAGGAAAGAGTTGGAAAATATTCCGCAATTCTGTTGTCATTGCGACATGTAGGCTAACACTGTAGGCTAAACAACAATTCCACGACTCTGATTCACGATGTTTTCATTCATCTCCTTACTAGGCCTATCTGCAGCACTTCTCGTGTTATTAGTAATCATTACACTTTAACTAACCTGCTTTTAAGGCCTGTGTAGTACCCCTAGGCCTCAAATAAAGCACGATTATAGAAACCCCAAAAACCAGCACACACACAACTACTCTCAAGGTGCAAGATAAACTGAAGTGTTCCCAGATCCACTTGTCATAACAATACCTGGGATTGCCAAATACAGTTTATACACAAACTCAAATCCTTCATTACAATCTCACATTAAAGACTCCAAAATATGCTTAATTATATACAAAACAATAATAAATACCAAACGTAACACATCTGACAATAAAGAATAATAATAAAATAATTGGTAGCGTTTTTGACTTGCGACCTCTGGAAACTCCTTCCATTGAACGCGTCCAAGGGCTTGTTCGCTCGTGGCAACACTTTGACGTGTTCGCTTCAGGACGGAAGGAGGGGCTGCTAAATTGTTAACGTTTTCTGCAGTGGCCACTGGTTTGTAAGGGGGCGGATTAGCATGTGAATATAAGATTCCCTGTTGAAAGAAAGGATGACTCCAAACGTTTATTTGTCCTATGATATTATATTCCTTTTCGGCTTATGGACACCTCCGCACCTATGCGCAGTCAGTATGTACCACTCAGTAGTAGCAAGGGAGGGTACAAGAGTAAGAAGGAAATGAAAAGCTACTTACTTACTTACTTGTTACTTGGTGTGGAGTTTCTCAGCCGCGCTCCGTCACTAGATGTGACGCTCGTCGCAGCTGCCCTTTAAACCATCTAGCACTTGTAGTCTTGTCTCACAGTGCCATCTTCTAAGTCATAACACTCCCTGAACAAATGTGTTTTTAGTGACTTTTTAAAGGCCTTTATGTTCGCACACCTTTTCACATTAACTGGTAGATTATTATAAAGTCTCGGTGCACTCTTTTCGAAGGCCCTAAATCCAAATTCATGATTGCACCGTGGCTCATTCAATTGATGCAGCACGTTGCCATGTCTCAGCATCATATCAGTGCCAACATTGAAGTCTTCCAATAAGTCTCGCACATATTCCGGTTTTCCAAAGTTCAAAGCTTGATACACTATAACACACAGTTTGAATATGATCCTCGCTTTCACCGGCAGCCAATGCAGGTCAATTAATGCCGGCGTTATACTCGCACGGAATGGTAAACTCTTTATTAATCTTGCTGCTCTATTCATTATAAGTTGTAGTTTTCGTAGCAAGTAATTTGGTAGTCGATAATATAGATAATTACAAGTCTAATTTACTAATTACATGATTGTGGATCAACATTTTGGTTGTATTAATATCCAGATATTTTCTCACAAAAGCAATATTCCTCAGATGATAGGCAGAGATTCGCACTGTTTGATTAATCTGGTTTTTAAATGACAGTTCACTATCAACCAAAACTCCCAAATCCTTCACCACACTACTCACAGTCATCACACTATCATTGATATTGAGGCTTTGCACGCCCAGTCTCTCAAGGTTCACCCGTCTGCCTACTAATAGGCATTCAGTTTTATTTTCATTTAATTTCAGTTGCTTTGACTCCATCCACTTCCCAATGTCTTTTAGTAAACCACTAATCTTCTCCTCAACATTCACCACGTCACTTAGTGCCAGATAGAATTGGGTGTCATCCGCAAACAGTTTGAATTTCACTCCATGTTTCATTAATATGCTAGATAGTGCAATTGTATATATACAGAATAGAATTGGTCCAAGAACACTCCCTTGAGGGACGCCCCTCTCTAGATGCTTCATCTCTGAGAATTTATTACTTATTTGCACACAATAAGTTCTGTTAGTAAGGTAACTTTGAAGGTATTCCAGCGCATTACCATCAATACCAATAGCTTTACAGTCTTCTATTAGTAAGCTATGCACCACTGTATCGAACGCGGCACTCAAGTCCAACAAAATTAAGATTCCACACTTCGCGTTGTCCATTTGCACGAGTAAATCATTAATCACAGAGCACATCGTGGTTTCCGTAGAGTAAAGTCTTCTATATACGGACTGGTTGTCTGGGAGAGCCTTCACTAAACTCAAGTGATCCCAGAATTACATTTTCAGTAATTTTTGATAGAAATGTTAAATTGGAAACAGGCCTAAAAGAGCTCAAGCATTGAGAATCAAGGCTCCCTTTAATAATAGGCTTCACAATTGCATTCTTTTCAGACGATGGAAATACATTATTTGCAATGCTACAGTTTATTATGTCAACATATATGTCCAGAAAACTGTTAAAATTGTTACTGTGCACTATTTCACGTATCGGTATAGGATCATTACTACAATGGGTAAGTTTTGCTTTCGTAACTATGGATTTAACTGTATTCAGATCCGTCATAGTAAATTCTGTTAACTTAGTCACAGTAGGCTCAGCTACAACAACGTCTTGAGTCTCGACTACAAAATTTCCAACAATGGCATTAATTTTATCACAAAAAAAGTCAGAAAAATCATTCGCCAATGTCATATCCGGAATCCCTTCTGGTAACTTATTTTTCTTCTTGTTTCCCGTCAAGTTGTCAAGTACCACATACAGCTTATTCATATCAGATCCAGCTTCTTTTGCTTTATTCATATAGTATTCACGTTTTCTAAGCACAATGAGCCTGTTTTCTATATTCCGAGCTCTTTTATAGTTATCTCTTGCCTCTTCGGTTCGTAGACGTCTCCATAGCCTCTCATATTTCTTCTTGGCCTTTTTTGCTCTTTGAATATCAGCATTAAACCACGGCGCACTATCAACTATTACTATTTTCTTTTCAATAATGGGGCACATATCTTCGTATTTTTCTCTAGCAATGCTGTTATACAGATTAGTGAAACATGACGTACAGTCATCTATTAATTCACCGTGAGCACTGTTCTCTTTTCTTAATTAGTATTTCATTCGCAACAGTCGATATTAGTAGTTGTGGCTCAAATTTTCTTTTTGACCTACACTTTATTGTCTTAGATTGTCTAGGTTTACTTACAAACGGCATGTTAAAAGTAACTAGTTTATGGACCGGCGAAATACAACACTCATCTTCAACATACAGCTCATTTATCATATCGCTTTCTCTATTCGTAAAAACCAAGTCTAATGCATGACCACCTCTTGAAGTTGCAGTATGCACTTTATTTATCAAGTGGAAAGACTCCATCAATTCTATAAAGATAGTAGCATAGTAATCATTTGGAACATCCACCCACAGATTAAAGTCACCAAAGACGAATGTATTCGTACTAACCATATCAATTGTTTCCAAGTATAATCTAAAATCAATAAATGTACTGGCACTTAAATTTGGAGGTCTATAAACGACAATAAAAGTACATTTCCAGCCTCCAATCTCACAGCCCACCTGTATATGTTCAAAACTACCGAACCTTGCAGATTTACATATTTTCGTCTTCTTAAACGTGTTTGTAAGAAAAATTCCCACACCACCACCTCCCTTCCCTCTTCGTGGATTGTGCAAGAAGGTATGCGTTAAAGGAGTCATTTCAAGTATTTTAGCAGTATCGTATTCACTCAGCCATGTTTCAGTTACCGCTAGTACATCATATTTTGCCTCATTAATTAAGTCTCGAATTTCAAAGGTTTTATTTCCCACTGATTGAATGTTTATCAGTCCCCCCTTTATCTTTATTAAAGCACTAGATTCCATGATCAGTTAGGTCTCTCACCTTGACTATCTCACTCAAAAAGACCGGGCACCGGGTATCTGATGATGAATGATACACGTCTTGTTTCCCGTATCTCATACAATTTATGCACTTTCTCACAGTCACCTTACAATCCTTCGACCTATGTGTTCCAGCACATTTAAAACAAACAGGCACATCACTGTTTAGTTTAGCAGCACTTATTTTCTGCATGCCCAAATCTCTGGCAATAGAAACAAGCCAATGCATGGTATCTGTCTCTTATATTATATATTCCCCATTGAAGTTGCACCTTGTCTTTATATTTGTAGAGAGCCGCACGGACTTCAGGCTCACATTTCAGGATATAATGGACTGTACCTCCAGCAGCTGGTTTATCAAAAATCATGGCAATCTTTCCTTTAATATCATCAATCGAATTCAGAAAATCATTCCTTGCAATTAATGTATCAATTATCTCACTCTTGGACTCTTCAGGACGAACATTGCAAATCATCACTTTTGGTTTTAATTTTTTCACACTCACCTCTACCAACTTTTTAACTGCATCATTCAGCATATCCACAGTGTTATGCCCGGTCCAAATTGGAACGCGAGATATTCTTTGTACAATGAGCAGCTCTCTAACTGGATAGGTATACCTTAAACTTTAAATAAAGAGACAACACGGCAGGATAGTAAGCACACAGGTAACAAGTTAACATGGGTTTTATTCAGTTTAACACCTGGTTCATGGAGGAGCAAGACATATATTTTATACCTGTGACCTGGAGATCATCACAACAATAAGAATAATTAAGACATACAATACTCAGGTTATCAAGTAAGCAATAGGAGTCGGACAATGGGTCCGGACTCAAGGTAATAATAATACTCCTAGGATACAATTATAAGGTATCCAAAATGGTGGAGGTACACCTCCTACCCAAATAGATCTCAGAGAGGATCTCCACAAAAGACAAGAGTGCAGTAATGGCAAATGCCGTCTGGATCATGCAATGATGTCCCCGGCATATAGTGACGTTAACTGACTCTAAAGCAATAATGGCCAAGTGGTCATCAACAATGAAGTGGGCTCGGAAAGGCTCACAAATGATATTAATACTATAGGTGTGCTAGATCTCACCTGGCAAAGATTAATCCTTAACTCTAATTGTGTACTAGCAAGGTGCTGAAGGCTGAGGCAACAATCGTCGGGAGCTGAGATAGAGTGAAATCTATTCGAGTTATGAACCTGACAGAATGTTAAATGAATTAGGCTAGAAGTTATACAAAGGGACTAGATTACGTGTAAATATGTGTTTGTGTTTGATGCTATGGGTCTTATATAAGCACGCCCCCTCTGTCGGGCTATGGGAGACCAATAACCCGGGAAGGTGCATATATAAGGATCCCCTGATAGGTATGTATAATGGGTCCCGGCAAGTGGGCTAATTAACGTCAATTTAAGTAGGGAGAAGAAAGACCTCTCGCAAGACGTAATGTTAATGAGAACCCCTGAAGATAACTTCTACCACAACCCTGAGTCAACTCTATACCCATAAACGGTACAAAAGCACTTAAAGGAGAGCTGTAGTGAAGAGGAGGGCCCATAGATCGAGGGAGGATCCAGTAGTCCGGAGGGCGGCTGGGCGTGATGACTCCGGAAGTTGGTCCAGGGGGGGGGGGCGGCTGGGTGTGATGACTCCAGCTACTGGTCCAGGGTGAGTCACAAGATGATTCCTTAGACCTTGGCGCCTACCACGGGACAACCGGGTTCCTCTTGCACTCCCACAGTGCAGTGATCCCCAAAGGATATGCTGGAGTTCTGCTACAAGGTTTGGGGGGTTAGGGTGACTAGCATAATGATCTACCTAGAGTGGCAAGCAGTCTAGATAGTGACATTATAGGTAGTCTAAGGGGGGTCAAGGTAAGTGTCTTCCTTCCTTGCTAGTTCGTGGAACTATCAGAACCATGTAGCAAAAAGAGAATCCAGAAAGGGGAGCCCAAAGTGGGTTGCCCAAAATTAGTCCTCTTCCTGATGGGGGGAACCCGATCTGGTAGATCTCTAGTTATTACACTATCCTCATAATCCCTTGAACAAAACAAGGTAGGAATCCTTTGGTACTTGGTTTGTGCACCGCATCGAAGGCCAGAAAGGGGGAGCCCAAAGTGGGTTGCCCAAGCTAGTCCTCTTCCTGATGGGGGGAACCCGACCTGGTAGATCTTCGATCACAGCACACAACTGACAAGTTGAACACCAGCTATCTCTGGCTGTTCTTACCCTGAACTAAATAATACCAAATGGCAAGCTTAGTTAATGATGTCCAGGCTGGGTGAGTATAAGGCAATCTTCTTGCCCCTACTTAAGGCGCCCGGCTTGAGAGGATCAAGGGCGTTTGGCGCGTGGTGGTTATGTCCTTGTGGCTCTGGGGGTGGCGTGCCTGGACTCTGGCTGGCAGGAGTAGGGTTGGCTGCAGGTTTTAGTGGCAGCTAGAGATGCGGTCTTATCATCCTGAGACCGCATCTCACTACCGTCTGGTAGAGAAAAGTCCCGACCCCGGGACTGGAGATGGTAATGTCTTGAAGTATTATCTTCGTAGACAGGGGTCAGGTGCTGGAGGAAGTGGTAATAAATGACTCCCTGGTTGTTAGGGGTGGCCATCTTGTCTCCGGTGAGGGTGAGGAGAGAAGAGGAGTCATAATACCTCAAATGGTCGAGGAGGTGGTGAGGTGACTTGATCACTTTGGTGGAGTCCTTCCGCGCCAGGGTTATCATGTCAATCCGCATCTTGGTGGTGGTCGTCAGCGAGGGCGTTGTCGTGGCTGGAGGTGGTTGGAGAGTGATGACAGAGAGCCTGGCTTGGCCCAGGTCATGAGGTTGTGCGGACGCCGAAGTACCAGGCTGGGGGAGGAGCTTGGAGACGCTTGATCCTTAACCTTTCTCGCTTTAGGCTGAGACAGGGCTGGTTCCCATCTGGTGGGTGGCTTCACAGGTCTTCCACAGCGGGTATGAGAAGGCAGTCTGGGAAATGGTGGAGATGGAGTTAGAGGTGACATTGAGCGAAATTTGGATATTGTTTTTCGCCTGGGAAGTTGAAAAGGAGGGGAAATAGATTGAGGAGAAGGAGGTAGGGTTTTAGTGATAGGAGGAGTAGATGAGGGTTTTTTAGAACGGAAGCTGGGGGTGATAGGCAAAGTGGGGGGTATGTTGGTGAGTTGTGGTGGCGAGGGGGGAAGACTAGACGTGGCAAGGTTAATTAAAGGTGATGGTTGAGAAGGAGGTTGCGGAGGTGAAACGAGAGGAGAGGAGATGTGAGAAGATTTGGGCTTAGGAATGCGGGAAGGGGTGAAGGTGACAGGAGGTGAAAGAGAAGAGGGGGAAGTTTGGGTTTGAGTAGAGAGAACAGGAGGAGGTCGATGTTTAGGAAGGTGAGAAGGGGTGAACTGGTCGAGGCGAGTGGGAAGGGTGACAGGAGGTTGCAGTACAGGAGAGTGAAGGGCAGGCAAAGGAGAATTGAGAGGGGGAGTGGAAAGAGGTGGAGGGAGAGGGACAGCATGGTTGAGAGGGACAGGTCCGGAAAGACAGGAAGTTTGAGGGTGAAGATTTGAAACAGGGGTACAGTCAACATCCTGATCAGGCTCAGCTACAACAGTAATATTCTTATTAATAGGTTGAAACCTTCTGACAAACCTATTCCTATAAGTGCGAGATTCCCCATGATAGTTAATTATGACCTGGAAACAGTTTGGGATCCTAAGGACCTCAAATGGACCCTTGTACCGTGGCTTCAGTTTGGAGGGTACAGGTAAGATGGCGACCATGACTAGGTCGCCTACTTGGTGAGGGTTGTTCTTGGGGGCTTCATCAGGCTGGAGATCTTGGGAAAACTGGAGCTGACGTAGGCGGTTCCTGAGGTGGACGAGGTTGGTATTTAGACCTGGTGAGGCCTCAGTAGGGGCAGCTAGGTGACATAGTGGTATGAGGAGAGGTGGGCTCCCAAAAACCATCTCATGAGGGGTGATCCCGTTGTCTCTGGGGCAGGTGTTTATTCCCCATTGTATGATGCGAATTTGGCTGGTCCAGTCCGATGAGTTCATCTGTTGGAGGCGTGTCCGGATTTGATTGGCGATGGTTCTATGAGATCGCTCGCAGATGGAGTTTCCTTTTGGCCAGTAGGGTGAAGAATGGCTGATGTGAAATCCAAACATTTCGGAGATCTGCGTCCAAATTTGCCCGGTGAATTCAGGGGCATTGTCGGAGTGGATTGCCTGTGGCAATCCAAAATAGGGAAAGACATGTTGTAATAATGCCTCGGTGACGGCCATAGCAGTGTGTTCTCTGGCAGGGCAGGCGATCACGTATTTTGAGTACGTGTCCACGAAGGTGATGATGTAGCGGTATCCCCTGTCGTTTTGTAGAGGTCCCATGATGTCTACTGCCAAAAGTTGCCAGGGTTTAGAAGCGATGAGTTTGCCGGAAGGTCCTGGGGTGCGTGTTTGGTCTTTTCCCAGGGTGCAGGCACGGCAAGCTTCAGTGATTTTCTTGGCCGTGGTGTAGGGGCGAGGAGTCCAGTAGATGTTTTTGAACGTGTTCACCAACTTCTTTTGGCCTAGATGGATCCCGTTGTTGGTGTGCAAAGAAGACATCATTTGTTCAGCATCCTCAGGCCCTAGTACGATCTGACCTTCTGGGGTAAAGAGGGCGTCGCCCCTTCTTTGTAAGAGGCCAAAAAGTCGGGTGGAGATCCAAGTTGGTTTGTCGTTCCGGAGGTAGGCCTGGAGGAGAGGGGGAGTGGTAGTAGGTGGTGGTCGAGGTTCTTGGATGGTGTTGAGTTGTTCTGGTGCCAGTGGGAGCCGGGATAAGGCGTCTGCATTGGTATGGAGTTTTCCCGGCCTGTAGGAAATCTCAAAATCAAACTCCTCAAGTGATTCTCGCCAACGGACTGTTAGGGCATTCTTAGAATCAGATTTCCTGAGCCATTGTAAGGCTTGGTGGTCAGTGATGATGGTGATCTTGACGCCAGCTAGGTAGGCCCGGAAGTGTTGGAGGGCCCAAACGATGCCTAAGCATTCTCTTTTAGTTACCGGGTAGTTGGTTTCTGCTGGGGTTAAGGTCCGGCTGGCACAAGCAATGATGTGCTCTCGTCCTTCTCGATTTTGGGAGAGGACTGCACCGACGCCGAGAAGGGACACGTCGGTGTAGAGTCTAAAGGGTAGTTGGTAGTCCGGAAAAGAGACGACAGGGGAAGACACGAGTAGATCCTTGAGGGAGGTGAAGGCTTGGAGGCGGTCGGGGGTCCACACAAAAGGTTCTTCCTTCCTAGTTAAGTCGTGTAGAGGTCTGGCAATGGTGGCGAAATTCTTCACAAACCTCCGATAGTAGGAGGCAAGGCCTAGGAAAGCTCTTACTCCTTTTACTGACTTCGGGGGTTGGATCTCCTGGATGGCTTGGAGTTTCTTGGGGTCAGGTGCAAGTCCTTCTTCTGACACCAGATGTCCTAAGAATTGGACCTGATGTCGAGCCATGGTGCATTTAGTAGGCTTCAGCTTTAATCCGGCTTGTCGGATCCTCTGGAAAACTTGGCTGAGGCGTTGGAGGTATTCTGCCCAGGTACGACCAAATACTATGATGTCGTCCAAGTACGCCAGACATGTTTCCCAAGTTAATCCCTGAAGTACGGATTCCATCAGTCGGGAGAAGGTGGCGGGACCGTTACATAATCCGAATGGCAGCACTGAGAACTCGTAAAGCTTCCCTTGGCTGGTGGAGAAAGCTGTTTTTTCTTGGTCGGTGGGGGCGACGGGGACCTGCCAGTATCCGGATTGCAGGTCCAGTGTGGAGAACCATCTGGCCCCTAAGAGGGAGTCTAGGGAGTCGTCGATGCGTGGTAGTGGGGTGGCATCTTTGATGGTGACATCGTTGAGTTGTCGGTAGTCGATGCAGAATCGAGATGACCCATCCTTCTTCTTGACCAGTACCACTGGAGAGGACCAAGGGCTAGTTGAGGGGTTGACAATGCCAGCTTCTAACATCTCTGCAACTTGCTTCTGTTCTTCTTGGCGCTGAAGGGGGTTCTTTCTTCGTATAGCCTGTCTGACTGGGGGTCCAACAGTGTGAATGTGGTGTTCTAGGACATGGGTGTGGCCTACATCTTGGGAGTTGGTGGCAAAGATGTCCTGGTATTCGGCCATTAACTGGCACAGATCGTCCTTTTGTTGAGGGGTGAGGTGAGTAGGAACGTCTGGGAGTGATGGAGTTGATGCAGGAATGGAGGTGGTGGTGTCGGTTGAAGGCTGGTCATCATAAGTCTCTAGTTCTCCGATGGTGAGACCCCTGGGTAGGGTGGTCGGAGATGTTGGCTATTCTTACTGCATTTTGTTTTAAAATGGCAGGAGCAGTGAGACAATCCCTGTCAAAAGGGCTCTGAAGAGAGGGAGTGTGAATGAGTTCTCCGTTGAGGGCTGGATGGATGGGTACCCAATGTTCATGATGTGGCAGCAAGGTGATGGGTTGAATGGTGATGGCCGATGCAACACGGATGGCTTTCAAGGTTTGAGGAGGGTCATGGAGCGGTGTGGCAATCTTCGGAGTGGTGAGTCCTGGGGGTTTGGTGGAAAATAACAATCTTCTTTCAACACACTGGATAGTAGTGCGAAGGGCCGTGAGAAGGTCGAATCCCAGGTATCCGTCATAGGTGGTTTCTTGGGAGGGAAATACCATGAAAGCGTGGTGATGGCCGTGGTTAGGTTGAGGGGTGGCCACATACAGTGGGGCCGTGATGCCAGTACTAGGAATAAGGTTGTCGTTGGCATCAATGAGGGTGGTGGACGAGTGTTGAATCGGTCCAAAAGTGTTGTGATGTCTCTGGTGGTAAGAGGAAAAAATACAGGATCTTGAAGCTCCGGTGTCGACAAGGAGTCGAGAGTTGACTCCCTGGATGGTCAGGTGGGTGTAAATGGGAGGCTTTATCATATCATAGCTGCCCCTATCTCGAGCCCCCGCCAGTTTGCAAGTTGGTGGGCGGGGGCGGTCTAAAAACCCGGTTTGATGACTTCCGGCTCGACTGTACTGTGGTCGTCCGGGTCACCAACCTCGTCGTAGTCCTCAGCTCCTGTGGTGCCGTCTTCTAGGATGGTGGCAACTCTTCTGGAGGGCTTCAGCCAGGGAATCTGTCCCCAGAACAGTGGAACCCTCGAGCGTTTGGCCAGCAACTCGGCAAAAGACCTCTTCAACCCATTAATAGGGCACTGGGACCCGCAGGGCTTCCAGTCTCCAGGCTTGACTCTGGCCCATTCTTCCGGCTTGTCCTGGTTGCGGCTAGGGTGGTAGGTTGGTCCGGAATGAGGTCCTTGTGGCTTAGTGGGAGCTCGTTGGATACCCGCGATCTTTCCTTGCTCCTGGGATTTTTGCAGGGCCAGAATACGGCGTATGATAGGGAGGTCTGTATCATATCCGGCCGGTTCTGTGATGGCAAAGTGGTCCCGGACTGCACGCGGAAGGATCCTCATCAGGGTCCGGCGGACGTTCTCCTTCCTCTCTGCAGATGTAGCCGTTGTGAATGCGGTGGAAGCCAGCCTGGTAAGCTTGCTGATGGTGGCGTCGAGGTCCCCGTCGTAGGTGATGGCGTGAAATTGCTGGTCGGCTATTACAGTACCTAAGACGGGGTTAATGGCAGTTTTAGTGTATGTTTCAAACTGTTCCCAGGTCATTCCGGGGTTCTCTTTTTCATAACTGGAAACTAGGGCCATAGACCGCCCTAGCTTCATGACTACAGTATGTATTTTAGGGGCAACTTCATCTTTAAATATGATGTCAAGCACTGGCTTGACAACCTCTAAATAGGTGGCAATGTCAGTTTCCTCTGGTCTGAAAGGAATAATATCCAGTGCTTTCCCTGCCATCCTGACTACTTATCCCTGTCGTGATACTCTCAAAATATTTAAAGCAGGAAAAACCTGAAAGGCTACCTTCGAGAAAGAGACACCGCTGCCACCAGTGTTATGCCCGGTCCAAATTGGAACGCGAGATATTCTTTGTACAATGAGCAGCTCTCTAACTGGATAGGTATACCTTAAACTTTAAATAAAGAGACAACACGGCAGGATAGTAAGCACACAGGTAACAAGTTAACATGGGTTTTATTCAGTTTAACACCTGGTTCATGGAGGAGCAAGACATATATTTTATACCTGTAACCTGGAGATCATCACAACAATAAGAATAATTAAGACATACAATACTCAGGTTATCAAGTAAGCAATAGGAGTCGGACAATGGGTCCGGACTCAAGGTAATAATAATACTCCTAGGATACAATTATAAGGTATCCAAAATGGTGGAGGTACACCTCCTACCCAAATAGATCTCAGAGAGGATCTCCACAAAAGACAAGAGTGCAGTAATGGCAAATGCCGTCTGGATCATGCAATGATGTCCCCGGCATATAGTGACGTTAACTGACTCTAAAGCAATAATGGCCAAGTGGTCATCAACAATGAAGTGGGCTCGGAAAGGCTCACAAATGATATTAATACTATAGGTGTGCTAGATCTCACCTGGCAAAGATTAATCCTTAACTCTAATTGTGTACTAGCAAGGTGCTGAAGGCTGAGGCAACAATCGTCGGGAGCTGAGATAGAGTGAAATCTATTCGAGTTATGAACCTGACAGAATGTTAAATGAATTAGGCTAGAAGTTATACAAAGGGACTAGATTACGTGTAAATATGTTTGTGTTTGATGCTATGGGTCTTATATAAGCACGCCCCCTCTGTCGGGCTATGGGAGACCAATAACCCGGGAAGGTGCATATATAAGGATCCCCTGATAGGTATGTATAATGGGTCCCGGCAAGTGGGCTAATTAACGTCAATTTAAGTAGGGAGAAGAAAGACCTCTCGCAAGACGTAATGTTAATGAGAACCCCTGAAGATAACTTCTACCACAACCCGGAGTCAACTCTATACCCATAAACGGTACAAAAGCACTTAAAGGAGAGCTGTAGTGAAGAGGAGGGCCCATAGATCGAGGGAGGATCCAGTAGTCCGGAGGGCGGCTGGGCGTGATGACTCCGGAAGTTGGTCCAGGGGGGGGGGGGGGGGGGCTGGGTGTGATGACTCCAGCTACTGGTCCAGGGTGAGTCACAAGATGATTCCTTAGACCTTGGCGCCTACCACGGGACAACCGGGTTCCTCTTGCACTCCCACAGTGCAGTGATCCCCAAAGGATATGCTGGAGTTCTGCTACAAGGTTTGGGGGGTTAGGGTGACTAGCATAATGATCTACCTAGAGTGGCAAGCAGTCTAGATAGTGACATTATAGGTAGTCTAAGGGGGGTCAAGGTAAGTGTCTTCCTTCCTTGCTAGTTTGTGGAACTATCAGAACCATGTAGCAAAAAGAGAATCCAGAAAGGGGAGCCCAAAGTGGGTTGCCCAAAATTAGTCCTCTTCCTGATGGGGGGAACCCGATCTGGTAGATCTCTAGTTATTACACTATCCTCATAATCCCTTGAACAAAACAAGGTAGGAATCCTTTGGTACTTGGTTTGTGCACCGCATCGAAGGCCAGAAAGGGGGAGCCCAAAGTGGGTTGCCCAAGCTAGTCCTCTTCCTGATGGGGGGAACCCGACCTGGTAGATCTTCGATCACAGCACACAACTGACAAGTTGAACACCAGCTATCTCTGGCTGTTCTTACCCTGAACTAAATAATACCAAATGGCAAGCTTAGTTAATGATGTCCAGGCTGGGTGAGTATAAGGCAATCTTCTTGCCCCTACTTAAGGCGCCCGGCTTGAGAGGATCAAGGGCGTTTGGCGCGTGGTGGTTATGTCCTTGTGGCTCTGGGGGTGGCGTGCCTGGACTCTGGCTGGCAGGAGTAGGGTTGGCTGCAGGTTTTAGTGGCAGCTAGAGATGCGGTCTTATCATCCTGAGACCGCATCTCACACAGTGCCAAAATTCATCACCATGTTCCCTTTAGGGGTAAACTTCGTATCGTGAATTTCAATCCCCTCTAGCGCCTGAGAAATTTCTCCTCTCTTGTCAGTTGCCTTTTCATTCTCATCCGTCGCCTTCAGAACGAGTAGATTCTTCTTTTCTTTCTTCTTTCCTCTCCCCGCCACCACATCCGACCACCCAGGCGAGTCAGAAACCGCTGACGTTTGCGCGGGGTCAGCGCTTATAGCATCAACAACATTTCCCATACCACTAGTGACTCCTTGCATCTCCATCTTCACTACTTTCAATTGAGTTGAAAGTTCTTGAGTTATACCGTCTAGTCCTTGGGTCATCTTATCATTTAATTCACTCCTGATGTTTTTTAGTTTATCGCTCATTACATCAAAACCTTGGGTCATCGTTTCTTTGAATTCAATCAATTCTTTCATCATTTCTTTCTTTATGTTTTCCATTTCATTCTTAAATGAAGTTAACACTCCAAGCTTTGTCTTACATGGATCACAGACATAGTTTATGTGCGCTACGTTTTCAGTCTTTATGCCAATCAAGTGTTCACATTTGATATGGGCCCAGTTTTTGCAAGTTGAGCATCCAATCCACTTTAACTTCTCTCTCTCCCCATCAGTTTTATCGCATTTATAACACTTTACGTCAGGAGCCATCCCAATAGCAGTTAAAGGTTTCGATAGAACAGTCTTTGTAACATGGGAGGCAGAGCTCAGGCGGCACACGTCTACTCTGCTCCGCGCTCCCACTACAGGGAGTGCTACAGGCCAGTGACAGTGACAAACACAATAGGGAAACTCTTCTGCGGGATATTGAAGGAAAGGATGAATAGAGCCATAGAGGGAAACGGGCTAATAAGTGATGAGCAGAATGGGTTCAGAAGAGATAGGAGGGGGACAGATAATATCTATATACTAAGCGAAGTGATGGGGAAAATGAAAAGAGAAAAAAATGGGTTACTGTGCATTCCTGGATATAGAAAAAGCCTATGATAGAGTAAACAGGGAACTGCTATGGAAAATAATGGCAAGGAGTGGAATACCAGAAAAGTATATAAACATCATAACATCGATGTACCAAGGAACAAAAGCGAAGTACGCGCTAGGAAATATAGAAACGGGATGGGTAGAAAGCAAGAGGGGGGTAAGGCAGGGGTGCGTATTATCGCCGCTATTATTTGCGTTATATATGGAGGAAATGACACAGAGGATGAAAAGAGTTGGGGAGGGGATTCAGATAAACAAAGAAAGACTGGGGGTACTGCTGTTTGCTGACGACGTAGTTCTGATGGCAGAAACGGGAGGAGGGTTGCAGAGACTACTAGAGGAAGCAACGAGATTCGGGGAGGAACTTGAAGTAAGATTTAGTAAAGAAAAGAGCCAGGTGATGAAAATGAATGGAGAGCTTCAAGAAGAAGAGGAATGGACACTGGAAGGAAACAGAATGAAGAAGACAAGGGAGTATAAATATCTGGGGGTAACGATCACGGAGAAAGGGTTTGAGAAAGCGAAAAGTGAAAAGGTGGGACAAATGGAAGACTATGGAGCGCGACAAGGCTAAGAGCGAATAGCTATGAAATAGTGCGAGGGCTGTGGAAAGGATTAGGAGTGCCTGCAATAATGTATGGCTTAGAGGCGGTAGAAACAACAGAGGCGGAAACGAAGAAATTAGAAACGATACAGAATAAAATCGGGAGGACAGGATTGGGGGCAAATAAATACGTAGCTCAAGAAGCAATCCGAGGGGAGATGGGGTGGAGTACGTTTGAGGAAAGGATTGGGAAAGCGAAAGGGAAGTACAAAGTGAGGCTAGAGGGGATGGAGGAAGATAGGTGGCCGGGGAAGGTATACAGATGGGCGAGCGAGCAAAGTAAATGGAACAGAGAGTGCAAAAAAAGATTGGGGAGGATAAATATAAAACAGGACCGGGTGGGGGGGGAATTTAGAAAAAAGAAATGAGAGAGGGGAGTGGGTCATACTAGAGAATGGGAGGGGATGTGTCAGAGAGATAGAGAAAGGGATAAAGGAGGAGGGGAGAAGAAGATGGAGGGAGGGGGTAGAAAATAAAGCCACGCTGGCATATTATAGAGAGAAGGAAAAACCAGCTAGAGAACTGTACTATGATGGGGGATGGGGATCGAAACTCCTATTTAAAGCAAGAACAGGATCGCTAGAAACGAATGAGAGAACAAGGAGATGGAATGGAATGGGACCGCACTGCAGTCAATGTGAAATGGGAGGGGACCCAATAGTGGAGGATGTAGAACACATAGTAACCGAATGTACAGGATATAAAGAGGAGAGAGAGGAGTTGGAGAGGTACATGAGGAATAGAGTTGGGGAGAGGGGGTGGGAGGAGATTAAGCAGAGGGAAGATAGAGGGGTGGGGGCGCTATTGGGGTTAACACAGGAGATGGAAACACAAGACATGGAGATGATGAAGAGGATATTGGAGAAGATGTGGAGGAAGAGAAATGGGTGAGGGAGGGGGGGGGGGAGGAAGTGAGGGGGGGGTTTATACAAACAAACAAAACTGTCTCTTAAACTATCCTTCTACTCTAAACTTTCCCTCCTACTAACGTTTCTGAGCCAGTACCGATACAAAGGTCAGCCCTGTGGATCTGCACGGTCTGCGGGCGGGTTCTAAAGAAGAAGAAGAAGAAGAAGCAGGTTAGTACAGCTCCGTACCTCAGTCGGGTACTGAAGGGTACTAAACACAGAGGCCCGCAGTACCAGATAATCGTGCGATCCCTTCGACGAAGGATTCGCACGTGAAGGTGGTACCACCAGTTGCTTCCTTGTGAGAATCTCTCGTGCGATGCCGTCGGACGTATGGTTGGTAAGCCTGTCAAACTCGCCGCGGTGCATTTCTTACGGTTGGTATACCTGAGGAACGTTTTGTTTACAAATTACTGCCTCGGGCAGCCTCACGGGAAGGGCGACAATGGACAATGAATGAGAAAATCATGAAGGTGGAGCAGTGTAGTGGGAAACTGTGGAATGTGACAAAAACCAGAGTAAATAAATATAAAATAGTAAGAGAGGTGTGGAAGGACTTTGAAGTGCCGAGAATAATGTACGGGATGGATGTGAGAGGGAGTACAGGGGGAGAAATAAATAGACTGGAGACGGGACAAAATAAAATAGGAAGAATGGGGTTAGGAGCAAGAAGGTGGACAGCAAATGAAGCAGTGAGAGGGGAGATGGGATGGAGTACGTTTGAGGAGAGAGTGGCGAAGGCGAAGTTGAGTTACAAGAGTAGGGTGGAGGAGATGGAGGATCATAGGTGGCCAAGGAGAGTAAATGAATGGGGGGAGGGGAAGAGTAGATGGGCAAAAGAGTGTAAGAGAAAACTGAAAAAAATAGGAGTGAAACAAAGAAGGGTGGGAGAGGAGTGGAGAGATGTAGGGAGTAATACAGGACTAGGTCAGGGAAGGAGACTAGAGAAAGAGATAGGAACGAGAGTGAAGGAAGTAGGAAGACAGGAATGGAAGAGAAATATGGAGAAGAAAAGTACACTGATAAGATATAGAAGCAAGGGGAGACCGAGAAAAGAGGAGTTCTATGACGGAAGTTGGGGAGCTGAACTACTGTTTAAGGCTAGGGCAGGAGCATTAGAGACAAATAGGAGAACATGGAGGTGGAATGGGGGGGTGAAAGAGTGTCTACAGTGTGAGGTGGGAGGGAGGAGAGTGGAGGAGACAATAGAACATATAGTGACAGAGTGCCAGGGGTATGCAGAGGAGAGAGAGGGGTTGGAAAATGAGTTGAAACGGGTGGTAGGGGAGAGGGAATGGGAAGAGCAGAAAGAGGAGGAGGATGAGGGTGTAAAATTTGTGTTAGGTCTCGAGACAGAAGATGGGGTAGATGGGGAAATGGGGAAAAGAATGAAGGTAGTGAAAAGATTCCTGGAGCAGGTGTGGCAGAAGAGAAAACGGAATAGGATAGAATAGGGTGAGGGGGAGAAGGGGACCAGAGCGGGGGAGGAAGAAAAATGAGATTAAATAGTAGAGAGGGGAAAAGATAAATTAAGATAAGGAGAGAACAAGATATTGGGGGGTGGAGGAGGGGGTAAAATAAGGAGAGGAGAGTTCTGCTTAAGCTATATACTTCAATTCTTTGTCTTTAACTATCCTTTCTACGACTACATAATTTCTAAACTAATTCTTAAATCTAGCTCTAGCTGTTTCTGGAGAAGTCACCGGTGCATAGGTGAGCTGGCTTTGAGAGGGGACAGCAACTCCACAAAAAGAAGAAGAAGAAGAAGAAGGGAGTACAGACGGAATCGAATCGTAATAAAGTGATGGTCCCTGGTGTATTATTTACCCAGTTTATTGCATTAATCTTATTATTCTGTATTTAGGACATTCTCAATTGACGAAAATAAGGTAGCCTAGGCCCTAGTGATTCCCCAGAGGACCATTGAATTTCTCTTAGCCTAATTTCCCTTCAACCACCAATCAATTTTTGAGTTTAGGAATAGCCATGGGGTTGTGGTATGGATTTTCGCTGAATAATTGGGTTGTGCTTGGCTCTCTGGAAAAGTGGCTTGGTTATAATATCAAGCAAGCTTTTCTGTTATATTCAAGCCTAGCCCTGTTCACCTGTTCCAAGTAGATCTAGGCCTAGCCTATGGCCATAAATTGTGAAATCTAACCTAGCCTATCTCTAACTCAAAAAGGGCCAGAGCTAGGATAGTGGGCTGTAAATTGCCATAGGCTATCTATCCCCTGGCTGACCCTTCCCAAATGGGAAAGGTAAAGCTTCGAGTCCTCCATTTCATATCCTAGTAAGAAATGTTTAAATTGGACATAGGCTATGAGCAATTTTGATGAGAATTTAGCCTAGGCCTAGCCTATTTTGTTTAAGTAATTATCTTGATATATTAAAACTACTGAAAACAGGGTAGGCCTAGCCTAACCTTAAGAGGTTACCAGGGTTGGATTTTGGACGATGGGTTAGGCATGAGAGGCTAGTGGATTATTTAGTTTATAATAACCATGGTAACCTAATAAAACTAATCTAGTTTAGCTATCCAAGCGAGGTAACCTCCCGAGTTTTTCCAAAAATTTAGCAGGGAGTGTTTGGATCACACAATTGTTCTCATCGGCTTTAGACATCTAGGGATAGTCTCCTATCCTAGCCTAATTATAGAAAAAGATTTCATGGCTAAATAGTATTTTTTAATCTCCATGGGACTTGCATATTTAATCAACATGTAGCCTACTCTTTAAACAATGCAAAATTGTTGGCAAATTAATATAGCCAAGGTTAGGTTAGCTAATGGGGAAAGCGATTTCTGAGTTAACCTAACCTACAAATTTGGAATAGGCCTAGGCTATGATAGGTTTCTTGAAGTAGTGTAGCCTAACGATACTGCTTACCACATTTTACCACAGCTGCACCAATTTGCCCCAAGTTTTATACTGTACAGTTCTGCTACATGAAAAGTGCCAGGTTTTAATCTAGTACCATTCAGTGGCAGTGCAGCAATATCATAAAGTTTCGGGTTTCAAGTTAATAGTAATGTGATCACCCCCTTTGACTAGGCTAATATAGAAAACCATTTATTTTCAATACTTATTCTGCATCAAATTGACACCTGCCCTGTCTACAGTACTATACAGTACCAAAAACAGAAAGTCTAGTAGGCAGGTTTACTTTTATAAATGACTAAATATATGATGCTTGGACAATTATAGGTACCGCATAAAGAATGAACAATATATTTCATATAATTTATTGCAATTCTTACATACATAGGTACCCGTTATATAATATTGTATCATCTAATCACAACTCCTGTTGTATGCTTCCATATGGATAGGTCCTTAAGACCGCTTCATCAGATTTTATTCGCCCAATTAGCCTACTACCCAGGTAAGAAAATTCACGACATTACATTATACTTGCTTGTATTTTTGGCTTGGAATCCTCATTTGGTGACCATTAGGCCTATTATCTATCTATTTGAGGCATAGGCCTATTTCCTGAAATAAGTCTTGCAATTGACGAGGATGGGTGTGAATGGGATATGCCGTGTGTGGGCCAGTCAGCTCTGCAGACTCGTTATCTTATGTTCATTTATGGAAGTATTTAAAGTAGGCCTAGCCCAATCAGGGAGAACATGTTAGTCCCTATTTATTGCCTACTTTAGTAGGGTAGGCTGGTTAGGCCTATATTTTTTAATCCAATAGGCCTAGCCTATGTTAAAATAGTCAACGATGGCCTTTTTACCTAACCTAACAAAACATAATTATAGGCCTAGCCTAGGCCTAGTTAAAAAGGCTGTTATAGGTCTCTTCAATTTTTACCACTTTTTCTTTCAATATCTGGGACTTGTTAACCTAGGTACCCTATTGTTGGCTATTTTAACATAGGCTAGGCCTATTGGATTAAAAAAATAGGCCTAGCCTACCCTACTAAAGTAGGCTATAAATAGGGACTAACATGTTCTCCCTGATTGGGCTAGGCCTAGGCCTACTTTAAATACTTCCATAAATGAACATATATAACTAGTCTGCAGAGCTGACACGCCCACACACGGCAGATCCCATTCACACCCATCCTCGTCAATTGCAAGACTTATTTCAGGAAATATGCCTCAAATAGATAGATAATAATAGTCACCAAATGAGGATTCCAAGCCAAAAATACAAGCAAGTATAATGGAATGTCGTGAATTTCCTTACCTGGGTAGTAATTGGGCGAATAAAATCTGATGAAGTGATCTACAATTTGTCAAGGCTGGCCGACATAGGCCTCAGGTGAAGGTGCCTGTACAACGGCTCCTGTCAAGTTCAACATCGTCATTGAAGATATATCTAAAGTCTTTGGAAATGTGCTAATTGTAACCCATATTAATATATATTAATAGTTTCGTACATTATGCAATTGATTTGCATTAAAGAATGTCTTCTGTAACCTTTAATTTACGAATTGAAACAATAATACACATAATAAAATTCAATTAGCAAACGAAGGGATCCGACGACCATCGAAGAGAAGGGTCGAAGGTCCTCTTCAGATTCCAATAATATTGGACGTAAACGGTCGCGGCGACCGTTTACGAAAGCATTCGCTCAGCCAAACAAATCCCAAAGAATGTTTCTATACTACGAATTTTGAAAGGAAGGATACCTTCGAGGGAAGGGAACGTTTGGTACTGCGGGCCTCAGGTCCTTTAAATTCTGACACTACCTGCCTTGCAGATTGGACAGCTCCGCAATAGTACGGAAGGGTAATAAATACAGCAGTCCTTTATTATACGCTACCTGCCTTGCAGACGAGCCTGGGTCGAGTCTACGTAAATGCACAATAAATATGGTTATAGCCTTGTGATTTGTGAAATACAAAACTGTGTGTAAGGGTGACGATTAAAATAAGACATAGGCCTAAGGACATAAGAAATGTGAGTCTGCAGAAAACCGATTGGCCCACATAAGGCAGATCCCTCTCACACCCAACCCTAATTGTAAGGCCTAATTATAGGCCCGGCCACCTTGAGGACCTACCTCACCAAAACGGTCATAGTCAGAAAACGGGGTTTGCAGAGCGCCCATTGGCCCACACCCGACAGCAGATCCCCTTCACACCCAATTAACCCATCTCGTCCATATGCCTATATAATTTAATCTTAAAACTCTCGTTCTTGGTCCCACTATAACACTTGGTAGCCTACTCCACCTATCTACAACTGTTACCATGTCCCCTTTATTAATCCCACTAACCCACTTGAACATCTATCATATCCTTCTGTATTAAGGACACCAAAATTGAACAGCATAATCCATATGGGGTCTCACTAATGGCAAGTCAAGTTTTAAGATAACATCTGCAGTTCTGTTACTCACACTCCTAGGTGGAGGAGTCGCAGTGGTGATAGAAAAAGGAAAATGGGAAGTTGAACAAGTGAATTTGGGGGAAGGGGAAGATCAGGAGGACATACTAGTAGTGAGGGTGGAAGGGAAAGGGGAAATGAAAAGAGCTAAATTTATGCTGATTATATGCTATATGACGGTAGAGGGAGGGCTGAGAGAGAGGGAGGAAAATCGGAGAAAATACGAAGTAATAAGGGCTGTGATGAGAGGAAACGAAGATGAAATTATAATAATGGGGGATATGAATGCTCACACAGGAATCTTAGGGGAACAAATCAATAGGAATGGGAAGTTATTGTTAGACCTATGTGAGGATGAGCAGCTAGAAAATTTGAATATGGTAGAGGCGGAGGGGAAAGTAACATGGAGAGGAAGAGAAGGGAGGAGGTCAGCTATTGATTATATATTAGTGAGCAGGAGAGAGAGTGATAGAAATGGTAGTAGATGAAGAAAGAAACTTTGAAATAAACAGTGACCATAACCTACTGAAACTAAGATATAGCATAAAGTTTCACAAGGAGAAGATAGAGAGGCTAGTAAGCCAGAAAGATGGAAAATGAAGGAGGCAGAGTGGGGGAGGTTTAGGGAGGAAATAGGGAATATGGATATAGATGAAGTGGGGGGAGGGAGTGCAATACAAATTGATAAGTGGATAGAGAGGGAAATAAATAAGGTAGCAGAGAGTGTTAGAGAAGGAGAAAATAGGGAGGAATGAAAGGGTGGTGGAATAAAGACATTAACCCGGGAACTGCTGGGAGACTCTTAAGAGTTCCCCCGGCGGACTGCGGGGAGACTTAAGAGTCAGAGAAAAAAAAAATCAACTTTTGACATTGATTTTTTTTTTTTTTTGGCCCCTGGGCCATGCAAAATCTCAGTCCTCTACCTCCCCTCCTTCCCCACTTTCCTCCTCTCCTTCAGTTATCACCTATTTTCCCTGTTATTCCCTTATTCTGAGGTATATTTTCGTGCTAACATTAGCGAGTTGCAAGCAGGGCGTTGTCATCACTGATGGCAAGCGAGTGCAAGAGAGAGAGAGAGAGTATCGATCGACTGTGTCTCAGTGGCCTTGGGGGAAATTGGCGGGAAAGCAGCTTGCCTCACCCATACATTATACAACTCGCGGGCTATATCTCCGATTTTGACCATCCAAACGCTGTTTTCACTAGTTTTATTGTTGTTTCAGGTTAATACCTTTATAATCAACCCATAATAGGCGCATATGGATAATTATTAATGCTATTAATGGTACAATGAATATTTTAGTGACGGAAACACCTCAAATACATGCGCATAGGGGAGAGGTGTCTAATTACCCCCATGCGCACTTCAGAGGTTAAGGAGGCGAGGAAAGAGAGGAATAGGATTAGGAAAGAGTTGGAGAAGGGAAAAAAGAGAGGGGAAAATATAAGTGAGGAGGAAATTCGAATAGCAAGGGAAGAATACGAGAGGGAAAGGAAAAACACAAAAAACTTAATAAGAGGAGCAATAGAGAAGCATGAACAGATAGAAATTGACAGGATAAAAGAGAAGGGGGACAAAGGAAAAGCTGAGTGGTATAGATGGCTAAAAAGAGAAAAAAGGAGGGAAAAGGTAGTAGTGGAGTTGAACGTAGGTGGGGAAAAAGTTAGGGATGAAACTAAAATTGGAGAGGAAATAAAAAGATACTGGGAGGAGGTGGGAGGGGTAAATGACCAAATAAGAGTAGGGCAATGGAATATTGAACTAAATGAGGAAGAAGTAGATGAAAATATGAATGAGATGGTGAGTGAGGAGGAGATTAGGAGGAGTGTGAAGAAGCTGAAGAGAAACAAAGCGGCAGGGCCGGATGGGATAACAGCAGAGATGTATATTGAAGGAGGGGAGATGATAGTTAGAATGTTAAAGAAGCTATTTGATAAAATATGGGAGGAGGAAGAAATACCAGCAAGATGGAAAGAAGAAAGGGTCACATTGATTTACAAAGGAGGAGCAAAAAATGTGCACGAAATGGGGAGTTATAGACCAATAACGGTAATAAACATAATAAATAAGATATTTTATGGGATAATAAAGGAGAGGGTAGGAGAGTATGTAGAAGAAAGGATCCTACTTAGTGAAGAGCAAAATGGGTTTAGGAAGGGGAGAAGAGGAACAGACAATATATTTATATTAGATGAGATTATAGAGAAAAAGGCAAAGCAAGGGAAATGTGTGTTTATAGTGTGTTTGGATGTGGAGAAGGCATATGATAAGATTAGTAGGGGAGTTGCAGAAGCAGTGATGGAGAAACTAGGAGTGAGTAGGAAGATAAGGAACATGATAATGAATATGTAGGAAGGGGCGGAGACAGAGATTGTGTGGAAAAATATTGCAGTGAAAGGAATCAGGAGACGGAAAGGGTTGAGACAGGGATGTAACCTGTCACCTTTAATGTTTGCAATGTGCATGGAGGAGTTGGTGAGGAGAATTAAGAGTAAGGGACAAGGAGTGAAAATAGGGCAACACAGGCTAGCAATTCTGACGTTTGCTGATGATGTAGTGTTGATAGCAGAGACAGAGGAAGATATGGGGGAAATGTTACAGGAGGCGGAAAGGTTTGGTAGAGACCTAGAAATGAAGTTCAGTGTAGAGAAAAGCAGTATGATAGTAGTAAATGGACCAGAGGCAGTAGAAATGAGGATAGGAGGGGAAAGAATAGAAACAAGGGAGGAAGTGAAGTATTTAGGGGTATGGATAGGGAGGGAAGGGCGACAAAGGACAATGAATGAGAAAATCATGAAGGTGGAACAGTGTAGTGGGAAACTGTGGAATGTGACAAAAAGCAGAGTGAATAAATATAAAATAGTAAGAGAGGTGTGGAAGGACTTTGAAGTGCCGAGAATAATGTACGGGATGGATGTGAGAGGGAGTACAGGGGGAAAAATAAATAGACTAGAGACGGGACAAACTAAAATAGGAAGAATGGGGTTGGGAGCAAGAAGGTGGACAGCAAATGAAGCAGTGAGAGGGGAGATGGGATGGAGTACGTTTGAGGAAAGAGTGGCGAAGGCAAAGTTGAGGTACAAGAGCAGGTTGGAGGATAATAGGTGGCCAAGGAGAGTGAATGAATGGGGGGGGGGGGAGGGGAAGAGTAGATGGGCAAAAGAGTGTTAAGAGAAAACTGAAAAAAATAGGAGTGAAACAAAGAAGGGTGGGAGAGGAGTGGAGAGATGTAGGGAGTAATGCAGGACTAGGTCAAGGAAGGAGACTAGAGAAAGAGATAGGAACGAGAGTGAAGGAAGTAGGAAGACAGGAATGGAAGAGAAATATGGAGAAGAAAAGTACACTGATAAGATATAGAAGCAAGGGGAGACCGAGAAAAGAGGAGTTCTATGACGGAAGTTGGGGAGCAGAACTACTGTTTAAGGCTAGGGCAGGAGTATTAGAGACAAATAGGAGAACATGGAGGTGGAATGGGGGGGTGAAAGAGTGTCTGCAGTGTGAGGTGGGAGGGAGGAGACAATAGAACATATAGTGACAGAGTGCCAGGGGTATGCAGAGGAGAGAGATGGGTTGGAAAATGAGTTGAAACGGGTGGTAGGGGAGAGGGAATGGGAAGAACAGAAAGAGGAGGAGGATGAGGATGTAAAATTTGTGTTAGGTCTCGGGACAGAAGAGGGGGTAGATGGGGAAGTGGGGAAAAGAATGAAGGTAGTGAAAAGATTCCTGGAGCAGGTGTGGCAAAAGAGAAAACGGAATAGAATAGAATAGGGTGAGGGGGAAGAAGATGACCAGAGTGGGGGAGGAAGAAAAATGAGATTAAATAGGAGAGAGGGGAAAAGTTAAATTAAGGTAAGGAGAGAACAAGATATTGAGGGGGTGGAGGAGGGGGTAAATAGGGAGAGGAGAGTTCTGCTTAAGCTATATACTTCAATTCTTTTTCTTTAACTATCTTTTCTACGACTACATATTTTCTAAACTAATTCTTAATCTAGCTCTAGCTGTTTCTGGAGAAGTCACCGGTGCATAGGTGAGCTGGCTTGGAAAGGGACAGCAACTCCACAAAAAGAAGAAGAAGAAGAAGAAGAGATAAACCCGAAAATCCTGTTTGCCTTGTTACGAACGCTTATAAACTGTTTTCTAGGTTTCAAATCAGTGCTAACAAACACACTGTTATGCCCTGATTTTATACAGGATTAACGATTGATCAAGGTGAGTTCTTCGAGACTGGAATATCAGGTTTCATGCACATAGGCTACATATAAGGAATCAATAGAACACAGATATAATTTCGAAATTGGTTTGTAATACAGCTTTATTTATGTAGCACTTCCTAGCATAGAAAATCGAATAAATTCACTAAAGAAAACATGAAGGGACAAAAGATTCAGTATCAATATTGGTCTTTCAATTCTTCTAGCACGATCGTGGATCTGGATAGAGCGTGCACTACCACTTTCAACACTGGTATTATTCTTCTGAGACAGGTAGGCTACCATCTGTAAGATTATAGAATTTTCACTCGAGGGATACCTATTAAGTTCTTATAAGTATCAAATGAAGTTAATTGCGTATACCTTGTGCTCCGTTATTTCTTTAGACGCGTATCTATACTTCGATATTTATTTTCACAAAACACGGAAGATTAGTTATGCAACAAATTATACTTGGTTGACTGTTAACCTCTCCGCTGCGTAGGTGGGGTATTGGCCACCCCTCCCTGTGCGGAGGTATTTAGACTGTTTCCTAAACTCAAATCATCATCGTACCATAAATATCATTAATACTTATCCATATGCGCCTATTTTGCGTTGATTATAAAGGTATTAACCTGTTACAACAATAAAACAAGTGGAAACAGCGTTTGGATGGTCAAAATCGGCGATAGAGGCCTGGAGTTACATAACTTATGGCTGAGGCAGCCAGCCAGCCTTCACGACGGCTGGAGAGACACTGTTGCGTGGTAGTCTCTCTCTCGCTCTTTCCCACGCTTGGTAACACAGATGACCACGCCCTGCTAGCAACTCGCTAATGTTAGCACAAAAATATACCTAAGAATAAGGGAATAACAGGGAGAATAGGTGATAATTGAAAGGGGGGGGGGTGGAAGGAGGGGATGTGGAGGAGTGATATTTGGCATGACCAAGGGGCAAAAAAAAAAAAATAAAATATACTGGGCTGATTTAATTTTTTTTTTTTTAGGCCTTGGAATATATGAGGAGATCCGCAGCGCACCGGTAAAACTCTTATGATGAGATCCGCACTTGCCGTGTTAATGCACGGTAATTGAATTCGTCGCTGAGATTATTTACTTTACGACCTATCCCACAAACTCTCGGGATCTCAAAATATCTATACCATAATCTCCAAATTGGGAGCACTCATTATATGGCTGAGGGTAAATATTGACACTATAATTATCTCTTAGTATCCGGTATCTTTGCACTAATACCGAATTCGCTGGCAATAGACAGGAAACACGGGTGATATAACCTGAAGTACTCTTCATGGGTAGCAAATGGGTGAACAATCGATCATATAGTACGGTATCTCCGCACTGATACAAATAATAATTAATAATTCACTATTGAGTTATCTTCTTCGTATCTTGATGCGCTGTCGTTGAGGGTTTCTTGGCTGCTCCATGGGCCGTCCAGGATGTCCAGTCGTGTGAAGAAGTTACAGTTGGGTTAATGGGCTTTGGGTCTTAACCCATTGGCTGTGGCTATGTTTGGGTTATTTAGGGCATAGGATATTCAGGCACTCCTGAATGATAAATCAAGCATCTGCATTAAATGAAGTGTATTCTGCCGAAAAATAGGCGAAAATAGCTTCAAAATGAGACCAGAACGGGTCCTGTACGTGGTCTGGTTCACCCGCAGTGGTGCCAGTGAAACGCGGGAAACCCGCTATTTGGTAGCACTCGCTCGCTTGGCTACACTGTTGTGAGACACAGAGAGACCCGCGTGAGACACAGTCAACCTCAGTGAGCCGCTCGCTGCTCTGAGGGTCGGAGGTGGGCCCCACACGCTCCCGCCCACTGACACTCAATTTTTACGTTTTTTACAGGCTTTTAAAGCCTGGAAATTGCTGTAACTTGCCAGGACGTTCCAGAACGTCACCCGCAACGAAAGGGTTAAATATGGTTCCGTAACTATGAGGGGTAGGCTACAGTTGGTCACCACATCGAACTAACGCAAGTATTCTAGGCCTGAAGCTTTCGAACAAATACTTGACTATTCTGACCTTTAATATTAACCGGTGATGAAGTTCCATTCAGGTACTCTTGGGGCTAGGATTTTAAATGTTATGTCTCAGGCAGGGGCCGGATTAACAAAACATCGGACGATCGCAAGAGGAGTCGATACAAGTAACTCTCCTTGACAGTCTCTAGTCTTTTTAAGAGGTTCAAAGAACTTGGGCGGTGTTTAACCTTTTAGTCACAAATCCTGGTGGGTTGCCACAGCTAGACAATATGTGCCTAGGATCTATATATGCTAAGTGCTCCTGAGAGTATCTCGCATAGACCCTTCTAACACAACAGATCTTTCTCTCCTAGACCTTTGTGAGTTAAGTGCCAGCTAATGTCTAAGATAATAAGTGTACTGAAAGGTATATAGTGTTGCCTTCGTCTTTCAATATTCTTATTAGGTTAGAGGAGAAACTAATATGAATAACTATATTAAATTCTGGGTGGCCAGAAGTAATTAGTTATCTGTATGTAGCTATTGTTACACTATATTTAACCCTTGTCTATCGGGGCCCGACTTAAGTCGGTCTAGAGAAGAAAGGACTATGTGGCGGGGACCGACTTAAGGCGGTGTGCAATTCTGAGCAATATTTGGCTCTGAGAGATAGACGAGCGGTGGGAGGAGCATAGGTCGGTTCTGACCGTCCGGCACGGCTCCCGCGCCAGCACTGGGCCCTACTCCACACACACCCACACTCACTGCCTCGCTACACAGGGAATTATGTAAGGATATTACCGTATTTTAGCGATTTTGCCCTTTGGTTGCACGATCGTTGAAAGAGAACGCGTGGTCGTAGAAGGATGGTTCTGGTGTCATTGGAAAGCTCAATTATCGCCCTTTCAGGGTTACATAATTGTATTACGCTCTGGCTCTTGTTTATGCATGAAAAAGAGCACGGAAACAAGGTCGTTTAGGGTAAAACCACCCGCTTGGCGGGTAGTGTTGTTGTTGTTGTTGTTCCCTAAGCTGCCTGGCCGAACAGCCCCGAGTCCCTGAGGAAGGCCATGGCCACGATCGGGCTTTCCCACAGAGCTCTCATTGAGTGTAGGTTGTGTTGTTGGCGTAAGTGGTTGTGTGAAATGCAGTCTTCTATGATGTGTTTAATGGTATGGGGTGCTGTGTTACATCCCGGGCAGGCGTCGACAACGGAGTCATCCAGTCTCTTCTGATAGCTCAGGAGAGCTGGATGGTGTCCGCATCTCAGCCTGGCCAGGTGGACTCTGTCCTCGCGAGGGAGGGAGGATTCGGAAGGATGGATTTCGGGAGGTCGTGCATGCAGCTGCGTGTTGTCTGTGAGTGAGTGGATGGATTGGCGAGAGATATGAGTATGGATGTGCTTCTGGAAGTTGGTTCGGGGTGGGCAGGGAGGGAGAGAGGACAATAACTGTGTGTGATACCGTGTGCTGGGTGTTGTTTTGATATTTCTTGGTGTCTGTGGGTGTGTTGCCATGTAGTTTAGTGGGTGGTCTTGGTTCGTGGAGGCTGCTGCCAGGAATTGAGTGCCTCTCATGTCCAGATGGTCTTTGACTTTGAGGATTTTGGTTTCTTGATGTAGATGATCTGTGGGTGCAGTAGCTGTGCAGCCTGTAATGATCTTCAGGCCTTTGTTTTGGATAGTCTGTAAGGTCTTATGATGTGTTTCAGCTAGGTTAGAAGCCCAGGCTGGGCTTGCGTATTCCATTACTGATCTTATGTATTGTTTATATACTGTGGTGGTAGTTTCTTTGTTGTGTCCAAATTTTGTGTGAGCAAGTGACCTGAGGGCGTTAAGTCTGGGTGTCAGTTTCTTTTTAATGTTTGTGGTGTGCTGTTTGAATGTCATATGAGTATCATATGTTACTCCTAGGATTTTGGGTGTGTGTATGTGTTAGGGGTGTGTTGTTTATGGTGAGTTGAGGGATGTATTCGTGTTCACCTGTCCAGCTTGTGAGCAGGGTTGCGGTGGATTTGGCTGGGGCTAGATTCAGTCTGTTTGTAGTGCACCAGCCATGTAGTGTGTTGAGATAGGGTTGAAGGAGATCTGTTGCTCTTCTTGGGCCATGGTGTGTGCATGTGAGTGTTATATCATCTGCATAGGAGGCTAAGTTTATTTGGGGAGTATTGGGTGTAGTTATATCGTGCATGTACAGATTGAAGAGTGCGGGCGATAGGACGGATCCCTGTGGGACTCCGTTTGGAAAGTTTCTGATTTTAGATGACTGACCGGCAAAAGATACGTGTGCACATCTGCCTGCTAGGAAGTTGGCCAGCCACCTTTTTGTGTTGTTGTGCATGTTTGTGTTGTAGATTTTGTTTGTTAGGTTGTGGCGGGGGATGGCATCGAAGGCTTTACTAATGTCGAGTGTGGCTAATAGTGATCTGTGTGGTGGTCTAGCTGAGTTGATGCCGTCAAAAGCTCTTTGTGTAAGGTCTGTGAGAAGAGTGTTTGTGGAGTGCAGTGGCCTAAAGCCATGTTGTGTTGGAGCTAGGGGTAGGTCGGGTGTAATTAGTTGTAATACTAGGCGTTCCATGACTTTGGAGGGGGAGCAAAGGAGTGTGATGGGGCGGTGCGAGGAGGGTAGCGTGGGGTCTTTGTTGGGTTTGGGGAATGTGATGATGATACCATGCTTCCAAATGTCTGGTATTGTGTTGTGTGAATAGCTGTAGTTTGATATGTTAGTGAGTGTTTGTATGCCTTGTGGTCCCAGGTGTCTGAGGTGTATGTTGCTTATGTTGTCTAGGCCACAGGCGGGTGAGTGCTTGAGATTGTTGATGATATGCTTTGTCTGGTGATTGGTGAAGGGTGTATAGTCAGGGTCTGTGGGGAATTGTCTCTTACGTCGGATGACACGTCGGTCGTCTTTGTGAGGTTTTAGGTGGCTGACATGTGAGAAGTGATTGATGAGAGTGTTTGCTTGTTGTTTACATGAAGGAGTAGAGTCTGTTGTTGTGATTGCAGCATGTGATTGTGTTGTGTTGCTGTTGGAAAGTGTGATGCTGTTTAGTGTTTTGTAGAGTTTTTTGGGGTTTGTTTTGTGATCAAGTGTTTGTAGGAAGTTATTCCAATTTAGTTTTTGTTGTTCTTGTATTTCGTTGTTAGTTTGGGTGTTGAGTGCTTGAATTTGTTGTGTGATGTCTAGTGTGTGGGGTGCTGGGGAGTGTTTCAGTGTGTCGCGTTGTCTGATGAGGTTTTGAATTTCTGGTGTGAAGTTGGGGTTGTGTCTTTTTCTGTTACCTCTTGGAATGTGTTTCTTGTCAGCGTTTTGGATAGTTTTATTGAGTATGTGTACAGCATTGTTGATGTTAGTGATGGGTGTACTGTTTAGAGTTGTGAAGTGTTGTTCTGTCTCATTTGTAAATGCTTCCCAGTTAGCTCTTTTATAATTGGTGTATGTGTGTTTGTGGCTAGCTGGGGTGAGTCTGGTTTTGGTGGTGATAATGATCGGGAGGTGGTCAGAGCCTAAGGTTCTGACCACCCTCCAGGATGTTGTGGGGGCGAGTTCTGGGGAGCAAAAGGTGATGTCTGGAGATGATGGGTTATAGAGGGCTTGGTGAGGAATATGGGTATGTTGATGGATGTCGTTAAGGATGATGAGGTTATCTGTTTGGTTTTGTAGTACCAGCCCTCTGTCTGTGTCGGGGTTGTCGACAAACCAGGCCGACGTCTTGGCGTTGAAGTCACCACCCAGGATGATGTGTGGGGTGTTTGTGATGTGTTGTAAGTGTGGTCTGGCGGGTAGTAATAATAAATTAATAATTATAATAATAATACTTTATTTCAGACTCACACAGTACAGAGGGGACCATACTGGGGTCCATATATACCTTACAGTAACATAAATATATATAAGCTACTGTACATAGGCTATATAAAATAAAAAGAAATTAAATAATACCCAGCTTGCTATCATGTAGTTCACAGCACTGCCTCAACCAAAAACAGTGGTCATCAAACTACTGTGTTACCAAAACCACTGTCCTAATTGTGTTCAGTACCATGCCTCACATCATTGTGCTTCCGGTACAGTATGTTGCTACAGTACAGTATAGGAATATCGGTACTGTACTGCACTATGAGGTTCAGTACCGGTATGCTAATTCTGTAGAGTAGCAGACCTGAAATCATTACTTAAGGTTAAATATAGAGCAACTTCCTCCAGTGTGCCTGGATCCTAGAGGTGTACACTATGCTTGGAGTTTGTAGCATTTTAATGATACTGTTCTCAGAAGTGTTAAGGCGCTGAATGAATTTATATGTTAGCTTTCTAATGAGTAATTGGTAACAGTGATAGTGATTGATAACAGGTAACAGTGGTAGCATCTCCTCCATTACTGCGAGTTGGATAGTGGTGTGCGATACCTCCAAGTCCCAGAAGCCTCTGCACTGTCCTCATTGGGATATTTTCTTGGACTCTTGGCTCTCTGTACCAGTTGACATATGCATCTTCTGGCCACAGGTCAGGATTCATGAAAACATCTGGATCTGGATATTCGCTAGGTAAGTTACTGACGGGCCCGCTCGTAAGGCGTTAACACAACAGAATCTTTCTCTCCTAGATCTCTGAGTTCAGTGCTAGCAAGATGTCTTAAGATAATAAAAATATCGAAAGGTAGGGTTGCCTTCGTCTTTCAATACTTTTACTAGGTTAGAGAAGAAACTAATATGAATAACTATATTAAATTTTGGGTGGCCAGAAGTAATTAGTTATACGTATGTAGCTCTTGTTGCACTATGTAAATTATTAGAAACTCAAGTGGAAGAGGCCATACCAGCAATGAGTTTTTAATACACTTACTTGTATTTATATATATATATTATTTAAGGTCTCGATATTAACCTGTGGGTAGCCACGATTAATAAAGATCTAAAAAAAGTGTATATATATATCACTGATAGCATCACAGACTCCGGGGTGCCGTTCGTCTTTAACTAGTCTTTAGTGGGGGTATAAAATAGTCTTCAGTCAGAGCGGGTTGCCGATCGTACAGAAGCGATATTTCTACTTACCGGTACTTGAGTTCTCCTCCTCCCAGGGTTTATATAGAAGGGGCTGCTCGGTGTTGTCGAGTCTGCATGCTGGTTGATTTACTGTTATCAGAGGGTTCTAGGAATGGGAGATGTAAGGTTTAGCTTTACATATGGTGCTCTATTGGAGGGCTTACTTAATTGGGTAATGGAAATAGTAGATGTAACATTACTTAGTTGTGGAGATAACAGGACTTCAAGCTGGCAAGCTTTCTGAGGTGTGGAGGAAGTTGGAGCTGGGGTGTTGTCTAGGCTTGTAAGTGGTTCACTTTATTTTTGGAGGCAGCTGTACTGTGGCAGCTGAGGATTCGTTGCCTGGGTAATTCGTTCCTTATTTCCCGTGTCCTGGATTATATAGTATGGGTAACTTACACATCTAACATATAAGGGCATGTGATGGAAGTGTTGTTGGCAAGAGGTCCTTCACTGGGTTGCTTTCGAGGTCAAGGGGCGGGGCGCGGCGCTCGTTAAGGCCAGCTGGGTTGTTGTCTGCACTTAGAAAGTAAGTTACTTTACTTTTGAGGCAGCCGTGTACTGCGGTGGTGTAAGACGAGTGGGCTGAATAGCTCCTTTCTTATCCTACGTATCTTGGATGATGTGGGATGGTAATTAAAAACATCTAACATATCCGTGTACGTGCGGGGCTGGTTGCTGGGCAAAAGTTCCCTTGTGGGCCCCTCTTCGAGGTCAAGGGGGCGGAGCACGTCGCTATTCCTGGGTCGACCGGGAGGGAGCGGGGGTCCCTCCGTGACCTGACGTGGCCTCTCCCCTGTAGTATACCTGAACTATTTTGCATCTTGAAAAGTTTGATTCAGGGGAAAACAGAGAGTTATGGATTTCCTTTCTTCTTATTTGGATAGAATCAGGATCTATAATAATAATAATAATAATAATAATAATAATAATAATAATAATAGTTCTTAAAGCTAGCACATGCTAAGCCAGCTAAGGATAGCCCAATAAGGCCGATTAGGCGTATTCCATTGGGGTCCTGTACTACTACCCCATCCCCTTGCTCATGAGGGATGGTAACGACTCAGTGCTTGTGAAAAATCTTCAATGCGCCGAGCGTGGGCGCGATCCCGGGCCTTCTGGGTGGAAGCCCGAGACGCTAGTCACTACACCAAGCGAGCCACTTTTTGTCGTGATGGGGTAGGTAATATTCTGTGAGGGAGGTTTCCTGTAGCATAGAGGTAAGAGGGGGGGGGGGGGGAAGTGAGGGGGGGTCCCGGGTTGTCAGGCAAACCGACCTCCTGCTATTTTGGTCGTGAGTGTAAAGGTGAATCTGGTTCCAGCCGGAAATGCCAGAAGCTAGGTTGGGCGAGTTTAAGTTTAGGAGGTACAGGGGGTCCAAAAAGGTGTATACAGTCATTGTCAAATGTATACCTCGTAACACAACAATTGTTGTCGTGTATCCTAACTTCTTCAACCTGAATTATGGAACATAACTCTTGCTTAACTACATACACACCTAGTTACTAGAAGGAAATGACTGGGCATGGGGCTACATACATATACACTCGTAATGTAGAGAGGTAATAGGTGTCTTCCCTTTATCTCTCTCTCTGAGATGGTTGTACTCAGATTTGGTCATAGTTACATATATATATATCTAAATTAATACAATAATATTGCCAGGCATCCCCACTCCCTTAATTTGGATTGTGGGGCATAACTCTTACCTGGCTACATACACGCAGTTATAAGGAAATAATCTGGCATGAGGTTACATGTATATATACTTATAAAGGGGAGAAAGAAATAGTTTTATTGGCATGGGAGATGAGGTTTTTAGTTGTTTCTACTGTTTCTCGTTGGTGTATGTGTTTACTCTGGTCTTCTTATGTATTTGTCTTACGTGTATTACAGTCGTTTTACATAGTGTGATTTGAGTGTTCTAGAAAGGTTGCGAATATACCACTTTGGGGGGGGGGGGAGTCTGTCGTGGTCCCTTGCCGGCCATTTTGGGGCTCGTTGTCCCCTTGTTGCGACGCGGCAGGAGTCCCTCCTGGCTCGAGTCTTTGGCCTTGACCCGAGGATTATCCCGGTGTACTTGTTTCGCTTTCTTCCTCTGTCTTTCGTCCTGTTTCTCTCTTCTTCACTTGTTTTCGTCTACTGTTGCGATGCAACAGTCTTCCTTCCTGGTCAGGATCTTTGTCCTTGACCCTGACATTGTTGTGGTGTGTTTTTCTGTCTCTTCTTTCCTTGTTTCGTCTCGTGTGTGTTTTTCTGTCTCTTTCTTTCTTGTCTCGTCTTGTTTCTCTGCTCTCCGGAATCCGTGGATACTTTAATTCTTTTGATGAATGGGGTGGACGACATGACGGCTGGTGATAGAGAGTGGTTAGAGCAGTAGGTGGCTATGGTCGTGGTGAGGGCTTTCAGGCAAGTGTTGTTTTGACCTGGTTGTGGTGGCAGGTCATACCTTTGTGCGGACGTAGGTGTAGCAGGGATTAGTGTTGAGGGGCGGAGTATGACAGGGTGATGGGCAGGTGGGGATACAGGGCTGGTTATTCCGGCTATTCTTAGTGTATGAATGTTGGTTGTGTATGTTGGTTGGTTTGTTGATGGTTATTGATTAATTTCCCTGTTGGTGGTGTTAGCTTTGTTAACCCTTAATTAGCGGCTCACCACATAAGTAGAGTTAAATAAAGCTGGACTATGTGGCGGCACTCGACATAGGTCGAGTGGCAATTTCAGCACGTAATGTTGCTGAGAGAGAGAGACAAGTGGTGGCAGGAGAGTAGCGAGCGTATGACTGCTCCAGACCACCGCGGCGAACATACTGACACGAATCCCAGCTCCCTCCTCCCTCTCTCACTCGCTATATAAGGAATTGTATCGGGAAAGTGGCTAATTACATGCTTTTTGCACTCGCGTTGCACGGTTATTGCAAGAAAACTAGCCATCATAAAAGGATCGTTATGGTGTCATTCGAAAGCTCTGTTTATGCCCTTTCAGGGATAGGTACTTGTTTTACGTTCTGGGGGGGGGGTCCGAGCTAGACTCGGAGGAGGAGGGCTTATAGCGGGGGGGTTTGGGGTTGGGGATACGGGGCGGTGTTGATGTTGGGGTTATGAGTGGGTTGGTGGCTGTGGTGGAGGGGTGTCTGTTTGCATTAGGGGCGTTGTCTGGGGGTAAGGTGGAGGGGAATGGAGATAATGTAGGGGGGGCAAGACGGGTAGGAAGAACAAACGGGACGATGTTAGTTGTCATTTTGGAGGTACTAGGTACTGGGATATTTGAAGGTGGTTTTGCATTACTAGATGGCTTGTTTTTGATACTCTGATCCTTTGTAGCGTAATCATGGTCAATAGGTGGGGGGTTTTGTTCGGGACTGGACGAAGTTGTGGATGGTGAGGTTTCTGAGTTAGCTTGAGGGCTGGGGGTGGAGTTTGGAGGTGAAGCAGAGGGTGGAGAGGAAATGTTTGGGGATGGGGATATTGGTCTGGGAAGGGATCTTTTACGAATGAGGGGAGAGCTGGCTGGTGAAGGGGAATTGGCGATGTGCGAACTGTTTTTTTTTTTTAGTCGTTTAATTCGACGTGCTGTTGGAAGTGTTGACGTGGATGAAGTTTTTGATCTTAGTGCGTAATGACATGATGCACTGGGAACAGTTTTAGTTGTGGGCGAGGTGGTGTTGGAGGTGGTGTCCGAAGGGGGGCAAATGGGGGCTCGGGGGAGATAACGGATGGGTGGGGTGTCATAGGTGTGTGTTGGCGAAAAGTTATGGGGGGTGGTGTGGGTGGTTTGGGTCGTTGGGCCCTGGGTGGATCAGCTGGAGGGTGAGGTTTTAATTGAGCAGGAACTGTTAGGTCGGGGGTGGCGACTGGGGTTGGGGGGCGATGAAAAAGGTACTGCAATGTTGTGGTCGGAGATTTGCTCGGGTGGGGTGGATAGATTGACAATGGGTTTAAATATTTGTATGAAATGGTTTCTATACGTCCGGGTTTCCCCGTGATAGTTGATGGAGGTTTGGTAGGGATTTGGGACATGGGATACTGTATAGGGTCCTACATAACGCGGGCCTAGCTTATTTATGACTGGAAGTTTGGCCACCATTACTGTGTTGTGAATGGCGAAGGGACTTATATCGTCTGTGGCGTCATGTTTGGTGTCTTGGCAAACTTGGGCGGTATGAAGGGTGTTCTTTAATTGTTGCAAGGGATCGAGGTTGAACTTGGTGGTGGAAGGTTGGCGTTGATGATGAAAAGGTAGTAACAGTGGAGCTACCCCATAGACTCTTTCGTGAGGGGAAATACCATCTTCCTTTGGACAGGTGTTCATTCCCCATTGTATCATTTTGACTTGGGACGGCCAATCTAAGATGTTCAAGGCAATCATTCTGGTACGTAATTGGTTGTTGATGGTGCGATGACTTCGTTCGCAAACTGCGTTGCCTTGGGGCCAGTAGGGGGATGAATGTTTAATCTTTATACCACATTGCTTGGAAAATTCTTCTCAAACTTGTCCTCGGAATTCTGGGGCGTTGTCGGATAAGAGCGAAATGGGTAATCCGAATACGGGCAAGATCTCGGTGGCTAATTATGTAGCAATTGTGGATGCATGATGATCTTTAGTGGGACATGCTACCAGGAATTTGGAATATACGTCGACAAACTTGACTATGTACCGTTTGTTGCCGCTAACAGGAAAAGGTCCCATGACGTCCAGTGAAAGGGTTTGGAATGGTTTCTGGGCGGACCTGGTGCCAGCTGGTCCTGCGGTGCGACACCTGTCTTTCCGAAGTGCACATGGTTTGCAAGATTCGGTGACCTTTTTAGCAATTCCGGAAGGGTTCGGGGTCCAGTATTGGTCTTATTCAAATATTCAAATATATTTATTTAGCCTTCAGATATACAATAAGTTCAGAATTTAAATACATGGAAGTCAACTGGCTAAGCCTTATGAGAGAAAACTCTCTTTAAGGCACCTTGATTTAACCGGAATTAATTTACATTTTTACATACATATAATATATACTCTTTCAATTCGCACCCATAAACTTACACCACATAAACATACTCAGCACAAAAGTAACTTACAATTCACACCCATAAACTTACACCACATAAACATACTCAGCACAAAAGTAACTTACAATTCACACCCATAAACTTACACCACATAAACATACTCAGCACAAAAGTAACTTACAATTCACACCCATAAACTTACACCACATAAACATACTCAGCACAAAAGTAACTTACAATTCACACCCATAAACTTACACCACATAAACATACTCAGCACAAAAGTAACTTACAATTCACACCCATAAACTTACACCACATAAACATACTCAGCACAAAAGTAACTTACAATTTGACGGATGTTTTAATATTTACTCAATAAAAATGATTTGAGGGACATCTTAAAACTAGACAGGGAGGGTTTATCCAGAATATGCCGAGGCAGTGCATTCCAGACCTTTACACCATGATAATGAATCGATTTTTGAGATTGATTTGATGCCAATAATGGAATTTCTAAATCTCTTGTGTTTCTTAAGGTATATCTTTCATTTAAACGAAAATTAAATATATTTATGGGATTGTAATTATTAATGGCTTTATAAACAAAGATAGCAGAGCAATATATGTTTATGTCTTCCCATTTTAAAAGCCTTAGAGATTTAAATAATTCATTTGTGTGATCATATTTTCTTTTGAAAGTGATTGTCCTAATAATTTTCTTTTGCGCTAGTTTGACTCTCCTATCTTAGTTTTACCTGCGGTTGCCCAAACTGTGTCTTGGAAATTTTTTAGCATTTTTCTTTCACCCAAATGAATGCCATTTCCTTCGTGAATGGCAATCATGTATTCTTGAGCAACTGTTGGTTCTACGACTATGTGTCCGGATTCAGTGGTTAATTGGTCACCCCAGCGAGATAGTTGAGAGAAGATATGCTTGGGGATCCATCTTGGCTTGAGTTTCCTCTGCCATGACTGTAGTAGAGTAGGTTGGGAAGGTGAGGAGTCCTTGAGGATGGAGGTATTGATGAGGTCCGTTTGTTGCAAGGCTGCTAGATTTGTGGGGATGTTTTCTGGTACAGGGAGACGAGAGAGGGCATCAGCGTTGGTGTGGAGTTTTCCTGGACGGTAGTGGATGACGAAGTCGTATTTTTCTAAGGTTTCTCTCCAGCGCACTAACAATGCCGAATTAGTTTCGCATCTTCTAAGCCATTGCAAGCTTTGGTGGTGTGTGATGATATCCAATTTGGCACCCAGTACGAAGGATCGAAAATTATTTAGGGCCCAAATTATCCCGAGGCATTCACGTTTTGTGGCTGCGTAATTCTGTTGTGCAACATTTAACGTGGAGCTAGCATATGCAATCACGTGTTCTTTTCCGTCCTGGACTTGGGCTAGGACAGCCCCAATGGCATACAGAGAAACATCAGTGTATAGACGGAAGGGTTGTTTGTAGTCGGGAAAAGAGACTGTGGGGGCTTGTACTAATTTTTCTTTTAGTTCTTCAAAAGCTAAGTGTCTTTCCGGGGTCCATGAAAACTCGGTGTCCTTGTGGGTGAGTTGGTGAAGGGGTCTGGCTATTTCGGCAAAATGTGGGATGAAACGTCTGTAGTATGTGGCTAGTCTCAGGAATGAGCGTACTCCTTTGACGGTAGTGGGGGGTTGTTGATTTTGGATTGCAGATAGTTGCTTGGGGTCAGGAGAGATGCCTTGGGCAGAAATTACATGGCCCAAAAACCCTACGGTATTTCTGGCCATCTCGCATTTAGAGGGCTTGAGTTATAATCCTGCATCTCTGATTCTGTGCAATACCTGGCGTAGTCGGTGGAGATGTTCCTGCCAGGTTCCAGAGTACACGATGACATCGTCCAGATAGGCGAGACAGGTTTCCCAAGTTAGTCCTTTTGACGCAGACTCCATGAGGCGGGAAAAGGTAGCTGGGCCGTTGCATAAGCCAAAAGGCAAGACATTAAATTCATATAAGTGTCCCCCGCTAGTGGAGAAACCTGTCTTCTGTTGATGTTCGGGTTTAATAGGGACTTGCCAGTATCCTGCTTGTAGATCTAACGTGGTGAACCATTTCGATCCATGAAGGGAGTCGAGGGAGTCGTAAATCCTGGGTAATGGTGTTGCATCTTTGATAGTGGCGTCGTTTAATCTACGGTAGTCAACACAGAATCTGATGGAGCCATCTTTTTTCTTCACGAGTACTACGGGTGATGACCAGGGACTGACGGAGGGCGTGGCAATTCTGGCGTCCAACATCTCCTGCACCTGTTAGTCTTCCTCTTGGCGTTGGAGTGGATTTTTCCTGCGGGATGGTTGGCGCAGTGGAGGTCCCGTGGTATGTATAGCGTGTTGCTCCATGGTTGTTTGTCCTATTTCTGTGGAGTCTGGGCGAATACATCACAAAATTCTTGTAGCAATTGTTGCATCTGGTGTTTTTGCACACATGATAAGGAGTCGGGAATGGTGGGTAAGAGAGGAGTTTCACTGGAGTTTACAGGAGGAATGGCAATTTCATCAAAGGTTTCTAGGTCGCCAATGATCAAACCTTTGGGTAATGTTAGTACTTCTTCTGAAATGTTGGCAATTAGAATGGTATTTTGCTGGGAAGACAAGATGGCAGGTTGAATAATACATCGGTCTTGGCCTACGGAGGTGTTGGTGGGGGTCAAAATCATGGCATCTTGGGGTATTCGTCTAAAGGCCACCCATTTCTGATGGTGAGGGGGAATGGTAATTCGGCTGTGGATTATGGCGGGACTTATAATAGTGGGTGGAGGACATTCCGTTTTCTGTTGGGCCAAGGTAAACATAGAATATGGAATGTCAAGGGTTAACGGAGACAGTTTGGGTGGATGGACATTTAGGGGTTTATCAGTTCTTTCTAGCCTAGGGGCAGGGGTGTCAGAGTCAGTAGTAGGAATTTGATTGAAGGAGGAGGACATAGATTCAGTTTGTTTGTGGAATTTGTTGGGGGTCTGCCGAATAAATTGTTTAGAGGACAAGGGTGTTTCCGTCACATGATTGAGGTTAGGGGTGGAAACCTGGAGAGTAGATTTAGTTGGCGAGGTTGAGGGAGATTTGCAATGACTACATTGGGATTTTTTTTTCTTTTTCTGGATGGCATGAAGTTGTGAATTTTTTTCTTGGGAATTTGTTTTGGAAGTCGTTCTTTGTTGGGGTGGCTGTTGTTTGTTGGACTGGGTTGTAATGGGGAACATGTCAGATTTATGTTTAGGTTTAACTTTCATTTGGGGGTGGACGGTGCTTGGGCAGGTTTTTGGGGGGGGGGCCTTTTTTTTTTTTTTTTTTTTTTTTTTTTTTTTTTTTATTTTTTTTTTTTTTTTTTTTTTTTTTTTTTTTTTTTTTTTTTTTTTAACGTGATCAAGCGTTGGCCACAGTCAACTTGGGCTTGCAGCTTGTGAAGGAGATCGAGCCCTAAGTACCCGTCGTAGTGCTGGCAATCAGAGTGAAAAACTACGAAGGAGTGATAGCAATATGCGTGAGGAGCAGGGGTGGTCACATGCAAGGGTTTAGTTTCCCCCCGGACGTGTAAGGGGGCGTCTCCGGCACTGATTAATTTTGACTTGGTAGGTTGTAACCCGCCGAATTTCTTATGGTGTTGGTCATAGAATGAGTTAAAAATGCATGATCTGGAGGCGCCGGTATCTATTAATAGCCGGACAGGGATACCTTTGATTTTTGCAAGATGGTATATAGGGGGTGATCAGTCATTTGTGGAGTCCCCCGCCGAAGCCATCGTAGGCGGGGGAGGCTCTAAATATCCTGGGGGTCTATTTCGGACTCTTCCAGGACTTCTTCAGCTTCGTCACTAACTTCGAGATGAGCAACGTCCTCGTTGTCGAGGTCTTCGACCTCCTCGTTCTCGATAAACTCCTCCTCATTTACAGAAATGCGAGGTTGGGCTGCTCGATATTTGGCGGAGTCCCTGATGTCATGAAGGGCACATTTGTGATTACAGGTAGGGAAATCATAAGGGTTGATAATAACCAGAGTGGTGTTCTTACCTTTGTTGTTGTTGTAGGCCTGATTTTTGTTGTACACTCGGTGGATAGGATTTGGGTTGAACCTGGGCCTGCTGGGTTGAGGTTTGCCGGAGTAATACGTTGGTTTGGAGGTTGCAGCCGGTTGTCGGTGGAATTGGCTAGGCTCTCTATGTTGACCAGTGTTTTGGGGATGGGTGGGGAACCTCTTGATGGCGGCAATGGTGTTTATTTTCGTGGGTTGCACCGCGAGGATTCTCCTGATGGTGATCAAATCGCATAGAAAACCAACAGGGTCATGTACTGCGAAGTAGCCGGTACTCATGAACTGCTGAGGGCAACACTTGAATGAGATTCATGTAAATAATATTAATGGTAACTGGTTTAAAGAAGCATTTAAACTTAGATCTAGTGATATTTATAGGCAAAAATGGACGGAGGAAATTAATAGAACTAGTGTTTGTTTGAATTACAGAATAATGACGGTCGATTACCGCATCCAAGATTATTTACTTAAACTGCCAAAGCAATATTCAATAAGGTTGTGTAAATTCAAATGTGGTAATCATATGCTGCCTATTGTCAGCGGTAGACACAACAACATAAATGTAAACGAGCGAATTTGTACGTTATGTAGCAGTAATGAAGTCGGTGATGAATTCCATTTTTTGTTCAAATGTTCACATTTTAATGTTTACAGAAGGCAGTACCTTAACAAATATTATTATAATAATCCTAATTCTATGAAAATGTCACAGTTATTCAGCAGTACACAACATGCAGTTATATTAAAACTTGCCAAATTTGTAGGAGAAATTATGAATTATTTCAAGACATAAAGTCTTGAACTTACAACAAGGCCACCAGTCAAGTTGAAATATTATTATGTACAAATAATGTTGTTGTTTTGTATATGTGTTATTGTATTTTGTATTTGTATTGAAGTATGTACTCTTAATACCCCACTTGGGGTCGCTCGAGTTAATAAACCTTTCAAACCTTTCAAACCAGAATGTGCTGGTCTTGTTGAATTTTAGGAAGAGTGGGAAAAGCAGATTTAATTTGTTGTGAAATAGAAGCTAATGTGGCGTCTAGATCGCCTTCGTACTTGATGTCTTTAATGCGGGCATGGGCGACGAAGATGCTTAATTGAGGGTTTAATGGCCTCAATGACTATGGGCCGAAACTGGTCCCAAGTGAGTGCAGGGGTAACTTGCGAGGCAACAAGGGAAATGGCTTTTCCCAGGTGCGTTAAGAGTACGGCGATTTTATCTCGATCCGTATTATATGCCAAATCTAGCACTGGTTTCACAATGTCCATGTATGTTTCGATTTCGTATGTGTCCCCATCATATTTAGGGATGGGAATGTGTGAGCGAGCTGCCATATTCGCGATGTTACAATGCTTCTATTGTTTGACAATATGAAATGCAATGAAATCTTCTATCCGAATCAAGAACCACCGTGTGCCACCAATGTTATGCCCTGATTTTATACAGGATTAACAATTGATCAAGGTGAGTTCTTCGAGACTGGAATATCAGGTTTCATGCACATAGGCTACATATAAGGAATCAATAGAACACATAGATATCATTTCGGAATGTGGTTTGTAATACAGCTTTATTTATGTAGCACTTCCTAGCATAGAAAAACGAATAAATTCACTTAAGAAAACATGAAGGGACAAAAGATTCAGTATCAATATTGGTCTTTCAATTCTTCTAGCACGATCGTGGATCTGGGTAGAGCGTGCACTATCACTTTCAACACTCAGGTATTATTCTTCTGAGACAGGTACCATCTGTAAGATTATAGAATTTTCACACGAGGGGTACTTATTAAGTTCTTATAAGTATCAAATGAAGTTAATTGCGTATACCTTGTGCTCCGTTATTTCTTTAGACTCGTATCTATACTTCGATATTTATTTTCACAAAACACAGAAGATTAGTAATGCAACAAATTATATTTGGTTGACTGTTAATGCACGGTAATTTAATTCGTCGCTGAGATTATTTACTTTACGACCTACAGTATCTCACAAACTCTCGGGATCTCAAAATATCTATACCATGATCTCCAAATTGGGAGCACTCATTATATGACTGAGGGTATATATTGACGCTATAATTATCTCTTAGTATCTTTGCACTGATACCGAATTCGCTGACAATAGACAGGAAACACGGGTGATATAACCTGAAGTACTCTTCATGGGTAGCAAATAACTAAGGGGGGCACAGGTGAACAATCGATCATATAGTATGGTATCTCCGCACTGATACAAATAATAATTAATAATGCACTGTTGAGTTATCTTCTTCGTATCTTGATGCGCTGTCGTTGAGGGTTTCTTGGCTGCTCCGTGGGCCGTCTAGGGTGTCCAGTCGTGTGAAGAAGTTACAGTTGGGTTAATGGGCTTTGGGTCTTAAATATGGTTCCGTTCCTATGAGGTGTACAGTTGGTCACCACATTGAACTAACGCAAGTATTCTAGGCCTGAAGCTTTCTAACAAATACTTGACTATCCTGACCTTTAATATTAACCGGTGATGAAGTTCCGTTCAGGTACTCTTGGGGCTAGGATTTTAAATGTTATGTTTTAGGCAGGGGCCGGATTAACAAAACATCAGACGATCACAAGAGGAGTCAATACAAGTAACTCTCCTTGACAGTCTCTAATCTTTTTAAGAGGTTCAAAGAACTTGGGCGGTGTTTAACCTTTTAGTCACAAATCCTGGTGGGTTGCCACAGACAATATGTGCCTAGGATCTATATATGCTAAGTGCTCCTGAGAGTATCTCGCATAGACCCTTCTAACACAACAGATCTTTCCCTCCTAGATCTCTGTGAGTTCAGTGCTAGCAAGATGTCTTAAGATAATAAAAATATCGAAAGGTAGGGTTGCCTTCGTCTTTCAATACTTTTACTAGGTTAGAGAAGAAACTAATATTAATAACTATATTAAATTCTGGGTGGCCAGAAGTAATTAGTTATACACATGTAGCTCTTGTTGCACTATGTAAATTATTAGAAACTCAAGTGGAAGAGGCCATACCAGCAATTAGTTTTTAATACACTTACTTGTATTTATATATATATATTATTTAAGGTCTCAATATTAACCAGTGGGTAGCCACAATTAATAAAGATCCAAAAAAAGTTTATATATATATCACTGATAGCATCACAGACTCTGGGGTGCCGTTCGTCAGTAACTAGTCTTTAGTGGGGGTATAAAATAGTCTTCAGTCAGAGCGGGTTGCCGATCATACAGAAGCGATATTTCTACTTACCGGTACTTGAGTTCTCCTCCTCCCAGGGTTTATATAGAAGGGGCTGCTCGGTGTTGTCGAGTCTGCATGCTGGTTGATTTACTGTTATCAGAGGGTTCTAGGAATGGGAGACGTAAGGTTTAGCTTTACATATGGTGCTCTATTGGAGGGCTTACTTAATTGGGTAATGGAAATAGTAGATGTAACATTACTTAGTTGTGGAGATAACAGGACTTCAAGCTGGAAAGCTTTCTGAGGTGTGGAGGAAGTTGGAGCTGGGGTGTTGTCTAGGCTTGTAAGTGGTTCACTTTATTTTTGGAGGCAGCTGTGTACTGTGGCGGCTGAGGATTCGTTGCCTGGGTACCGGTAATTAGTTCCTTATTTCCCGTGTCCTGGATTATATAGTATGGGTAACTTACATATCTAACATATAAGGGCATGTGATGGAAGTGTTGTTGGCAAGAGGTCCTTCACTGGGTTGCTTTCGAGGTCAAGGGGCGGGGCGCGGCGCTCGTTAAGGCCAGCTGGGTTGTTGTCTGCACTTAGAAAGTAAGTTACTTTACTTTTGAGGCAGCCGTGTACTGCGGTGGTGTAAGACGAGTGGGCTGAATAGCTCCTTTCTTATCCTACGTATCTTGGATGATGTGGGATGGTAATTAAAAACATCTAACATATCCGTGTACGTGCGGGGCTGGTTGCTGGGCAAAAGTTCCCTTGTGGGCCCCTCTTCGAGGTCAAGGGGGCGGAGCACGTCGCTATTCCTGGGTCGACCGGGGGGGAGCGGGGGTTCCTCCGTGCCTGATGTGGCCTCTCCCCTGTAGTATACCTGAACTATTTTGCATCTTGAAAAGTTTGATTCAGGGGAAAACAGGGAGTTATAGATTTCCTTTCTTCTTATTTGGATAGAATCAGGATCTATAATGATAATAATAATAATAATAATAGTTCAAAGCTAGCGCATGCTAAGCCACCTAAGGATAGCCAAATAAGGCCGATTAGGCGTATTTCCATTGTGGTCCTGTACTACTAACCCATCCCCTTGCTCATGAGGGATGGTAACGAATCAGTGCTTGTGAAAAATCTTCAATGCGCCGAGCGTGGGCGCGATCCCGGGCCTTCTGGGTGGAAGCCCGAGACGCTAGTCACTACACCAAGCGAGCCACTTTTTGTCGTGATGGGGTAGGTAGTATTCTGTGAGGGAGGTTTCCTGTAGCATAGAGGTAAGAGGGGGGGGGGGGGGGAAGTGAGGGGGGGTCCCGGGTTGTCAGGCAAACCGACCTCCTGCTATTTTGGTCGTGAGTGTAAAGGTGAATCTGGTTCCAGCCGGAAATGCCAGAAGCTAGGTTGGGCGAGTTTAAGTTTAGGAGGTACAGGGGGTCCAAAAAGGTGTATACAGTCATTGTCAAATGTATACCTCGTAACACAACAATTGTTGTCGTGTATCCTAACTTCTTCAACCTGAATTATGGAACATAACTCTTGCTTAACTACATACACACCTAGTTACTAGAAGGAAATGACTGGGCATGGGGCTACATACATATACACTCGTAATGTAGAGAGGTAATAGGTGTCTTCCCTTTATCTCTCTCTCTGAGATGGTTGTACTCAGATTTGGTCATAGTTAAATATATATATATCTAAATTAATACAATAATATTGCCAGGCATCCCCACTCCCTTAATTTGGATTGTGGGGCATAACTCTTACCTGGCTACATACACGCAGTTATAAGGAAATAATCTGGCATGAGGTTACATGTATAATAATAATAATATAATATAATAATACTTTATTTCAGACTCACACAGTACAGAGGGGACCATACTGGGGTCCATATATACCTTACAGTAACATAAATATATATAAATATATATAAGCTACTGTACATAGGCTACATAAAATAAAAAGAAATTAAATAATACCCAGCTTGCTATCATGTAGTTCACAGCACTGCCTCAACCAAAAACAGTGGTCATCAAACTACTGTGTTACCAAAACCACTGTCCTAATTGTGTACAGTACCATGCCTCACATCATTTAGCTTCCGGTACAGTATGTTGCTACAGTACAGTATAGGACTATCGGTACTGTACTGCACTATGAGGATCAGTACCGGTATGCTAATTCTGTAGAGTAGCAGACCTGAAATCATTACTTAAGGTTAAATATAGAGCAACTTCCTCCAGTGTGCCTGGATCCTGGAGGTGTACACTATGCTTGGAGTTTGTAGCATTTTAATGATCCTGTTCTCAGAAGTGTTAAGGCGCTGAATGAATTTATATGTTAGTTTTCTAATGAGTGATTTGTAACAGTGTAAGTTCATATAGGCACATAGCGTACTTGTACTCTCATATTTTGAGAGCCCCAGAAACATTTTCATGATATTGTGATATGAGATACTTAGTCTATTCACTGTCATTTTCTTATAGTTCCACCATAGTTGTGCTGTATACATTGGTGAGCAGTAGGAGTTGAACAATGTTATTTTTGTATCCCATGTGCACATATGAAATTTTCTTAATATTGAATTTCCCTGCATGTAAAGTTGCCTTCGCTGACGACCCATATCCTCATCATCTGAGCGATCACATGAAATATAGTGTCCTAGATACTTTACTTTACTTACTTCTTCTATAATTTCTTCATACAAATGGAATTTAGGTAGCTTTGATTTCAATAGAAGGTTAGATTTAAATATTACGATATTGCTCTTTATAGGATTAAATTTGACTGAATGTTCGATTCCAAATTTTTCACATACTCTTAATAATTTATCCAGTCCTGCTCCAGAGGGCGCGATTAAGGCTAGGTCATCATCATACATGAGATGATTTACAATGGTGCTGCCAATACAGCACCCAGTGCGAGTCTTGTTCAGCTCCAGACTAAGATCATCCATGTAGACGTTGAAAAGATACGGAGACAATATCCCCCCCTGCCTAACACCATTGGTTACGGCGAAAGAGCCTGACAGGATGTTTCCCCATCTTACACACATTTTTTGATTAGCATACCAGAAAATAAGTATCCTAACAATATAGCTAGGCACTCCCCTGTTAACTAATTTTTCAAATAAGGTTTTGTGACACACCCTATCAAAAGCCTTACTTGCATCAAGAAAACAAGAGAAAATTGAGCTATTTAGTTTGTTGTATGTATCAATCACTTCTTTCAGCACATATATGCATTGGTCTGTGCCGTGATTTTTCTTAAAGCCAAACTGATTGCTGCTGGTGACAATATATGCAGACATTCTTTCTAGCATTATCATTTCAACTACCTTACTCACCACACTAGCAAGTGCTACTGGGCGGTAGTTGTCTTTTGCTGTAATTTTACCTGATTTATCTTTAATGACAGGAACAAGTATTACGGATATCATAGACTCCGGCAGGACACCATGCGTAAATAGACTGGTGATGCACGAACTAAGTTTATCTATTAACAACTTATCTGCATATTTAAGATGTTCTGCATATATACCATCCAGCCCACAAGCTTTGTTTAGGTTAAGTTTTCTTATGGCATTCTCAAGATCACTTTCAGTCACTTTAATGTCTTCATAATTACTATCTTTCACATATTGAATTGCACCATTAGTAGACCTTTGGTTTACACTGTTAAGTAGTTCCTTAAAATGAGTTTTCCATAAGTCAGCAATGTTCTCTTCACCCGTAACCCCCTCAACACTGACAGGTAATGGTGTGTTACAATTTTGCATGGATCTGATGTCCTTCCAAAAACAGTAGTATCCTTTTCTGCCATACTCTTTGCAAGGGCTTCCTTCCTTAATTGGTTTTCATTTTGCTTAATAAATCTAATGGCATATTTGGTCCTAGCCTTTGCTCTTTTGTGAAGTTCAAATATAGGCCCCTGTCTAGGCTGACCTACTTCAAGCCAATGAGACCTAGCATCTCTGGAGGCCTGATACAGGTCAGCCACATAGTCTTGCCAACCTGGCTTATTGAATGAGGACTTATATTTACGGCTATTAAAAATACTTTCCCCCGCTTTTGATAAAGAATCTATTATACTATTGTAAAATTTAATAATGTCCTTTCTGTGTTGTGCATCACTACATTTTGGATCCCTGCATTGTGCTACACCATTACCATCATATTGCACCCTATTTAATAAGTCCTTGGATTTATCACAGTACATTTGGCACTCTTCATTTGAGATTACATTCCATGGAACTTTTGCCTTGATGCTATTGCTAGTTTCTGTTATTTCCGGTGCTTTATTAATTTGGATTGTTAATTCTATAGGTATGTGGTCGTCATCCGTAATGTCGTATCTTATGGCCATTTCTGAGATAGAGTCATGAATATATACTTATATATATACTTATAAAGCGGAGAAAGAAATAGTTTTATTGGCATGGGAGATGAGGTTTTTAGTTGTTTCTACTGTTTCTCGTTGGTGTATGTGTTTACTCTGGTCTTCTTATGTATTTGTCTTACGTGTATTACAGTCGTTTTACATAGGGTGATTTGAGTGTTCTAGAAAGGTTGCAAATATACCACTTTGGGGGGGGGGGGGTCTGTCGTGGTCCCTTGCCGGCCATTTTGGGGCTCGTTGTCCCCTTGTTGCGACGCGGCAGGAGTCCCTCCTGGCTCGAGTCTTTGGCCTTGACCCGAGGATTATCACGGTGTACTTGTTTCGCTTTCTTCCTCTGTCTTTCGTCCTGTTTCTCTCTTCTTCGCTTGTGTTCGTCTACTGTTGCGATGCGACAGTCTTCCTTCCTGGTCGGGATCTTTGTCCTTGACCCTGACATTGTTGTGGTGTGTTTTTCTGTCTCTTCTTTCTTTGTTTCGTCTTGTGTGTGTTTTTCTGTCTCTTTCTTCCTTGTCTCGTCTTGTTTCTCTCCTGTTCGTTTGCTTTTGATCTTAGGGTTTTTTCGTTTCTCCTGTATTGCACACACGTACTAGATCTTTCTCACAGTCTGAGTTTTCTAATGCAGGCATGTCAGTTAATTAGCAAAATAACCTAGAGTAAATCATTTATGTCTAGCCTAATTTAAATAACCTGGAGTAAATAATTTGTCTAGCCCATTTTTATCAGACTCATATAAGCTGCATTTTCCTTTACCATCATTATCTCCGATATACTGGAAATTTCACACCCAAATGCCCTGAGGGGTGTCCAATGTCAAGCCAACTCAACCCTGCTCTTCCACAGGGTCGAAACTCAACCCGATTCAGAATTTCGGAACTTGATAACAGTTTTAAGACTTTTTGTATATATCCATATATAAATAATCGATTTGGATGTCATAATTATAAATGTACCTAGCTATATCCTCAGAATGTCCAAAAGAAGCGTCATAATCCTATAGAAGGCCGATAACCTACCGGAGTTATTATATATAATACCTCAAAGTAAGCGATTATATTATAGGAATAGTCATCACAATTTTTTACAAATTCAACTAGATCAAAATAATATCGAAATGATGGATAATTAATTATTGATCTTGATATGTAGGCCTAAAGCGTGTTGTTTATAAACATTGGAGCACATGGTCGCAGCCGCGGTGCCACTCCATTCGCGCCTAATCACGATTATATTTCGGTGTATTCTTACTTAAATTTATATCATTCGGGTTGATTAGGCTACACAATACAATATTACTAAGTAACAGTACACGCATATGTATAAATATCATAACATTTGTCAGAGTTTAGCAAAGCACCACGGCTGCATGGGGAGTGCTGAGGGTAGTGAGGGAGAAGTGGCCGAGCTGCGGAGCATATGCTTGTAGCCTCGTGACCTTGACGTCGTCTTCCCAAGAGTCAAGTTCAGAAAATCAGTGTTCGTCATGGTAATTAATCCGTCACTCCTCCTCAGAATTATTGAAATTTCTATGTATGCGATTATTTCTTGCTCTACTATTAAACAAATAAATATGTTGTATAATTTCACCTAATATGTAATGTCACAACACATCTTAAATTGTATATATTCAAATTTATTGCCGATATGTTCTGTTGTCGATTATTCCAGTCCCTGACATACCTCATAATATTTGGTATATTACGCTATTTCGCTTTTATTTTGTCTTTATTTGCTTTGTAATAATTATTCTGCAATGCATATTTACTTTCATTCTTAAAAATAGTCAGGAAAGGTTGTCCATATAATGTATATATTTAAAAGTCTGGATCGCCCCTTGTCATTTTGTGCCACCACACTTTAATGAGAGTGGGTTATCAGACTTTGGGGTGACACAAAATGCAGCTTGGTCTTGGTCTTGGTCTTGGTGTGAGAGTCACCCTGAACGGATCAAAGGTGTGGCCTTAGGATCGGCTCTCTCTCCAGGGATGGCAATTAGATTGCCTAGGTTACCACTATACGCTTCTCTTCAACCACATTCTCTCCAGGAAGCCCTTTACCTTCTCAATGGTTGTGTTATTCCACTTATCTATCATGGTTAGACCTAGCAGGAATAGCACCATACACAGAGGGTCCCATTGCATAACTTCTATCAACCCGTTCCACTGTACCTCTCCTACTTCCTGTCTCACTGCACTGATCATAATTTCTCTTTCCCTCCCGTACTTGTCACATTCTAGCAGTATGTGCTCGATGGTCTCATCCCGTCCCCCGTCGCACATTCTACAGATCCTACTACCCTCATTGTTCCACCTGTATGTCCGGTTGTTCACCTCCAGGGATTTAGTTCGTGCCTTGAACAGCAACTCACTCCCCATACTACCATCATAGAAAAGTTCACTTCTTGGACTATTTTTTGCCATATACGCTATAGTCTAATTAATTATATCGACATCTTATCATCATTCTATCGACATCTTATAAAAAACTGGGACTCCTGTACAGAGTTCGAGAATTCTTCACTGACGAGCAGTTGGCCGTAATATATAAAAGTCATGTGTGTTCTCAGATGGATTACTGTTCACCTCTGTGGGGTGGAAGTGGAGTGGTTGCATTGAGGCAGTTGGACAAAATTCAAAATAAAGCTATTAGATTAATCAATAACCCTGCAATCACACAGGACCTTCCTACATTATCCATACGAAGAAACGTTGCATCCCTTGCATTATTATACAGATATTTTCACAGCAATTGTTCCGAGGAACTTGCTTTAATTGTGCCGCCTCTCCACATCTTTCCCCGTAGAACTAGGGCAGCTGAGAGCGCCCATGAATTTACACTTTCTCCTCCACAATGCAGAACTTCTGCTTATCAGAATTCATTTATCCCCAGAGCTACTACTCTTTGGAATTCACTTCCCTCGAATTGCTTTCCACAAACTTACAATCTACAAATGTTTAAATCCAGTTGTTACAAACATTTTATGAATGGAGGATGCCTTTAGGCACATGGACCTTTTTGTTTTATCTGTGTTTTTCCTTCCTCCGTTCATTGTCTCTTAAAAAAAAAAAAAAAAATGTACAAACTACCTTTCTTCAGATGATGATGACAACATATGTAATTAAGCTACGGTATGTAGCCTACAGAGATTATAAGCTAAGTTAAAATAGCACACTTAATTGAAACTACTTATCACATTTAAACTATAGCTTATATTTATCAAACGTATTTTATAATTATCTAGCTTATACGAAATTATTATAATAATCAACAACGTATTTGGCTACAGAATCTTCACGGTAGCCGAGTAATCAAAATGAAGACATGTAATTTACCTTCAGCTGAAATACAACAGACTATAGTTATACAATTTACGGTTGTATTCTGAAGTTTAGTAGGCCTACTGTTTTCGGTAGCGGTAGTTTACGGTCTTCTAGTGTATATTTTATGGAGATGTGTTTACAGTGTAGGTGTACTGGTGATTTATATTGTTAATGTCAACAATAATTAAGTGTCATCATAGCGTTTCATCTAACTATATTTCTAAGTATCTATGTAGAAGAGAGGCAGAGAATCAAAAGTTGATGAGCTGAGTTCGAATTTAATTGAAACTTAAGACAACGTAAATAATAGTAATTGGATGAATATATACTTATACAGTACAGTTAGTAGAGTCATTTTCAGAGCTTCCGTGACCGTGTTTAGGATACCAAAGTTTCTCAGTGAATTTAACAAGGGCAACTGATGCTAAAAAAAATAAGCCCCTATACACCTCACCAAAATGACGGGAAAGTTGTTATTTTAGACGTTTTTCAAAATGGCCACCGCCGTCATCTTAAAAAATGTATAAAGTTCTATTTCTTGAAGTGAATGGCCAAAAATGACAATTTTTGTGTCTATTCCCACTAATTTTGGTGTCAGAAAACCAATGGGATGGCATAATTAAAAAATAATTAATAACTAATTACCAAATAATTAAGAAAATAAGAAAATAATTAAGAAAATCAATGGGATGGCATAATTCATGATTTAGAGTCCCATTAACCTCAACATCTAAGACAAATATGATGTTGTTAAATCCACTGAGAAACTTTGGTATCCTAAACACGGTCACGGATCCTCTGAAACTTACTCAAATAATATAATATATAATTTAAAATGTAAACCAAGAATGTTGACTGAATATGAAGACCTGAATGATCTCCTATTGAAGCTCATCACTTGGTTAAAGCACCCCACAAAGTCTGAAGTCGATGACAAGCCCCAAGTCAGATCAATTGCATCTATTTTGACCAGCTACATCACTGGAAGACGTACTGCATTTGAGACAAACCTCGGTGTACTGCTACATGGTATGACAAAGAGCAGAGAAATGGTAGACATATTACATAAGGATGGCCTGGGAATCAGTTACAATGATGTGCTTTTGCTAAGAGATTTCTGGGCAGTTACTGACCTGAAGCATTCAACTGAGTGTCCTTTTGAACTTTCTGAAGGAACACCGGCAATATGTATAGTCGACAACGATGACTTCAAAAGTGACACTTTGACTGGAAGTGGCCAATCACATCGTACAAATGTCATGTTTGTTCAGCCAGACCTACCTAAGCTAAATCTACCTACCCTAGATGATGATAGACCAGTTGCAAATAGCACCTTGCCTTCGTACCTCTCTGATAGCCTCAAAGAACTTGGGAGCCAGATGCAAAGAATTGAACCATACAAAACAGTCAAGCGTGGTGAACCACCCATCAGACCAAGGATAACGGATGAAGAACATCTGGACACAGTTCCTCAAAGAATGAGGTGTCATCCATGCAATGGCCCGAGCTAAGGCAGACGGAACAAGACCAAAGCCAGAAGACCAGACTGTACCAGCCTTTTCTGGCTTCCAGGCCACGCTATCACTAGAAACCCAGAAAAGTCAAGCGATTTATCATATGACTTATCCTGATCCACCAAGCAAGACCATTCTGTATGATGCCCTGCGCAAGCTTGCAAAGGCAATTGATGACAAGAAGATGCCATTTGCCATTATCGTCGGTGATCATCCTGTCTACGCATTATTTCTAGAATTGAAAAGTGAGAATCCAGAGATATTTGCTGACATATTGACATTCATGGGGCCCTTTCATATCCAGATGTCTTTCATCAATGCAATCTACAAAAGGTTCAAAGGCTCAGGCATTTCAGATGTACTGGTGGCTGCAGGCGTCGTTGCAGATGGATCCGTGGATCAAGCTCTGCGTGGAAAACACTTCAACTGCGGTGTGCGTTGCCTTCGACTCTTCTACGAGGCTTTACTCCAACATGCACTAGACAACGGTTTTGAAGGTGCCACTCTGTGTGAAGAGATCCAGGCATCTCTCAATAAGTTACGCAGTTCAGTAGACCAACAAGAACTTAATGATGCACATGCTGAGTTAGAGAGCAATGCCGATCTCAAGGGGCTCGTTGACTCCCTATTCCAGAACTTAGATGGTGCTCCACTAGCAGAATTCTGGATTTCATTCTTGGAGATGGTAGAGATACTGACTCAAAATATACATGCTATAAGGACAAGAAACTGGATCGAGTTCAAGTCTTCACTGAAGTTTATGCTTCCTTGGATGCATATTTATGACAACGATAGATATGGGCGCCATCTTCCAGATTTCATAGCAGTCCTAGAAAGTCTTCCCCATATCCAAGCACAATTCATGGAGAGTGGCATGTTTGCACAGTCAATGACCGGTAAACCCTACTCATGTGTTGCCCTTGACATATGGATAGAGTCAACGATGAATAAAGGATCCAAGCTTAAGTGTGGATGGTTGGCTATTCTAAAGAATGAGAAGCAACTCCTGTCAAACACGCGGAATGTTAACGTCAACCGGATAAGAGGCTGTGTTCATCATCACGCAAATCACAAGAGACGAGGTTCAAGAAAGCATGCATATTGTGCCCCAAGTAAGATGAAGATAGATGAACAATCTGTGCAGGATATCAGTGCATGTCTCACCGAGTTCCATTGTGATCCATTTGACCAATCAGATCTGACACTAAGATCCCTACAATCTGGAATTCAAGCCTCTCCAGCTCTCTTTGCTGATCTGAAGTCTGCAAAGGCCGATGGAGAAAGAAAAGTGGAGGAATTTGTAAATGAAAGAGTCTATTCCAAAACAAAGTCCCTCAATGCTCGAATACCACGTAGTAAAAGAGGCAATTTTGCAACTCAAGAAATCGAGAAGACAGCAAGTGAAAACCTGAAACAGACAACTGAAGAAATGGAGAGTAAGGCATTTACCTCGGTCATCAAACTTGTTGAGGCAAGTGACGGCTTAAAGATGGAAGACTTAATGCAGCATCGAGTAACAGATGAGTGCCTTTCAATTTTCAATGCAAATGGTACTATGCGCAAAATGCAGAAGAGTAAGCTACAGGAAAAACTGACAATGACATCCATACCGTACCCTGATATTTACACATCAATAGTAGACATGGGACTAATCTGGCATCTAACAACGCCTACTACTGAAGACAGAGAAAAAGCAGATGGAACCAAGTTAACGTGGGGAGACTATGGTGAGAAACTTGTGAACTTTGTCCTGAATAGACATTCGAATGCAGAATGTGTTATTAAAATGCCCCAGAACGAGAAGCCCACCACAGAAGCCATGAACGAACACCACACAGAAACACCAAAGGAAAGGTCCACAGAACGAAAGGACCAGCTGACCGAGCCAGCCATTTCAGACAGCCCAAGCCGCAGGGCTAAACAGCTCCAGGACACACCCATTTACCTTTTCTAAAACCGACCATTTTCCACACCTCACGTACACTAACCCCTCGTGCCCTACACTTATTAACTACAAAGATGATGAACAGGAATATACATTCATATTAAAAACACCCATGCCTGTCCCGACGTTGAGCCAATGCCAACACATCAGACAGCCATAATTATATCTATGTATGTTCTTGCATCCGAGAAGTAGATGTTATATATCTTAGAAGTTAAAGCACCCACGCTGTCCCTAGATCTCTTATATCATTTTCCATGACGAGTATAGATATATGTAACCCGTGCTCAGTCGCCCCTTGCATTGCTCCTCTAGTAACTAAGTATTAATATTAACATTCCCTAACATCTTGTCTTGCCAGACTAAGCTTCTGAAGACCCATCGCCCCATAAATCTATGTATGCAACCCTTAGGTTAAGTATTTTTATCCGCCATTGTGTTCACCTTTTTCCATTTACTTTCCACAATTGTCATACGTCTTCCCCTTGCCTCCTTCGTATCCACAGTCCACACTACGCCAATTTACTTCGTGTCTTACACCTCTTACCCCAACCAGAGATTATATAAGATAACCTGGTTATCAGTATCTGTCATAAGTACCCCGAAACAATAACTAAGTACCCCTACGAACTGCCACTGTGGTTGGTATTTTATATTTAATAGAAAACGCAGTTCCCAGGGCCAACTAATAGTATCCATAACCCTCTGACTGATCACATAACTCTATCTTTTCCAGACTCATATACCACCCCATAGTTGCATTCCCCGGTAGCATTTGGCTAACGTATTCTACTGCCTTTTCAAACTTCCATATCAATTGTAGCCTAATGCCACCCCCACGCCCAGGGACCTTAGGGGCAAAATTTCCCTGTAGCCCTTGAACTCTCCCCCCCCCTCTCATTAAGACACCCGCGCTTCTCGACTCTTGTCCGACCTAGCCTCTCTCTCATACCTCTTGAAGATCCTTGAATTGTCCGTTACTAACGCTCTCCAACCTTTTTATATATACTCCTATCCAGCCTACCTTCACTTAGTAGGCCAGAACAACATTAGAACTTTACTAGCCCCTTGCATGCCATCTATTCTCTTACAACACATTCACAACCCTGCACCCAATGGTCGTCGGTGCGAGGCTAGCCGCCCCCAGTAACTAACTTCTATTGTCATACTTCCAGATAAATGTGGCAGAGTTAGCAACCCAGTCTCCACCATATCCAGCAAACCCTACAATTAACAACCAGCCAAGTAAAACCAGCTAGCTAAGGCACCTTCGGTTTTGGTATTAAAGACACTCACATCTGTCTCATACACAGAGGGTTATTACAAACACTGGTGATATGGCAAGCCCCTAGCCACAGCCGCCGGACGACTATATCAGAGAGGGCGCCCAGCTCCCCCTTTTTGCCCACCCGAGGAGGGAGACCCCCACCCCCGCGGAGGTATACCTGGCCCCTGTTTTGACTTTCGAGTCATTGCCAGGTAGCACAGGAATTCTTCCTATCGATGAACTAACCATAAATGACTAACACCTTTACTAACCTCTATTAACTCACAATAAACCATTTACCTTTCTTGCATGCTCTGATCACTAAATTAGCACCTCAGCTATACCATAGAATGAAGATTGAACAATCTAGAGAGACGCTCCTATCACAGCTGTCCCCATCCTCCTCGCAAAGTAGATCCAGTCTCTCTCCCCTAAATACGTCCAGTATAGCCAAAATAGTACCTCTTACTAAGGCTCAGTTATATGAAATATAAAGGCTTCCTATCGCCCTGTGCCACAACTGTAAATATCATCTTACCTAGTCCCCATATCTATTGAGAGCTCAATTAAGTCCATAAGACTCGAGATCCCTACTGTCTAGAGGGTCCAGAACCGAGCCTATAAATCTAACTCCCGCCCCCAGTCAAATCAGTTGAAAGCTAGACACCAACCAGGGGTCACTACCCTGCAGTTAATTTCTAGCTCTGCCCTTGTGTTGTTCCGGAGTGAGATCCCAGAACCGGCAGACTCCGTGGCAGATTTGGATAGAAGGACCTGCCCACGTATTGAAGAACTTCACACATATGGCCCCCCTGGACGGCCGCGGAACCAGTCGTTAGCCCCCAACATCATGGACGCAAGATAACCAGGACCAGACCCATCAGATACTACCCAAGATTCCCTTTAGCAGTACTACATATTACTGTGCTGTTTTAGATTCACTAATTAATATTTCTACGAAGTGGCTAAGACCTTGCCCAGTGTAATTCATACTTAACCATTCCATTTGGGACGTACTAAGCGATCAGTGCTCTTTAATTAACAGGCGACCTTGACTCTCGTAATTACTTTATTCAGATATTAAAACTCTAGTGATATCTAACGTTCGCCCACTGATTTGCGTTCTATGTATTTCTGAGACAAGGATATAAAACTTAGATCAGTACCCCCTGAGGTAACTAGAATTCCCGTGCTCTAAAAATACGTGTGTCTAATCTAGTCTGTGAACTACTACTTGTGCACCAGAGCTACCAGTAATAAATCTAACAGTGAATATGAATCTATAAGTAACATTGATGGTCTTCGGTATATAAACCTGTGAAATCAAAGCCAGTGATCAGAAGATTAATACCTGAACGTTGGAAGTGGGAGACTAGGCTCCATCCAGATCCACTTATGCTAGTGTTGTTCAATTCTATTATATTGTCTTACACAAGTATTCTGCAGTGGTATATCAATAAACGTGATCATGTAACTTGCTACCATGTGTTTCTTTGTGTTCTCTATTCCTCATATCTTGTATTGTGCATGCAGCCTTATATACCCAGTCAATTTAGAACTCACATTACCCAAGTTAAACCTGTAGAAAAACAGGGCATAACATTGGCGGCAGCGGTGGTTCTTGATTCGGATAAAAGGTTGCATTACACTGCAAGTTTGGAACAGTAGAAGCATGGCAACATCGCGAAATCTTCAGCCACTCGCACACATTCCCAAGTATGATGTAAACACATATGATATCACCAGTTACTTAGACATAATAAAGCCAGTGTACGATGTGGTACTTCATAATGACCGCGAAAAAATCGCCATGGCAATTTTGCATGTTGTACAGTTGGGAGAAGCCGTTTCCCAACTTGTTGATAAGCCTACTTTTAAAGAATTTATTCACCAAATGGTGAAACAGAATACGCCAGAGAGTACCTGGAACCAGTTTCGATCCTTCGTGATCCGGACTTTAGATCCACTTTTGGGTTCCCCCGTCGCCCCCAAAATAATAAAAGTCGACGAGATCAAGTATGAAGGGGATATAAATGTGACCCTCATACAACTCTACAGATACGTGAGGACCACGTATAGCTATGAAGATTACGACCAACAAAATGAACTCTTATTCACCGCATTGTTAAACATCCTCCCACCCCACATCACCGCCCATCTCGACCCGTATGGCCTATTCGAAGAACATATGCTCGCCATCAGAGAAGAATGCCTACGCAGTTCGATGAATCCCCTATCCAACCTTTTAGCCCCTATCCAAGACTCCGTGCACCCTTCCAAAATGACTTCCGGTGAAAGTCCAACTCCAGTGAACTCTCCCCCCACCAACCCTCAGCAGCCCCCCCAACAAGAGCCGTATTCTAGCTATGCCTACCTATGTAGGCCTACCACAACATATTTTCCACATGACCCCAGAAATGTTCAGCTATCCCCCCACCAACAAAATTTCCCTTGTGACAGTTTACCGACCTCTCCCCCCACCAACCCTCAGCAGCCCCCCCAACAAGAGCCGTATTCTAGCTATGCCTACCTATGTAGACCTACCACAACATATTTTCCACATGACCCCAGAAATGTTCAGCTATCCCCCCACCAACAAAATTTCCCTTGTGACAGTTTACCGACCTCTCCCCCCACCAACCCTCAGCAGCCCCCCCAACAAGAGCCGTATTCTAGCTATGCCTACCTATGTAGGCCTACCACAACATATTTTCCACATGACCCCAGAAATGTTCAGCTATCCCCCCACCAACAAAAATTCCCTTGTGACAGTTTTCCGTCGGTAGCTTGTGACAGTTTTCAGTCAGTAGCTCCCTTCCACCCCCACACAATTCACACCCCTAGAAAACTTCGAAACCCCACAATTGACTCGCCCTCTCATGTCAAACAAACTCACCAGTCCCAGAGAACCTCTAACCAGACCGAGACTGCCACCAAGAAAATTCCCCAAACTCGTCCTGTTAATGTCAAACAAACCCACCAACCCCAGATAACCGCTAACCAGACCGTGACTGCCACCAAGAAAATTCCCAAAATTCGTCCTATTAACAACCCCAAACCTATACATCAGTCCTCTACCAATAACCCCTGTTCTACACATAACTCTTCCCCCACCAACCCGCCGCAGTCCCCCCAACAAATCCCGTTTCCTAACTCGCTCACCTCTCACCACCCTGACCCTCCCACACGCGCCGTAAACCCTCCCCTCACGCGTGACGACCTAGGGACCCAACTATGTTCCCCCCATTCCCCCAGAAATACTCAGCTATTCCCCCACCAACAAAATCTCCCTTGTGACAGTTTTCCGTCAGTAGCTCCCTTCCACCCCCCCACAATTCACACCCCTAATAAACTTCAAAACCCCACACTTGACTCACCCCCTCATGACAGACAAACCCACCAACCCCAGATAACCTCTAAGCAAACCGTCACTGCCACCGACACACCCCACCACTCTGATCCTCCCACACGCGCCGTTAATCCCCCCCTCACGCGTGACCCCCACCAAAGTGATTCCCCCCCCCTCATGCGTACCGAACACCTGCTCACCAGTCGGTCCCCCACCATCATGAGCCCAGCTAAACTATCAACCTCCCCCTCTTCACCGTTACCCCACCCGCCCCAAATTCCCCCCACAAAGATCCCGCTCGACGAAATACCACTCCCATCCCAATCCAACCACAAAACTTTTTCCACCTTGGCTAAACCCCAAAATACTCTCCCTCTCGCCCCAAACAAAATAATCAACCTCTCAACTTCAACCACTCCTCGAAATCCCATCCATGTCTCTCCCGGAAATAAAATCACTCTAAATTCAACCCCTCTCAAACCACAACCCTGCCTGCCCAGACCCCCCCCACCATCTCCCTATCAAATCCCCACACCCCAAACCTCCAAACCACCTGATCATAGTAAACTCTCAACCTTCAGCCTTACTCACCCTTCCCCAAACCCCACTCACGACCACAACTCTCTACACAATTCAACCCCTCCCCAGCACCAACCTCTTCCGCAACAACAACCCCGACTCGACCTGCCCATTTCATCTTTAAAACCCCCCTATCACTACCCCCGACCGAAACCACTTAGACCCCCCCTCCAAAACTGGCCCCGGGCCAGCTCGCCCCCAGACCCACATTCCTAACGACAAGAACTAACGGTATACCCACCCCGCCCTTCCAAAGTGAAAGTGAACCACCACCCCCTATTACCAGACCGTCACCCAGACAAACGGCGACCCTAAATACCCTCCCCCCCCTGATGATGATGAGGATATTATTGTACTAAATTGTTTCGAATGTTTTCAATTCCTAAGCGATTGGGCATGATTCTATAAATTTACATGTTTTCCATATACTGTATATATTATTATTTTTTCCTTAGTCATACTACTTTTCTTGTTACCTACACTTTTCTGACTATCTTTTAAATTTGCTTTATACATTGTTAAACACTTTACCTCTTCTTAATTTCCTGTGTTCTTAATTATCTGTCCTTTCTTAAATTTACATGTTTTCCATATACTGTATATAGTATTTTTTTCCCTTAGTCATAATACTTTTCTTGTTAATCTACACTTTTCTGACTATCTTTTAAATTTGCTTTATACATTGTTAAACACTTTACCTCTTCTTAATTTCCTGTGTTCTTAATTATCTGCCCTTTCTTAAATTTACATGTTTTCCATATACTGTATATACTATATTTTTTTCCTTAGTCCTACTACTTTTCTTGTTACCTACACTTTTCTGACTATCTTTTAAATTTGCTTTATACATTGTTAAACACTTTACCTCTTCTTAATTTCCTGTGTTCTTAAGTATCTGTCCTTTCTTAAATTTACATGTTTTCCATATACTGTATATATTATTTTTTTCCCTTAGTCATACTACTTTTCTGTTAACCTACACTTTTCTGACTATGCTTCTTTTTACTTCACCCTTGAGGCTCGAGGACGAGCCTATAATGAAGGAGAGGGAAGTAAAATGCCCCAGAACGAGAAGCCCACCACAGAAGCCATGAACGAACACCACACAGAAACACCAAAGGAAAGGTCCACAGAACGAAAGGACCAGCTGACCGAGCCAGCCATTTCAGACAGCCCAAGCCGCAGGGCTAAACAGCTCCAGGACACACCCATTTACCTTTTCTAAAACCGACCATTTTCCACACCTCACGTACACTAACCCCTCGTGCCCTACACTTATTAACTACAAAGATGATGAACAGGAATATACATTCATATTAAAAACACCCATGCCTGTCCCGACGTTGAGCCAATGCCAACACATCAGACAGCCATAATTATATCTATGTATGTTCTTGCATCCGAGAAGTAGATGTTATATATCTTAGAAGTTAAAGCACCCACGCTGTCCCTAGATCTCTTATATCATTTTCCATGACGAGTATAGATATATGTAACCCGTGCTCAGTCGCCCCTTGCATTGCTCCTCTAGTAACTAAGTATTAATATTAACATTCCCTAACATCTTGTCTTGCCAGACTAAGCTTCTGAAGACCCATCGCCCCATAAATCTATGTATGCAACCCTTAGGTTAAGTATTTTTATCCGCCATTGTGTTCACCTTTTTCCATTTACTTTCCACAATTGTCATACGTCTTCCCCTTGCCTCCTTCGTATCCACAGTCCACACTACGCCAATTTACTTCGTGTCTTACACCTCTTACCCCAACCAGAGATTATATAAGATAACCTGGTTATCAGTATCTGTCATAAGTACCCCGAAACAATAACTAAGTACCCCTACGAACTGCCACTGTGGTTGGTATTTTATATTTAATAGAAAACGCAGTTCCCAGGGCCAACTAATAGTATCCATAACCCTCTGACTGATCACATAACTCTATCTTTTCCAGACTCATATACCACCCCATAGTTGCATTCCCCGGTAGCATTTGGCTAACGTATTCTACTGCCTTTTCAAACTTCCATATCAATTGTAGCCTAATGCCACCCCCACGCCCAGGGACCTTAGGGGCAAAATTTCCCTGTAGCCCTTGAACTCTCCCCCCCCTCTCATTAAGACACCCGCGCTTCTCGACTCTTGTCCGACCTAGCCTCTCTCTCATACCTCTTGAAGATCCTTGAATTGTCCGTTACTAACGCTCTCCAACCTTTTATATATACTCCTATCCAGCCTACCTTCACTTAGTAGGCCAGAACAACATTAGAACTTTACTAGCCCCTTGCATGCCATCTATTCTCTTACAACACATTCACAACCCTGCACCCAATGGTCGTCGGTGCGAGGCTAGCCGCCCCGCCAGTAACTAACTTCTATTGTCATACTTCCAGATAAATGTGGCAGAGTTAGCAACCCAGTCTCCACCATATCCAGCAAACCCTACAATTAACAACCAGCCGAGTAAAACCAGCTAGCTAAGGCACCTTCGGTTTTGGTATTAAAGACACTCACATCTGTCTCATACACAGAGGGTTATTACCAACACTGGTGATATGGCAAGCCCCTAGCCACAGCCGCCGGACGACTATATCAGAGAGGGCGCCCAGCTCCCCCTTTTTGCCCACCCGAGGAGGGAGACCCCCACCCCCGCGGAGGTATACCTGGCCCCTGTTTTGACTTTCGAGTCATTGCCAGGTAGCACAGGAATTCTTCCTATCGATGAACTAACCATAAATGACTAACACCTTTACTAACCTCTATTAACTCACAATAAACCATTTACCTTTCTTGCATGCTCTGATCACTAAATTAGCACCTCAGCTATACCATAGAATGAAGATTGAACAATCTAGAGAGACGCTCCTATCACAGCTGTCCCCATCCTCCTCGCAAAGTAGATCCAGTCTCTCTCCCCTAAATACGTCCAGTATAGCCAAAATAGTACCTCTTACTAAGGCTCAGTTATATGAAATATAAAGGCTTCCTATCGCCCTGTGCCACAACTGTAAATATCATCTTACCTAGTCCCCATATCTATTGAGAGCTCAATTAAGTCCATAAGACTCGAGATCCCTACTGTCTACAGGGTCCAGAACCGAGCCTATAAATCTAACTCCCGCCCCCAGTCAAATCAGTTGAAAGCTAGACACCAACCAGGGGTCACTACCCTGCAGTTAATTTCTAGCTCTGCCCTTGTGTTGTTCCGGAGTGAGATCCCAGAACCGGCAGACTCCGTGGCAGATTTGGATAGAAGGACCTGCCCACGTATTGAAGAACTTCACACATATGGCCCCCCTGGACGGCCGCGGAACCAGTCGTTAGCCCCCAACATCATGGACGCAAGATAACCAGGACCAGACCCATCAGATACTACCCAAGATTCCCTTTAGCAGTACTACATATTACTGTGCTGTTTTAGATTCACTAATTAATATTTCTACGAAGTGGCTAAGACCTTGCCCAGTGTAATTCATACTTAACCATTCCATTTGGGACGTACTAAGCGATCAGTGCTCTTTAATTAACAGGCGACCTTGACTCTCGTAATTACTTTATTCAGATATTAAAACTCTAGTGATATCTAACGTTCGCCCACTGATTTGCGTTCTATGTATTTCTGAGACAAGGATATAAAACTTAGATCAGTACCCCCTGAGGTAACTAGAATTCCCGTGCTCTAAAAATACGTGTGTCTAATCTAGTCTGTGAACTACTACTTGTGCACCAGAGCTACCAGTAATAAATCTAACAGTGAATATGAATCTATAAGTAACATTGATGGTCTTCGGTATATAAACCTGTGAAATCAAAGCCAGTGATCAGAAGATTAATACCTGAACGTTGGAAGTGGGAGACTAGGCTCCATCCAGATCCACTTATGCTAGTGTTGTTCAATTCTATTATATTGTCTTACACAAGTATTCTGCAGTGGTATATCAATAAACGTGATCATGTAACTTGCTACCATGTGTTTCTTTGTGTTCTCTATTCCTCATATCTTGTATTGTGCATGCAGCCTTATATACCCAGTCAATTTAGAACTCACATTACCCAAGTTAAACCTGTAGAAAAACAGGGCATAACAGTTATCTTGGTTAATGACTCGTACGAGCAAGACTTCTCCATCAAAGATAGTGAACGACAACACCGTCAAAAAAATCAGTCCATTTGCAATGTGTTTATGAAGTCAGAGGACAAATTTCCTTCTAATAGAGACTTTCATGCTCTTCTTGGTAAGCCAGAGAATAAAGTTCGCCTTCAAGCATTTATCAAGGCTGCTTTCAAAAGAAAGGCATCTACAACCACTATTCAGCTCATACACTGTGTTGTTGGCAAACCAGCAAGGAATCTCACCACAGATGAAGTTTTGCAGAATCTCACATACGCCCATGCAGAAGCAGACACAGCTCTGTTCACTCTTTATGGTAAGCTGCAGTCAGAAGGGTATACAGAAGCAGTTGTCATAGACACTGAAGATACTGATAACTACGTTCAGGCAGCCTATGTGGCTCGTCAAATATCAGGACTCTTGTGCTTGAAACGCAAATCTCAGCTGATAAATGCTCGGTGTTTGTGTAGTGAGGCAATGGCGGAGTCTTTGATCCCACTTTATGTTCTTACCGGATGCGACCATAACTCCGGCTTTTATGGAATAGGCAAGAAAACTATTGTTGACCGTGTAGAAAAATCATCAGAAGCTCGCAACCTCCTTATTAAAAGTTGTGGCACAATCATCCCAGTCACCCAGGAAATCATCAATGACTTACAGAAATTTGTTATCCGGTACATCTATTGTGACACCAAACACAAGACCCTAGCAGAGGTGAGAGCAGCAAAGTGGTCAGTACTCAAGAAAAAGAAGATCATCAGACTGGTACCTAATTCTGACAGTCTACGACCACACTTAGAGTGCACCAATTACCTCACATATCTGCAGAAGAATTTCCAGCTTCAGAATCATCCATCACCAATTGGCCATGGATGGCACCTTGTAAATGGCTTATGCCTCCCAGTACGCTATACCCAACCTGCACTTCCATCATTCCTGGATCTTCTAAAAACTCCAAGTCATCCACAAATGGAGAGCAGCGATGATGACAGCGGAAGTGATTCTGACAGTTGTGCATCATATTTGTCCTGCAGTGATAGTGCATCTTAATGCAGTAGGTCTCATGTTTTATTAATTTAGGATACCAAAGTTTCTCAGTGGATTTAACAACATCATATTTGTCTTAGATGTTGAGGTTAATGGGACTCTAAATCATGAATTATGCCATCCCATTGATTTTCTTAATTATTTTCTTATTTACTTAATTATTTGGTAATTATTTATTTATTATTTTTTAATTGTGCCATGCCATTGATCTTCTGACACCAAAATTAGTGGGAATAGAAACCAAAATTGTCATTTTTGGCCATTCACTTCAAGAAATAGAACTATATCAATTTTTTAAGATGACGGCGGCGGCCATTTTGAAAAACGTCTAAAATAACAACTTTCCCGTCATTTTGGTGAGGTGTATAGGGGCTTATTTTTTTTAGTATCAGTTGCCCTTGTTAAATTCACTGAGAAACTTTGGTATCCTAAACACGGTCACGGAAGCTCTGAAAATGACTCTACTAAGTAGTATGTTTAAGTGAACTGGGAAAATTAATACAGTAGACAATGAAAAGGCTTGAGCATTGCATAATTACGAACAACGTAGGAACGGGAGCAGGTCTTTCCCGCCCTCAGACCATTCCGACTAGAAGATCCCGCCCGCTTAGCTAGGTCCTTCCCGCCCGAATGTTGTGGGCGGGAAGAGCCAAACAATCAATCTTTCCTTGGCTGATTCCGCCCTCCAAGATTAGACCGTCCCGCCCATTTGTATGGTTCACACAACCTCAGCTGATCTTGCCTAAATGTGCGATGCAAAAGCCTGTAACCTTGAAATTCGTGATTGCATTATATATTTTGTCTATTATGAGGCAATTTTATTCAGATTAGGAAGGTTATTTGAGACAGTCTTAAGCATTTCAACTATCACAGATCCTTCCTAAGCTGTATGAGATCGTCTAATGACAGCCGGAATTAATAAAAAGGTGACATAAACCTCAAGGGGTAATATGTCACGTTTTCATGATCACTCCATTATTCGCTACTCTATTTGCAAAGTAACTGATTTCTATAAACATGGGAAATATGCTAATCACCATCGGCTGAAGATGGACAATTGGCAAATTAATTGGTTGTGATTTTTCCTATTAATGGGCGTGTTTTAGTCTGATCGTTATATATTCAGTATATACACAAGGTTAGATACAATCACAAATTTCAAGGCTACAGGCTTTTTCATTGCACATTTAGGCAAGCACAGTTTAAGGTATACGCAAACTTTACAAATGGGCGGGACGGTCTAATCTCAGAAGGCGGAATCAGCCAAGGAAGGATTGATGTTTGGCTCTTCCCGCCCACAACATTCGGGCGGGAAGGACCTAGCTAAGCGGGCGGGATCTTCTAGTCGGAATGGTCTGAGGGCGGAATAGTCAGTAAGCCCATAGGAACGGTTTCGTTTAAAACTATTATTGTGTGAATTGCTCTGCGATTAAGCCATTATTGCCAATTATTGTAAGGATGGTGACCACGTACTTCCCAGTGGTGTAAATATTCAGAATAAAACCTGATCTGTAGTTTACTTGTTCAGAGATGGGTAATAGACGTTGATCAACTTAACTTTTCCATTATTAGGGGTTCGACCCCAACGGGGAACCCCTATTGTAATCATTAAACCTACTTATTCATCCAAATTATTTTTCCACACCGGTTTTTACGCAATAACTCCAGAACCGCTTTTTGGATCGGGATCAAACTTTCACAAGAGGTGCGTTTTTGTATTGGGCAACTTTTGATATGATAAACATCCGACATGGCGGCCAAACAGGTCCGTGGCAGCCGATTTCCCGAAATATTTGACACCTAAATAGCGTCTCTCCCACTCATAGGAAATGATTGGGCTTTGATATATGGACTCCACTACTAATGCTCCGCAAATGTTATAGAAAAGGTTTTGCTTTTGCACTTGGGTTTTTTTTCCAGCAATCTTGAAAAAACCTTGAATTCCACTTAAAATTCCACATCTTGAAAACTACGCCGATGATCAAAGCCATGTTTGCTTAGTTGGGTGAGGCTCGCAATTCCGAACGTTGTGATACCAAAAGAATATAAATGGGTGGAATAGTTTGGCCGCAGCATTGAAAACTGTCTATTCTTAAATTACTTTAAAACCGTATTCGCTACCCACACAACGTTTACAGTCTTCAGTCTATAGGCTTCCACGTATCCCCTAGTTTTGCTTAATAACATAGTCGATTAATTATTCAGATCCATTATTTTTTTTTAATTTAACTCTCTCGAAACAGTTAAGAGTCCCTACGAATTCCAACAATTATTTAGCCAACCTACCTATACATACCTACTCTACCAAATAATAATGATAATTAAAATTTATTTTTGGTGAATAGCAGAGTATTGGCTAAGCTTTTTAACAATTCCTCCCTTTGCCAAATGCTTAGTTTAATAACAATGATATGGACCTTCAAAGTTTGGAAATTGCCCATGTGACAGCCTTCACCAAGGAATCTGGTACGTGTAAAAGAGGAGAGCCCACTCAATGTAATAACTCTGTTCTACAGCGACGGTGGCTCCTCTAGAGGCCAATAGGTGATAACATGTTGATCAAGCCATTTGTTTCCCTCTTGATATTGTTTATACAAACTAAGATGATACTCTGAAGACCACTTGCATGTATACAGTGTGTGAATGTACGAACAATAAGGAATTCTGAAGAATAAAACGCCTCCTCCCCATTCAGTTAATGCCTGGCAGATTTTGTTTAAACCTATGAGCTCCTTGGCGGCGCTGGGTGTCGGGAAATGACACTAAGCCTATTGAAATGGACAATCCTTTCCTAATGCTCCTTTCCTTGCCTTGACCCTGCTATTACAAACTTTATGCTAACATAAACCTTATCTGCCCATAATAATTATGATTTAGGCTTTCAATCATACTCCATCCTACACATAACTCACTGCCATAACTTAATATAACTAGTTTGGACAAGTGTAGCTCACATATAGACTATATAATAAATCTGTGTTTGAGTCTGCGCTGTTCATCCCTTTGCGTGCGTAGTTAACGACAGAGGGAGTGACTGTATCGCTAGATCCGTTCTCAAAAGCAGCTAGAATATCATCTATATTTAACACCTTATTGGCGGGCTAGGGGACCGTAGCGCTCAGCATTTGTTTTTAACCCTAAATAGGGTTGTTTACGTGATCATTTTCATGCCTAAATAAGACCCAGAGCATAAAACAAGTATCTATCTCTGAAAGGGCGTAAACAGAGCTTTCCAATGACACCCGAACCATCCTTGTACGACTACTGGTTCTCTTGCAACAATCGAGCAACACGAGTGCAAAAACCCTATAATTAGGTAATTTCCTTACATAATTCCCTGTGTAGCGTGTGAGAGAGGGTGGAGAAGGGTGGGATTCATGTCAGTAGGTCCGCCGCGGTGGTCTGGAGCAGTCATACGCTTGCTATGCTCCTCCCACCACTCATCTCTCTCTCTCAGCAACATTACGTGGTGAAAATGGCACACGACATAAGTTGTGAACCGCCACTTAGTCCATATTTATTTCACACGACATAAGTTGCGCGCCGCCAAAGAAGGGTTAATAAATGCAAAAACTCGCTAGAATGATGCTACAACCTCTGGAAGGGCTTGTTTTGCATGTTTTACAATTAAATATGGTTCTAGAATGTGTGATATTTATAGAGTATCACTGGGAATTATGTTGCTAATGTCAAAAATGCAAGCTAAATGTAGCATTTTAAGATGTAGCGTTAAAGTAGCTATATTGGCAACACTGAGTCACTTACTTGTCACCAAGGAGCAGGGTTGCCAGATTTCTTTTCTGGAATTATCGTACTAGTATTTCAAAATTATCGATTTAGCCATCAATTTATCGTACACATATATCGTTTTCTTTAGATTTTTTTTTTATATTTTTACTACTAGAATTAGTATTGAATTACACATGCTATAGTCAGAAAAATACAGTAATTAAGCAATCTTAGGTTTTATTACCAAGTTTCTCCCCCTCCTCCCTCTCTCTCTCTCTCTCTCTCTCTCTCTCTCTCTATATATATATATATATATATATATATATATATATTTATTGTGATCATGATAGGTTCGAATTGGTAAAGAAAATTGTTGCATTCACTAATTTGTTTGTACTTTCATTTTAATAAAAAAATAAAAAAGGTAAAAACCCAGAATTCTAAAACTTCACAATGCCTACCTTTTTCTTTTTATGTGGTGTTTCAGGTATCACCTCTGGGTCACTTTTGTCTGATTCACTCATCTTGGGATATAGTTTTAACCCTTGTCTAGCGGGGTGTTTTGGGCTATTTGGGCATATTCAGGACCTCCTGAATGATCAATCAAGTATCTGCATGAAAAGAAATGTATTCAGCAAAAACCTAGGCGCTAAAAGCTTCAAAATGAGACCAGAACGAGCTACGTAGCACTCGTGGTTCTCATGCAGTGGTGCCACCAACATGGGAGTTTAGCATATAGCGGCATATTTTTTCCCACTACGCTCACTACTGGTAACACTGCCGGCCTCTCGAGAACAGAGGGAGCGTGAGTCAGTGGGTGGCGGTAAGCCCTGGGTGTCGGACGTGTGGCCTGCTGCGCTCCAGGCCATTTGCACTCGATTTTAACCCTTTAAAAGCCTTAACCCGGGAACAGCGGGAAGACTCTTAAGAGTTCCCCCGGCGGACTGCGGGAAGACTCTTAAGAGTCAGAGAAAAAAAAATCAATTTTAAACATCGATTTTTTTTTTTTTTTTTTTTTTTTTTTTTTTTTTTTGTTTTTTTTTTTTTTTTTTTGCCCTTGGGCCATGCAAAATATCAGTCCCCTACCTCCCCTCCTTCCCCACTTTCCTCCCCTCCTTCAGTTATCACCTATTTTCCCTGTTATTCCCTTATTCTGAGGTATATTTTCGTGCTAACATTAGCGAGTTGCAAGCAGGGCATTGTCATCACTGTTAGCAAGCGAGTGCAAGAGAGAGAGAGAGAGTATCGATCGACAGTGTCTCAGTGGCCTTGGGGGAAATTGGCAGGAAAGGAGGTTGCCTCACCCATACATTATGTAACTCGCGGCCTGTATCGCCGATTTTGACCATCCAAACGCTGTTTTCACTCGTTTTATTGTTGTAACAGGTTAATACCTTTATAATCAACCTATAATAGGCGTATATGGATAAGTATTAATGCTATTTATGGTAAAATTAATATTTTAGTGATGGAAACAGCTCAAATACGTCAGCACAGGCAGACGTTTCTAATTACCCACATGCGCAGTTCAGAGGTTAATAATGCTCCTAACTTGCTGCAAATTGGTGCACGACTTAAGTCGAGCGCCGTTCTTTAAGGGTTAATGACAGGGAAGGGAGTCCGTAAGTGATGGGAGTTATAGTTGTGTGAGAGCAGTGTGACTTCGCCTGCTGTCTGAGTCAGTCTGATCAAACTTACAGGAACTGAACCAGACCGTCCAGACGTCAGACGATCAGGTACTGTACACACACTCACACACACGTTTTGGACACGTCACTTACATCGTCAAGATTGCGTATGGCCGTGGGAACACGATCACACACACACACACTATACATATATATATATATATATATATATATATATTTATTAGTGGCCCCTCCATCATTGACGAACATACCTATTACATAAGGCATCCTCTTCAAACACTAATCCGCCGTAGTTTGAATCTACCGCGCAGAGCATTTAAAAACTGAGGAGCCTTCATCATGAGCGCACGCGACCTCACTCATGGCTTCAGTCATTATGAATTGGGTTCTCACTACGAAAAAACTTTGTAAAAAATAAAAACAAAAAGAAAATAAGAATAACTATCTAATAAGCTTTCCATCATATCGTGGATGTACTTGTGTGGATTTCTGACCAGACGCTGATTCAGGCGTCATTCCTCCTTCTCTGCTCTGCGCTCAACCTGCCCGGACGTGTCTCCCCACGCTCCGCTGATTCCGCATTTGCTGCGTCCCTAGTGAGTTTTTTCTCATTTGTTTACTCCGGGATGTATCGAGTAAGGTTAGGATATGTGTAGCAGGAGTGTCCTGGGCTGGTTGCCCACAGTGCAGTGTATTTTGGGTCGTGTGTTTGGGGCATCTATTTCGGATGTTCCCTCGTGGTCCTGTTGTGGACATGTGAACTTTTTCACAGTTAGTTAGCTTGTGTTGCAGGCGGCTTTCATCACGCGTTAGTTATTGCTGCCTTTTATCTTTCTGATGAGGTATGCTTTGATTACTGACGTTCCCTTTGTATTTTTCTTCACTTAGTGAAGTTTTTTCTGGGTCCCGTGTCAGTCTTCCCTTTGCCGGAAGTATTTGCTACAGTGGTGTGTTGGCGGTGGTTCCTGTTGTGATATTTCCAGTGTTTGGTGTATATTTCAACTTTTATTATGCCGTCTACTTAGGCCTAGCCAGCCGCTCGTAGCTTTGCCACATGTACAAGTGTTATTGTTTATTATTTATAAATATGCCATACTGTGTCATGTGTATCCGGGTTTTAGTTGTGTATTGGCTAATTCCTCGGACTATGTTTGTTTCCTGGTTTAGTTGTGTATTGGCTAATTCCACGGATTATTGTGTGGACTTAGGTTAGTCGTGCGTGGCTTCCTTCGTGTCCGTTGTACGTTCAGATGGTGTCTGATCGGGGTGGGTTTCCTTCCGGCGGTTTTTTTCTCGGTTTTCACCATGAAAAAAACCCGGCCGAGAGCCGTGTTGGGCCACACGTGGTTTTTAAACACAGGCTGGTGTCCCCGGCGATGAAGTGTCTGTGGCTCTCCAGGACTGCGTCTCTGTTGGTACCTGGTTTCAGGCACCCTTTGTTTCCCGGCGGAAATGGCTGTACCCATCTTTAAACGTTGTTCATGCGAACATACGTTATGTAGTTTTTCTGCCAGGTTTTACAAAACCACATGAAAAACCTAGCTGTTGTTAAGGGCTTTCCTCCCCGGCGATCTTTTACAAAGAAGTGGGGACAGGAACTTATGGGGTTAACTTTTTGACATCTCACCCGGCGGGTGTACCTTGGTAGGGTGGGATGAACAACTAAGTCATTTAGTTCATTAACCAATCCATTTTAAGTGATGCTATATGTATCGCCGCCTTTATACTTACAGCGATTGAAGGTTCAATTAGGGTTAACATCGTTTTTTCACACCCGGGGGGTGCTCCTAGGTGGAGGAAATAAGGAATTTACAAATTCAATTTCGATTTAACCACTTAATTTAGTGATACAATTAGGTATCGCCGCCTTCAACCTTACGGCGATCTTTTTGTGACAATTCGTTAGAAATCAGATCTCGTGTCAGCCTGCCCTGTGTTATTCTACTAAAATATTTCAAGGGCCGGCGTCTTTATGGGGGGTTGTTTTTGTTCCAAAAATTGAATCTTAAGACAGTCACCACCAGAAAGACTATAATCGCCATGCTGGACAATTATATTATGTCAGAGGGTATTCTTCACTTTCGTCAAAAGATTTGTTTAGATATTCTGAACCCCGCCGCGTAGCGAGCTGTGATCGTTGTGTCATTACATCTCGTTATCCGGTGGGTTATTAACACTTGTATGCGAACATGTTGGGTTAACCTTATGAGCATTAATTCCTGGAAATTTTCTTTTTTTCCAGAGCTGGGCTCCGGCGGACCAATACAGACCCGGCGGTAGTTTTCCCTACCAGTCTCTGTCATGGCTACCTCAGCCCCAGTCTTTGCTTTATGCACTACCCCTGCTTGTGCCGGTATCCCTATTTTTGCGCATACCCTTTGCATAAGGTGTGTTAAATGTCTAGACCGTTCAAAGGGTCTCTGGGTAATGCGTAATTGTTCTTTTTGCTCCCAATTAGCTGTCAAGGTCCTTTGCGACAATGATAAGACCGCGGCAGTAGCTTTAAGAGAAGTACGGCAACAGATGGCAGCCTACACTACGATTGTTGCGCATAAATCACTTCAATGTGACAACGTCCCTCTTTGGGATAGATTGCTATTTGAACACCCTCCCCCTAAACGTTCCTCTAGAGTCACGAGTCATAAGCCGGCGGAGACTGGTCAGGGTTCTGTATCTTCTGCTACTACACCAAAACGTCCAAGAGAGCCTACACCCCCGGCGTCCACCTCCTCGTCTCGGGCGAGATCTCGGTCTAGGTCACCTCTCAGACGCCAGTCTTCTAGTCTTGCCTCTTCACCAGCGAGTAAGAAGAGTAGGACGGAAAGTTCCACCAGTGGTCACGGCGATGAATCCTCCAAATCTAGGAGTAGTTCTCGGTCACACCGTAGCCATAAATCCTCCAAAAAGGATTCCCAGAAACGAAAGTCCTCCCTACATTCACCAGCTTCTAGTGCCTCTCTTCGTACCTCTACCCCAGACAAAGTTTGTGTTAGGTCTCAAGGGTCCAGTGCGGTGCCTGTCCCTAAAGAGGATTTACCTATTAATATTTTAACCCTGGAATTGGAAAGTTCAGGGGGTTCAATAATTGAGAATGTTTCAGACTCCCAAGAGAGTGTAGGCCAGGGCCTCGGTGTTTGGCGGTTTGCTCAGCCAGGGTCTGACCACCCACGTCCGACTCAAACGAGTCACACAGTAGCTGATGTCCACAGGGACGCGGCGATCCCATCCTCTATTCCTGACTTATCTTGGCAACAAGGTACCCCAGCTTCGGCGGGGTCTTCTCAGGAGGATCAGGAGGAGAAAGACGAGGTTTCAATAATTTCGGAGATGGAAGGGCAAGAGTCAGGCTCAGGCTTAGACGCCGCGCACGATATTAATGATTCACCTGTAAGTTCATCTTCTAACCAATTTGTTACTGCACAAGAAATTAATGGGCTACTTACTGATGCTTTATCTAAAAATTTTGGCCAACAACAGGAAAACCCCACAATGGACTTGGGGGCTCCCACGACAAGTTCTACGGTACGGCCTCTGATGACTTCAATTGCTTTATCTAAGATCCCTAACCCACCCACTCTGTCACCATCAGGGGTTACTAAGCCTGCTACGGCGGCATTGACAACTTCAAATGTCAGGGTCATCACGGATGTCAATCCACCCCCTCTAGACAAGGCGCCTCTCAGAAAGGTGGCTATGCCCTTGCTTTATGGACCAGACGAGTCATGGGTCCTTTTGACCCCCACTAACCCAGAGCTCGCCCAACCTACCTTGTCAGGGGAACTCCCGGTACCGCGTGAGTGGGTCATCCAGGGCAATAAATCAAAGAAATTAAGGGCCCTGGATAATTTGGGAAATGTACTGGACGTAAACGTCAAGGCTATACCTAGTTATTATCACCAAGACTATTTTGTGTATGCTACTAAGCCAGCTTTACCCCCTGCCTCAGCTTCGAAACTATTTTCAGACTGGTCTAAGCTGGATGGGTTTAATGATATTAAGACTCTGTCAGCTCTCACTCCTGAACTTGATTTAGAGACCGTCACAGACGAAGCAGCTAATCCAGTTTTGAAGGTGGGGCAGTTGGGTCCAGGACCTTGGGTAGATTGGGAGATAGAGGCTCAAAACTTTGCAACCACATTTACTTCTAAATCTTCCCACCAGATCCCTCAGGATACTCATTCGTGGTTCTCCATGCCGGTAGGTTCTGCCGGCGGAGTCCCGTCAGCTTTGTTTTCTTTCCTAGCTGCCCCTAAGATTAATCTTTGTGAGCTAAAAGACCCTTTCACTACCCCTTCCCCTACTCACCTAGACAGATAATTTAGGCTAAGGGGGAAAGCTTTTCGCCTGTTCTCTCAGTACATAGTGTCTCAACAGGTGGCTAAGTCTTTACTGCGGTCCACTCAGGCAATCGCAGACGCGGATGCCAGAAGATCGGTTGAATTATCCCGGCGACTGCTCCTCCAGTCGTCAATCCAATCCTTGGGTGACATACGCACCGCCTTACTTGAGGCGGTACGAGCAAGACAAGATCTCAGAATGTCTTTAGTTCGCAAGCTACCTGATCGCATTGCGAATCAGGTGATCATGTCACCAGTGCTTACTCCCTCTTTAATGTCCCCTGAAGTGTGGCGAACGGTGTTCAATATGGCACAGGCCGTTAAGCACAGTCCCACCCCTTCTAAGAAACCTGCATTTAACTTCCCCAAACCCAGGCCAACCGCTAAAGCTCAGCCAGGGGGATCTAAACCCTTTCTTCTGCCTAAGTCCTCCCACTCCCCCCAAGGTCAGTACAGGCATAGACAGTGTAGGTTTTCAGGTCAGAGAGGACGCGGCCAGCATAAGCCAGGTCAGGGCCAGTCTTCGGCCAACACCAGCCAGCCGGCAAAGCGTCCAGCACCACCAACCCCACCATCAAAAAACTAAAGTCTCTCTCACTCCCGGTGCCAACCTTAAGGCCGGAGGACCCGAGGGTAGTACAGCCGGCGAACCCTTGTCTGCTAACTGGGTTGTTCCGAACGTGTCACCAAGCATGGCCATTAAACACTTGGGCACGGATGGTGGCTCGCAAAGGCATCACTTGGCAGTGGCTCCGGCGACCTCGCTTACGTCAGCCGACAACGGCGAATTTTGTTTCTTTAGAGGTGGAGTCACTGGTCCAGGAAATGATTGCCAAGAATGTCATAATCCCGGTCCCCCCAAATTACCCTGTATTCACGTCCAAACTATTTTTGGTTCCAAAAAGGGACAGTGTTCAGATGAGGCCGGTCGTAGACATGTCTTATCTGAACCTTCACATTCACAACGAATCTTTCAGAATGTTAACAGTTTTTTTTTTTTTTTTTTTTTTTCTATATTCCAACTACTCCCTCTCGGGCATAGGCTGAGAGCCTGTACATTCCACCGCTCAACACGGTGAAGCCCGTGAGGTCTTGTTCCAGCCTGGGGAGTGAGACATGTGAAGCATCCATCATGGCTCAAAGCAGCTCCATCTCTGAAGCGGCTGGTTGCTTCGCTCAAGTGCTTCACCGTCTCACCCTCCAGACTCAGACCCTCACTCTCAGAACGCCACCTATTGAGCAGTGAACTCACTAGGCATTGTCCCCCTGTAACATATTTTGAGTATGGGAATATTCATACAGTGTTATTTAATCAGGGAACAATGAGGGTATTTTTTTGGCATTTCGGTGGGCTTTGTGGTAATGCACTGATACTAGGTACAGCACAAATTCAATCCCAATAATATCTTCCCATTGACATATCGGGATTTGAACCCGGGTCCATTGGATTACCAATCCAGTGGCATGACCACTCCACCAAATTACACCAAATCAGACTAACACTTCCGCCGGGAGGTTGGATGTGTTCACTAGACCTGACAGACGCCTATTGGCACGTCTCGGTCAACAAAAGATTTCAAAGGTTTTTGGCCTTACGGATCAGGCACCAAAATTTTTCAAAGGATGCCGTTCGGCTTGAACCTAGCACCTCGATTATTCACGAAATTAGTCAGGACAAGCCCTGATGCCATTGTTAAAACAGGGGATCAGAGTGTTGTGGTACCCAGGCAACTGGCTGGTGGTGGCAGAGACACAACAATTATGCGTCAAACATGTCAATATTATTTTAAATCATGTCAAAACTCTAGGCTTCAAGGTAAATCTGGTAAAGTCAAACCTTGTTCCCTCACGAGTAATTCAGTGGATAGGGCTGGTCTGGGACACGGCCGCTCTCACTCTGAGTCAGAGTGTGGACAATCGCAACAGGTTTCGCAGGAAACTGTTCATGTTTCTTTACAGTCTGACTACGACGCGGAGGGTCTGGGAGTCTCTGGTAGGCTCTCTCAACTGGATTCAACTAACTGTCAAGTTGGGCCGGTTGAAAGTAAAACGATTAATATTGGAAGGCAACAAATATTTCCCGCTCTTACCGGCGGGAAAATTATGGCCCATCCCGAAATTAATCCACACCTTGCTAGCGGTCTGGGCAAAGAGGGAAACGTTGCACTCAATAATGTCATGGACCTCTCCTCCACCAACGGTATGGGTAGACACGGATGCGTCAGGCACAATAGGGTGGGGATTTCAGTCAAATCAGGGGCACCCGGGTCAGGGGCTTTGGTCCCACTTAGAAATCTCTCACATCAATGTCAAAGAATTACTAGTCCCCTTGTATTTCCTTCAGGCTCACGGTCCGGCGCTACGGGGCAAGTCGGTGGCCTTCAGAATGGACAATCTGAATGCAGTCCACTGTATTCAGAAACAAGGATCAACGAGGTCAAGGGGGTTGCTAAACATGTCGGAAGAGATTTTTACTCTCGCCAACAGACTAGACATTTACCTTCACGCATCTTATCTCCCAGGCGTAGCGAACGTCTGGGCAGACGCTCTGTCCCGGAGACAGAGCACGACAGTAGAATGGGAGCTCAAGCAACCCATTTTCAACCTAATGATTGCAGAGCTCTCCCATCCACAAGTGGATCTATTTGCGTCCGAGGAGACTCACAAACTCCCTCTATACCTCACCCGCCGGGCGATAACGCCGGCAGGGGGGCCAGACGCCCTAGTGACAGACTGGAACAGATGGAGCTCCATCTATCTGTTTCCGCCGCCAGATGCGTCACTAATGTGCCACGTAGTGAACAAACTACGAGATTATCGAGGCTTAGTCTCGCTAATCGCGCCCCTGTGGCCGGCACAGTTGTGGTACCAGCAGTTGAAAACGTGGTGCCCGGACCCGGTATCGCTCCCGGTTGGGTATTTCCACTTAGACACGATTGGCAACCTAGCGACCTCGCTGACTTTTGCATTATGGACATTCAGGAGGCCAAGTGGCTAGCACCATACGGTAGAGATGTGACCAATAAATTAATCAATCAATATACTCAGTCTACGAAACGACAGTATCACTCACATTGGCAAGCCTTTACTTCCTGGATCATCAGAACGGAACAGAATGTGCCGTCAGTGGCTTTAGTTTTCAATTATTTAAATTATCTGTTTGAGCAGAAACATTTATCTGTGGTAACATTAAAAAATCACTTAACTGCGATTAGAGTGCCCTTTTTAGACCTTACAGGTCTCTCCATACCGGTGGCGGAGGAAACAGGTTTTATGAGAGCTTGTTTTAAACTTCGCCCACCTCCCCGTCAGCTCATGCCTACTTGGTCTCTCGACAAAGCTTTGTCTTTACTTCACTCTCGTCTGTACCAAAATACTGCAGACTTTTCATTACTCTTAAAAAAGGCGGTTTTCCTTATGGCTTTGGCCACCGGGAACAGAGTGTCTGAGCTGGCGGCGATGAGCAACACACCTAATTGTCTTAGGTTTGGCAGACTTAATGAATGTATTTACATTGCACCTTCCCCAGGTTTTGTAGCCAAGAATGAGCACAGTGCACACATGTTTTCTGAGTTCACGGTGCCAGCGTTAAAAAGGGGAAAGGTGCATCATAATCTATGTCCAGTGCAAGCTCTAACCAAATATTTGAGAGTAGCTCCTCTTAACCCCCAAGGTGCTTTATGGGTAGCAAGTACGGGTAAACGCTTACTTAAACGACGATTAGCCTCTCTTCTGGTCGAAGTCATTAAAGAGAGTAATCCCGGCGTTGTGGGTAGGGCCCACAATTTACGCAAATGGGCAGCCTCTTTACGTTTCCTGAATTTTTTTTCAGTAGAAGATATCGCGTCCACTCAGTTGTGGGCGTCTAATCATACGTTTTTGTCTAGATTCTTATCAGTTGCTCTAGACAAACCTTCCTTACCATGTATAGCTTTAAGGCAGAGGGTCTAGGTGGCCCTGCAGTCACTTTTGTTTATTTTCACAAGAAGGGGGGGGGGGTGCAGTCAGTTGACATAGGACACCCTAGACCCCACCGGAGTATGAGAGCTGTGATATAATTTAAGGTTAATGTGATATGAAAATTTCTCAGTGAGAAATTGTGCTAGTACAATGTTAGTACAAAACTATAGGTTTGACTCCTGTAAGGAGATAAAGAAAACCTAATATTTAGTAGTGGCCCCGTAATCATTGACGAACATGCCTATTACATAAGGCATCCTCTTCAAACACTAATCCGCCGTAGTTTTGAATCTACCGCGCAGAGCATTTAAAAACTGAGGAGCCTTCATCATGAGCGCACGCGACCTCACTCATGGCTTCAGTCATTATGAATTGGGTTCTCACTACGAAAAAACTTCGTAAAAAATAAAAACAAAAAGAAAATAAGAATAACTATCCAATAAGCTTTCCATCATATCGTGGATGTACTTATGTGGATTTCTGACCAGACGCTGATTCAGGCGTCATTCTTCCTTCACTGACATATCAAGTAAACCAAAATCCTCAATACATCAACGAATGGGAAGGGGACGGTCGGGAGGGCCCCAGTCGTCAATGATTACGGGGCCACTACTAAATATTAGGTTTTCTTTATCTCCTTACAGGAGTCAAACCTATAATTTATTAGTGGCCCCTCCATCATTGACGAACATGCCTGATTTCTAAGACTGGAGGGGGACATTCGTAATCATATCATAACTCTAGAAAAGCAGATAATAAAAACAACCACATAGTATTCTTACTTTGAAAATATATTTTAACAACGGCGTAGCCGAAAAAATACAAGAAAAAGGGGGTTCAGGCAGGTGCGTGCTTCAAAGAAGCCTGCCTGACAAAAAATAGGTAACCCTGAAGATTCTGAACACAGATCTGTAGTTACAAAGGCACCCCACTCAACGAGTGGTGACAAAAAATAACAAGTTATAAGTTTATATGTGCACATAATAAACCCCAACATAAACTTGGAGATAAATTGCAAAGGAACTCCATTATTCTAAAATTAAATTGCTTTCGCAGCTAAACTACTCTAACAACACCGTTGTTTTGTACTTAACATTGTACTAGCACAATTTCTCACTGAGAAATTTTCATATCACATTTTAACCTTAAATTGTATCACAGCTCTCATACTCCGGCGGGGTCTAGGGTGTCCTATGTCAACTGACTGCACCCCCCCCCCCCCCCCCCCTTTCCGTGAAAGTAAACAAAAGTGACTGCAGGGCCACCTAGACCCTCTGCCTTAAAGCTATACATGGTAAGGAAGGTTTGTCTAGAGCAACTGACAAGTATCTAGACAGAAACGTATGATTAGACGCCCACAACTGCGTGGACGCTATGTCTTCAACTGAAAAAAAATTTCAGGAAACGTAAAGAGGCTGCCCATTTGCGTAAATCGTGGGCCCGACCCACAACGCCGGGATTACTTTCTTTAATGACTTCTACCAGAAGAGAGGCTAATCGCCGTTTAAGTAAGCGTTTACCCGTACTTGCTACCCATAAAGCACCTTGGGGGTTTTGAGGAGCTACTCTCAAATATTTGGTTAGAGCTTGCACTGGACATAAATTATGATGCACCTTTCCCCTTTTTAACGCCGGCACCGTGAATTCAGAAAACAAGTGTGCACTATGCTCATTCTTGGCTACAAAACCTGGGGAGGGTGCAATGGAAATACATTCATTAAGTCTACCAAACCTAAGACAATTAGGTGTGTTGCTCATCGCCGCCAGCTCAGACACTCTGTTTCCGGTGGCCAAAGCCAAAAGGAAAACCGCCTTTTTTAAGAGTAATGCAAAGTCTGCAGTATTTTGGTACAGACGAGAGTGAAGCAAAGACAAAGCTTTGTCCAGAGACCAAGTAGGCATGAGCTGACGGGGAGGTGGGCGGAGTTTAAAACATGCTCTCATAAAACCTGTTTCCTCTGCTACCGGTATGGAAAGACCCGTAAGGTCTAAAAAGGGCACTCTAATCGCAGTTAAGTGATTTTTTAATGTTACCACAGATAAACGTTTCTGCTCAAACAGATAATTTAAATAATTAAAAACTAATGCCACTGAGGGTACAGTTTGTTCTGTCCTAACGATCCAAGAAGTAAAGGCTTGCCAATGTGATTGATACTGTCGTTTTGTAGACTGAGTATATTGATTAAGTAATTTATTTGTCACATCTCTACCGTATGGTGCTAGCCACTTGGCCTCCTGAATGTCCATAATGCAAAAGTCAGCGAGGTCGCTAGGTTGCCAATCGTGTCTAAGTGGAAATACCCGACCGGGAGCGATACCGGGTCCGGGCACCACATTTTCAATTGCTGGTACCACAACTGCGCCGGCCACAGTGGCGCGATTAGCGAGACTAAGCCTCGATAATCTCGTAGTTTGTTCACTACGTGGCACATTAGTGACGCATCTGGCGGTGGAAACAGATAGATGGAGCTCCATCTGTTCCAGTCTGTCACTAGGGCGTCTGGCCCCCCTGCCGGTGTTTTCGCCCGGCGGGTGAGGTATAGAGGGAGTTTGTGAGTCTCTTCGGACGCAAAAAGATCCACTTGTGGATGGGAGAGCTCTGCAATCATTAGGTTGAAAATGGGGTGCTTGAGCTCCCATTCTACTGTCGTGCTCTGTCTCCGGGACAGAGCGTCTGCCCAGACGTTCGCTACGCCTGGGAGATAAGATGCGTGAAGATAAATATCTAGACTGTTGGCTAGAGCAAAAATCTCTTCCGACACGTTTAGCAACTTCCTTGACCTCGTTGACCCTTGTTTCTGAATACAGTGGACTGCATTCAGATGGCCATTCTGAAGGCCACCGACTTGCCCCGTAACGCCGGGCCGTGAGCCTGAAGGAAATACAAGGGGACTAGTAATTCTTTGACATTGATGTGCGAGATTTCTAAGTGGGACCAAAGCCCCTGACCCTGGTGCCCCTGATTTGACTGAAATCCCCAACCTATTGTGCCTGACGCATCCGTGTCTATCCATACCGTTGGTGGAGGAGAGGTCCATGACATTATTGAGTGCAATGTTTCCCTCTTCGCCCAGACCGCTAGTAAGGTGTGGATTAATTTCGGGATGGGCCATAATTTTCCCACCGGTAAGAGCGGGAAATATTTGTTGCCTTCCAATATTAATCGTTTTACTTTCAACCGGCCCAACTTGACAGTTAGTTGAATCCAGTTGAGAGAGCCGACCAGAGACTCCCAGACCCTTCGCGTCGTAGTCAGACTGTGAAGAAACCTGAACAGTTTCCTGCGAAACCTGTTGCGATTGTCCACACTCTGACTCAGAGTGAGAGCGGCGGTGTCCCAGACCAGCCCTATCCACTGAATTACTCGTGAGGGAACAAGGTTTGACTTTACCAGATTTACCTTGAAGCCTAGAGTTTTGACATGATTTAAAATGATATTGACATGTTTTATGCATAATTGTTGTGTCTCTGCCACCACCAGCCAGTCGTCCAGATACCACAACACTCTGATCCCTTGTTTTAACAATGGCATCAGGGCTTGCCGGACTAGTTTTGTGAGTAATCGAGGTGCCAGGTTCAAGCCGAACGGCATCCTCTGAAAAACAAAATTTTGGTGCCTGATCCGTAAGGCCAAAAACCTTTGAAATCTTTTGTTGACCGATACGTGCCAATAGGCGTCTGTCAGGTCTAGTGAACACATCCAACCTCCCGGCGGAAGTGTTAGCCTGATTTGGTGTACTGTTAACATTCTGAAAGATTTGTTGTGAATGTGAAGATTCAGATAAGACAGGTCTACGACCGGCCTCATCTGAACACTGTCCCTTTTGGGAACCAAAAATAGTTTGGACGTGAATACAGGGTAATTTGGGGGGACCGGGATGATGACATTCTTGGCAATCATTTCCTGGGCTAGTGACTCCACCTCTAAAGAAACAAAATTCGCCGTTGTCGGCTGACGTAATCGAGGTCGCCGGAGCCACTGCCAAGTGATGCCTTTGCGTGCCACCATCCGTGCCCAAGTGTTTAACGGCCATGCTTGGTGACACGTTCGGAACGACCCCGTTAGCAGACAAGGGTTCGCCGGCTGTACTACCCTCGGTTCCTCCGGCCTTAAGGTAGGCGCCGGGAGTGAGAGAGACTTTAGTTTTTTATGGTGGGGTTGGTGCTGGCCGCTTCGCCGGCTGGCTGGTGTTGGCCGAAGACTGGCCCTGACCTGGTTTATTTTGGCCGCGTCCTCTCTGACCTGAAAACCTACTCTGTCTATGCCTGTACTGACCCTGGGGGGAGTGGGAGGACTTAGGCGGAAGAAAAGGTTTAGATCCCCCTGGCTGAGCTTTAGTAGTAGGCCTGGGTTTGGGGAAGTTAAATGCAGGTTTCTTAGAAGGGGTGGGACTGTGCTTAACGGCCTGTGCCATATTGAACACCGTTCGCCATACTTCAGGGGACATTAAAGATGGAGTAAGTACTGGTGACATCACCACCTGGTTAGCAATGCGATCAGGTAGCTTGCGAACTAACGACATCCTAAGATCTTGTCGTGCTCGCACCGCCTCAAGCAAGGCGGTGCGTATGTCACCTAAGGATTGGATTGACGACTGAAGAATCAGTCGCCGGGATAACTCAACCGATCTTCGAGCATCCGCGTCTGCGATTGCCTGAGTGGACCGTAGTAAAGACTTAGCCACCTGCTGAGATACCATGTACTGTGAAAACAGGCGAAAAGCTTTTCCCCGTAGCCTAAATTCTCTGTCTAGGTGAGTAGGGGTAGGGGTAGTGAACGGGTCCTTCAGTTCACAAAGATTAATCTTAGGGGCAGCTAGGAATGCAAACAAAGCTGACGGGACTCCGCCGGCAGAACCCACCGGCATGGAGAACCATGAATGTGTATCTTGAGGGATCTGGTGGGAAGATTTAGAAGTGAAAGTGGTTGCAAAGTTTTGAGCATCTACCTCCCAATCCACCCAAGGTCCTGGACCCAACTGTCCCACCTTCAAAACTGGATTAGCTGCGTCGTCTGTGACGGTCTGTAAATCTAGTTCAGGAGTAAGAGCTGACAGAGTCTTAATATCATTAAACCCATCCAGCTTAGACCAGTCTGAAAATAGTTTTGAAGCTGAGGCAGGGGGTAAAGCAGGCTTAGAAGCATACACAAAATAATCCTGGTGATAATAACTAGGTATAGCCTTGATGTTTACGTCCAGAACATTACCCAAGGCATCCATGGCCCTTAATTTCTTTGACTTATTGCCCTGGATAAACCACTCACGCGGTACCTGGAGTTCCCCTGACAAGGTAGGTTGGGCAAGCTCTGGTTTAGAGGGGTTCAAAAGAACCCATGACTCGTCTGGCCCATAAAGCAGGGGCATAGCTACCTTTCTAAGAGGCGCTTTGTCTAGAGGGGGTGGATTGACATCCGTTATGACCCTGACATTTGAAGTTGTCAATGCTGCCGTAGCAGGCTTAGTGCTCCTTGCAGGTGACAGAGTAGGAGGGTTAGGAATCTTAGATAAATCAATTGACGTCATCAGAGGCCGTACCGTAGAACTTGTCGAGGGAGCCCCCAAGTCCATTGTGGGGTTTTCCTGTTGTTGACCAAAAAATTTAGATAAAGCATGAGTAAGCAACCCATCAATTTCTTGTGCTGTAACAAACTGGTTTGATGAAGAACTTACAGGTGAATCATTATTATCCCGTGCGGCGTCCAAGCCTGAGCCTGACCCTTGTCCTTCCATATCCAAAATTATTGAAACTTCGTCTTTTTCCTCCCGATCCTCCTGAGAAGACCCCGCCGAGGCAGGGGTACCTTGTTTCAAAGATAAGTCTGGGATAGAGGATGGGATCGCCGCGTCCCTGTGGACGTCGGCTACTGTGTGACTCGTATGAGTCGGACGTGGGTGGTCAGACCCTGGTTGAGCAAACCGCCAAACACCGAGGCCCTGGCCTACGCTCTCTTGAGAGTCTGAAACATTCTCAATTATTGAACCTCCTGAACTTTCCATTTCCAGGGTTAAAATATTAATTGGCAAATCCTCTTTAGGGACAGGCGCTGCACTGGACTCTGAGGCCGTAACACAAACTCTGTCAGGTGTAGAGGTACGATGAGATGCACTAGACTTTGGGGAATGTCGAGAGGACTTCCGATGTGAATCCTTTTTGGAGGATTTATGGCTGTGGTGTGACCGCGAACTAGTCTTAGATCTGGAGAATTCTCCGCCGTGACCACTGGTGGAACCTTCCGTCTTACTCTTCTTACTCGCCGGTGAAGAGGCACGACTAGATGACTGGTGTCTGAGAGGTGACCTTGACCTAGATCTCGCCCGCGACGAGGAGGCGGATGCCGGGGGTGTAGGCTCTCTCGGGCGTTTAGGTGTAGTCGCAGACGATACAGAACCCTGACTAGTCTCCGTCGGCTTAATACTCGTGACTCTAGAGGAACGTTTAGGGGGAGGGTGTTCTGACAGCAATCTATCCCAAAGTGGGACGTTGTCACATTGAAGTGACTTATGCGCGACAATGGTAGTGTAGGCCGACATCTGTTGTCGAACCTCTCTCAACGCTACCGCCGCGGTCTTATCATTCTCACAAAGGACTTTAACAGCTAATTGGGAGCAAAAGGAACAATTATGCATAACCCAGAGACCCCTTGAACGGTCTAGACATTTAACACACCTTATGCAAAGGGTATGTGCAAAAATAGGGATACCAGCACAAGTAGGGGTAATGCACAGGGCAAAAACTGGGGCCACGGTAGCCATGACAGAGACTGGTGGGTGAAAACTACCGCCGGGTCTGTATTGGTCCGCCGGAGCTCAGCTCTGGAAAAAAAGAAAATTTCCAGGAATTAATGATCATAAGGTTAATCCAACATGTTCGCACACAAGTGTTAATAACCCGCCGGGTAACGAGATGCAAAGACACAACTAACACATCTCGCTACGCGGCGGGGTGTAAAAAGTCTAAACAAATCTTTTGCTAAAGAAAGTGAAGAATACCCTCTGATATAATGGTCCAGCATGGCACTTATAGTCTCTTGGAGGAGGTGACTGTCTCAAGATTCAATTTTGTAACAAAGCAACCCCCCATAAAGACGCCGGCCCTTGAATTATTTTAGTAGAATAGCCCAGGGCAGGATGATACGAGATCTGATGTTTAACGAATTGTCACAAAAGATCGCCGTAAGTTAGAAGGCGGCGATACCTAATTGTATCACTAAATTAAGAGGTTAAATCGAAATTGAATTTTGTAAATTCCTTAGTTCCTCCACCTAGGAGCACCCGCCGGGTGTGAGAATCGATATTTAACCTAATTGAACCTTCAATCGCCGTAAGAGTAAAGGCAGCGATACACAGAGTATCACTAAAATGGATTGGTTAACTAACTGAAAGACATAAGTCGTTCATCCCACCCTACCCAGGTGCACCCGCCGGGTGAGAAGTTTAAAAGTTAACCCCATAAGTTCCTGTCCCCACTTCTTTGTAAAAGATCGCCGGGGAGGAAAGCCTAAACAACAGCTAGGTTTTTCATATGGTTGTCGTAAAACCAGGTAGAAAAACTCCCAAAACGTATGTCCACAAGAACGCCGTTTTATATGGATGGGTACAGCCATCCCGCCGGGAATCAAAGGAGGCCTGAAACCAGGCACCCACAGAGATGCAGTCCTGGAGAGCCACAGAACCCCCCCACGCCGGGGATACAAGCCAGTGTTAACAACCACGTGTGGCCCAACACGGCTCTCGGCCAGGATTTTTTCATGGTGAAACCGAGAAAAAACCCGCCGGAAGGAAACTCACCCTGAACAGACACCATCTGAACAACACAAGACACGAGGAGAGCCACGCACGACTAACCCAAGGTCACACCATAATCCGTGGAATTAGCCAATACACAACTAAACCAGGAAACAATTATAGTCCGAGGAATTAGCCAATACACAACTAAAACCCGGATACACATGACACAGTAGGGCATATTTATAAATAATAAATAATAACACTAGTACATGTGGCAAAGCTACGAGCGGCTGGCTAGGCCTAGGCAGACGGCATAATAACAGTTGAAATATACACACACACTGGAAATATCACAACAGGAACCACCGCCAACACACCACCGTAGCAACAACTTCCAACCCAGGGAAGACTGACTCGGGACCCAGAAAAAACTTCACTAAGTGAAGAAAAATACGCTGGGAACGTCAGAAAACAAAGCTTACCTCATCAGAAAGATAAAAGGCAGCAATAATTAACGCGTAGTGAAAGCCGCCTGCATCACAAACTAACTCAACTGTGAAAAAGTTCACATGTCCACAACGGGACCACGAGGGTACATCCGAAATAGATGCCCCATACACTCGACCCCAAATACACTGCACTGCGGGCAACCAGCCCAGGACACTCCTGCTACGCCTATCCTAACCTTACTCGATACATCCTGGAGTAAACAAATGAGAAAAAACTCACTAGGGACGCAACGAATGCGGAACCAGCGGAGCGTGGGGAGGCACGTCCGGGCGGGCTGAGCGCAGAGCAGAGAAGGAAGAATGACGCCTGAATCAGCGTCTGGTCAGAAATCCACACAAGTACATCCACGATATGATGGAAAGCTTATTGGATAGTTATTCTTATTTTCTTTTTCTTTTTATTTTTTACGAAGTTTTTTCGTAGTGAGAACCCAATTCATAATGACTGAAGCCATGAGTGAGGTCGCGTGCGCTCATGATGAAGGCTCCTCAGTTTTTAAATGCTCTGCGCGGTAGATTCAAAACTACGGCGGATTAGTGTTTGAAGAGGATGCCTTATGTAATAGGCATGTTCGTCAATGATGGAGGGGCCACTAATAAATAACGGAGTTGTTATAGTAGTTTTAGCTGCGAAAGCAGTCTAATATTAGAACAGTGGAGAACATTTGCAATTTCTCTCCACGATTATTTTGGGGTTTATTATGTGCACATATAAACTTATAACTTGTTATTTTTGTCACCACTCGTTGAGTGGGGTGCCTTTGTAACTACAGATCTGTGTTCAGAATCTTCAGGGTTACCCATTTTTTGTCAGGCAGGCTTCTTTGAAGCACGCACCTGCCTGAACCCCTTTTTCTTGTATATTTTTGGTCTACACCATATTTAAATATATTTTTCAAAAGTAAGAATACTATGTGGTTGTTTTTATTATCTGCTTTTATAGAGTTATGATATGATTACGAATGTCCCCCTCCAGTCTTAGAAATCAGGCATGTTCGTCAATGATGGAGGGGCCACTAATAAATTATAGGTTTGACTCCTGTAAGGAGATAAAGAAAACCTAATATTTAGTAGTGGCCCCGTAATCATTGATGACTGGGGCCCTCCCGACCGTCCCCTTCCCATTCGTTGATGTATTAAGGATTTTGGTTTACTTGATATGTCAGTGAAGGAGGAATGACGCCTGAATCAGCGTCTGGTCAGAAATCCACACAAGTACATCCACGATATGATGGAAAGCTTATTAGATAGTTATTCTTATTTTCTTTTTGTTTTTATTTTTTACGAAGTTTTTTCGTAGTGAGAACCCAATTCATAATGACTGAAGCCATGAGTGAGGTCGCGTGCGCTCATGATGAAGGCTCCTCAGTTTTTAAATGCTCTGCGCGGTAGATTCAAACTACGGCGGATTAGCCTTATGTAATAGGTATGTTCGTCAATGATTACGGGGCCACTACTAAATATTAGGTTTTCTTTATCTCCTTACAGGAGTCAAACCTATAATGTTATTTAATCATAATTTACTATAATTTTCCATGGATTTTTCAGAATTATCGTACATTATGGTACGCTATGTCAAAATTATGGTACAAAACGTACGATAATGAGAATCACTGTCGTACATCGTACCAGGGTCCAAATAATCGTACATGTACGATATTTATCGTACGAATGGCAACCCTGCCAAGGAGGTTATATTAGGGGGAGGGATAGGAGGTAGAACATACCCTATGTTAACGTGAAGCCAGATAAAATATTGGCAGGTAGGCTACTGGCGAATCTGGCTAACTGATCATATTGCAAAAATAATGATAGGTTATAGTAATCTAGTAACATATAATTAATATATAAGTATCTCTTTACGATCTGTAGCCCTAACTCTTATATTGAATAAATAATTATCAAAGTACTGGAAGGTAGAAGCGCGGGAGGTTGGTTTCACTGTTTCACCCTGACACTCCCTCCTTTAGTATCCTTCCTCCAAGGATGTCATAGCTCTGAAGGGACCCTGATATACGAGATACGAAGCTTCATATGCGCGTATTGATCACTTTCATGCTATTATGTATGCATGCAGAAGTAGCAGGACACCTATGTCAAGAGTGAACACCAATAACTTAATCCATACACAGTAAAAAAGACAAATAATATCGTACATACGAAGTGATGGAAGGGGGAGGGGGGGGGGGGTGTATACTATGTAAACGGGACAGTTCGAGAGAGAGTAAGTAATTGTCGCTAGATAGGCGTGTGTGTGCTTGTGTGATGGTCTTGTGTAGCTATGTGTGTGCTTGTTTGAGTGTTGCTATAGGCTACGTTTTAGTCATCTCTCTCTCTCTCTATCTTATTTATCGCTGTCTTCCTTACGATTACGACATACTAGTGCATGAGAACATAGGAAATAGGGAGCCTCTCTCTCCCTTACACACCCAGTCTCTCTCTGTCGCTCGTTTGTTTGCACACCGGTACAAATGAGGCAGATCCCTTACACATGCAACTGAGATGAACATGGGAATCTGCAGAGAGACAAGTGGCCCTCAAAAGGCAGATCCCTTTCACATCCAACCCATTTCGTCCATATGACTATCTGATTTTATCTTGAAATTCTCTATTGTTCTTGATCCCACTATAGCAGTACTGTAGGTAGCCTATTTCACATATCTACGACTCTGTTACGAGAGAGGCAGATCCCTTACACAGCCAATCTCTCTCTCTCTCTTATTTGCACTCTGGTACAAATGAGGCAGATCCCTTACACATGCTACCAAGATGAAAATGGGAGTCTGCAAAGAGCCGATTGGCCCATACACGGCAGATCCCTTTCACACCCAATTCATCTCATCCTATCAAATTTTATGTTGAAGCTCTATTGTTATTGATCCCACTATAGCACTCGGTAGCCTATTCCACATATCTACAACTCTTTTACCAAGCAAATAGAGGCAGATCCCTTACACAGCCAATCTCTTTCTCTCTCGCTCTTGTTTGTTTGCACACCGGTACAAATGAGGCAGATCCCTTACACATGCAACCAAGATGAAAATGGGAGTCTTCAGAGAGCCAAGTGGCCCACATAAGGCAGATCCCTTTCACACTCAACCCTTCTCATAAACGTTACCTGTTATTTACACTACTTACTATACACCCATGTTATCATATACCTGCAACCAAAACACAATTGTAAGAAATAGGAACATAAGAAAATGGGAGTCTGTAGAGAGCCAATTGGCCCACACAAGATAGATCCTTTTCACACCCAACCGATCTCATAACAACTCTCTCTCATTTATCTCTGTCTTCCTTACATTTATGACATCCTAGTCTCACTCTCTCTCACAAATGAGAACATAAGAAAACTGGAGTCTGCAGAGAGCCGATTGGCCCACACATGTCAGATCCCTTTCACACCCTACCCATCCCGCACTCTCTCTCTCTCTTTTATATTTATCGCTATCTTTCTTACGTTTACGACATCCTATTCTCTCTCGCCATACTCTCTCTCCCTCACAAATGAGAACATAAAAAAAATAAGAAAACGGGAGTCTGCAGAGAGCCGATAGACCTACACATGACAGATCCCTTTCACACCCAACCCATCTCGTTTTATCTAATTACAAGTTGAAGCCCTATTGTTCTTGATCCCATTATAGCACTCGGTATAGCCTATTCCACATATCTACAACTGTTACTAAACGAATAGAGGCAGATCCCTTATACAGCCAATCTCTCCCTCTCTCGCTCTTGTTTGTTTGCACAATCTGTTCCTTCTGTAGTTTCTCCATGCCCGGTAAGTTAAATGATCTTTTGATATCTGTGACACAGCTTTTGTATCCCCTCAAATAGCAAGCAACATCTTCAGGCATTCAAGAGTATTGCATTCTTCCATAAAAAATATACCCGGTATATAGTCCGGCTTTTACGCAATGGAAATACGCCTAACGGCCTTATTGGGCTATCCTTAGTTGGAATTATGCAAGGCTGGTAGGGTGAGGTGGGGGTGATCCGCACTATTAGTGGATAAAATATTCACCAAAAATCAGGTAACAAACTTTATGGAAAAATAGTGATAGTACAATAAACTATGGGTCAAGGCCTAGCATGGTGATTTTTACTAATCGTGTAAGTAGTAGTTAAGGTCAACTTATTGAATTTTAAAAAAAGGGTACCCCTTGTTCGGACCATACCCACCATATGGGGTGGTCCGAACAATGCATGGGAGTGATCGACACACCACCCTTTTCACTTTAAAATGCATTGTGAGATTGTAAAAACTGGTGATCTCAAATAAAATATATGTTGAAAGTGTCTTTATTGCCAATTTTAGATCACATTCTCAAGAAAGAAACATTATATTCCATACTGTCACAACTTATGATTTTACCAACATAAAACACCTTACATCCGACATTCTTCCCTTTTTCTAACTCCAGGTCAACACAACCAAGTACTTTTTGTATTATTTGGATTTTTTGTTTTTTTTTTTTTCTTTAAACGCCATTTAAATTTGTGGTGTACCGAACAGTTCGGTACACACCCCATCGGTACACCCCCTACGTGTCATCAATGTTTACACATGCATGATGCTGAATGGAAGCCTTCTTCACCAGATATCATTGCAGCTAAGTACATTTCACTATTAATCATCACACCACTAGAATCAGCACGTTTTCACAGTCAAGAAGCACTATATTAGAACGCGAAATATTACATCGATTACCTAAAAAATAGAAAAACTGACCTGAAAACTATGTCCGTCGCGATGTATACAATAGTTTCCCGTCATCCTCAAGCGCTCCGTTTTCTTCTTTTGAGGTGTTGGGGAAACTATTTTATTATTGATAGGGCAGAAATTATGGACACTGTTCGTTACACCCCACCTTCACCCTACATGTCATATTTGTAACATATTATGTGGTACCAACTCTGTAAAATGCTAACTGAATAAATATTATTATTATTATTATTATTAACTCCGGAACTGCTTGTCGGATCAGGACCAAACTTTGACACAAGGTGCATTTTTGTATTGGGCAACTTTTGATATAATATCCAAAATGGTGGCCAGACACGCCCGTGGCAGCCTTTCACACCCAACCCATCTCGTCCTATCTAAAGTTATGTTGAACTCTATTGTTCATGATCCCACTATAGGACTCGGTAGCCTATTCCACATATCTACAACTCTGTTACTAAACGAATAGAGGCAGATCCCTTACACACCCAGTCTCTCTCTGTCGCTCGTTTGTTTGCGTACCAGTACAAATGAGGCAGATCCCTTGCACATGCAACTAAGATGAACATGGGAATCTGCAGAGAGACAAGTGGCCCACAAAAGGCAGATCGCTTTCACATCCAACCCATTTCGTCCATATGACTTTCTGATTTTATCTTGAAATTCTCTATTGTTCTTGATCCCACTATAGCACTAGGTGGCCTATTTCACATATCTACGACTCCGTTACGAGAGAGGCAGATCCCTTACAAAGCCAATCTCTCTCTCTCTCTTATTTGCACACTTGTACAAATGAGGCAGAACCCTTACACATGCTACCAAGATGAAAATGGGAGTCTGCAGAGAGCCGATTGGCCCACACATGGCAGATCCCTTTCACACCCAACCCATCTCGTCCTATCAAATTTTATGTTGAAGCTCTATTGTTATTGATCCCACTATAGCACTCGGTAGCCTATTCCACATATCTACAACTCTTTTACCAAGCGAATAGAGGCAGATCCCTTACACAGCCAATCTCTTTCTCTCTCGCTCTTGTTTGTTTGCACACCGGTACAAATGAGGCAGATCCCTTACACATGCAACCAAGATGAAAATGGGAGTCTGCAGAGAGCCAAGTGGCCCACATAAGGCAGATCCCTTTCACACCCAACCCATCTCATAAACATTACCTGTACAGTGTACACTATATATATACTTACTATACACCCATGTTATCATATACCTGCAACCAAAACACAATTGTAAGAAATTGGAACATAAGAAAATGGGAGTCTGTAGAAAGCCAATTAGGCCCCACAAGACAGATGCTTTTCACACCCAACCCATCTCATAAAAACTCTCTCTCATTTATCTCTGTCTTCCTTACATTTATGACATCCTAGTCTCTCTCTCTCTCACAAATGAGAACATAAGAAAACCGGAGTCTGCAGAGAGCCGATTGGCCCACACATGTCAGATCCCCTTCACACCCAACCCATCCTGCGCTCTCTCTCTCATATTTATCGCCATCTTCCTTACGTTTAAGACATGCTAATCTCTCTTGCCATACTCTCTCTCTCTCCCTCACAAATGAGAACATAAAAAAATAAGAAAACGGGAGTCTGCAGAGAGCCAATTGACCTAAACATGGCATATCCCTTTCACACCCAACCCATCTCGTTTTATCTAATTTCAAGTTGAAGCTCTGTTGTTCTTGATCCCATTATAGCACTCGGTAGCCTATTCCACATATCTACAACTCTGTTACTAAACGAATAGAGGCAGATCCCTTATACAGCCAATCTCTCCCTCTCTCGCTCTTGTTTGTTTGCACAATCTGTTCCTTCTGTAGTTTCCCCATGCCCGATAAGTTAAATGATCTTTTGATATCTGTGACACAGCTTTTGTATCCAACACAATACCCTGCTTGCAAAATCGCTCGAACCCCGGACAACGTTGCTTGCAACTTTAATTATTATTAGGGGTTCGACCCCTACGGGAAACCCCTATTGTAATCATTAAACCCGGTTTTTCATCCAAATTCTTCTTACACGCCGGTTTCGACGCAATAACTCCAGAACCGCTTTTTGGATCGGGATCAAACTTTCACAGGAGGTGCGTTTTTGTATTGGGCAACTTTTGATATGCTAAACATCCGGCATGGCGGCCAAACAGGTCCGTGGCAGCCGATTTCCCGAAAAACTTGACGCCTAAATACCGTCTCTCCCACTCATAGGAAACGACTGGGCTTTGGCATACGGACTCCACTACTAATGCTCCGCAAATGTTATAGAGAAGGTTTTGCTTTTGCACGTGGGTTTTTTTCCGGCAATCTTGAAAAAACCTCAAATTCCACTTAAAATTCCACATCTTGAAAACTGCGCCGATGATCAAAGCCATGCTTGCATAGTTGGGTGAGGCTCGCGATTCCGAACGTTTTGATACCAAAAGAATATAAATGGGTGAAATAGTTTGGCCGCAGCATTGAAAACTGTCTATTCTTAAATGACTTTAAAACCGCATTCACTACCCACACAAAGTTTACCGTCTACAGTCTATAGGCTTCCACGCATCCCCCAGTTTTGCTTAATAACATAGTCACTTTATTATTCAGATCTATAATTTTTGTTTATTTAACTCTCTCAAAACAGGTCGAGTCCCTACGAATTCCACCAATTATTTAGCCAACCTACCTATACATACCTACCCTACCAAATAATAATGATAATTCAAATTTATTTTTGGTGAATAACAGAGTATTGACTAAGATTTTTAACTAATCCACCCTTTGCCAAATGCTTAGTTAATAACAATGATATGAACCTTTAAAGTTTTGGCAATTGCCCGTGTGACTCGTATTTTAACCCTCCTTAAGTGTTACCACAAAATACCGCTAGATCCTTTCTCAAAAGTCGCTAGCATGTTGCTACAGTCAAACAATGTTAGAACAAAAGAGAGGAATATATAGAAAAATTAGGAAAGGCGAAATTCACCTACTTGCTTACTATCAGAATCTATCAAGACAGGTAAAAAAGGATATTAGGAAAGAAAAAAGAAATTATGAAATTAAGGTTGCCAATGACTCAAAAAATAATCCTAAAGCTTTTTACCAACTATATAAATCCAAGGTTAGAGATGTAATTGGTCCCCTTAAAACTTCGATAGGAGAAATGACAGAAAATGATTTAGAAATGTGCAGTACATTAAATAGTCAATTTCTTTCCGTTTTCACTAATGAAAATTTGGCACAGTTTCCAGAAGTCCGTAAGGTATATAGCGATAGTATAGAAAATAGGTTAAGTATGATTACTATAAGTAGAAATGATGTGCTTAAGGAAATTGACAGACTGAAACCTCATAAATCGCCTGGTCCTGATGAGGTATATGCTAGAGTATTAAAAGAATGTAGGGATGAGTTAAGTTACCCATTAACATTTTTATTTAACAAGTCATTGGAGACAGGTATAGTTCCAGAAGCTTGGAAACTTGCAAACGTAGTTCCGATCTTCAAAAAAGGTGACAAATCAATAGCATCCAATTACCGTCCCATTAGTCTTGCATCAATCATAGGAAAGCTACTAGAGTCAATTATTGCTAGTAAAATAAACCACTTAGATACATTTAATTTAATAAATTCTTCTCAGCATGGATTCACTCAGGGACGTTCTTGCCTTACTAATTTGCTTAGTTTTTTCTCAGAGGTATATGAAGCAGTAGATAATGACAAGTCATATGATATAATATATTTAGATTTCAGTAAAGCTTTCGACAGAGTCCCCCATGAGAGATTGATGAGAAAGGTTGAGGCGCATGGAATAGGTGGGGCGTTGTTGGGATGGATTAGGTCATGGCTAATTGGTAGGAAGCAGAGAGTCAGCATAAATGGAAGTCAGAATGGGGAGCAGTCAAAAGTGGTGTCCCCCAGGGATCTGTATTAGGTCCTCTGTTGTTTGTTATATACATAAATGACCTTGATTTAGGTATAACTAGTAGGATAAGTAAATTTGCAGACGATACCAAAATGGGGAGAACAATTGATTCAGATAGAGATATTTATTAGTGGCCCCTCCATCATTGACGAACATGCCTATTACATAAGGCATCCTCTTCAAACACTAATCCGCCGTAGTTTGAATCTACCGCGCAGAGCATTTAAAAAACTGAGGAGCCTTCATCATGAGCCCACGCGACCTCACTCATGGCTTCAGTCATTATGAATTGGGTTCTGACTACGAAAAAACTTCGTAAAAAATAAAAATAAAAAGAAAATAAGAATAACTATTCAATAAGCTTTCCATCATATCGTGGATGTACTTGTGTGGATCTTTGACCAGACGCTGATTCAGGCGTCATTCTTCCTTCTCTGCTCTGCGCTCAGCCTGCCCGGACGTGTCTCCCCACGCTCTGCTGGTTCCGCATTTGCTGCGTCCCTAGTGAGTTTTTTCTCATTTGTTTACTCCGGGATGTATCGAGTAAGGTTAGGATATGTGTAGCAGGGGTGTCCTGGGCTGGTTGCCCGCAGTGCAGTGTATTTTGGGTCGTGTGTTTGGGGCATCTATTTCGGATGTACCCTCGTGGTCCTGTTGTGGACTTGTGATCTTTTCACAGTTGAGTTAGCTTGTGATGCAGGCGGCTTTCATTACGCGTTAGTTATGCTGCCTTTTATCTTTCTGATGAGGTAAGCGTTGCTTACTGACGTTCCCAGCGTATTTTTCTTCACTTAGTGAAGTTTTTTCTGGGTCCCGAGTCAGTCTTCCCTTGGTCGGAAGTATTTGCTACAGTGGTGTGTTGGCGGTGGTTCCTGTTGTTATATTTCCAGTGTTTTTTGTTTATATTTCAACATTTCTTATGCCGTCTACTTAGGCATGGCCAGCCGCTCGTAGCTTTGCCACATGTACAAGTGTTTTTGTTTATTTTATAAATATGTCCTACTGTGTCATGTGTATCCGGGTTTAGTTGTGTATTGGCTAATTCCTCGGACTATGTTTGTTTCCTGGTTTAGTTGTGTATTGGCTAATTCCACGGATTATTGTGTGGACCCTAGGCTAGTCGTGCTTGGCTTTCCTTCGAGTCCTATGTGCGTTCAGATGGTTTCTGAACGGTGTGGGTGTCTTTCCGGCGGGTTTTTTCTCGGTTTCACCATGAAAAAAACCCGGCCGAGAGCCGTGTTGGGCCACACGTGGTTGCAACACAGGCTTGTGTCCCCGGCGATGAGGTGTCTGTGGCTCTCCAGGACTGCGTCTCTGTGTTGGTGCCTGTTTTCAGGCTCCCTTTGATTCCCGGCGGATTGGCTGTACCCATATAACTTTGTTCATGCGGACATATGTTATGACGTTTTTTCTAACCGGTTTTACAAACCACAGAAAAAACCTAGCTGTTGTTAAGGGCTTTCCTCCCCGGCGATATTTTACAAAGAAGTGGGGACAGGAACTTATGGGGTTAACGTTTTGACGTCTAACCCGGCGGGTGCACCTTGGTAAGGTGGGATGAACGACGAGGTCTTTCAGTTAGTTAACCGATCCATGTTAGTGATACTAGATGTATCGCCGCCTTTACACTTACGGCGATCGAAGGTTCAATTAGGGTTAACATCGTTTTTACACCCGGCAGGTGCTCCTAGGAGGAGGAAATAAGGAATTTACAATTCAATTTCATTAACCACTTAAAATTGAGAGATACGTTAATGTATCGCCGCCTTCAAACTTACGGCGATCTTTTGTGACAATTCGTTAGAAATTAGATCTCGTATCAGCCTGCCCTGTGTTTTTCTGCTAAATAATTCAAGGGCCGGCGTCTTTGTGGGGGGTTGTTTTCCAAAAATTGAATCTTGAAACAGTCACCACCGAAAAGACTATAAACGCCATACTGGTCCTTTATATTATGTCAGAGGGTATTCTTCACTTTCTTAAAGATATGTTTAGATATTCTGAACCCCGCCGCGTAGCGAGCTGTGATCGTTGTGTCATTGCATCTCGTTACCCGGCGGGTTATTAACACTTGTGTGCGAACATGTTGGGTTAACCTTATGAGCATTAATTCCTGGAAATTTTCTTTTTTTCCAGAGCTGGGCTCCGGCGGACCAATACAGACCCGGCAGTAGTTTTACCCACCAGTCTCTGTCATGGCTACCTTGGCCCCAGTTTTTGCTTTATGCATTACCCCTACCTGTGCCGGTATCCCTATTTTTGCGCACACTCTTTGCGTCAAGTGTGTTAAATGTCTAGACCGTTCAAGGGGTCTGTGGGTGATGCGCAACTGTTCCTTTTGCTCCCAGTTAAGTGTCAAGGTCCTCCGCGACAATGATAAGACCGCAGCAGTAGCCTTACGAGAGGTTAGGCAACAGATGTCCGTATATACTACGATTGTGGCTCATAAGTCACTTCAATGTGATAACGTCCCTCTTTGGGATAGGCTGCTGTTCGAACACCCTCCCCCTAAACGTTCCTCTAGAGTAACTAGTCATACGCCGGCGGAGACTGGTCAGGGTTCTGTGTCTTCTGCTGCTACTCCGAAACGTCCAAGAGAGCCTACACCCCCGGCGACAGCTTCCTCGTCTCGGGAGAGATCTCGGTCTAGGTCACCTCTCAGACACCAGCCACCTAGTCTTGCCTCTTCACCATCGAGTAAGAAGAGTAAGACGGGAAGTTCCACCAGTGGTCACGGCGATAAATCCTCCAAATCGAGGAGTAGTTCACGGTCACACCGTAGCCATAAATCTTCCAAAAAGGATTCCCATAATAGAAAGGCCTCCCAACATTCGCCAGTTTCTAGTGCTTCTCATCGTACCTCTACCCCAGACAGAGTTTGTGTTAGGTCTCAGGGGTCCAGTTCAGTACCTGTACCTAAAGATGATTTACCCATTAACATTTTAACCCTGGAATTGGAGAGTTCAGGGGGATCAGTGATTGAGAGTGTTTCAGACTCCCAAGAGAGTGTAGGCCAAGGCCTCGGTGTTTGGCGATTTTCTCGACCGGGGTCTGACCACCCACTTCCGGCTCAAACTAGTCACACAGTGGCTGACGTCCACAGGGACGCGGCGATCCCATCCTCTATTCCTGACTTATCTTGGCAACAAGGTACCCCAGCTTCGGCGTGATCTTCTCAGGAGGAACAGGATGATAAAGACGAGGTTTCAATAATTTCGGATATGGAAGGGCAAGAGTCAGGTTCAGGCTTAGACGCCGCGCAGGATATTATTGATTCACCAGTGAGTACATCATCAAGTCAATTTGTCACTGCACAGGAAATTGATGGGCTACTTAGTAATGCTTTATCTAAAAAATTTAGCCAACAACAGGAAACTCCCACAGTGGACTTGGGAGCTCCCACGACAAGTTCTACGGTACGGCCTCTGATGACTTCTATTGCTTTAACTCGGATCCCTCACCCTCCCACTCTGTCACCATCAGTGGTTACTAGGCCTGCTACGGCGGCTTTGACCATTTCGAATGTAAGGGTTATAACGGATGTCAATCCACCCCCTCTAGACAAGGCGCCTCTCAGAAAGGTAGCTATGCCCTTGCTTTACGGACCAGACGAGTCATGGGTCCTTTTGACCCCCACTAAACCAGAGCTCGCCCAACCTACCTTGTCAGGGGATCTCCCAGTACCGCATGAGTGGGTCATCCAGGGCAATAAATCTAAGAAATTAAGGGCCTTGGATACTTTGGGAAATGTACTAGACGTTAATATAAAGGCTATACCTAGTTATTATCACCAGGACTATTTTGTTTATGCTTCTAAGCCGGCTTTACCCCCTGCCTCAGCTTCAAAATTGTTTTCAGACTGGTCTAAGCTGGATGGGTTTAATGACATTAAGACTCTCTCAGCTCTCACTCCAGAAATTGATTTACAAACCGTCACAGACGAAGCAGCTAATCCAGTCTTGAAGGTGGGGCAGTTGGGTCCAGGACCTTGGGTGGATTGGGAGACAGAGGCTCAAAACTTTGCGACCACATTTACTTCCAAAACTTCCCACCAGATCCCTCAAGATACTCATTCTTGGTTCTCCATGCCAGTGCGTTCTGCCGGCGGAGTCCCTTCAGCTTTGTTTGCTTTCTTAGCTGCCCCTAAACTTAATCTTTGTGAGCTAAAAGACCCTTTCACTACCCCTACCCCAACTCACCTAGACCGAGAATTTAGGCTAAGGGGGAAAGCTTTTCGCCTGTTCTCTCAATACATAGTGTCTCAACAGATAGCAAAGTCTTTGCTCCGGTCCACTCAGGCAATCGCAGACGCGGATGCCAGAAGATCGGTTGAATTGTCCCGGCGACTGCTTCTTCAGTCGTCAATCCAATCTCTGGGTGACATCCGCACCGCCTTGCTTGAGGCGGTACGAGCGAGACAAGACCTCAGAATGTCTTTAGTACGCAAACTGCCTGATCGCATTGCGAATCAGGTGGTCATGTCACCAGTGCTTACTCCCTCTTTAATGTCCCCTGAAGTGTGGCGAACGGTGTTTAATATGGCGCAGGCCTTTAAACACAGTCCCACCCCTTCTAAGAAACCTGCCTTTAACTTCCCCAAACCCAGGCCAGCCGCTAAAGCCCAGCCGGGGGATCTAAGCCCTTTCTTCCACCTAAGTCCTCCCCCTCCCCTCAAGGTCAGTACAGGCATAGACAGGGTAGGTTTTCAGGTCAGAGAGGACGCGGCTATAATAAGCCTGGTCAGGGCCCGTCTTCCGCCAACGCCAGCCAGCCAGCCGGCGAAGCGTCCAGCACTACCAACTCCACCATCAAAAAACTAAAGTCTCTCTCACTCCCGGCGCCAATCTTACGGCCGGCGGATCCGAGGGTAGTACAGCCGGCGAACCCTTGTCTGCTAACTGGGTCGTTCCGAACGTGTCACCAAGCATGGCCGTTAAACACTTGGGCACGGATGGTGGCACACAAAGGCATCACTTGGCAGTGGCTCCGGCGACCTCGCTTACGTCAGCCGACAACGGCGAATTTTGTTTCTTTTGAGGTGGAGTCACTGGTCCAGGAAATGATTGCCAAGAATGTCATCATCCCGGTCCCCCCAAATTACCCTGTATTCACATCCAAGCTATTTTTGGTTCCCAAAAGGGACAGTGTTCAGATGAGACCGGTCGTAGACCTGTCTTATCTGAACCTTCACATTCACAACGAGTCATTCCGAATGTTAACAGTACACCAAATCAGGCTAACACTTCCGCCGGGAGGTTGGATGTGTTCCCTAGACCTGACAGACGCCTATTGGCACGTATCGGTCAACAAAAGATTTCAAAGGTTTCTGGCCTTACGGATCAGGCACCAAAATTTTGTTTTTCAACGGATGCCATTCGGTTTGAACCTGGCACCTCGATTATTCACGAAATTAGTCCGGCAAGCCCTGATGCCGTTGTTGAGACAAGGAATCAGAGTTTTGTGGTACCTAGACGACTGGCTGGTGGTGGCGGAGACAGAACAATTATGCATCAAACATGTCAACATAATTTTAAATCATGTCAAAACTCTAGGGTTCAAGGTAAATCTGGTAAAGTCAAACCTTGTTCCCTCACGAGTAATTCAGTGGATAGGGCTGGTCTGGGACACGGCTGCTCTCACTCTGAGTCAGAGTGTGGACAATCGCAACAGGTTTCGCAGGAAACTGTTCATGTTTCTTCACAGTCTGACTACGACGCGGAGGGTCTGGGAGTCTCTGGTCGGCTCTCTCAACTGGATTCAACTAACTGTTATGTTGGGCCGGTTGAAAGTAAAACGTTTAATATTGGAAGGCAACAAATATTTCCCTCTCTTACCGGAGGGAAAATTATGGCCCATCCCGAAATTAATCCACACCTTACTAGCGGTCTGGGCGAAGAGGGAAACGTTGCACTCAGTAATGTCATGGACCTCTCCTCCACCAACGGTATGGGTAGACACGGATGCGTCAGGCACAATAGGTTGGGGATTTCAGTCAAACCAGGGGCACCAGGGTCAGGGGCTGTGGTCCCACTTAGAAATCTCCCACATCAATGTCAAAGAATTACTAGTCCCCTTGTATTTCCTTCAGGCTCACGGCCCTGCTTTACGGGGCAAGTCGGTGGCCTTCAGAATGGACAATCTGAACGCAGTTCACTGTATTCAGAAACAGGGGTCAACGAGGTCAAGGAGGTTGCTAAACGTGTCGGAAGAGATTTTTACTCTAGCCAACAGACTAGACATTTATCTTCACGCATCTTATCTCCCAGGCGTAGCAAACGTCTGGGCAGACCCTCTGTCCCGGAGACAGAGCACGACAGTAGAATGGGAGCTCAAGCAACCCATTTTCAACCTAATGATTGCAGAGCTCTCCCATCCACAAGTGGATCTGTTTGCGTCTGAGGAGACTCACAAACTCCCTCTATACCTCGCCCGCCGGACGAAAACGCCGGCAGGGGGGCCAGACGCCCTAGTGACAGACTGGAACAGATGGAGCTCCATCTATCTGTTTCCGCCGCCAGACGCGTCACTAATGTGCCAAGTAGTGAACAAACTACGAGATTATCGAGGCTTAGTCTCGCTAGTCGCGCCCCTGTGGCCGGCGCAGTTGTGGTACCAGCAATTAAAGACGTGGTGCCCGCACCCGGTGTCGCTCCCGGTCGGGTATTTCCACTTAGACGCGATTGGCAACCTAGCGATCTCGCTGACTTTTGCATTATGGACATTCAGGAGGCCAAGTGGCTAGCACCATACGGTAGAGATGTGACCAATAAATTATTAAATCAATATACTCAGTCTACGAAACGACAGTATCACTCACATTGGCAAGCCTTTACTTCTTGGATCATTCGAACAGAACAGACTGTGCCATCAGTAGCATTAGTTTTTAATTATTTAAATTATCTGTTTGAGCAGAAACATTTATCTGTGGTAACGTTAAAAAATCACTTAACTGCAATTAGAGTGCCCTTTTTAGACCTTACAGGTCTCTCCATACCGGTGGCGGAGGAAACAGGTTTTATGAGGGCATGTTTTAAACTCCGCCCACCTCCCCGTCAGCTCATGCCTACTTGGTCTCTGGACAAGGCATTGTCTTTACTTCACTCTCGTCTGTACCAAAATACTGCAGATTTTGCATTACTCTTAAAAAAGGCTGTATTCCTTTTGGCTTTGGCCACCGGGAATAGAGTGTCTGAGCTGGCGGCGATGAGCAACACACCTAATTGCCTTAGGTTTGGTAGACTTAATGAATGTATTCACATTGCGCCTTCCCCGGGATTTGTAGCCAAGAATGAGCACAGTGCACACGTGTTTTCTGAGTTCACGGTGCCGGCGTTAAAAAGGGGAAAGGTGCATCATAATCTATGTCCAGTGCAAGCTCTAACCAAATATTTGAGAGTGGCTCCTCTAAACCCCCAAGGTGCTTTATGGGTAGCGAGTACGGGTAAACGCTTACTGAAACGGAGATTAGCTTCTCTTCTGGTCGAAGTCATTAAAGAGAGTAATCCCGGCGTTGTGGGTCGGGCCCACGATTTACGCAAATGGGCAGCCTCTTTACGTTTCCTGAAGAATTTTTCAGTAGAAGATATTTCGTCCACACAGTTGTGGGCGTCTAATCATACGTTTTTGACTAGATACTTGTCAGTTGCTCTAGACAAACCTTCCTTACCATGTACAGCTTTAAGGCAGAGGGTCTAGGTGGCCCTTCAGTCACTTTTGTTTACTTTCAAGAAGAGGGGGGGGGGGGTGCAGTCAGTTAACATAGGACACCCTAGACCCCGCCGGAGTATAAGAGCTGTGATACAATTTATGGTTAATGTGATATGAAAATTTATCTGCGAGAAATTGTGCTAGTACAATGTTAGTACAAAACAACGGGGTTGTTATAGTAGTTTTAAGCTGCGAAAGCAATTTATTATTAAGCAGTGAAGATCTTTTGCAAATTATCTCCACGATTATTTTGGGGTTTATTATGTGCACATGTAAACTTATAACTTGTTATTTTTGTCACCACTCGTTGAGTGGGGTGCCTTTGTAACTACAGATCTGTTCATAGAATCTTCAGAGTTACCCTTTTTTGTCAAGCAGGCTTCTTTGAAGCACGCACCTGCCTGAACCCCTTTCTTGTATATATATGGGCTGCGCCATGTTTAAATATATTTTCAAAGTAAGAATACTATGTGGTTGTTTTTATTATCTGCTTTTCTAGAGTTATGATATGATTACGAATGTCCCCCTCCAGTCTTAGAAATCAGGCATGTTCGTCAATGATGGAGGGGCCACTAATAAATTATAGGTTTGACTCCTGTAAGGAGATAAAGAAAACCTAATATTTAGTAGTGGCCCCGTAATCATTGACGACTGGGGCCCTCCCGACCATCCCCTTCCCATTCGTTGATGTATTGAGGATTTTGGTTTACTTGATATGTCAGTGAAGGAAGAATGACGCCTGAATCAGCGTCTGGTCAAAGATCCACACAAGTACATCCACGATATGATGGAAAGCTTATTGAATAGTTATTCTTATTTTCTTTTTATTTTTATTTTTTACGAAGTTTTTTCGTAGTGAGAACCCAATTCATAATGACTGAAGCCATGAGTGAGGTCGCGTGCACTCATGATGAAGGCTCCTCAGTTTTTAAATGCTCTGCGCGGTAGATTCAAACTACGGCGGATTAGTGTTTGAAGAGGATGCCTTATGTAATAGGCATGTTCGTCAATGATTACGGGGCCACTACTAAATATTTGGTTTTCTTTATCTCCTTACAGGAGTCAAACCTATAATAGAGTGCCTCCAAAGGGATCTAGATACCTTACACGAATGGTCAGTAAATTGGCAGATGAAGTTTAACATTGACAAATGCAAGGTATTATAGATAGGGAAGATGCATACAAATGTTAAATATAAACTAGCTAATATGGAATTAGAAAACTCGAATTGTGAGAAAGATCTAGATGTGTTTGTTAGCAATGATTTGAAGCCTAGAAAACAGTGTATAAGCGTTCGAAACAAGGCAAACAGGATTCTCGGGTTCATCTCTAGGAGTGTGAGTAACAGAACTGCTGATGTTATCTTAAAACTTTACTTGTCATTAGTGAGACCCCATATGGATTATGCTGTTCAATTTTGGTGTCCTTATTACAGAATGGACATAGATTCATTGGAGAGAGTACAACGTAGAATGACAAAAATGATCCATAATATTAGAAATCTTCCGTATAAAGAAAGGTTGAAGAAATTAGGCTTACATTCGTTAGAGAGACGCAGAGTTAGAGGGGATATGATAGAGGTGTTCAAGTGGGTTAGTGGGATTAACAAAGGGGACATGACAAATGTACTAAAGCTCAGTGATGGCGAAAGAACTCGTACCAATGGTTTCAAATTAGATAAATTTCGTTTCAGAAAAGATATAGGCAAATATTGGTTTGGTAACAGAGTTGTAGATGGGTGGAATGGACTACCAAGTGCTATAGTGGGATTAAAAACGATAGGGAGCTTTAAGATAAAATTGGATAAGCATATGGACGAGAAGGGTTGGGTGTGAAGGGGGATCAGCAGGGTTGGGCCAATCAGCGCTCTGCAGACCCCGTAATCCTGCGTTAAATCGCTAACCGTTTTGGTAAGATGATCCTCAGGGTATTAGAGTGTCCAGCCTATAATTGGGCTTTGTAATTGGGGTTGTGTGGGACAGGGATCTGCCTTGCTTAGGCCAATCGGCTTTCTGCAGACTCCCATTTCTTATGTTATGTTCTTATGAATAATGCTGCAATTTCTAAAGAGTTTTGGTTTGTTTGTTTTGCAAATTTTACAATGTAGTATGACTAGAATGTCTGAAATTTTCAAATTATCCCTAGTAAATGTCTCTAGATATAAAAGAAATGGCTGCTAGATTGAAGTAAATAGCTCTACATTTAGCGGTAATATGTAGCTTTACAACTGGCAACACTGCAACCACCACCTCCCTCCCACCCTCCCAGTATGTCTCCACAAAATACCGCTAGGTCCTTTCTCAAAAGTTGCTAGCATGTTGCTACATAGTCAAACAATGGTACAATAATGCTGCAATTCCTAAAGAGTTTTGATTTGTTTGTTTTGCAAATTTTACAATGTAATATAACTAGAATGTCTGAAATTTTCAAATTATCCCTAGTAAATGTCTCTAGATATGAAAAAATGGCTAATAAACTGAAGTAAATATAGCTCTACATCTAGCGATAATATGTAGCGCTACAACTGGCAACACTGCCTACAACCACCTGCGGCCTCAGGATGATAAGACCGCATCTCTAGCTGCCACTAAACCTGCAGCCAACCCTACTCCTGCCAGCCACCCTGCTCCTGCCCGCATTGCCCGCATATCAACGAGACAGGTGGGACTCATAAGACCTGAGTGGACTACTGCCCAGCTGTATACACTGCCCAGCCAGCTTCTATGGCCCCTACCACCAGAGAGAAAAGTCAGAGGGGTAACTACGCTAAACACTCAGCTAACCATCCTAGACTTCCCCAGCCTGATCAACCAGCTACAGGTGGTACTCCTTTATTTTCCAATTTACCTTTCATCTCTAAAATGCCCCAGAACAAGAAGCCCACCACAGAAGCCACGAGCGAACACCACACAGAAACACCCGAAAGAAAGGTCCACAGAACGAAAGGACCAGCTGACCGAGCCAGCCAATTCAGACAGGCCCAAGCCCGCAGGGCTAAGCAGCTCCAGGCTGCACCTACATACCTCTTCTAAACTGACCATTTTCCACACCTCACGTACGCTACCCCCTCGTGTCCTACACTCCTAACTACAAAGATGATGAACAGGAATATACATTCATATTAAAAACACCCATGCCCTGTCCCTACGTTGAGCCAATGCCAACACATCAGACAGCCATAATTATATCTATGTATGTTCTTACATCCGAGAAGTAGATGTTATATATCTTAGAAGTTAAAACACCCACGCCTGTCCCTAGACCTCGTATATCATTTCCCATGACGAGTATAGATATATGTAACCCGTACTCAGTCGCCCCCTTGCATTGTTCCTCTAGTAACTAAGTGTTTCTATAATATTAACTGCCACCAGTATTGATACGACATAGCGGCACTGTCCTTGTATCGTATTGTGCCAAGTACAGATCAACCAGGTTTCATCACCTTATTAGGACGACGACTATAATGTCGTCGTTCATCGATGTCTTCAATCCTTAGTTTAAGTATTAATATTAACAGTCCCTAACATCTTGTCTTGCCAGACTAATTTCTGAAGACCCATCGCCCCATAAATCTATGTATTCAATCCTTAGGTTAAGTATCTTTATCCGCCATTGTGTTCACCTTTTTCCATTTACTTTTCCACAATTGTCATACGTCTTCCACTTACCTCCTTCGTATCCACAGTCCACACTACGCCAATTTGCTTCGTGTCCTACACCCCTTACCCGCCCGATTCTACCTACACGATGATGAACAAGAATATACATTCATATTAAAAACACCCATGTCCTGTCCCTACGTTGAGCTAATGCCAACTAAAATGCCCCAGAACAAGAAGCCCACCACAGAAGCCACGAGCGAACACCACACAGAAACACCCGGAAGAAAGGTCCACAGAACGAAAGGACCAGCTGACCGAGCCAGCCATTTCAGACAGGCCCAAGCCCGCAGGGCTAAGCAGCTCCAGGCCGCACCTATCTACCTTTTCTAAACTGACCATTTTCCACACCTCACGTACACTACCCCTCGTGTCCTACACTCCTAACTACAAAGATGATGAACAGGAATATACATTCATATTAAAAACACCCATGCCCTGTCCCTATGTTGAGCCAATGCCAACACATCAGACAGCCATAATTATATCTATGTATGTTCTTACATCCGAGAAGTAGATGTTATATATCTTAGAAGTTAAAACACCCACGCCTGTCCCTAGACCTTGTATATAATTTCCCATGACGAGTATAGATATATGTAACCCGTGCTCAGTCGCCCCCTTGCATTGTTCCTCTAGTAACTAAGTGTCTCTAATATTAACTGCCACCAGTATTGATACGACATAGCGGCACTGTCCTTGTGTCGTATTGTGCCAAGTACAGATCAACCAGGTTTCATCACCTTATTAGGACGACGACTATAATGTCATCGTTCATCGATGTATGCAATCCTTAGTTTAAGTATTAATATTAACATTCCCTAACATCTTGTCTTGCCAGACTAAGCTTCTGAAGACCCATCACCCCATAAATCTATGTATTCAATCCTTAGGTTAAGTATTTTTATCCGCCATTGTGTTCACCTTTTTCCATTTACTGTTCCACAATTGTCATACGTCTTCCCCTTGCCTCCTTCGTATCCACAGTCCACACTACGCCAATTTACTTCGTGTCATACACCTCTTACCCCAACCAGAGATTGTATAAGATAACCTGGTTACCAGTATCTGTCATAAGTACCCCGAAACAATAACTAAGTACCCCTACGAACTGCCGCTGTTGTTGGTATATTTATATTTCATAGAAAACGCAGTTCCCAGGGCCAACTAATAGTATCCATAACCCCTCGGACTGATCACATAACTCTATCTTTTCCAGACTCGTATACCACCCCATACTTGCATTCCCCGGTAGCATTTGGATGATTTGGCTAACGTATTCTACTGCCTTTTCAAACTTCCATATCAACTGCAGCCTAATGCCACCCCCACGCCCAGAGACCTTAGGGTCAAATTCCCCTATAGCCCGCCTGCACTCCTCCCCTCTCATTATAAGACCCCGCACTTATCTACTCTTGTCCGACCTAGCCTCTCTCTCATACCTCTTGAAGATCCTTGAATTGTCCGTTGCTAACGCTCTCCAACCTTTTATATAATACACTCCTATCCAGCCTACCTACACTTAGTAGGCCAGGACAACATTAGAACTTTACTAGCCCCTTGCATGCCATCTATTCTCTTACAACCCATTCACAACTCTGCACCCAATGGTCGTCGGTGCGAGGCTAGCCACCTCGCCAGTAACTAACTTCTATTTCCATACTTCCAGATAAATGTGGCAGAGTTAGCAACCCAGTCTCCACCATATCCAGCAAACCCTACAATTAACAACCAGCCGAGTAAAACCAGCTAGCTAAGGCACCTTCGGTTTTGGTATTAAGGACGCCCACATCTGTCTCATACACAGAGGGTTATTACAAACACTGGTGATATGGCAAGCCCCTAGCCACAGCCGCCGGACGACTATCACAGAGAGAGGGCGCCCAGCTCCCCCTTTTTGCCCACCCGAGGAGGGAGACCCCCACCCCCGCGGAGGTATACCTGGCCCCTGTTTTGACTTCTGAGTCATTGCCAGGTAGCACAGGAATTCTTCCTATCAATGAACTAACCATGCATGATTAACACCTTTACTAACTTCTATTAACTCACAATAAACCATTTACCTTTCTTGCATACTCTGATCACTAAATTAGCACCTCAGCTATACCATAGAATGAAGATTGAACAATCTAAGAGAGACGCTCGTATCACAGCTGTCCCCATCCTCCTCGCAAAGTAGATCCAGTCTCTCTCCCCTAAATACTTCCAGTATAGCCAAAATAGTACCTCTTACTAAGGCTCAGTTATATGAAAATATAAAGGCTTCCTATCGCCCTGTGCCACAACAGTAAATACCATCTTACCTAGTCCCCATATCTATTGAGAGCTCAAATAAGTCCATAAGACTCGAGATCCCTACTGTCTACAGGGTCCAGAACCGAGCCTATAAATCTAGCTCCCGCCCCCAGTCAAATCAGTTGAAAGCTAGACACCAACCAGTGGTCACTACCCTGCAGTTAACCTGTAGCTCTGCCCTTGTGTTATTCCGGAGTTGAGAGATTCCAGATTCGGCAGATTCCGTGGCAGAGAAGACTAATAGAAGCATCTGTCCATGTACAAGTCCTAACGTGCACCTTATAACCTTCACACAAATTCGTGGGTATATAAGTGTGTAGCCAGCAACGATCGTCAAGAGATCCGACTTGAGAACTTCCTACATTTCGGACCATCTGGACGGCCGAGGAACCAGTCGTTAGCCCCCAACATCACCGGAAGCAAGATAACCAGGACCAGATCTACAAATACTATTCAAGATTCATGTTGCTAGTACTAAGTGTTAATTTACTAGTTTGATACTCACTTATTAACTTTCTAGAAAGTGACTAAAACCTTGCCCAGTGTAATTCATATTTAACCATTCCATTTGGGACGTACTAAGCGATCAGTGCTCTTTAATTAACAGGCGACATTGACTCTCGTAATTACCTTATTTAGATATTAAAACTCTAGTGATATCTAACGTTCGCCCACTGATTTGTGTTCTACGTATTTCTGCCATAAGAATATAAAACTTAGATCAGTACCCCCATGAGGTTACTAGAGATTCCGTGTTCTACAATATACGCGTGTCTAATCCTAACTGTGAGCTGCTACTTGGGTACGCGACCAGCCAGTAAGAGATCAAATCAGTGAAATTGAATTACACGAATATATTGAGGTCTTCCAGTAAAATAAAAACTTGCTAATTAAACCCGTGACCAGAAGAATATACCTGAACGTTGGAAGTGGGAGACTAGGCTCCATCCAGATCCGCTAATGCTAGCAGTTCCCTTCTATTATTTGTTTTGTGTGAGAATTACTATCTTTCTATGCTCTTTATTTATTTACTTCAATAAACGTGAACTTGTGTCGTGTTACCGTGTGTTTATTTTGTGTTCTCTATTCGTCATACCTTGTATTGTGCATGCAGCCTTATATACCCAGTCATTCAGAACTCACATTACCCAAGTTAAACCTGTAGAAAAACAGGGCATAACACCAACACATCAGACAGCCATAATTATATCTATGTATGTTCTTACATCCGAGAAGTAGATGTTATATACCTTAGAAGTTAATACACCCATGCTGTAACGTAATCCTTACCCCAACCAGAGATTGTATAGATAACCTTTGTTACCAGTATCTATCATAGTACCTCGAAACAATAACGCAGTACCCCTACGAACTGCCGCTTTCCTTGGGTCTATATTTCATAGAAAACGCAGTTCCCAGGGACACCTAGACGTACACAAAAAGCGTGTCAAATAATAGGTCCATAACCCCTCGTATGTACGAGAAATAATACACCATGTTTTTCCTTACTTTATCCACAAGTCACGCACACACCTACAGTTAACCTCCTTCTCCCCCACCGCCCCACAGTCCACATGATTCTATCTTTTCCAGACTCATATACCACCCCGTATTTGCATCCCCCGGTAGCATTTGACTAACGTACTTTCACTGTCTTTTCAAACTCCAATATCAATTGTAGCCTAATGCCACCCCCACGCCCAGGGACCTTAGGGGCAAATTTCCCAGTAGCCTCTGAGCTTCCCCCCCCCCCCCCTCTCATTAAGACACCCGCGCTTCTCGACTCTTGTCCGACCTAGCCTCTCTCTCATACCTCTTGAAGATCCTTGAATTTTCCGTTGCTAACGCTCTCCAACCTTTTATATAATTATATACTCCTATCCAGGCTACCTTCATTTAGTAGGCCAGAGCAACATTAGAACTTTACTAACCCCTTGCATGCCATCTATTCTCTTACAACCCATTCACAACCCTGCACCCCATGGTCGTCGGTGCGAGGCTCGCCACCTTGCCAGTAACTAATTTCTATTGCCATACTTCCAGATAAATGTGGCAGAGTTAGCAACCCGTCTCCACCACACCAAGCAAACCATGAAATTAACAACCAACCGATTATAACCAGCTAGCCAAGGCACCTTCGGTTTTGATATTAAAAACACCCACATCTGTCTCATAAACAGAGGGTTATTACAAACACTGGTGATATGGCAAGAACCTAGCCACAGCCGCCGGACGACCATCACAGAGAGAGGGCGCCCAGCTACCCCTTTTTACCCACCCGAGGAGGGAGACCCCCACCCCTGCGGAGGTATACCTGACCCCCTGTTTTGACTTCTGAGTCATTGCCAGGTAGCACAGGAATTCTTCCTATCAATGAACTAACCATGCATGACTAACACCTTTACTAACCTCTATTAACTCACAATAAACCATTTACCTTTCTTGCATGCTCTGATCACTAAATTAGCACCTCAGCTATACCATAGAATGAAGATTGAACAATCTAAGAGAGACGCTCCTATCACAGCTGTCCCCATCTTCCTCGCAAAGTAGATCCAGCCTCTCTCCCCTAAATACTTTCAGTGTAGCCAAAATAGTACCTCTTACTAAGGCTCGGTTATATCACAAATTAAAGGCTTCCTATAGCCATGTGCCACAACAGTAATCACCATCTTACCCAGTCCCCATATCTATTGAGAGCTCAAATAAGTCCATAAGATTCGAGATCCCTATTGTCTACAGGGTCCAGAACCGAGCCTATGAACCTAGCTCCCGCCCCCAGTCAAATCAGTTGAAAGTTAGACACCAACCAGTGGTCACTACCCTGAAGTTAACCTCTAGCTCTGCCCTTGTGTTGTTCCTGAGTTGAGAGATTCCCGAGCCGGCAGACTCCATGGCAGAAGTTAAATAGAAGATCTGTCCATGTACAAGTCCTAACGTGCACCTTATAACCTTCACACAAATTCGTGGGTATATAAGTGTGTAGCCAGCAACGATCGTCAAGAGATCCGACTTGAGAACTTCCTACATTTTGGACCACCTGGACGGCCGAGGAACCAGTCCTTAGCCCCCAACATCACCGGAAGCAAGATAACCAGGACCAGATCTACAAATACTATTCAAGATTCATGTTGCTAGTACTAAGTGTTATAGTCCTAGTTTGACACTCACTTATTAACTTTCTATAAAGTGGCTATAACCTTGCCCAGTGTAACTCATATTTAACCATTCCATTTGGGACGTACTAAGCGTATCAGTGCTCATTAATTAACAGGCGACATTGACTCTCGTAATTACCTTATTCAGATATTAAAACTTTAGTGATATCTAACGTTCGCCCACTGATTTGTGTTCTACGTATTTCTGCCATAAGAATATAAAACTTAGATCAGTACCCCCATGAGGTTACTAGAGATTCCGTGTTCTACAATATACGCGTGTCTAATCCTAACTGTGAGCTGCTACTTGGGTACGCGACCAGCCAGTAAGAGATCAAATCAGTGAAATTGAATTACATGAATATATTGAGGTCTTCCAGTAAAATAAAACTTGCTAATTAAACCCGTGATCAGAAGAGTATACCTGAACGTTGGAAGTGGGAGACTAGGCTCCATCCAGATCCGCTAATGCTAGCAGTTCCCTTCTATTATTTGTTTTGTACGAGAATTACTATCTTTCCATGCTCTTTATTTACTTACTTCAATAAACTTGAACTTGTGTCGTGTTACCGTGTGTTTATTTTGTGTTCTCTATTCCTCATACCTTGTATTGTGCATGGAGCCTTATATACCCAGTCAACTAGAACTCACATTACCCAAGTTAAACCTGTAGAAAAACAGGGCATAACATTGGCGGCAGCGGTGGTTCTTGATTCGGATAAAAGGTTGCATTACATTGCAAGTTTGGAACAGCCAGAACACGAGAACATCATGGCGCACCGTTCTCACATTCCCATCCCACATTATGATGGAGAAACTTATGAGATCGAAACATTCATGAACATAGTGAAACCCGTACTTGACCTAGCTTATACCACGGACGCAGAAAAAATAGCCGTAACATTAACGCACCTGGGAAAAGCCGTTTCCCTGGTTGCCTATCAAGTGCACCCTGCTCTCACCTGGGACGAATTTCGCCCAATAGTGATAGAAGCCATTAAGCCTTCGTTGGGCGTTTTCGTGGCCCACACCCGTATCCAAGACACTAAATTCGAAGGCGATGTAGATGCCACAGCGAATAAGATTGCCCAACACATAAACATTTCTTTCCCCACGTTGACCAAAATCCAACAAGAACAGCAAATTCTGGTCAACCTTGTGTCGATATTGCCCTCAGCAGTAAAAGACCATTTCCGTGTGCACGATTTCGTCGGATACAAAAAAGATCTCATCACGATCCGACGTATTTTGGCCGTGCGCACAGAAGCACCCACCCAAATTGCTGCAATCAAGAGGTTTCCCACGCACCCGCAGCAAACCGACCACCAAAACTCCAAGAATGCCTACCCAGCCTCATCCTTCAACAACAGACCCACCTACCCTTCCGGCAAGCCCCAACCCAGTAGACCCCGGTTCCAACCGACCCAGCCACGCAGAATCTTCAACCGGAACAGCAACTACAACACCTACCAAAGTAAAAACCCTACCTTAGTCATTATCAACCCCTATGATTTCCCTGCCTGTAATGCTCAGTGTGCCCTCCATCAAATTCGTGACTCTGCCAAACCTCGCCCCTCTACTCCTCGCATTTCTGTAAATGAAGAGGAGTGGAGACAAGAGGAAGAAATAGCCCCCCATATCATGACCTCAGACGATACCGAGGAAACCCTGGAGGAGGTAGATACCAACCCCCAGGATTTTTAAAGTATCCCCGCCCACGATGGGCTCGGCGGGGGACGCCATAACTGGTCGCACTGCCCCCATTTATTACATGGCCAAAATCAAGGACATTCCTGTCCGCTTGCTAATCGACACGGGAGCTGCCAAGTCATGTTTGTTCAAATCTTACTATGAAAAACATCCCCGACTATTTGGCCCTTTGTTAAACACCAAAACAGAACTCATCTCAGCTGCTGATACTTACTTAAATCTCCTAGGAGACACTTTACCCCTATCAGTAACCACTCCTGCCCCCCATGCTCGTTGTTATCACACATTCACAGTATTTTCCTCCAACTGTAAACATTATGATGGTTTCCTTGGACTTGACCTCCTTCAAAAACTCCAGGCCCAGATTGACTGTGGCCAAAGGCTGATCTCATTCAAAAACAAATTCAAGCCCAAAGCCTCTGACAAACCAATCACGCAGAAACCCATTCCCAAAAAGAAAAAACTCCTTCCCCCTCAACAAACCCTGAGTCAGGGTTACCAAGTTGCAGCTAGCACTAAGGTGACTCCTAAACCCTCCCCTTGCCCCGAGTTCTCTCAAAACCTCACCCAATTCAGTAAAAAAATGCCTCAACAAACGAAAGAAGACAAGTCCAAGCAACTCCCTCTCGGTAATCCCCTCAATTCTCGTAACTCTGTCCAGACTAAATCCTCCCATGTTTTCAGGACAGACTCTGATATATGTAACCATAATTCTATCCAATGTTTATGTACACATGTTTCCAGAGAAAATGCCGACCGATGTACCCAACAATGTTTTTCCCATGCCCCCAGAAATGTTCAACTATCTCACAACCAACAACAATTCCCTTGTGACAGTTTTCCGTCAGTAGCTCCCTTTCCCCCCCACACAATTCACACCCCTAGAAAATTTCACAACCCCACACTTGACTCGCCCTCTCATGACCAACAAACTCACCAGTCCCACATAACCTTTAACCAGACCGTTACTGCCACCAAAAAAATTCCCCACCTTCGTCCTGTTAACAACCCCAAATCAATACACCAGTCCTACACCAATAACCCATGTTCTACACCTAACTTTTTCCCCACCAACCCTCCGCAGTCCCCCCAGCAAATCCCGTTTTCTAACTTGCTCACCTCTCACCCCTCTGAACCGCCCGCACGCGCCGTTAATCCCCCCCTCACGCGTGCCGACCGAGGGACACAACCATGTTCCCACCATGCCCCCAGAAATGCCCAGCTATTCCACCACCACCCCAATCCCCCTTGTGACAGTTTTTCGTCAGTAGCTCCCTTCCACCCCCACACAATTCACACCCCTAGAAAACTTCACAACCCCACACTTGACTCGCCCTCTCATGACAAACAAAACCACCAAATCCACATAAACTCCAAACAAACCGTCACTGCCACCGACAACGCTCCCCCCACCAACCCTCCGCAGTCCCTCCAACAAATCCCGTTTTCTTACCCCCTCACACCGCGCCCCACTGATCCTCCCACACCCGCCGTTAATCCCCCCCTCATACGTGACCCCCACCAAAGTGACCTTGCCCCCCTTATAAGTACCAAGCACCTGCTCGCCAGTCAATCCCCCACCATCATTAGCCCAGCTGTAGTTCAGGATAAATGCCAAATTCCCCCCCACCATAAAAAATTGGTGAACCTGCGGCCCATACCCCAAACTCACATGATATTTTCCCCCACTACCACGTCCCCAAACCCCCATCGTTGCCTCTTACAACCCGCCATCATTTCCGCTCGCATCAACCACATTCTCGTGGCAAATATCTCAGAGGAACCCCTGACATTACCAAAAGGTCTCATTATAGGAGACCTCGAAACTTTCGATGACCTCCCCATACATTGTAACGACACCCCTACCAGCCTCAAATTGCCCCCTCTCCCTGAGACACTATCTGACCACCAAAAGAACGGCATGTACGACCTACTGCTGGAATTCAGTGACGTGTTTGCCCAACAACCCACCGAAATCGGACAGACTGATGTAGAACAACACATCATTAACACCACAGGCCCCCCCATACGACAACCATCCCGTAGAAAGAACCCCATACAACGTCAGGAAGAGGAACGCCAAGTCCAGGAAATGTTAGAGGCCGGGATTGCCACCCCGTCCATTAGCCCCTGGTCTTCCCCTGTTGTCTTAGTCAAAAAGAAAGATGGGACAACCCGTTTTTGCGTCGATTACAGGAGGTTAAATGACGTAACCATTAACACCTTACGAGCGGCCTATGCGGTTTATTTATGTGTACCGCCCAGCGGGGTGTTTTTAGCCAAAATAGGGCTGTTTACGTGATCATTTTCATGCCTAAATAAGACCCAGAACGTAAAACAAGTACCTATCCCTGAAAGGGCATAAACAGAGCTTTCGAATGACACCATAACGATCCTTGTATGATGGATAGTTTTCTTGCAATAACCGTGCAACGCGAGTGCAAAAAGCAGGTAATTCGGTACTTTCGGTACATAATTGAGTATGTAGCGAGTGAGAGAGGGAGGAGGGAGCTGAGATTTGTGTCAGTAGGTTCGCCGCGGTGGTCTGGAGCAGTCATACGCTCGCTAGTCTCCTGCCACCACTTGTCTCTCTCTCTCAGCCACATTACGTGCTGAAATTGCCACTCGAGTTATGTCGAGCGCCGCCACATAGTCCAGCTTTATTTAACTCGACTTAAGTGGTGGGCCGCTTTTTAAGGGTTAAAGACGCTATGCCCTTACCCCGAATAGACGATTCCCTTGACTCCCTACACGGATCCAAACGGTTCACTACCCTCGACTTGCAAGCAGGGTATTGGCAAGTGCCTATCAAGGCCGAGGACCAAGAGAAAACAGCATTTTCCACTAGTGGTGGCCATTACTATGATTTTTACGTCCTACCTTTTGGCCTCTGTAACGGACCCGCCACTTTCTCCCGTTTGATGGAAACGGTATTACATGACCTAACCTGGGAAACCTGCCTAGCCTATCTGGACGATATTATTGTGTACTCTCCAACCTGGGAAGAACACCTCCTCAGGTTGAGACAAGTCTTTCAAAGAATCCGAGCCGCCGGGTTGAAATTAAAACCCTCCAAGTGCGTGATTGCCCGGAATAAGGTAGATTTCCTCGGACACGTGATATCTGAACATGGTATTGCGCCAGACCCAAAGAAACTTCAAGCCATACAAAACCAAACCCCACCCACCACTGTTAAAGGAATACGTTCGTTTCTAGGTTTAGCCACATACTACAGACGTTTCGTCCCCCACTTTGCCACCATAGCCAGACCCCTCCACCAACTTACCCACAAAGACCAACCTGGACACCTGAAAGAGACCTCGCGTTTAACACTTTGAAGCAAAAGCTAATCCAAGCCCCTATTGTCGTTTTCCCTGACTACCAGAAACCTTTCCGTCTTTATACTGACGTATCTCTGTACGCCATGGGTGCAGTTTTAGCTCAACTCAGAGACGGAGAGGAACATGTGATAGCGTATGCCAGCTCCACCCTCACCCAACCACAACAGAATTACGCAGCCACCAAGAGAGAGTGCTTAGGGATCATTTGGGCACTCAGCCACTTCCGGTCATTTGTGTTGGGCGCAAAACTCGAAATAATTACCGACCATCAATCTTTACAATGGCTGCGTAGGTGCGAAACCAACTCAGCCATTTTGGTACGTTGGACGGAGACACTAGAGGACTACGACTTTACCATACAATATCGTCCAGGCAAACTCCATACTAATGCAGACGCCCTGTCACGTTTGCCAGTACCAAAAGACCCACCCACCAACCTAGCCACCTTACAAAACACTCAGTTGGTATCTACCCCCACCCCCCGACAGAATGCCCCCCCAGCCCCCTCCCTAATTCAATCTTGGGAAGCAAGAATCAGACCCCCCTGGATACCGTTAAATGTCTTCAGGGGACTGACTCGCTGGGGAGATCAACTTGCCACAGACACTGGTCACATAATCTTGGACCCCACCATTGCCCATGACTACATGATTGCCATCCACGAGGGAAACGGCATACACCTTGGACAAAAGAAGATGTTAAAGATCTTCACAGACCAATACTGGACCCCCAACCCCTCCAAAATTGCACGAGTGACAGAATCCTGCAAACCGTGTTTATTGGGAAAGGATAGATCACGCACCCCAGGCCCAGCTGGTACCATTTCTGCCAACAAACCGTTCCAAGTCCTATCCCTCGACATCATGGGCCCGTTTCCTTCTTACGCTGGCAACCGCTATATGGTCACATTTGTGGACGTATATTCAAATTTTTTAATAGCCTGCCCAGTTAAAGACCACACAGCCACCACAGTCGCCACACTTCTTGCCACAGAAGTGTTCCCTATATTCGGCCTTCCTCTTGCTCTTCTATCGGACAATGCCCCCGAGTTTAGTGGACACGTTTGGCAACAATTCACCCAACAATGCGGTATTAAGATTAAACACTCATCCCCGTACTGGCCTCAAGGAAATGCTATATGCGAACGCAGCCATCGCACCATCAACAACCAGTTACGTACAAGAATGATTGCTCTTAACACCTCAGACTGGCCATCACAACTAAAGATGATACAATGGGGCATGAACACCTGTCCCCGAGAAGACGGTATTTCCCCTCATGAACGTGTTTACGGTGTACCCCCCCTGTTACTGCCATTCCACCACCACGCTCACCTTCCCTCCACCACCTCCACAATTGACCCATTGCAACATCTGCAAAACACCCTCCATACCGCCCAGATCTGTCAGGACACCAAAACTGATAACATCGATGACAAAAACCCTTTCGCCATCCATGACACCGTAATGGTAGCCAACCTCCCTATCACCAACAAGTTAGGCCCTCGCTATGTCGGGCCCTACACCGTCATACAAGTCCCAAATGCCTTTCAAGTCACCATCGACTATCACGGTGTGACTCGCACGTTCCGAACTAGATTCGTCCGAGCGTTTAAACCTCTAAAGCCACAAGACATTACCCCACCCCACACATCCGACCCTGAATTAAACACCCCTACTCACCCTTCCACTCAGGCTATGAATATTCCCATACAAACCCCTAAGGACCTAAGCCCTCCAGCACCGAACCGACAAATCATTTCTCAACATACCCCCCAAACTAACCTCCACAAACCCCAAGCCCCCACTATCACACCCTCTTCCACCATGACACCTTCCTTCACCTCTGATAGTCAAGTGCCTCCCCAACTTATCCAAGTACGAAAACCTCCACCCACAACCCCGACCACAATGGAAACCCTCCCGTCTAGCCCTGACATACCTCCACCAAGCACCACAGTGAGAAAACCACCACCCCCACCCCAAACCAAGTACACACCCAACCGCATCACACAATCTACCTCAGTAACCTCACGCTACAACTTACGCCCACGACAAAAATCGTTTAAAACCTCCAGAAAACACACCCTGCTAACCAAGTTCCGTAGGGCTGCCAGACCACTACCCTCCTCCTCCTCCTCTTCTTCTTCTTCGTCGAATTCTCCCCCACAAAGGGAAAGAAGACGAATAATCACCAGCAAATCACCAACCTCATCAAACGACACATCCCACACACGCCCCTACCCCCAACCCTCCAACTTAAATCTACATTCCTTACCCACCCGTCTAGCCCCCCCCGCATCCCCCCCCTTCCCCTCCACGATCCCCACCACCCCCCCCACACACCCACCAACCCCCTCATCTCCCCGAACACCCCCCCCCGCCCCTAAGGAATCCCCCCACAAAGTCACCCCTGAAAAAAAAAACACATGTCCTTTACCTGTAAAACGTTCTTCCCCTCAATATAAAACATCGTCGAGCGACTCAAGTCCCACGACAAACATCTACCTTCCCACCAGGACTGCCAGAGGTAGAATAATCAACAGACCCATCAGATTTAAAGACAGCGATACAAAAATAACACCCCGTTCTGACACTCAGGACCCAAGCCACACAACACACACACCCTCCTTCCCACACACCTCCTTCACCCACCTTACCTAAACCGATCTTGCGCATTGCCTCACTATATATTCCCAACCTACAACACCGCCCAAGAAAACCAAACAAAACCCAGACTCACATTCTCCCTTCATCCCCAGCTCTGTTGTCACGCGTGAATCCCCCTTCGGTTAGTAACTCATTCACCACACTAAACAGACCTCCTGTCAATCCCACACACCTCACTCCGACCCCCACGGGGGAAAGCTACAAACCATTCATACGGAAGGTTAAAGTAAAAAAACCCACTGGACACTTGGCCCGTGTACCACGCCCACATCAAGCCCGGGCAGCCGCCCGCCACAACACAGAGGACACATTCTTACAGGTATACATTGACCTGCAAAAGAAACCTGACCGTCGCTCTCTTGCTTGGTGGAACCTTCTAAATACCTTAAAATGACCCACCATGACTATGCTTCTTTTTACTTCACCCTTGAGGCTCGAGGACGAGCCTATAATGAAGGAGAGGGAAGTAAAATGCCCCAGAACAAGAAGCCCACCACAGAAGCCACGAGCGAACACCACACAGAAACACCCAAAAGAAAGGTCCACAGAACGAAAGGACCAGCTGACTGAGCCAGCCAATTCAGACAGGCCCAAGCCCGCAGGGCTAAGCAGCTCTAGGCCGCACCTACATACCTCTTCTAAACTGACCATTTTCCACACCTCACGTACACTACCCCCTCGTGTCCTACACTCCTAACTACAAAGATGATGAACAGGAATATACATTCATATTAAAAACACCCATGCCCTGTCCCTACGTTGAGCCAATGCCAACACATCAGACAGCCATAATTATATCTATGTATGTTCTTACATCCGAGAAGTAGATGTTATATATCTTAGAAGTTAAAACACCCACGCCTGTCCCTAGACCTTGTATATCATTTCCCATGACGAGTATAGATATATGTAACCCGTGCTCAGTCGCCCCCTTGCATTGTTCCTCTAGTAACTAAGTGTCTCTATAATATTAACTGCCACCAGTATTGATACGACATAGCGGCACTGTCCTTGTGTCGTATTGTGCCAAGTACAGATCAACCAGGTTTCATCACCTTATTAGGACGATGACTATAATGTCGTCGTTCATCGATGTATTCAATCCTTAGTTTAAGTATTAATATTAACATTCCCTAACATCTTGTCTTGCCAGACTAATTTCTGAAGACCCATCGCCCCATAAATCTATGTATTCAATCCTTAGGTTAAGTATCTTTATCTGCCATTGTGTTCACCTTTTTCCATTTACTTTTCCACAATTGTCATACGTCTTCCACTTACCTCCTTCGTATCCACAGTCCACACTACGCCAATTTGCTTCGTGTCCTACACCCCTTACCCGCCCGATTCTACCTACACGATGATGAACAAGAATATACATTCATATTAAAAACACCCATGCCCTGTCCCTACATTGAGCCAATGCCAACACATCAGACAGCCATAATTATATCTATGTATGTTCTTACATCCGAGAAGTAGATGTTATAATTATACCTTAGAAGTTAATACACCCATGCTGTAACGTAATCCTTACCCCCACCAGAGATTGTATAGATAACCTTTGTTACCAGTATCTATCATAGTACCTCGAAACAATAACGCAGTACACCTCCGAACTGCCGCTTTCCTTGGGTCTATATTTCATAGAAAACGCAGTTCCCAGGGACACCTAGACGTACACAAAAAGCGTGTCAAATAATAGGTCCATAACCCCACGTATGTACGAGAAATAATACACCATGTTTTTCCTTACTTTATCCACAAGTCACGCACACACCTACAGTTAACCTCCTCCCCCACCGCCCCACAGTCCACATGATTCTATCTTTTCCAGACTCATATACCACCCCGTATTTGCATCCCCCGGTAGCATTTGACTAACGTACTTTCACTGTCTTTTCAAACTCCAATATCAATTGTAGCCTAATCCCACCCCCACACCCAGGGACCTTAGGGGCAAATTTCCCTGTAGCCCCTGAGCTTCCCCCCCCCCCTCTCATTAAGACACCCGCGCTTCTCGACTCTTGTCCAACCTAGCCTCTCTCTCATACCTCTTGAAAATCCTTGAATTTTCCGTTGCTAACGCTCTCCAACCTTTTATATATATACTCCTATCCAGCCTACCTTCACTTAGTAGGCCAGAGCAACATTAGAACTTTACTAACCCCTTGCATGCCATCTATTCTCTTACAACCCATTCACAACCCTGCACCCCATGGTCGTCGGTGCGAGGCTCGCCACCTCGCCAGTAACTAATTTCTATTGCCATACTTCCAGATAAATGTGGCAGAGTTAGCAACCCGTCTCCACCACACCAAGCAAACCATGAAATTAACAACCAACCGATTATAACCAGCTAGCCAAGGCACCTTCGGTTTTGATATTAAAAACACCCACATCTGTCTCATAAACAGAGGGTTATTACAAACACTGGTGATATGGCAAGCCCCTAGCCACAGCCGCCGGACGACCATCACAGAGACAGGGCGCCCAGCTACCCCTTTTTACCCACCCGAGGAGGGAGACCCCCACCCCTGTGGAGGTATACCTGACCCCCTGTTTTGACTTCTGAGTCATTGCCAGGTAGCACAGGAATTCTTCCTATCAATGAACTAACCATGCATGACTAACACCTTTACTAACCTCTATTAACTCACAATAAACCATTTACCTTTCTTGCATACTCTGATCACTAAATTAGCACCTCAGCTATACCATAGAATGAAGATTGAACAATCTAAGAGAGACGCTCCTATCACAGCTGTCCCCATCCTCCTCGCAAAGTAGATCCAGTCTCTCTCCCCTAAATACTTCCAGTGTAGCCAAAATAGTACCTCTTACTAAGGCTCAGTTATATCACAAATTGAAGGCTTCCTATAGCCATGTGCCACAACAGTAAGCACCATCTTACCCAGTCCCCATATCTATTGAGAGCTCAAATAAGTCCATAAGACTCGAGATCCCTATTGTCTACAGGGTCCAGAACCGAGCCTATAAATCTAGCTCCCGCCCCCAGTCAAATCAGTTGAAAGTTAGACACCAACCAGTGGTCACTACCCTGAAGTTAACCTCTAGCTCTGCCCTTGTGTTGTTCCTGAGTTGAGAGATTCCCGAGCCGGCAGACTCCATGGCAGAAGTTAAATAGAAGATCTGTCCATGTACAAGTCCTAACGTGCACCTTATAACCTTCACACAAATTCGTGGGTATATAAGTGTGTAGCCAGCAACGATCGTCAAGAGATCCGACTTGAGAACTTCCTACATTTTGGACCACCTGGACGGCCGAGGAACCAGTCGTTAGCCCCCAACATCACCGGAAGCAAGATAACCAGGACCAGATCTACAAATACTATTCAAGATTCATGTTGCTAGTACTAAGTGTTATAGTACTAGTTTGACACTCACTTATTAACTTTCTATAAAGTGGCTATAACCTTGCCCAGTGTAACTCATATTTAACCATTCCATTTGGGACATACTAAGCGTATCAGTGCTCATTAATTAACAGGGCGACATTGACTCTCGTAATTACCTTATTCAGATATTAAAACTTTAGTGATATCTAACGTTCGCCCACTGATTTGTGTTCTACGTATTTCTGCCATAAGAATATAAAACTTAGATCAGTACCCCCATGAGGTTACTAGAGATTCCGTGTTCTACAATATACGCGTGTCTAATCCTAACTGTGAGCTGCTACTTGGGCACGCGACCAGCCAGTAAGAGATCAAATCAGTGAAATTGAATTACATGAATATATTGAGGTCTTCCAGTAAAATAAAACTTGCTAATTAAACCCGTGATCAGAAGAGTATACCTGAACGTTGGAAGTGGGAGACTAGGCTCCATCCAGATCTGCTAATGCTAGCAGTTCTCTTCTATTATTTGTTTTGTACGAGAATTACTATCTTTCCATGCTCTTTATTTACTTACTTCAATAAACTTGAACTTGTGTCGTGTTTATATATCGGGTTCTTAATGAGACACACTGGATAGGGGTTCACATATATTGGGGGGGGGGGGGGTCTGGTTACACGCTTCTTGTCGTCAAGGGAGGTTTAGGAAGCCATGCCTTGATATCGGCTCGCCTGTAGATTATATATTTAGCTTACAATATTATTACCAATATTGTAACATCCTCTCTCTTTTGAGAAGATAGATACCAGTGAAATTGGTATTATAAGAATAATTATTTTGACATTTTGTGGTCCCCTAGGATTATTAAGTAATGCTTATTCTATTATGGCACATGAGCTAGAGTAATAATAGTACCAAAATAATTTATAAAATTGTACAGTACTATGATTTGTTAAGTTACTGGTACTGTACTGTATACAGTATGTTACCGGTACAGTAATTAGTGTTTTAGTACAGTATGGAATGTGATTAATTTTGTTAGAATATTAATCTATTAGTATGTAAATATGAGATATGAAGTAGATGAGGTATATTAGTCAAATCTATTGATATGGTATTTCAAGACTAGGTGAGGTAGGTTAATTATTAGTTGATAATACTGTTCTACATGAGAATATCCACAAATAGTGAATATATATGATACAAAAATATATTGTATACCCTTGTGCCAACTTAAAATATATTGTATACCCTTGTGCCAACTAAACATAAAGAATCTATTTTATGAGATTATATGGGATTAGTAATTGTTGGTATATTAGTAAAGTTAGTACATTAGAACATTAATATTCAATGTTCTGAAAATTACAAAATGTTTCATGCAAAGTTATTGGTTATATCATGCAGGATTAGTAAATTAGTAACAAGGGTTATATGATTGACTTAAATTTATAGATCCTGATACCCAGTACCGTACTCAAAATCATCCAATCTCTTTCCTTTCGCATTACAATTTCTTTGCATACCGATCTGCATTATAATATCCTTACACTCCCATTCACATTACAAAACCTGTATCATTCAGACTGTAATGTTAGGTTACTCCTCATTCAGTGGCTTCAGTCGTATTCTCACTCACTTACTCCATTTAGATAATCTTTCTCATCCTGTAACATTCTCATCCAGCATTTACATTTCTGCCAGTGCCTCATCTCATACCAGTATTGGACTGTTAGTCAGACATGCAATCAGTCATACCGGTACTGTACTCTTACCTGGTCATGTCAAACTCTCGGTACCTGGTAGGTAATACATTCCTATTCCGTCTCACGCTCGTCCTGTTCTCATGTGTAGTGACAGGTTCATCAAGTCTACCGTGTATGTCTCTCACGTGTCTGTTGTTTGTGTAGACTGGAACACATATGTCTGTATTCCTATCTGTAGATCTAATGGTTGTGGTGTTGTCTGTATTAGTGACTTTTCCATTATTTCTTATGTCAGCGTTTTCACTTGTCATCCGTAAATGACCTCTATTTCGTCTTATCGCTCCATTTTCTGTCTCCACTTCATACGATCGCTCGTCTAATCTCCTGGTTACAACTCCTCGTTCCCACTTCTTCTTGCCTAGTGATGTTGGCTTGATTCGCACCACGTCACCTTCAACCAATGGTTCCAAAACTCTCGAACCTTTGTCGTAGTACTTCTTGCTTTTGAGATCTTTCAGCATCTTCTTCCGCTTCACTCGCTCCAACATAATTCCTTTCGGCTCCAACCACTTGCTAGTAGTCGGCAGTAACGTCCTCGTACGTCGACCAAAGTTGAGTTGCGCTGGACTCTCTTCCAAATCTTGCATAGGCGTATTTCTGTAGTTTAGAATCGCCAAGAACGGATCTTCACCACTCTTGACAGCTTTCTTGATTAGTTTCTTCGCCGTCTTGACCGCTGATTCTGCTTTACCGTTAGACTGGGGATGATGTGGGCTGCTCGTTCGATGTTCAAAGTCATACTTCTCCGCGAATTCTTGAAATTCTTCACTGCTGACCTGTGGACCATTGTCACTAACTAGTTCATTTGGCAGTCCATATCTTGCAAAGTGCGCCTTCAACTTCCTGATAACAGCGCTTGAATTGGTGCTTTCCAGGTAGTCAACTTCCCAGAAATTACTGAAATAGTCCACTATAACAAGATAGTTGTGACTCTTGATTGTCATAAGGTCTACACCTACTTTCTCCCATGGTCGGCTGGTTTGCTCATGAGTCATCAGAGGTTCTTTTTGTTGAGCTGTAGAGTATGTGTTACAAATTTCACACTCTGAAATGAATTGCTTCAACTCTGCATTCATTCCTGGCCAAAACAAACATTCTCTTGCGCGTCGTAGACAACCTTCAACTCCCATATGTGACGAATGTATAGCGGACTTCATCTTCTGACGTAGACTGGTAGGAATTACAACACGTTCTCCCATGAAGATCAATCCATCTTGAAATGACAGTTCTGCTCGTACATTAAAGTATGGTTTCAGTATGGTCTCTACTTTACTCTTGTCTTCTGGCCATCCTTTGAGAATTATCTCCTTCAATAGTTGCAATGCTTCATCTTCCTCAGTTGCTCGACGGATTTCTTGCAATCGTTCACTTCGGATGGGTACGTAGTCTGTCATGTTGATCTGTTCAAACACCTCTTCCTGCATATCTCTTGTGTTTTGCAGATAAGCTCTTGATAGAGTATCGGCTAGATACATTTCTTTGCCCTCCTTGTGAACAATCTCGACATCATACTGTAGTATCCTCATCAACATCCCTTGCAGTCGTCTTGGTACACTTGACAACGGCTTATTTTGGATAGCTTCTAGAGGTTTATGGTCGCTCTGGATTGTCGTCTCCCTCCCAAAACAATACTGATGAAACTTGTTCAGTGCAAAGACGATTGCCAAAGTCTCCTTCTCTATCTGCGCATATCGTGTCTCCGTGTCAGTCAGTGCTCGACTTGCAAATGCGATTGGTTTACCCTCTTGAAGTAACGCTGCTCCTAAACCTTTTTGAGATGCATCACATTGAATCTCCAACTTTTGCTCTGGGTTGTAGTACTGTAAGATGGGTGTTTGGGTCATCATATTCTTGATCCTCTTGAACGCCTCATCGTGTTCTCTTGTCCACTTCCACTCGGTGTCCTTATGGGTCAGCTTCCTCATAGGCTCCATGACATCCGATTGACTGGGTACAAATTTAAATTTACAAATTTAAAGTAGTTCACCATTCCAGACAGTCGTCGTACTGCAGTCACATCCTCTGGTGCTTGCATCTTCACGATTGCTTCAGTCTTCTTTGGGTCAGCCATCAGACCATCCCGCGAGATCTTGTGACCTAGAAATGTGATTTCTGTACGACCAAGCTCAGTCTTTGCTCTGTTCAGCCTCAGACCCTTTGCTCGGCATCTGTCCAGTAGGTTTCTCAGCTTTGAGTCATGATCCCTTGCAGCTTCTTCATCAGTGTCACCAACTCCAAAGACCAAAATGTCATCAGCAACACAAATTACGCCTTGTAGATCATCCAGAACCAGTTGTAGCTTCTTCTGAAAAATTTCGCTGCTTACAGCCAGACCAAAAGGAAGTCTGTTCCACCTGTATCTCCCATACGGTGTTTGAAATGTTGTCAGCTTGCGTGATTCTTCATCCAACACACAGTGCCAGTAGCCATTCTTGAGGTCAAGCTTGGAGAACATTTTGGCTTTTGCAAGGTCAGGCATAATGTCGTCGATTACCGGTAGAGGGTGCATCTCTCTTATGAGTGCTTTGTTCAGAGCTTGAGGGTCAATGCAAATTCTCAGATCCCCCGACTTCTTGGTTCCTGCTACCTTACCCATTCTGTACCCATTCTGTAGGCTCGTCGACCTTAGTAATGACATTTTCCTGCTCCAACTGCTCCAGTTTTTCTTTAACCTTCGACTTGATGCTCAATGGTACTCTACATGAAGGAATTGCAATAGGTTTCACCGACTCATCCACTGTTAGATGAACATTTCCTGGTATCTTGCCAACTTCATCAGCAAATACGTCTTCGTAGTCTGTTAGGATGTCATTCATTGCACAGATGTTTTCATAGTTAACTGTGATGAATCCCATCTTCTCAGACGCTCGCTTACCAAGAATTGGTGTAACAACCTGTTTTACAACAACAAACTCAACAGAATAGTACCTTTGTGGTTGCTTGCAGTTGCGGACATCAATCCTACACTTTCCCAACGGCTGAATTGTAGTAGAGTTCCACATTTGAAGAGTTGACTCACACGGCTGTAGCTCTGTGTCCGGTACCAGATGACTTGGAATGGCATTCACGCTTGCCCCGCTGTCGATCTGGAACTTCACTTTATTACCGTTGACCATGAGATTAGCCATTATGTGTTTTCCTCTAGATCCGGTCGATACGTTCATGATGTATTCCCGTCCTCTTGAGTTATCTTCTGAGTCGTCGCTTTCTTCTGTGTCTCCATCTTCTACCGCATGGACTCTGTGCGATGTCTTCTTTTTGCGTCCTGTCGCTGCGCTTCTTGGTGCTCCGCCGGTCGTTGCATTACTTGGACATTTCTTGGCATAGTGTCCCGTTTTCTTGCATTTATGACATTTGGCATCAGTTGCAGGACAGTTCTTCTTACCCCAATAATGTGCTAAACCACACCAGTCGCACTGCGTGAGGTTAGGCTTAGTCTTTGTTGTTTGTGGATTACTCTTCTTCTTGGGTTTTGCACTGAGTTTGTGTAGAGACTCCTGCTTGTCACTTCGAAATGCTGTCATTGATCTCCTTGAAGTTTCATGGGCAGTACACATCTTAAATACAACATCTAGAGTTAGGCTATCCTCCCTAAAGAATTTTTCCCGAAGTGTATCCTCTTGGCAACCAAAAACAATTTTATCCCTCAGAAGTTCATCTTGAAGTTCTCCATATCCACAGTGTCTTACCAAAGTCTTCAGCCTAGTGATAAAAGATTCCAAGGATTCATCTTTCCTTTGCATGCTATCATGAAAGTTGTACCTCACCATCAGCTGCTCATCTCTTGGTGAAAAATGCTTGTCAAATTTCCCAATTAATGTTGCATAAGTCAGGGCAGATTCATCTTCTATGCCAAAAGATTCGTAGATATCTAGCAGAATGTCACCTCCAGTCAACAATTTCGCTATTTTAATATCATCACTCTTACCCTTCAAACCGTTGCCAATGATATAAAGATCGAGTTTCTTCTTGTAACGCCTCCACGCCACTGCTTGCTCAATCTCAGACTTGCAGACGAATAAAGGCTGTGAAGTAGATGCCATGACGTCACTCATATCTTTCGACTTTTTGAGGTTAAATCCAAGGATAACTCACTATTTCAGCTGTAGAACTTGGTCAGCAGTACTTCATTCACACGTACACTGCTTACCCAGCTGCCACCATGTTGATATGGGTATATATATCGGGTTCTTAATGAGACACACTGGATAGGGGTTCACATATATTGGGGGAGTCTGGTTACATGCGTCTTGTCGTCAAGGGAGGTTTAGGAAGCCATGCCTTGATATCGGCTCGCCTGTAGATTATATATTTAGCTTACAATATTATTACCAATATTGTAACAGTATGAGGGAGAGGCTAGGTCGGAAAAGAGTCGAGGAGCGCGGGGTGTTAATGAGAGGGAGAGAGTTCAGGGGGCTACGTGGAAGTTTGACCCTAAGGTCTCCGGGCGTGGGGGTGGCATTAGGCTACAGTTGATATTGGAGTTTGAGGGGAAATGACAGTGAAAGTACGTTAGCCAAATGCTACCGGGAGATGCAAATACGGGGTGGTATATGAGTCTGGAAAAGATAGAATCATGTGGACTGTGGGGCTGTGGGGGAAAAGGAGGTTAACTGTAGGTGTGTGCTTGACTGTGGATAAAGTAGGGAAAAACATGGTGTATTATTACTCGTCAATACGAGGAGTTATGGACACTATTATTTGACACGATTTCTTGTACGTCTAGTTGTCCCTGGGAACTGTGTTTTCTATGAAATATAGACCAAAGAAAAGCGGCAGTTTGTAGGGGTACTTCGTTATTGTTTCGTGGTACTATGATAGACAATGGTAAAAAAAGGTTATCTATACAATCTCTGGTTGGGGTAAGAATTAGAGTTACTGCATGGTGGCTAACATCTTCAGTCATTTTCTCTGTCTAGGTCTTACAGGAACAATGGTTATATATACAATGGTGTACCCGTGGGTATCATAGTTTCTTATCAATTAGGACATGGGGTTTTAACATACTACTTCTCGGATGGAAGAACATACATAGATTTATGGCTGTCTGACTGGTTGGCATTGGCTCAACCTAGGGACAGGGCATGGGTGTTTTAATATGAATGTGTATTCCTGTTCATCATCATGTAGGTAGAGTCTGGCGGGTAATAGGTGTAGGACACGAAGCAAAATGGAGTAGTGTGGACTGTGGATACGAAGGAGGTGATTGGAAGACGTATAACAATTGTGGAAAAGTAAATGGAAAAGATGAACACAATGGCGGATAAAGATAACTAACCTAAGGATTGAATACATAGATTTATGGGGGCGATTGGTCTTCAGAAACTTAGTCTGGCAAGACAAGGTATTTTAGGGTATGTTGATAGTAATATCCTAAACTTAGGGACAGAGCATGGGTGTATTAACTTCATGTGTATTTATGTTCATTTTCATGTAGGTAGATGTGTAGGACACGAGGGTAGTGTATACGTGAGGTGTGGGAAAGGTCAGTGTTTTTAGAAGGGGTAGGCAGGTGTGGTTTGGAGCTGCTTAGCCCTGCGGGCTTGGGCCTGTCTGAACTGGTTGGCCCGGTCACCTGGTCCTTTCGTTCTGTGGGCCTTTCTTTCGGGTGTTTCTGTGTGGTGTTCGCTCGTGGCTTCTGTGGTGGGCCTCTCGTTCTGGGGCATTTTATATATACCTAGGCTTGGGCCGCCACCCGTGTATGATCCCGACTTTTCCATGTTCTGGCCGACTTTGGAACCTTTAGGGTTATCGTGTCCAAACGGTTCCGACGCCTTAAAACTCAAGAATCTCTTTCTTCCTATGTTTCTGCCCGGAATCAAGCCAAATCTGTTCTTCGACTTGCCAAACAATCTTTCATCAATAATAAATGCACTGAACTATCCAACTCTAGCTCTTCCCAAGCTTTATGGCATCTAGCCAAAAACCTTTCCAACAATTTCTTTTCCTCGTCTTTCCCTCCCCTTTCCCACTCTGATGGCACAACCATCACTTCTTCCTCTGACAAAGCTAAACTCTTCGCTCAAAGTTTTGCTAGACACTCCACCTTGGATGATTTCAGTGCTATTCCTCCCTCTCCACCCTCCTCTCTCCTACTTATGCCTAATATCCTAATCTCTTCTAAAGATGTACTTTCTACCCTCTCTGGGCTTAATACTAAGAAGGCGTACGGTCCGGACGGTGTTCCTCCTGTTGTACTAAAAAACTGTGCTGCCGTGCTGACTCTCTGCCTAGGCAAACTCTTTCACCTACCTATGTGTCTCTGTCTATCCTCTAACGTCTTCCCTTCATGCTGGAAGTTTGCTCCCATTCAACCTGTCCCAAAGAAGGGTGACCGTTTTCAACCCTCCAACTATCATCCAATTGCTCTCATATCTTGTATTTCTAAAGTTTTTGAAACTATTCTTGCTTCCAAATTTCTTAATCATTTCTCTTCTCATAATCTGCTCTCAGATCGCCAGTATGGCTTCCTTAACCCGGGAACGGCAAGAACAACCTTAAGAGGTTTTGGTGGGCAAAGGCGACGATCCTCTTAACCTATAAACGGCGAGCAGGGGGTATTGAACTCGATGCCCCTGGGCGAGCATATTAGGCTCCATTCATGCCTATAATCGTCATTTTACGATAAATATCGTTATTACTTATTCATATTTGCCTATTTTACCTTCACTATGAAGATAGTAACCTGTAACAACAATAAAACAAGTGGAAATATCATTTTTCTGGTCAAAATCGCGAATATACATGGAGCAGCCCATTCATGAATTATGGAACAAATTGAGGCAACCCCTCCCTTCATGAGGCCTCAAGCCAGACTGAGCTTACTCATCCACACTCTCGCTTGTGTAACACACCCGCTAGGCACATAAGCACATCCTCCACACATTTTGTTAATGTTAGCACAAAAATATACCAACAAATTAGGGAATAACAGGGAAAATAGGTGATAATTGAAGGGGGAGGGGAAAGGAGGGAAGGAGGGGATGTGGAGGAGTGATATGAGGTATAGGGAAAAAAAATAAAATAAATGTTTAGTGCTACTGGGGCCGTTTAAAATGTTTTTTTTAGGCCTTCCCTCTTAAGAGCTTTGCTGCCCTCACCCAGTAAAACTTCTTATGAGCTTTCTCGCCGTTGCTGGGTTAAGAGGTAAGGCCTAAAAAAAAAAAAATTAAAGGCCCCAGTAGCACTTAAAACAAACAAAAATGTGTTTAAGTGAGACAATTCCCCTCCATACCTTCTATCACTCCTCCACATGTGTCAAAATCCCGTCCTTCCTAATTCCCCTCCATATCTCCTATCACTCCTCCACATGTGTCAAAATCCTGTCCTTCCCCCCTCCCTTTCCCCCCCCCCCTTCAATTATCACCAATTTTTCCTCTTATTCCTTTGTTTATCAGTTTATTTACCGTGCCAACATCTCCAATCCGGTTCTAAGGCGTGGTGCTCGGCCTAGCAACTGCGTGGTGTGAGAGAGAATGAGAGAGAGAACCTCAGTGTGCCTCTAGGCTCGAGAGAGGGAGGGTGTATGTCGCGTCCGCCTCAGATTTCATGAATGAACGGTCGGCAATAATTTGCGATTTTCACCCTTCAAACACTTTTCTCACGTGTTTTATTGCTGTTACATGTTAATATCTTCATATTAAACGTAAAATAGGCGCATATGAATAAGTAATAACTATATTTATCGTAAAATTACGATTTTAGGCTGGAATGAGTCCTAATATGGCCGCCCAGTTATAGGGTGTTCAGTACATATAGCTCGCACTTAGCGGAATAAGGGTTGCTCTACTGGTGATCTTCTTTCACATCATAACTCTTGGTCATCCTCCTTTCGGGACTTCGGTGAGACTTTTTCTATTGCACTAGACATATCGAAAGCCTTCGATAGAGTTTGGCACAAATCTTTAATTTCTAAACTACCCTCCTTCGGTTTCTATCCCTCCATCTGTGCCTTTGACTCTTAATTTCCTTTCCAGCCATTCCATAGCTACGGCTATCGCTCACTTCCTCATCCTATCAACTTCGGTGTTCCTCAGGGCTCTGTCCTATCTCCTATTCTCTTTCTAATTTTCATAAATTATCTCAACTGTACCTCAAGTCCCATCCATTCATACGCAGATGACTCAATCTTACACTTCTCAATTAGTTTTCCAGAACGCCCCAGCCAGCAATCCCTCAAAGACAAACGTAATGAAGCCATAGAACACTTAAATTCTGATCTAACTACTATTTCCAATTGAGGCAGAGAATGGCGGGTGCCCAACTCCTTATGGCGGGTGCCCAACCCCGAAAGGAGTTGAAATAGGGGAGCTATCCCCCCGCTAAAGGTGGCTTTCTAGGGCCTTTCCTAACTGTCGCTGAGAGGATTGGGTTCTAGTAATGTGGTGATGGGCTGGTCTATCAGAGTGAGAACTGAGCGATCTCTGCCATACCCATAGCTTACTCTGACTTTTCCTTTTACTTATACATTTTCGAGATCTCAAGTGACGGCGTCTATTCCGTGGATTGACCTCCCAATCTACCAAGATTGGAAGCCAAAGCATCACATTTTTCCTTTGCCCCTCAACATTCTCTTCATAATTGCTGAGGGGCACAGGGCCCTGGGTGGGGCTTTGATTTCCCGGGCGTTTCTGCACCCTCCTCAGCTCCCCACCATGGAGTGGCTTCGGTCACCCAGGCTTTATTGTGGTTGGCAGGGAGGGTTCTGTGGGGGCGCTCGGTTATGGCCTTGCTCGGGGCCTTGGAGCTGTTCGGCCAGGCAGCTTGGGGAACAGCAACAACAACAACATTGGGGCAGAGAAAACCTTGTTACCTTTAATGCTTCGATCAAAACCCACTTTCTCCATCTATCTACCCGTCCGGAACTCCCAGCTTACTATCCCTTGTTCTTCAAAAATACAAAAATCAATCCTTCATCTTCTCTCAATATTCTTGGTGTCTCTTTTTCTTCTGCTCTCATTTGGAAGGACCATATTACCAGTCTTGCTAAGGCAGCCTCCCAGAAGCTGGGTGTGCTCAACCGCCTCAGGGGGTTATTTTCCCCTGTACAGCTTCTTGCTCTGTACAGGGGCACAGTGCTTTCTTGTATTGAGTATTGTTCACATGTGTGGGGAGGTTTCTCTCACACTGCTCTCCTAGACAAAGTTGAAAGGAAGGCCTTTTGTATCATTAACTCCCGTCCACTCACTAACTCTCTGCAATCTCTCTCTCTCCGCCGCAATGTTGCAACTCTCTCGCTATTCTATCAATAATATAATAATTAGTGTTCCTCAGAGCTTTCCCAGTGTATACCACCTCCTCTATGTAGGGCATGTGGTACCCGTCTTGCAACACAATCCCATCCCTACTCTGTGCAACTCTCCAACCCAAGAGTGAAATGTTACTCTCAAATTTTCATCTATTCAACAGCTGATCTCTGGAACTCTCTCCCAGAATCAGTCTTTCCCTCTTCCTATGACTTAAATTGCTTCAAACTCTGTGTCCAGGCAATTTGGCTCGAACGTCCCTTGATTTTGGCCCTGTCACTCTTTCAACTATAGGGGAGGCACTCGCTACAGGATGTTCTGCCTTTTGCCTCCCTCACTCACATAGGAGAGAAAAAAATAATAATCTGTGTATATAAAACACCTGTATATTGAGATCTGACTGTATATGGATGGAGTCATGAAAGAAATACAAGGAAGAGCAGTGGATGTTGGTGCACCCCAGCAATGGCCGGGGTGTGTGCCTGAGTATATTCATACAAACATGTATGTATGTATGTAGGCCTATGTATGTATGTATGTATGTACACTATATACGTTGGCACCTTCCCCAGTTCTCCCTTTTTTTTTTTTTTTTTTTTTATGGGGGTGGCCAACTCGAGACAAGAGCCCGAATAGGGACATCATAACACATCAGAAAAACAAAACAAAACACAAAATCACACACATCTAGGTTGCCCAGGAGAAATACCCAGAGACCCAGGCCCATTTGGGGTCCCCAGCAAAAGATTCCCAGGTCCCAGATCCCCGGAGAGGCGCCAATACCCGCAGGCAGACCCGCAGCGAAGCTGGACCACCATGCTTCCAGGCGCACCCTTCATTACCACCAGCTCCCCGGGCCAGGCGCCTGATGGACTACTATCTAGTCCAACTGGTGCATGACCCTCTCTCCCAAACGACCTCGTTTACATTCATCTATTCACAAGCATTCTCCATTCATTCCTGTTTATTACTACTTCCCTTGCCTGATCTATAGTCATTCCTCTATCATCCAAAGCTTGTCTTACACAGTCTCTCAATCTCAATGGGGGTCTTCCTGCCCCTCTATCTCCCCTTGTATCCGACTCACATATTCTCTTTGTAAGCCTTTCATCTCTTATTCGTTCAACATGTCCATACCAGCACAGCACCCTTCTGTCCACTCTGGCCGATAAGGGTTCCTGCTGTCCCACTGTCCTACGCACCTCTTCATTCCTCAATCTGTCTCTATGCATCACTCTACACATATTCCTCAAGCAGTTCATCTCCATCACATCCAACTTTCTTCTCTATTGTGCCTTCAGAGCCCATGTCTCAGCCCCATACATCACTGTTAGAACAACTATCCGCACGGAATGCGGTTCCGGTCTCACGTCCTAATGGCGGCGCTCCAGGCAGCCCTATTCAGAGCTACCTCACTTGTTAGTTTTATTTGTTCAAGATCAGACGGTAAGGTCTGAACCCATATATTTCTTGGTCTTCCCCTTGGTGCAGCTTCCTCTACGTTCACGGACTTGCATCTTTTCACCCTACTTAGTTCATCCATCCTCTCCACATGCCCGAACCATCCAAGCCTACCATACTCTGTTTCTTTTCAGCTGACAATAAATTGAATCCCTTAGCAGCTAATTTCTCGATACTTAAAGGAAAAATATGAAACTACTATGTGTCTGCATCATATTAAGACCAAGTATATATAATTAGCATCATATTTAACTACAAAATCTTCAAAATAACTGAAAAAACTTGATGGGAACATTTCAATTTACCGTCAGTTGAAAAGAAACAGAGTATAGTACTGTACGCATCTCATCACTAATAATCTTGATGCCTAATGCATGGTTCACACATTGGCGAGTCGGAGCGCGAGGCCAATGCGAGTGATGAAATTCTTGCACTCGCCAATGATTATCCCAAATTCGCCGACACTCGCCGACACTCGCACAGACTCGCGTACACTCGCGAACGCGGGCAAAGATTTCATGCATGCATGAAATTTGGAGAGTCAAGTGGGACTAGGACGCCAAACCGCATAGACTCGCGTAGACTCGCGTATACTTGCGTAGACTCCTGTACACTCCTGTAGACTCGCGTGACACTCATGTAGACTCGCGTTGTACTATTTAGACATTAAATGATCGCGAGTCTACATGAGTCTATGCGAGTCTACGCGGGTCTACGTGAGTCTACACGAGTACAACATGAGTCAACACTATATGCAAATAACCATGTGGGTGCCAATATTGGCAAAGGCGAGTTTAACAGGAGTCAACACGACCCTAACACGAGTTAACACGGGGTAACGCGAGTTAACACGGGGTAACGCGAGTGTAACACGCGTAAACGAGAGTACCCACGTGGTGGTCTGAATTTCACAATATGTGTGGCGAGTCTATGCGAAACCAACATGAGTATACATGAGTTTACGCGATATTAACGCGGGTCTATGCGAGTCTACGCGAGGAACGGCGAAACCAACGTGAGTCTACGCAAGCGGTGTGCGACTGCTGGCAACACCGCGCGAGTAGGTGGCACCACCGCGTCATACACCCCCTATAAAAGGACCGCCCACGCTGCCTACTCCACTCTCCACCGTGACCCCAGCAAGGACCCATCGACCCGTGCCGCACATCGACCCACGCTGCCCTACCACGCTGCCCTACCTGCCTGCCCTGCACCATGCCTTTGACCAAGGAGAAGGTGGCGGCCACCAAGTCTCGGAAGGGTGGTGTTGGTGTTTTGAAGAATAAGGCTACACCACCCGAACAACCCCGCATCGCACACCCTGCCAGGAGGCCTGTTGCGTCGCAAGAGTTGGATGACTCTGATGAAATTGTGCCGGACAGCCAGCCCAGTGGACATGAGTACATGGACCTGTTTGACGGAGACATTGAAGATGCCGGCAGCCAGGATACTCAGCCCAGCCAGGATACTCAGACCAGTCAGTTCCGTACCGGCATGTGGAGGGCATTTGATGGCGCAGTGCTTTCCGTCGATGGCACCAACGGTATGCGGGAAATCCCAGCGCTTGGCAAACTCACTGGCAACCACCTTCCACTCCGCCGGTGTCCTGGGGCAACGTATAACCTCCTCCTGGTATTCTGCAATGATGGCTTCGCATGTTGCAGGCACAATGAGGGAGATGGTGTTCCGGGCCACACGGAATGCGTACTGTAGGCTAGGATATGAGTCACCAGTGGCCAGGTAGCGGAGTGTGATTGCAATCCTCAGCCCAGGTGACAAAGCCTGCCTCCAGAAGGTGTCCTGCTTCTCTACCCTAGGCCCGACACGTGCCACCAACTCCCTAAACATGTGGACGTCCACACGTAGGAAGTTCCGGAATCCTTTGGGGTCCTCTCTCTCAAGCTCCTCCATAAGTTGTTCGTACACACCGAACTGTGGCCGTCTCAGTAGCCACCTCCTAGCCCAAACTGTCCTTCGTGGCCTTTCCCCTTGACGTCTTTCTTCAGCCTCCTTCTCCTCCAGCTCCTCTAGGTCTACGAGATGCATCTGCATCTGCAGGAGTATGACCACAGCTGCCGCTCTGCGCCTCGTGATGGACATGGTGTGTGGGTGGGTGGGTGGGTGGGTGGGTTGGGCTGTATCCTGCAGAGTAACACGTACGTCCGTCCGTGGTGGTGTTGCGTGGTGTGAGAAATGGTGCCAGTGGGGGCCTCTTTATACGTTTCCTGACACTCGCCAACACTCGCACACACTCATGTTAGACTCCCATACACTCCTGTTAACTTCCTGTAGACTCGCGTTCATCTCGTTTAAACACGTGTAAACTCATGTAAACTCCTGTGACACTCGTGTAGACTCCTGTAGACTCGCACTATTCGTACCCTGGAATGTGACCATTATTTGTCAAATTTCGGCGGTGCGTGTTGGGGTCGTATTACACTCGCCGACACTCGCGGATACTCCTGTGAACTCGTGTAAACTCATGTAAACTCGTGTAAACTAGTGTTATATTCGTGTTATATGCGTGTTTACTCGCATCAGATGCTACTCGCGTTGGGTTCGGGCTCCATCAACGGCGGTATGCGGCGAGTGTGACTCGCGTTGGCCTCGCGCTCTGACTCGCCAATGTGTGAACCAGGCATAACCATCTCCTCAGCTCTTCACAGGATATCTTATCTTGCAGTTTGGCCACACACATCCATCTCACCATTCTCATCTTGTTGCGTTCCATTTTGTTGATATTATAGGTTTGAGTCCCGAAGGGAAGATGGAAAACCTAATATTTAGTAGTGGCCCCGGAATCATTGACGATGCGCCTTAACATTGTTTATGGCCAATCTTTGAACTCAAGCTTGTCTTTCAAACTTCCCGCCCAGGAGAGAATAAAATACGATTGCCACACATCGTGAGTGAAACGCTCTAAAAAAACACTCACGGACTCGTCCTATATGATGTGGGTACCACTACTAGAAAAACTAGCAAAAAATAATGTAAAATAAAAATTAAACTTGATCTTAGCTTTGCGCTTCCCATGCGTCTGCTGTTCCCGCACGCTTCGCCTCACTCATCAAAGCGATCTTTCGCCCTTAAACTGATATATCAAGACTCTCCAAATATAGCAGATGAATGGGAATGGGATGGAAGGGAGGGCCAAAATCGTCAATGATTACGGGGCCACTACTAAATTATAGGTTTGACTCCTGCAAAGAGATAAAGAAAACCTAATATTTAGTAGTGGGCCCGTAATCATTGACGATTATGCCTATTACATAAGGCACCCTCTTCAAACACTCATCCGCCGTAGTTTGAATCTACCGCGCAGAGCATAAAAAATTGAGGAGCCTTCATCATGAGCGCACGCAACCTCACTCATGGTTCAGTCATTATGAAATTGGGTTCTCACTACGAAAAAACTTTGTAACAAATAAAAAACAAAAAGAAAATAAGAATAACTATTCATAAGCTTTCCATATAATCGTGGATGTACTTGTGTGGATCTTTGACCAGACGCTGACTCAGGCGTCATTCTTCCTTCACTGACATATCAAGTAAACCAAAATCCTTAATACATCAACGAATGGGAAGGGGATGGTCGGGAGGGCCCCAGTCGTCAATGATTACGGGGCCACTACTAAATATTAGGTTTTCTTTATCTCCTTGCAGGAGTCAAACCTATAATTTATTAGTGGCCCCTCCATCATTGACGATTATGCCTGATATCTAAGACTGGAGGGGGACATTCGTAATCATATCATAACTCTAGCAAAGGCAGATAATCAAACAACCACATAGTATTCTTACTTTGTAAAAAATATATATTTGGCGCATAAACTTTATACAGCACATATATACAAAAGGGGTACAAGCAGGAGCGTGCTTCAAAGAAGCCTGCTTGATAAAAAGGGGTTAACTCTGAGATTCTGAGAACAGAGCCGCCAGTTAATAAGGCACCCCACTTAAATTAAGTGGTGAAAAAATAAAAACTTATAAGTTTACATGTGCACATATAAACCCCATAAACTAGTGGAGATATCTTCCAAAATATTCCCAATGCTTAAAATTAGATTGCTTCACAGCCCAAAACTACTTACAACAGCACTGTTGTTTGTACTATAATTGTACTAGCACAATTTCCTGTAATGAATAGTAAAGAGAAATTTTCATATCACAACACCCATAAAACAGTATCACAGCTCACATATTCCGGCGGGGTCTAGGGCGTCCTATGTTACACTGACTGCAACCCCCCCCCCCCCCTTTTCATGAAATTAAACAATAAGTGACCTAGGGGCCACCTAGACCCTCTGCCTTAAAGCTATACATGGTAAGGAAGGTTTGTCGAGAGCAACTGAAAGGTATCGAATCAAAAACGTATGATTAGAGGCCCACAACTGTGTGGACGTAATATCTTCAACAGAAAAATCCTTAAGGAAACGCAAAGATGCTACCCACTTGCGTAAATCGTGGGCCCTACCCACAACGCCGGGATTACTCTCTTTAATGACCTCGACCAAGAGAGAAGCCAGTTTACGTTTCATCAAGCGTTTACCCGTACTTGCTACCCATAAAGCACCCTGGTGATTTAGAGGTGCCACTCTTAAATATTTGGTTAGAGCTTGCACTGGACATAAATTATGGCGCACCTTTCCCCTTTTCAACGCCGGCACCGTGAATTCTGAAAACACGTGTTCACTGTGCTCATTCTTGGCTATGAACCCTGGGGAAGGTGCAATCAGAACACATTCATTAAGCCTACCAAACCTGAGGCAATTAGGTGTGTTGCTCATCGCCGCCAGCTCAGATACTCTGTTCCCGGTAGCCAAAGCCATAAGGAATACTGCCTTTTTTATGAGTAATGTAAAATCTGCAGTATGTTGGTACAGACGGGAATGAAGTAACGACAATGCTTTGTCCAGAGACCAGGTAGGCATGAGCTGACGGGGAGGTGGGCGGAGTTTAAAACATGCTCTCATAAAACCTGTTTCCTCCGCGACTGGTATGGTGAGACCGGTAAGGTCCAAAAATGGCATCCTAATCGCTGTTAAATTATTTTTTAACGTTACTACAGATAAACGTTTCTGCTCGAACAGATAATTTAAATAATTAAAAACCAAAGCCACCAAGGGCACCGTTTGTTCTGTTTTAAGAATCCAAGAAGTAAAGGCTTGCCAATGCGATTGATACTGTCGCTTTGTAGACTGGGTATATTGATTCATGAATTTATTGGTCACGTCTCTACCATATGGTGCTAGCCACTTGGCCTCCTGAATGTCCATAATGCAAAAGTCAGCGAGGTCTCTAGGTTGCCAATTGTGTCTAAGTGGAAAAACCCGACTGGGAGTGACACCGGGTGCGGGCACCACGTTTTCAATTGCTGGTACCACAACTGCGCCGGCCACAGGAGAGCGATTAGCGAGACTACGCCCCGATAATCCTGTAGTTTGTTTACTACGTGGCACATTAGAGACGCGTCTGGCGGCGGAAACAGATAAATGGAACTCCACCTGTTCCAGTCTGTCACCAGTGCGTCTGGCCCGCCCGCCGGCGTTATCGTCCGGCGGGTGAGGTACAGTGGGAGTTTGTGAGTCTCCTCTGACGCAAACAAATCCACTTGTGGATGGTAAGGCTCCGCAATCATTTGGTCGATAATGGTTTGCTTGAGCGCCCATTCTACTGTTGTGCTCTGTCTCCGAGACAGAGCGTCTGCCCAGACGTTTGCTACGCCTGGGAGATAAGATGCGTGAAGATGAATGTCCAGCCTGTTGGCTAGAATAAATATCTTTTCTGACACGTTTAGCAACTTCCAAGATCTCGTCGACCCTTGTTTCTGAATACAGTGAACCGCATTCAGATTGTCCATTCTGAAGGCCACCGACTTGCCCCGTAAAGTAGAGCCGTGAGCCTGAAGGAAATATAAGGGGACTAGTAATTCTTTGACATTGATGTGGGAGATTTCTAAATGGGACCAAAGCCCTTGACCCTGGTGCCCTTGGTTTGACTGAAAGCCCCAACATATCGTTCCTGACGCATCCGTGTCTACCCATACCGTCGGCGGAGGAGAGGTCCATGACATGACTGAGTGTAATGTTTCCCTCTTCGCCCAGACCGCTAGCAAGTTGTGGATTAATTTTGGTATGGGCCATAATTTTTTCGCCGGCAATAGCGGAAAATATTTGTTGCCCTCCAATATTAAACGTTTGACTCTTAACCGGCCCAACCGTACAGTTAGTTGAATCCAGTTGAGAGAGCCGACCAGAGACTCCCAGATTCTCCGTGTCGTAGTCAGACTGTGAAGGAACAGAAACAATTTCCTGCGCAATCTGTTGCGATTGTCCACACTCTGACTCAGAGTGAGAGTAGCTGTGTCCCAGACCAGCCCTATCCACTGAACTACTCTTGAGGGAACAAGATTTGACTTTACCAGGTTGGCCTTGAACCCTAGAGTTTTGACATGTTTTAATGTTATGTTGACATGATTTATGCATACTTGTTCCGTCTCTGCCACCACTAGCCAGTCGTCTAGATACCATAAAATCCTGATCCCTTGCTCTAACAAGGGCATCAGGGCTTGCCGGACTAATTTCGTGAATAAGCGAGGTGCTATGTTCAATCCAAATGGCATCCTCTGAAAGACATAAGTCTGATGCTTTATTCTTAAGGCCAGAAACCGTTGAAATCTTTTGTTTACCGAGACGTGCCAATACGCGTCTGTCAGGTCTAAAGAACACATCCATCCTACCGGCGGAAGTGTTAGCCTGATCTGGTTTACTGTTAGCATCCTGAATGACACGTTGTGAATATGGAGGTTCAGATAAGACAGGTCTATGACTGGTCTCATCTGAACACTGTCCCTTTTGGGCACTAGAAATAGTTTGGATGTAAAAACTGGGTAATTTTGAGGAACCAGAATGATGACATTCTTGGCAATCATTTCCTGGATCAGTGACTCCACCTCTAATGAAACTAAATTTGCCTTTGTCGGCTGACGTAAACGAGGTCGCCGGAGCCACTGCCAGGTGATGCCCCATCCTGGCCCAAGTATTTACTGGCCATGCGCGGTGACACGTCGGAACGACCCAGTTAGCAGACAAGGGTTCGCCGGCTGTACTACCCTCTGATCCACCCGCCGTGAGACCGGCCCTGGGAGTGAGACAGACTTTAGTTTTTTGATGGTGGTGGTGGTGGTGGTGGTGGTGGTGGTGGATGCTTAGCCAACTGGCCGGCATTGGCAGAAGACAGGCCCTGGCCCGGTCTGTTATAGTTTCGTCCTTTATGACCTGCAAACTTACCTTGTTTATACCTGTAGTGACCTTGGGAGGAAGCGGACTTAGGGATATGAAAGGGCTTTGACCCACCCGGCTGAGCTTTTGCGACTGGCTTGGGTTTGGGAAAGTTAAAAGCAGGTTTCTTAGAAGGGGTGGGACTGTGCTTAAAGGCCTGAGCCATGTTGAAAACAGTTCTCCACACATCAGGGGACATTAACGAGGGAGTTAGCACTGGTAACATGACCACCTGGTTTGCAATTCTATCAGGAAGTTTCTTCACCAGGGACATCCTAAGATCCTGTCTCGCCCGCACCGCCTCGAGCAAGGCTGTGCGGATATCCCCCAACGACTGAATAGAAGTCTGAAGGAGTAACCGCCGAGATAGTTCAACCGATCTTCTGGCCTCCGCGTCCGCGATTGCCTGAGTAGATCTTAGCATAGATTTCGCCACCTGGTGCGTAACAATGTATTGGGAGAAAAGTCTATACGCCTTCCCCCGTAGCCTAAACTCCCGGTCTAGGTGAGCTGGGGAAGGTGTAGTGAAAGGATCTTTAAGTTCGCATAGATTGATTTTGGGGGCAGCTAAAAAAAAAAAGCAAACAAAGCAGATGGAACTCCGCCGGCTGAAAAGACTGGCATAGAGAACCAAGAATGGCTGTCCTGAGGAATCTGGTGCGAAGATTTTGAGGTGAAGGTGGTCGCAAAGTTCTGAGCCTCTACCTCCCATTCCACCCAAGGTCCTGGACCCAACTGCCCTACCTTCAACACTGGGTTAGCGGCTGTGTCTGTGACCGTTTGTAAATCTAATTCTGGAGTGAGAGCTGACAGTGCTTTTATATCATTAAAACCGTCATGCTTGGTCCAGTCAGAAAACAGTTTTGAAGCTGAGGCAGGGGGCAGTGCAGGTGTAGCTGTATACACAAAATAGTCATGGTGATAATGGTTCGGAATGGCCTTAATATTAACATCAAGTACATTACCCGCAATATCCAAAGCTCGTAACTTTCTAGATTTATTTCCTTGGATTACCCACTCACGTGGCACTGGAAGTTCCCCTGACAAAGTGGGCTGCGCCGCCTCTGGCTTAGTTGGGATCATTTGAACCCATGAATCATCTGGACCGTATAACAGGGGCATAGCTGCCTTTCTTAACGGTGCTTTATCTAAAGGGGGAGGATTCACATCCGCTACCACCCTTACGCTAGAAGTAGTCAGTGCCGCCGAAGCAGGCCTAGTGACCATAGTAGGTGATATAGAGGGAGGGTGCGGAATCTTGGTCAAAGCAATAGAAGTGATCAGAGGCCGAACACTTGAACTTGTCATGGAAGCTCCCAGGTCCACTGTAGGAGTCTCCGGCTGTTGGCCAATTTTTTTGTTAGAGCAGTAACTAATAACCCATCTATTTCCTCCGCCGTGACAAATTTAGCAGATGAAGAACTCAGAGGTGAATCATTCCTATCTTGCGAGTCGTCTAGAACTGAACCCGACTCTTGCACTTCCATGTCAGAGATTATAGACACCTCATCCTTGTCATCTGGCCCATCATGAGAGGATTCCGCCGAAGCCGGAACCCCGTCGTGGTGCCACGTTAAGTCAGGAATGGATGATGGGATCACAGCGTCCCGGTGGATGTCCGTCCGTACCTGTGGCTCCTGAACCAGACGTGGGCCTTCATGCCCTGGTTGGGAATACCGCCATACACCCAGGCCTTGGCCCGAACTCCCTTGGGTGTCAGATACACTATCAACCAAGGAGCCCCCACTAGACTCTTCTAAAGAGCGATCACTGCCCACAGAACTCTCTAACTCTAAGTGTGTAATATCCATTGGTAACCTGTCCGCCGGTAACACCCCCACCACAGTCTCTGACTCCACTCCCGCCCCATCAGATTGGACACTCGATAAGTCGGGAGTAGAGGCAGAAAGTGAGGCACGAGGCTCCGGCGAACGCCGGGAGGCCTTTCGTTCCTTAGAATCTTTCCTGGAAGATTTGTGGCTGCGGTGTGACTTAGATCTTTCACTGCTCTTAGACTTTTCCGATCTTTCACTAGAGCTGTCCTTGGACTTTTCCTCTTTGCTCTTCTTTCTTGCTGGTGAAGAAGAATGACTAGGCGGCTGTTGTCTGAGGGGCGACCTGGACCTGGACCGTGCCCGTGACGTGGAGGCTGTCACCAGGGGCGTGGGTTCACGAGGTCTCTTAGATGTGCTAGGGACCAGAGAAAGTGCTGTACCCTGCCCAGTCTCTGCCGACTTTCGTACAGTTACTCTAGAGGTACGTTTAATAGGGGGGTGCTCAATCAGTAATTTATCCCAAAGAATGACATTATCACATTGCAGCGCTTTATGAGCCACTATGGTAGCATAACTTGACAACTGCTGCCTGACCTCCCTCAAAGCGACCGCCGCGGATCTATTATTGTCCCGCAATACTTTGACACTCAATTGAGTACAGAAGGTACAGTTCCCCGTTACCCACAAACCCCTTGAGCGATCTAAACATTTAACACATCTAATGTAAAGAGTGTGTGCAAAGATAGGGATACCTGAACAGGAGGGAGCAATACACAAGGCAAAAACAGGGTCTAGGGTAGCCATGATAGAGACTGGTGGAAAACGAACCCACCCCCGGTTTACTCCAGGTTCTCTATAGACCCGCCGGAACTCAGCCCTGGAAAAAAGAAAATTTCCAGGAATTAACCTCTGAAGCGCGCATGGGGGTAATTAGACACCTCTCCCTGTGTGCATGTATTTGAGGTGTTTCCGTCACTAAAATATTCATTGGACCATTAATAGCATTAATACTTATCCATATGCGCCTTTATGGGTTGATTATAAAGGTATTAACCTGAAACAACAATAAAACGAGTGAAAACAGCGTTTGGATGGTCAAAATCGGAGATATAGCCCGCGAGTTGTATAATGTATGGGTGAGGCAAGCTGCTTTCCCGCCAATTTCCCCCAAGGCCACTGAGACACAGTCGATCGATACTCTCTCTCTCTCTCTTGCATTCGCTTGCTATCAGTGATGACCACACCCTCCAACCGGATTTCTAATGTTAGCACGAAAATATACCTCAGAATAAGGGAATAACAGGGAAAATAGGTGATAACTGAAGGAGAGGAGGAAAGTGGGGAAGGAGGGGAGGTAGAGGACTGAGATTTTGCATGGCCCAGGGGCCAAAAAAAAATAAAAAATTTTTTTTTTTTTTTTTTTTTCCTATGTCAAAAGTTGATTTTTTTTTCACTCACTCTTAAGAGTCTCCCCGCAGTCCGCCGGGGGAACTCTTAAGAGTCTCCCCGCAGTTCCCGGGTTAATGCTCATAAGGCTACACCAACATGTTCGAACACAAGTGTTAGATAACCCGCCGGCTAACGAGACGTAATACACAACTATCACGGCTCGCTACGCGGGAGGTTCATGTATAAAGATTTCAGAATATCTTCTATCTATCTATCTATATGCTCAGGCCCAATCCCCATTTTGGGGGTAGCCGACTCAAGACAGAGCAAGAACAGGGAAAACACAAAAACAACATAAAACAAAAAATAAACACAGATAAAAAACACAAACTCTCACACATCCAGGTCACCCAGGAGAAGACCCAGAGACCAGGGTTACCAAGGTCGCTCCAGCACTCCCCTGGCCCCTGACCACCCGGAGAGGTTCCGATCTCGGCAGGCAGACATGCAGCGGAGCTAAAGCCACAAGCCCTCCCACCACACTTCCAGGCACACCCTTCATATTAATCGTCTCCCCGGGCCAGGCGCCTGATGGACTATTATCTAGTCCAACTTGCGCCCGACCCCTTACTCGAAATGACCACGTGTTCACTCAACTATTCACAAGCATTCTCCATTCACTCCTGTCCACCACCACTTCCCCTGCCTGATCTATAGTCATTCCTCTATCATCCAAAGCCTTTCTTACACAGTCTCTCCATCTCAATGGGGGTCTTCCTGCCCTTCTATCTCCCCTTGTACCTGACTCACATATTCTCTTTGTAAGCCTTTCATCTCCCATTCGTTCAACATGACCATACCAGCTCAGCACCCTTCTGTCCACTCTGGCTGACAAATGTTCTTGCTGCCCCACTCTCCTACGTATCTCTTCATTCCTCAATCTGTCTCTACGAGTAACTCCACACATACTCCTCAAGCAGCTCATCTCCATCACATCCAGCCCTCTTTTCTCCTTTTTCTTCAGAGCCCATGTCTCAGCCCCATACATCACTGTTGGCACAACAATTCCTTGATACAGTGCACTTTTTACTTTCACTCCGAGATTTCTCGTCTTCCACATACTTCCCATTGCTCCGAAAACCTTCCTTCCTTCACACACTCTCTGTTTTTCCTCCACTCCTGCTTATCGTTCCTCCTAGATATTTAAAACACTCTACTTGTTCCAATATTTCCCCATCCAGCCTCACATCTAGATTCACCCTATGCTCTCCCCTATTACACACCATTACTTTACTTTTATTGACGTTCACCTTCAGTTTCCTCCTTCCACAAACCACACCAAACTCTTTGACTACCCGCTGCAGTTTCTCATCAGAATCCGCCACCAATGCTGTGTCATCAGCGAACAGCAACTGATTCAACTCCCAATCTCTACCATTCTTTCCTACTAAACCCAATCCTCTTCCCATAGTTCTCCTTTTCACCTCCCTCACCACACCATCCATAAACATATTAAACAGCCATGGTGACATTACACAACCCTGTCGCAAACCTACCTTTACCTCAAACCATTCACTCAACTCACCATTTCCTACTCTCACACATGCTCTGCTCCCTTCATAAAAACTCTTAACTGCTTCTAACAAATTTCCTCCTATTTCATAAATCCTTAACACCTTCCACATTGCTTCACGGTCCACACGATCATACGCTTTTTCCAAGTCCATAAAAGCCCAAAATATCTCCTTATGCTTCTCTAAATACTTCTCGCATAACTGTCTTACTGCAAACATCTGATCCACGCACCCTCTTCCCCTCCTAAAACCGCACTGTTCTTCTCCTATTGCAACTTCCGTACACTTTATTATATCTTAACCTGTCCAAAAGATTTATGAATATCCTCTGACATGATATAAAGACCAGCATGTTTTTTTATAAATTACGCAGTCTTCCCAGTGGTGTTTGTTAAGTTACTGGAAAACCCCTAAAAGACGCCGGCCCCCGTATTATCTCGCAGATCAAAAACTGGGAAGCCTGTCTAAAATGCTAGATCTGGCTTCTCCCGAAGCGTTCTAGATCGCCGTATGTTGAATGGCGGCGATACTTATCGTATCCCTCAATTGTCTGGTTAACTACACTGAATTTTGCAAATCCGTTAATCCCACCCTCCCAAGGTGCAACCGCCGGGTGTGAATTTAAGTTTAAACGTTAACCCCAATTATTCCTATCCCCACTTCTTTGCAAAAGATTGCCGGGGAGGAAAGACCAATCAACAAACAGCCTAGTTTTACTGGCTTTGCAAAACCGGGAAAAACTTAACTCAACAAGTGTCCGTATGAACACTTAGTTAAATGGGTAAAGCCATCCCGCCGGGAATACACAGAAAGCCTGAACACAGGCACCACCACAGAGACGCAGTCCTGGAGAGCCTCAGGCCACCACTCGCCGGGGAAAACAAGCCTTTTTTAACCATGCGTGATTAAAACTCGGCAACCAGCCGGGTTTTCATGGTGTAACCGAGAAAACCCGCCGGAAAAGGCAACCCACCCCGTTCAGATTCAATCTGAACGCACCAAATAGACCGTGGAATTAGCCAAAGCACAACTAACCCAGGACACACAAATAGTCCATGGAATTAGCCAATACACAACTAATCCAGGACACATATATAGTCCGTGGAATTAGCCAATACACAACTAAACCAGGACACACATGACACAGTAGTACATATTTATAACATAAATCAATAACACTTGTACATGTGGCAAAGCTACGAGAGGCTGGCTAGGCCTAGGCAGACGGAAATAAAAAGTAATCATGTCGTAATATAAACAAAAAGCACTGAATTATATCACAACAGGAACCACCGTCAACACACCACTGTAGCAAAAACTTCCCGGCAAAGGGAAGAACTGACTTGGGACCCAGAAAAAACTTCACTAAGTGAAGAAAAATACGCTGGGAACGTCAGAGAATAAAAAGCTACCTCATCAGAAAGATAAAAGGAAGCAATAATAACGCGTAATGAAAGCCGCCTACATCACAAAGCTAGCTAACCGCGAAAAAGTTCACATGTCCACTATGGGACCACGAGGGTACACCCGAAATAGATGCCCCAAACACACGACCCAAAATACACTGCACTGTGGGCAACCCGCCCAGGACACTCTTGCTACGCATATCCTAACCTTACTCGATACATCCCGGAGTAAACAAATGAGAAAAAACTCACTAGGGACGCAACAAATGCGGAACCAGCGGAGCGTGGGGAGGCAAGTCCGGGTAGGTTGAGCGCAGAGCAGAGAAGGAAGAATGACGCCTAAGTCAGCGTCTGGTCAAAGATCCACACAAGTACATCCACGATTATATGGAAAGCTTATGAATAGTTATTCTTATTTTCTTTTTCTTTTTTATTTGTTACAAAGTTTTTTGTAGTGAGAACCCAATTTCATAATGACTGAACCATGAGTGAGGTTGCGTACACTCATGATGAAGGCTCCTCAATTTTTTATGCTCTGCGCGGTAGATTCAAACTATAGCGGATGAGTGTTTGAAGAGGGTGCCTTATGTAATAGGCATAATCGTCAATGATGGAGGGGCCACTAATAAATATTAGTTTTTCCTTCTTCCCTTCGGGACTCAAACCTATAACTTTTTAGTGGCCCCTTCATCATTGACGATGCGCCTGATATCTCAAGTCTGGAGGGGGACATTCATCAGGAATATCATAACCACTAACAAATTACTAAGGTTTATAGAGAAACACGTACGAAAAAGACCATCGTTTAATATAAAAATAATAAGAGTTTACAGGCGGCGTCTCTTAAAGGCTGCCTGTTGTGTAGCACCTTTATGTTTGACAGAACAGTAGGAGTTACACACATAAACTGTACATTTTAGCTTATGAATACATAAATAAATAAATATCTCGTCTCTTAGAAAATACTGATAACTTTGGTGGCCTATATATATATGGCCTAATGGTACTCTATTACAAATAGATTTGTACATTGCCCTTAATCATAACCTTAAGATTATTGAGCATAAATTAATACTCTACAGTATTGCCAGACATAAAGTAAAAATAAAACAATTCCTGACTAGACTTACTTTAGTCTAAGGAACGGGTTATCACATGACCCTAATTCTCATCATCATGTTGTATCACATAGGAGGCAGGTTAAAGGCCCTAGCTAGGACCCCCCCCCCTTTCTTATAAAAAAAATAGCTTAAAACTAGACTCTCTGCCTTAATGCTACACATGTGCGAGAAGATTTCACGAGATTAACGGACAGGTAACGTGTCAGGAATGTATGATTGGACGACCACAGCTTGGTCTGTTGAATAGCATCGAGTGAGTAATTATGTAAGAACCTGAGTGAGGCAGCCCACTTCCGAATATCGTGTGATCTAGCAAGAACGCCCGGATTACTCTCTCTAATCACCCCTACTAATAACGCAGCCAGCTGTCGTTTTTGAAGACCTGTCCGTGAAACCCAGAGGGACCCGGCCTGAGATGGCCGAGATTCCCGCATATATAAAATGAGCGATTGCACCGGACAAAGTAAATGGTGTTTATCGCCCTGTTTCAGAGCTGGCACTTCAAACTCTGAAAATACATGATTACTATGTTCATTTTTCGCGACGAAATTAGGAGCAGGTGCAATATGGACACTCATGTTGCGCCTCGAAAACCTTAAGCAATATGGCTCCGAACTCATCGCCGCCAACTCAGACACCCTGTCACCCGTGGCCAGTGCCATCAGAAAAATGGCTTTCTTAAGTCTTAACTCATAAGGAGGATTACGAAAATATTTACGGGAATGAAGCATTTCAAGGGTCAAATCAAGAGACCAGGTGGGTGTGAGTTGACGTGGAGGAGGGCGAAGCCGGAAACAAGACCGCATGAACCCCTTCTCCTCCGCCTCTGGCACGGACAGACCAGTTAAATCGAAAAAAGGTGTCCGAATAGCTGTGAGGTGATTCCTTAATGTGACAACTGACAACTTTTGCATATCAACATGGTAATTTAAATAATTAAACACCAGTGCCACCGAGGACTGTTGTTGGTCAGTTTCTACGATCCAGGTAGTGAATGCCTTCCAATGAGATTGATACTGTCTTTATGTTGATAATTTATACTGATTAATCAACTTATGAGTCACACTTTCCCCAAACTGGCCTAGCCACTTGGCCTTTTGAATATCCACAAGGCGAAAGTCAGCGAGGTCTTGAGGTTTCCAATTGTGTCTAAGTGGAAGTACGAGATCGGGAGCGACACCGGGTTCTCGCACCACGTCTTCAATTGATTGTACCAAACTTGGGCCAGCCACAATGGTGCGATCATCGAGACCATGCCTCGATAACCCCGTAGTTTGTGAACTACTTTGCACATTAAGGATGCGTCTGGAGGTGGAAATAGATAAATGGAGATCCATTTGTTCCAGTCCACCAGAAATGCGTCCGGACCCCCCGCCGGAGTCTGACTCCGGCTTGTGAGGTACTGAGGCAACTTGTGATTTGCCTCTGACGCAAAGAAGTCCACTTGTGGACGGTATGGCTGCAATCATCTCTTGAAAGACGTTTTGCTTGAGAGCCCATTCTACTTGAGTGCTCTGTCTCCGAGACAGAGCGTCTGCCCATATGTTCGCCACGCCGGGCAGATATGTTGCATGAAGATAAATCTCTAGCCTTGCAGCTAGACGAAAGATCTTTTCCGACAACCCTTGTAACACTCGAGATCTCGCTGACCCTTGCTTCTGAATGCATGTCACTGCAGTCAGATTGTCCATTCTGAAGGCTAGGGACTTTCCCGCCTGGCTCATGCCGTGCTCCTGTAAAAAGAATAGAGGGACTAACAACTCCTTGGCATTGATATGAAGATGAATTAATCTGGACCATAGACCCTGACCCTGATGACCCAGGTTTGACTGGTAACCCCACCCCAGGGTACCTGATGCGTGCGTATCTATCCAGACCGTCGGAGGAGGAGCTGTCCATGTCAAGGAGGAGTGAATTACTTCTGGCTTCGCCCAAGCCGCCAGGAGGTTGTGGATTAACTTTGGAATTCTCCGCAGTGCTTCCACTGACAACAGCGGAAAGCACCTGTTTCCTTCCAAAATTATTCGTTTGACCTTCAGACGACCTAACAGGACCGTCAGCTGTATCCAATTGAGTGAGCCCACCAGAGATTCCCAGATTCTCCTCGTTGTCATCAGAGAATGAAGAAACCGAAAGAGTTTCCTCCGAAATCTCTGACGGTTGTCCTCGCTCTGACTCAGAGTGAGCAACTCGGTATCCCAGATAAGGCCCACCCATTGGATTTTCCTGGTGGGGATCAAGGTGGAATTTGCTAAGTTCACCTTGAACCCCAAGGCAGCTATATGAGTTAACACCTGTTGTACATGTTGGAGGCAAATTACTTTGGATTGAGCTACTATTAACCAGTCATCGAGATACCATAACACCATGATTCCCTGATTCAGCAATGGTAGCAAAGCCTGTCGGACTAATTTTGTGAAAATTTGGGGTGCCAGATTTAGACCAAAGGGCATTCTTTGAAATACAAACGTTTGATCCCCGTTGTGCAAAGCTAGATATTTCTGAAAACGTTTGTTGATAGAGACATGCCAATAGGCCTCTGTTAGATCGATGGAACACATCCAACCCTGCGGAGGGAGTGTCAATCTGATCTGATTCACAGTCAGCATCCTGAACGACTGATTGTGAATGTGGGTGTTCGGATAGGACAGGTCGATCACTGGCCTCATCTGAACACTGTCCCTTTTTGGCACCAGGAATAACCGGGATGTGAACACGGGTTGTGACAAAGGACTGGGGATAATGATCTGTTTTAGGGCCATCTCGTTGACGACGGATCCCACCTCTAATGAAACACGATTGAATTCTGTGGGGATACGTAAACGGGGTCGCCGGGACTACTGACATGAGAGGCCCTTCCGGACCACTGTCCTTGCCCATGTTCGCCGGGGCCATGCCCGATGACAATCCTGGAAATTGCCAGTCACATGACTGGTATTGTCCGGCAGAACTACTCTCGAATCCGACTCGCCTTGCCATGGCACTGGGAGTGAGAGAGCCTCGTGGTGTCTCAGTTTTTTCGATTGGAGGGGTGTGACTCTGATTTAGGAATGGGGGGGATGAGAGGCCTTGCGCTACCATCGCTACCGGGTTTACCCCTAGACTGCCCCCTCAACCAATGTCCTCTACCCCTGAACTGACCTCGTCCTCGAGACGTACCGCTACTTCCAGGGGTTGTGTGAGTCTTTGATGACTGAAAGGACTGGGACTGACCACGAAATGAACTCTTAGCATTAAATTTAGTCTTAAATGATTGCTCACCCTTTGGCTTAGAAGTAGTGGCAGGTTGAGAGTCTAATAGGAAATTAACCGTGCGCCAGGCATTGTCAGAGGCAAGAGTTTTAGTGAAGACATTTGATAAAATTAGTCTCCTACCGATCTCTACAGGGAGTCTCCGTACCAGGTAAACCCTCAGATCTTGACGAACCCGTACCGCCTCAAAGAGAGCAGATCGGATATCCCCAAGGGACTGAATGGAGTTCTGGAGTAGGAGGCGCCTAGTAAGAGAAAGAGCCTTCTGGGTGCCAGCGTCCGTGACCGACTCAGTCGTCCTGGCCAGAGAGGCCGCAAGCTGGCGGCTGAGCAGGTATTGGGACGCTAGTCTTTCTGCCTCATTTTGAAATTTTTATCAATCTGGACCTGTGTGGGGTGGGGGAACAAAAGGGTTTAGACAATTGACAGAGAGATATTTATCAGTGGCCCCTCCATCATTGACGATTATGCCTATTACATAAGGCTACCTCTTCAAACGCCCATAAGCGCAGTTTGAAACTACCGCCGCAGAGCTCAGAGGAACCTTCATCATAAGCACACGCTAAATCACTCATGGTTCGTCTTTATGATTGGGTTCTCACTACGAAAAAACTTCGTAACAAATAAAAAATAAAAATAAAATAAGAATAACTATTCATAAGCTTTCCATATTCCGTGGATGTACTTCTGTGGATTCTTGGACCAGATGCTGACTAGCGCATTATTCCACCTTCTTTGCTCTGCGTTCACCCCACCCGGACGTGTCCCCCACGGTGCTCCGCTTTGATTCCGCATTCTTGCATCCCTAGTGAGTTTTTTCTCATTTGTTTACTCTGGGATTTATTGAGTAAGGTTAGGATTAGCTTAGCAGGGGTGTCATGGGTGGTTTTCTCGCAGAACAAGTGTATTTCGGGTCGTTTTTGTTGGGGCGTCTATTTCGGACGGACCCTCGTGGCCGAGTTGAGGACGCTCTGAAACTGTTTTTCGTGTTTAGCCATCTTTAGTCCTAGCTTGTTAGGAGGCTTTAACTACGCGATGTCGGGCTTCTAGCTATCTTTCAGATGGAGTAGCCTATGTTATTTTATACTGACGTTCCTGGTGTTTTTTTCTTCACGTAGTGGAGTTCTTTCTGGGTCCCGAGTCAGTGTTACCCTTACCCGGGTTTTTTCTACGATGTTGGTGTGGCAGCTGTTCCAGTTTTGGTGGGATGAAGTGCTTTTCGATTGTGTTTCGACGTCATTAAGTGTTTTTTCCGTTTTCACCAGGCCTTGCCAGCCACTCGTAGTTTTTCACATATGCAAGTGTTTTCATTGTTTATTATTATAAAAATGTATTCATGTGTCATGTGTGTCCTGGATTAGTTGTGATTGGCTGATCCAGGAGCTTCGGACTGAGTCTGATTATGTTTATCAGATTGCGTTCTGTTTGGTGTGGGTTGCCTTTCCGGCGGTTTTTCTCGATTGCTCCGAGAAAGCCGTTTTGTTTACCGGGTTTTAATCAAGTTGGTTAAAATCGGTAGTTACCCCGGCGAGTTGGGTAGCTTGAGGGCTCATCAGAAACTGCGTTCTCTGTGGTCGAGCCTGTGATCAGGCTTCCTGTGTTTTTTCCCGGCGAGGTGGGCCCCACACATTTATCTAGGTGATCATGCTGACACCTGTTGGATATGGTTTTCTCGGCTTTTCAAAGCCATTGAAACAATGATGTTTGTTGGTTTAGTCTTTCCCTCCCGGCGACCTTTTTACAAAGAGGTCTGGGGCAGGTACAATTGGTTTGACATTTAATATGAAACCCGGCGGTTGTACCTTCGGGTGGTTATATTAACGGATTTGCAATTCGCTATGGTTTGCCAAACAATTGATTGATACAATAGGGTATCACGGCCTTCAAGACGGCGATCTATGAGGGCTTCTGGGAGAAGTCGGATTAGAGATTAAGATAGGCTTAGACTTTTTATGGGATAAAAAGATGCCTGAATCTTACTAGTGTTTCAAGTGTAAAGGGATACTTGAAAGACTTCATCATTAATAAAAATATGCTTCATCTTTATGAAGATTCAGAGGAAACAATGCTGTTTGTTTGATTGGTCTTTCCCTCCCGGCGACCTTTTTACAAAGAGGTCTGGGGCAGGTACAATTGGTTTGACATTGCATATAAAACCCGGCGGTTGTACCTTCGGGTGGTTATATTAACGGATTTGCAATTCGCGATAATTTGCCAAACAATTGATTGATACAATAGGGTATCACGGCCTTCAAGACGGCGATCTATGAGGGCTTCTGGGAGAAGCCGGATTAGAGATTAAGATAGGCTTAGACTTTTTATGGGATAAAAAGATGCCTGAATCTTACTAGTGTTTCAAGTGTAAAGGGATACTTGAAAGCCTTCATCTTTAATAAAGATATGCTTCATCTTTATGAGGATTCAGAAGATATGCTTAAATCTTTTGGACAGGTAAAGATATGCTGAAATCTTTAATACAGATATGCTTCATCTTTATGAGGATTCAGAAGATATGCTTAAATCTTTTGGACAGGTAAAGATATGTTGAAATCTTTAATATGAAACTAAAGGAAAACGAACAGTAGTGGTGGAGTGCTACGGTTCGTTGACCGGCGGTTTTGAGGCACATGTTTTGTACCATTTTGGGGTAACCTTACGAGCATTAATTCCTGGAAATTTCTCTTTCCAGGGCGGAGTACCGGCGTTACGCCAGGTGACCAGGTAGTTCCCGGGGGCGGGGTAGATTTCCCCCAGTCTCTGTCATGTCGGCACTTGAACCTCTCATTGCTTTATGTTCAACGCCGTTATGCTCAGGTATCCCTATTTTTGCTCACAAGCTCTGCATTAAATGTGTTAAATGCCTAGATCGGTCACGGGGGATATGGGTGACAAAGAATTGCACTATTTGTAAACTCTTAAGTGTTAAAGTTCTAATTCAGAAAGATAATACTGCGGTGGTGGCTTTACAAGAAGTGAAACAACTTCTCGCTACTTACTCAACGAATGTAGCACATAAAGCATTGCAATGTGATAACCTTGAGTTATGGGAGCTTTTAATTATCACACATACCCCCCCTCAGTATAAGATATGTGCACGTAAGACCTCAGAGACTGGGCGGGGACAAGTTGCCACACCCTCCCCCGGCAAGTCTAAGAGGCCTCGCTCACCGTCACCCTCGGCAACGGAGACGAGGTCCACATCAAGGTCACCACTGAGGAAGCAGGTGACAGACTCGGGCCACTCTGCTTTACCTTCAAAGAAGAAGAAAAAGGAGGCGAGTGGGGGATCTAAAGACATTACTAGTACTAAGCATAAGTCAAGTAAGAGTCATAAATCATCCAAAAGGGGTCCTCCGGCGCGAAAGGACTCACGGCTGTCGCCGGAGCCTGGTACCCCGCTTTCTGCCTCTACCCCCACCAAGTTTAACGTCCAATCTGACAGGTCGGGGGGGGGGGGGGGGGGAGTCAGAGAATGTGGTGGAGGATGCCCCGGCGGACATTTCATTACCTGATATTCATGCTTTTTCTACCAGGTCACGTGTGTCAGCCTCAGATTTAGAAGTGTCTTACAGAAACTATAAACCTCTAGGGAGCTCGGGTGAGGGCTCTCAATCGGAGAGTATACCAAGCTCGCAAGCGAGTGACAGCCACAGCCAAGGTGTATGGCGATACTCACAGTCCTGGCAGGACAGAACACACCCCCTTTGTGACTCAAGTAGTGGCTGACGTCCACCGGAATGCCGATGTACCATCTTCTATCCCAGATTTAACATGGCAGCATGTGGAGGTCCCGGCTTCAGCGGGATCTTCCCATGATAGGCCAGACTTAACGGATGAAGAACAACGATCTCTGGTCTCAGAGATGGAGGTTGAAGAGTCCAGTCACCTTCCAGACGACTCTCAGGGTACTGTCGAATCTCCACGGAGTTCGTCATCGGCTAGGTATGTAACGGCAGAAGAGATTGATGGATTACTATTGAATGCACTTAATAGGTTCTTTGGCCCTACGCCGGAAACTCCTACAGTTGGTATGGGAGCTCCGGCGACGTCGTCGAATGTGCGACCTCTGGCTACATCCATTGCTTTAGCTAAAATACCTAACCCCCCTCTTGTGTCAGATCCAATTTCCAATGTGCCAGGCACAGTAGCTCTCACTACTTCCAATGTGCGAGTCATATCAGACATAACTCCCCCTCCTTTAGACAAGGCGCCAGTCAAAAAAGGAGCTATGCCTCTTTTATACGGGCCTGATGAGTCATGGGTAGCACTGTTACCAACTAAGCCAGAGGCAGCACAAGCTACTATTTCGGGGGAGCTCCCTGTACCACAGGAGTGGGTAATCCAAGGCAATAAGTCTAGAAAACTCAGAGCTTTGGATAGTCAAGGAAATGTTTTGGATGTTCATATTAAGGCCATTCCAAGTTATTATAACCATGACTTTTTTGTGTATGCATCAACACCAGCCCTACCCCCTGCCTCAGCTTCAAAGCTATTTTCTGACTGGACTAAGAATGACGGCTTTAACGACGTCAAGGCACTTTCTGCTTTGACGCCGGAGTTGGATATGTTTCCGATCACAGACTCAGCCTCTAATCCAGTTTTGCAGGTGGGGCAGTTGGGTACGGGACCTTGGGTGGAATGGGAAACAGAGGCTCAAAATTTTGCCACTACTTTCACGTCAAAATCTTCCCACCAAATCCCTCAAGAACACCATTCTTGGTTCTCTCTTCCGGTTTTTAGTGCCGGCGGAGTCCCCTCTGCTTTGTTTGATTTCTTGGCTGCCCCTAAAATCAATTTGTGCGAATTAAAAGATCCTTTTAGCACGCCTTCCCCAGCTCACCTAGACCGCGAGTTTAGGTTAAGAGGAAAAGCGTTTAGACTGTTTTCGCAATATATTGTTACCCAGCAAGTAACAAAGTCTCTGTTACGCTCTTCTCAGGCAATAGAAGCCGCGGAAGTCAAGAAAGCCATTGAACTTTCCCGGCGCTTGCTTCTCCAGACTTCCATACAGTCTTTAGGAGATATTCGGACGGCCTTCTTAGAGGCAGTTCGAGCAAGGCAGGATCTGAGGATGTTCTTAGTGAAGAAACTTCCTGACCGTATTGCAAGCCAAGTAGTTCTGTCTCCAGTTCTAACTCCTTCTTTGATTTCACCAGCAGTTTGGAAGACTGTTTTCAATATGGCACAAGCATTCAAACAAAGTCCCTCTCAACTTAAGAAACCTACCTTCACTTTCCCTAAACCCAACCAGTTTCGAAAGCTCAAGCTAGTGGGTCTAAGCCTTTTCATCAGCCAAAGTCCCCTTCCACCCAGGGTCGGGCTCAGTTCAGGTATAAACAGGGTAATTTCTCAGGTAAAGGCCACAAGTTTCACCAACGACCAGGTCAGGGCCCGCCTCCAGCCAAACCCGGCCAGTCGTCCAAAGGTACACCTCCACCAGCAAAAAACTAAGGTCTCTCTCACTCCCGGGGCCAGTCAAAGGCGTGTTGGAAAAGAGGGTAGTCCAGCCGGCGAAACCCAGTCTGTTAACTGGGTCCTTCCGGGTGTATCATCAGGCATGGCCATTAAGAACATGGGCGAGGACTGTGGTACGCAAAGGCATCACTTGGCAGTGGCTCCGGCGACCTCGCTTACGTCAGCCAACAAAGGCCAATCATGTTTCTTTAGAGGGGAGTCACTAGTTCAGGAGATGATTACCAAGAGTGTCATTATCCCCGTCCCCCCGACTTACCCGGTGTTTACATCCAAACTATTTTTAGTACCAAAAAGGGACAGTATTCAGATGAGACCGGTCGTAAACCTGTCTTATTTGAATCTCCACATTCACAACGTGTCCTTCAGGATGATGACAGTGAATCAAATCAGGCTAACACTTCCGCCGGGAGGGTGGATGTGTTCATTAGACCTGACAGATGCGTATTGGCATGTCCCGGTTAACAAGAGATTTCAAACATTTCTGGCTTTACGAATAATGCATCAGACTTATGTCTTTCAAAGGATGCCGTTTGGGTTGAACCTAGCGCCACGCATATTCACAAAATTAGTCCGGCAAGCCCTGATGCCCATTTTAGAACAAGGGATCAGGATCTTGTGGTATCTGGACGACTGGCTGGTGGTGGCAGAGACAGAAAAGTTATGCAACACGCATGTCAACATTACGTTAAACCATGTCAAATCTCTAGGATTCAAGGTCAACTTGGTAAAGTCAAACCTTGTTTCCTCACGAGTAATTCAGTGGATAGGGCTGGTCTGGGACACGGCATCTCTCACTCTGAGTCAGAGTGTGGACAATCGAAACAGATTTCGCAAGAAACTGTTTATGTTTCTCCACAGTCTGACTGCGACACGGAGACTCTGGGAATCTCTAGTCAGTTCTCTCAACTGGGTTCAACTAACTGTGAAGATGGGCTGGTTGAAAGTCAAACGTTTAATCTTGGAGGGCAACAAATATTTCCCACTCTTACCGGCGGGAAAATTATGGCCTATCCCAACATTAATACACAGCTTACTAGCGGTCTGGGCGAAGAGGGAAATGTTGCACTCAGTCATGTCATGGACCTCTCCTCCGCCGACGGTATGGGTGAACACGGATGCGTCAGGGACGATAGGTTGGGGCTTTCAGTCAAACCTCGGGCATCAGGGTCAAGGGCTTTGGTCCCCTTCAGAAACCTCTCACATAAATGTAAAAGAGTTACTAGTCCCCTTGTATTTCCTTCAGGTTCACGGCTCTACTTTACGGGAAAAGTCGGTGGCCTTCAGGATGGACAATCTCAATGCAGTTCACTGCATTCAGAAACAAGGGTCAACGAGGTCTCGGAAGTTGCTAGACGTGTCAGAAAAGATTTTTGTGCTAGCGTCTATCTGTAGTGACTCTAAAAAATCACTTAACAGCTATCAGGGTGCCATTTTTTGACCTTACAGGTCTAACCATACCACAAGCGGAAGAAACAGGTTTCATGAGAGCATGCTTCAAACTCCACCCACCTCCCCGTCAGCTCATGCCTACCTGGTCTCTTGACAAAGCGTTATCTTTGCTTCATTCCCGTCTGTATCAGAATACGGCAGATTTTGAATTGCTATTAAAAAAGGCTGTGTTCCTTATGGCTTTGGCAACTGGTAACAGGGTGTCTGAGCTGGCGGCGATGAGCAACACCCCTAATTGCATAAGGTTTGGTAGACTAAATGATTGCATTCATATTGCTCCTTCCCCAGGGTTCATCGCCAAGAATGAACACAGTGAACATGTTTTCTCAGAGTTCACGGTGCCGCCGTTAAAACGGGGTAAAGTGCACCATAATTTGTGTCCTGTACAAGCTTTAACCAAATATATGAGAGTGGCACCTCTTAACCCGTGGAGCCCCGGCTAGTTTTGTAATGTTTGCGCACCAGAACCCGGCCGGTTTTCAAAAAATTGTTTTATTCCAGAAACAATAGCGAATGGGTTAGGAATGAAGGAAAAACCACGAAAAACCGCTCTAAAAGCTTAAAAAATGGTCCTACAGAGCCCCCGAAAACGGATTTTACAAGAGTAAAAAATTTAAGGCAATTATCCCAAAAAAACAGGATATTGCGCGCTCGCGCGCACGCACGTGGACTTTGAGAGTTTTCAACCATCGGCACGGTTGCGTGGGATACATACACAGTTCCCATACAAATCTGAGCCCTCTTGAGTGGCTACACCTGAGGTTACGGTCGGCGCAATTAGGGTGACGCGTCAGGCGCGTCTCTGGGGCTGTGCGTTACATACATCGCCGACGAGTCAGACGCGTCGCTGGGGCTGTACGGGTTAACCAACAAGGTGCGTTATGGATATCGAGTACAGGTAAAAGATTAATGAAATGTAAAAAGGCTTCTCTGCTAGTAGAAGTCATTAAAGAGAGTAATCCCGGCGTAGTGGGTAGGGCCCACGATTTACGCAAATGGGCAGTATCTTTACGTTTTCTAAAACATTTTTCTGTTGAAGACATGGCTACTACTCAACTATAGGTAGCACTAGACAAACCATCAATGCCATGTGTAGCTTTACGGCAAAGGGTCTAGATGGGTCTCTTAGTCACTAATTGTTTAGGTTAAGAAAGAGTGGGGGGGGGGGGGAGTGCAGTCAGTGAAACATAAGACACCCTAGACCCCGCCGGAAGATATGTACAGAGTATACGAGCTGTGATACAATGTATAAAGGTTGTGATTAAAATTTCTCGGTAGTAAGGACTACGGGAAATGTTGTTGATGTACAATGCATAAAGTACAACAATTGTTTCTTTCAGTGGGTTACACTGTGGAAGCAATTTCATTTTTAGAGTTCTCGGTAGTTGCAACTACGAGTATCATTTTAGTAAGTACTTCTGCAAAAAGTATAAGAATTTATTCTATTTTTTGTGTGTCTAATTTTAAGGAATATGCACATTAGAATAATGGGGTTTATATGTGCACATGTAAACATAAAGTTTTATTTTTCACCACTTAATTTAAGTGGGGTGCCTTTAACTTTTAGATCTGTGAACAGATTCTCATTGTTACCATTTTTCCTCAAACAGGCTTCTTTAAGCACGCCCCTGCTTGTACCCCTTTTTATATGTTGTATAAAGTTTATACATAAATATATAATTTTTTACAAAGTAAGAATACTATGTGGTTGTTTGATTATCTGCCTATTCTATATGCAATGGTTATGATATGATTACGAATGTCCCCCTCCAGTCTTAGATATCAGGCATAATCGTCAATGATGGAGGGGCCACTAATAAATTATAGGTTTGACTCCTGCAAGGAGATAAAGAAAACCTAATTAAAATGCCCCAGAACGAGAAGCCCACCACAGAAGCCACGAGCGAACACCACACAGAAACACCCGAAAGAAAGGCCCACAGAACGAAAGGACCAGGTGACCGAGCCAACCAGTTCAGACAGGCCGAGGCCCGCAGGGCTAAGCAGCTCCAAACCACACCTGCCTACCCCTTCTAAACACTGACCTTTCCCACACCTCGTATATACACTACCCCTCGTGTCCTACACCTCTACCTACATGATGACGAACATAAATACACCTTAAAGTTAATACACCCATGCCCTGTCCCTAGGTTGAGCCAATGCCAACCAGTTCAGACAGCCATAAATCTATATTTATTAGTGGCCCCTCCATCATTGACGAACATGCCTATTACATAAGGCATCCTCTTCAAACACTAATCCGCCGTAGTTTGAATCTACCGCGCAGAGCATTTAAAAACTGAGGAGCCTTCATCATGAGCGCACGCGACCTCACTCATGGCTTCAGTCATTATGAATTGGGTTCTCACTACGAAAAAACTTCGTAAAAAATAAAAACAAAAAGAAAATAAGAATAACTATCTAATAAGCTTTCCATCATATCGTGGATGTACTTGTGTGGATTTCTGACCAGACGCTGATTCAGGCGTCATTCCTCCTTCTCTGCTCTGCGTTCAGCCTGCCCGGACGTGTCTCCCCACGCTCCGCTGATTCCGCATTTGTTGCGTCCCTAGTGAGTTTTTTCTCATTTGTTTACTCCGGGATGTATCGAGTAAGGTTAGGATATGCGTAGCAGGAGTGTCCTGGGCTGGTTGCCCGCAGTGCAGTGTATTTTGGGTCGTGTGTTTGGGGCATCTATTTCGGATGTTCCCTCGTGGTCCTGTTGTGGACATGTGAACTTTTTCACAGTTAGTTAGCTTGTGTTGCAGGCGGCTTTCATTACGCGTTAGTTATTGCTGCCTTTTATCTGTCTGATGAGGTAAGCTTTGCTTACTGACGTTCCCAGCGTATTTTTCTTCACTTAGTGAAGTTTTTTCTGGGTCCCGAGTCAGTCTTCCCTTTGCCGGAAGTATTTGCTACAGTGGTGTGTTGGCGGTGGTTCCTGTTGTGATATTTCCAGTGTTTTGTGTATATTTCAACATTTATTATGCCGTCTACTTAGGCCTAGCCAGCCACGCGTAGCTTTTGCCACATGTACAAGTGTTATTGTTTATTATTTATAAATATGCCCTACTGTGTCATGTGTATCCGGGTTTTAGTTGTGTATTGGCTAATTCCTCGGACTATGTTTGTTCCTGGTTTAGTTGTGTATTGGCTAATTCCACGGATTATTGTGTGGACTTAGGTTAGTCGTGCGTGGCTTCCTTCGTGTCCGTTGTACGATCAGATGGTGTCTGTTCGGGGTGGGTTTCCTTCCGGCGGGTTTTTTCTCGGTTTCACCATGAAAAAAACCCGGCCGAGAGCCGTGTTGGGCCACACGTGGTTTTCACACAGGCTTGTATTCCCGGCGATGAGGTGTCTGTGGCTCTCCAGGACTGCGTCTCTGTTGGTACCTGGTTTCAGGCACCCTTTGATTCCCGGCGGAATGACTGTACCCATCTATAAAACGCTGTTCATACGAACGTACGTTATGTAGTTTTTCTACCAGGTTTTACAAAAAACCACATGAAAAACCTAGCTGTGTTAAGGGCTTTCCTCCCCGGCGATCTTTTACAAAGAAGTGGGGACAGGAACTTATGGGGTTAACTTTTTGACATCTCACCCGGCGGGTGTACCTTGGTAGGGTGGGATGAACAACTAAGTCAATTAGTTCATTAACCATTCCATTTTAAGTGATACTATATGTATCGCCGCCTTTATACTTACGGCGATTGAAGGTTCAATTAGGGTTAACATCGTTTTTCACACCCGGGGGTGCTCCTAGGTGGAGGAAATAAGGAATTTACAATTCAATTTCGAGTTAACCACTTAATTTAGTGATACAATTAGGTATCGCCGCCTTCAACCTTACGGCGATCTTTTTGTGACAATTCGTTAGGAATCAGATCTCGTGTCAGCCCGCCCTGTGTTATTCTACTAAAATATTTCAAGGGCCGGCGTCTTTATGGGGGGTTGTTTTTGTTCCAAAAATTGAATCTTAAGACAGTCACCACCAGAAAGACTATAATCGCCATGCTGGACAGTTATATTATGTCAGAGGGTATTCTTCACTTTCTTCAAAAGATTTGTTTAGATATTCTGAACCCCGCCGCGTAACGAGCTGTGATCATTGTGTCATTACATCTCGTTATCCGGTGGGTTATTAACACTTGTGTGCGAACATGTTGGGTTAACCTTATGAGCATTAATTCCTGGAAATTTTCTTTTTTTCCAGAGCTGGGCTCCGGCGGACCAATACAGACCCGGCGGTAGTTTCCCCACCAGTCTCTGTCATGGCTACCTCAGCCCCAGTCTTTGCTTTATGCACTACCCCTGATTGTTCCGGTATCCCTATTTTTGCGCATACCCGTTGCATAAGGTGTGTTAAATGTCTAGACCGTTCAAGGGGTCTCTGGGTTATGCGTAATTGTTCTTTTTGCTCCCAATTAGCTATCAAGGTCCTTTGCGATAATGATAAGACCGCGGCAGTAGCTTTAAGAGAAGTACGGCAGCAGATGGCAGCTTACACTACGATTGTTGCGCATAAATCACTTCAATGTGACAACGTCCCTCTTTGGGATCGATTGCTGTTTGAACACCCTCCCCCCCCTAAACGTTCCTCTAGAGTCACGAGTTATAAGCCGGCGGAGACTGGTCAGGGTTCTGTATCTTCGGCTACTACACCAAAACGTCCAAGAGAGCCTACACCCCCGGCGTCCGCCTCATCGTCTCGGGAGAGATCTCGGTCTCGGTCACCTCTCAGACGCCAGTCTTCTAGTCTTGCCTCTTCACCAGCGAGTAAGAAGAGTAGGACGGAAAGTTCCACCAGTGGTCACGGCGAGGATTCCTCCAAATCTAAGAGTAGTTCTCGGTCACACCGTAGCCATAAATCCTCCAAAAAGGATTCCCATAAGAGACAGTCCTCCCTACATTCACCAGCTTCTAGTGCCTCTCATAGTACCTCTACCTCAGGCAAAGTTTGTGTTAGGCCTCAAGGGTCCAGTGCGGTGCCGGTCCCTAAAGAGGATTTACCTAGTAATATTCTAACCCTGGAATTGGAAAGTTCAGGTGGTTCAATAATTGAGAATGTTTCAGACTCCCAAGAGAGTGTAGGCCAGGGCCTCGGTGTTTGGCGGTTTGCTCAGCCAGGGTCTGACCACCCACGTCCGACTCAAACGAGTCACACAGTAGCTGATGTCCACAGGGACGCGGCGATCCCATCCTCTATTCCTGACTTATCTTGGCAACAAGGTACCCCAGCTTCGGCGGGGTCTTCTCAGGAGGATCAGGAGGAAAAAGACGAGGTTTCTATAATTTCGGAGATGGAAGGGCAAGAGTCAGGCTCAGGCTTAGACGCCGCGCAGGATAGTAATGATTCACCTGTAAGTTCATCATCTAATCAATTTGTTACTGCGCAAGAAATTAATGGGCTACTTACTGATGCTTTATCTAAAAAAAATTGGCCAACAACAGGAAACCCCCACTATGGACTTGGGGGCTCCCACGACAAGTTCTACGGTACGGCCTCTGATGACTTCGATTGCTTTATCTAAGATCCCTAACCCTCCCACTCTGTCACCATCAGGGGTTACTAAGCCTGCTACGGCGGCATTGACAACTTCAAATGTCAGGGTCATCACGGACGTCAATCCACCCCCTCTAGACAAGGCGCCTCTCAGAAAGGTAGCTATGCCCTTGCTTTATGGACCAGACGAGTCATGGGTCCTTTTGACCCCCACTAACCCAGAGCTCGCCCAACCTACCTTGTCAGGGGAACTCCCGGTACCGCATGAGTGGGTCATCCAGGGCAATAAATCAAAGAAATTGAGGGCCTTGGATATTTTGGGGAATGTACTAGACGTAAACATCAAGGCTATACCTAGTTATTATCACCAAGACTATTTTGTGTATGCTACTAAACCAGCTTTACCCCCTGCCTCAGCTTCAAAACTATTTTCAGACTGGTCTAAGCTGGATGGGTTTAATGATATTAAGACTCTGTCAGCTCTTACTCCTGAACTTGATTTACAGACCGTCACAGACGAAGCAGCTAATCCAGTTTTGAAGGTGGGGCAGTTGGGGCCAGGACCTTGGGTAGATTGGGAGATAGAGGCTCAAAACTTTGCAACCACATTCACTTCTAAATCTTCCCACCAGATCCCTCAGGACACTCATTCTTGGTTCTCCATGCCGGTAGGTTCTGCCGGCGGAGTCCCAGCAGCCTTGTTTTCTTTCCTAGCTGCCCCTATGATTAATCTTTGTGAGCTAAAAGACCCCTTCACTACCCCTACCCCTACTCACCTAGACAGAGAATTTAGGCTAAGGGGGAAAGCTTTTCGCCTGTTCTCTCAGTACATAGTGTCTCAACAGGTGGCTAAGTCTTTACTACGGTCCACTCAGGCAATCGCAGACACGGATGCCAGAAGATCGGTTGAATTATCCCGGCGACTGCTCCTCCAGTCGTCAATCCAATCCTTGGGTGACATACGCACCGCCTTGCTTGAGGCGGTACGAGCAAGACAAGATCTCAGAATGTCTTTAGTTCGCAAGCTACCTGATCGCATTGCGAATCAGGTGATCATGTCACCAGTGCTTACTCCCTCTTTAACCTCTGAAGTGCGCATGGGGGTAATTGGAAACGTCCCCCTGTGCTGACGTATTTGAGGTGTTTCCGTCACTAAAATATTCATTGTGCCATTAATAGCATTAATATTTATCCATATGCGCCTATTATGGGTTGATTATAAAGGTATTAACCTGAAACAACAATAAAACGAGTGAAAACAGCGTTTGGATGGTCAAAATCGGAGATATAGCCCGCGAGTTGTATAATGTATGGGTGAGGCAATCTGCTTTCCCGCCAATTTCCCCCAAGGCCACTGAGACACAGTCGATCGATACTCTCTCTCTCTCTCTTGCACTCGCTTGCTATCAGTGATGACCACACCCTCCAATCGGATTTCTAATGTTAGCACGAAAATATACCTCAGAATAAGGGAATAACAGGGAAAATAGGTGATAACTGAAGGAGAGGAGGAAAGTGGGGAAGGAGGGGAGGTAGAGGACTGAGATTTTGCATGGCCCAGGGGCCAAAAAAAAATAAAAAAATAAAAAAAAAAAATATAAAAAAATATTTTTTTTTCGATGTCAAAAGTTGATTTTTATTTTCTCTGACTCTTAAGAGTCTTCCCGCAGTGCGCCGGGGGAACTCTTAAGAGTCTCCCCGCAGCTCCCGGGTTAATGTCCCCTGAAGTGTGGCGAACTGTGTTCAATATGGCACAGGCCGTTAAGCACAGTCCCACTCCAGCTAAGAAACCTGCATTTAACTTCCCCAAACCTAGGCCAACTGCTAAAGCTCAGCCAGGGGGATCTAAACCCTTTCTTCTGCCTAAGTCCTCCCACTCCCCCCAAGGTCAGTACAGGCATAGACAGAGTCGGTTTTCAGGTCAGAGAGGACGCGGCCAGCATAAGCCAGGTCAGGGCCAGTCTTCGGCCAACACCAGCCAGCCGGCAAAGCGTCCAGCACCACCAACCCCACCATCAAAAAACTAAAGTCTCTCTCACTCCCGGTGCCAACCTTAAGGCCGGAGGACCCGAGGGTAGTACAGCCGGCGAACCCTTGTCTGCTAACTGGGTCGTTCCGAACGTGTCACCAAGCATGGCCTTTAAACACTTGGGCACGGATGGTGGCACGCAAGGGCACCACTTGGCAGTGGCTCCGGCGACCTCGCTTACGTCAGCCGACAACGGCGAATTTTGTTTCTTTAGAGGTGGAGTCACTGGTCCAGGAAATGATTGCCAAGAATGTCATCATCCCGGTCCCCCCAAATTACCCTGTATTCACGTCCAAACTATTTTTGGTTCCAAAAAGGGACAGTGTTCAGATGAGGCCGGTCGTAGACCTGTCTTATCTGAACCTTCACATTCACAACGAATCTTTCAGAATGTTAACAGTACACCAAATCAGGCTAACACTTCCGCCGGGAGGTTGGATGTGTTCACTAGACCTGACAGACGCCTATTGGCACGTCTCGGTCAACAAAAGATTTCAAAGGTTTTTGGCCTTACGGATCAGGCACCAAAATTTTGTTTTTCAAAGGATGCCGTTCGGCTTGAACCTAGCACCTCGATTATTCACGAAATTAGTCCGGCAAGCCCTGATACCATTGTTAAAACAGGGGATCAGAGTGTTGTGGTATCTAGACGACTGGCTGGTAGTGGCAGAGACACAACACTTATGCATAAAACATGTCAATATTATTTTAAATCATGTCAAAACTCTAGGCTTCAAGGTAAATCTGGTAAAGTCAAACCTTGTTCCCTCACGAGTAATTCAGTGGATAGGGCTGGTCTGGGACACGGCCGCTCTCACTCTGAGTCAGAGTGTGGACAATCACAACAGGTTTCGCAGGAAACTGTTCATGTTTCTTCACAGTCTGACTACGACACGGAGGGTCTGGGAGTCTCTGGTAGGCTCTCTCAACTGGATTCAACTAACTGTCAAGTTGGGCCGGTTGAAAGTAAAACGATTAATATTGGAAGGCAACAAATATTTCCCGCTCTTACCGGCGGAAAAATTATGGCCCATCCCGAAATTAATCCACACCTTGCTAGCGGTCTGGGCAAAGAGGGAAACGTTGCATTCAATAATGTCATGGACCTCTCCTCCACCAACGGTATGGGTAGACACGGATGCGTCAGGCACAATAGGGTGGGGATTTCAGTCAAATCAGGGGCACCAGGGTCAGGGGCTTTGGTCCCACTTAGAAATCTCTCACATCAATGTCAAAGAATTACTAGTCCCCTTGTATTTCCTTCAGGCTCACGGGCCGGCGTTACAGGGCAAGTCGGTGGCCTTCAGGATGGACAATCTGAATGCAGTTCACTGTATTCAGAAACAAGGATCAACGAGGTCAAGGAGGTTGCTAAACGTGTCGGAAGAGATTTTTACTCTCGCCAACAGACTAGACATTTACATTCACGCATCTTATCTCCCAGGCGTAGCGAACGTCTGGGCAGACGCTCTGTCCCGGAGACAGAACACGACAGTAGAATGGGAGCTCAAGCAACCCATTTTCAACCTAATGATTGCAGAGCTCTCCCATCCACAAGTGGATCTTTTTGCGTCCGAGGAGACTCACAAACTCCCTCTATACCTCACCCGCCGGGCGAAAACGCCGGCAGGGGGGCCAGACGCCCTAGTGACAGACTGGAACAGATGGAGCTCCATCTATCTGTTTCCGCCGCCAGATGCGTCACTAATGTGCCACGTAGTGAACAAACTACGAGATTATCGAGGCTTAGTCTCGCTAATCGCGCCCCTGTGGCCGGCGCAGTTGTGGTACCAGCAATTGAAAACGTGGTGCCCGGACCCGGTGTCGCTCCCGGTCGTGTATTTCCACTTAGACACGATTGGCAACCTAGCGACCTCGCTGACTTTTGCATTATGGACATTCAGGAGGCCAAGTGGCTAGCACCATACGGTAGAGATGTGACCAATAAATTAATCAATCAATATACTCAGTCTACGAAACGACAGTATCACTCACATTGGCAAGCTTTTACTTCCTGGATCATCAGAACGGAACAGAATGTGCCGTCAGTGGCTTTAGTTTTCAATTATTTAAATTATCTGTTTGAGCAGAAACATTTATCTGTGGTAACATTAAAAAATCACTTAACTGCGATTAGAGTGCCCTTTTTAGACCTGACAGGTCTCTCCATACCGGTGGCGGAGGAAACAGGTTTTATGAGAGCTTGTTTTAAACTTCGCCCACCTCCCCGTCAGCTCATGCCTACTTGGTCTCTCGACAAAGCCTTGTCTTTACTTCACTCTCGTCTGTACCATAATACTGCAGACTTTGCATTACTCTTAAAAAAGGCGGTTTTCCTTATGGCTTTGGCCACCGGGAACAGAGTGTCTGAGCTTGCGGCGATGAGCAACACACCTAATTGCCTTAGGTTTGGCAGACTTAATGAATGTATTTACATTGCAGCTTCCCCAGGTTTTGTAGCCAAGAATGAGCACAGTGCACACGTGTTTTCTGAGTTCACGGTGCCGGCGTTAAAAAGGGGTAAGGTGCATCATAATCTATGTCCAGTGCAAGCTCTAACCAAATATTTGAGAGTAGCTCCTCTTAACCCCCAAGGTGCTTTATGGGTAGCAAGTACGGGTAAACGCTTACTTAAACGACGATTAGCCTCTCTTCTGGTCGAAGTCATTAAAGAGAGTAATCCCGGCGTTGTGGGTAGGGCCCACGATTTACGCAAATGGGCAGCTTCTTTACGTTTCCTGAAACATTTTTCAGTAGAAGATATCGCGTCCACTCAGTTGTGGGCGTCTAATCATACGTTTTTGTCTAGATACTTATCAGTTGCTCTAGACAAGCCTTCCTTACCATGTATAGCTTTAAGGCAGAGGGTCTAGGTGGCCCTGCAGTCACTTTTGTGTATTTTCACGAGAAGGGGGGGGGTGCAGTCAGCTGACATAGGACACCCTAGACCCCGCCGGAGTATAAGAGCTGTGATACAATTTAAGGTTAATGTGATATGAAAATTTCTCAGCGAGAAATTGTGCTAGTACAATGTTAGTACAAAACAACGGTGTTGTTATAGTAGTTTTAGCTGCGAAAGCAATCTAATATTAAATAGTGGAGATCCTTTGCAATTTACCTCCACGATTATTTTGGGGTTTATTATGTGCACATATAAACTTATAACTTGTTATTTTTGTCACCACTCGTTGAGTGGGGTGCCTTTGTACCTGCAGATCTGTGTTCAGAATCTTCAGGGTTACCCATTTTTTGTCAGACAGGCTTCTTTGAAGCACGCACCTGCCTGAACCCCTTTTTCTTGTATTTTTGGCCTACGCCACATTTAAATATATTTTCAAAAGTAAGAATACTATGTGGTTGTTTTTTATTATCTGCTTTTATAGAGTTATGATATGATTACGAATGTCCCCCTCCAGTCTTAGAAATCAGGCATGTTCGTCAATGATGGAGGGGCCACTAATAAATTATAGGTTTGACTCCTGTAAGGAGATAAAGAAAACCTAATATTTAGTAGTGGCCCCGTAATCATTGACGACTGGGGCCCTCCCGACCGTCCCCTTCCCATTCGTTGATGTATTAAGGATTTTGGTTTACTTGATATGTCAGTGAAGGAGGAATGACGCCTGAATCAGCGTCTGGTCAGAAATCCACACAAGTACATCCACGATATGATGGAAAGCTTATTAGATAGTTATTCTTATTTTCTTTTTGTTTTTATTTTTTACGAAGTTTTTTCGTAGTGAGAACCCAATTCATAATGACTGAAGCCATGAGAGAGGTCGCGTGCGCTCATGATGAAGGCTCCTCAGTTTTTAAATGCTCTGCGCGGTAGATTCAAACTACGGCGGATTAGTGTTTGAAGAGGATGCCTTATGTAATAGGCATGTTCGTCAATGATTACGGGGCCACTACTAAATATTAGGTTTTCTTTATCTCCTTACAGGAGTCAAACCTATAGTATGTTCTTCCATCCGAGAAGTAATATGTTCACCCCCTTAAAATACCTTGTCTTGCCAGACTAAGTTTCTGAAGACCAACCGCCCCCATAAATCTATGTATGTTCTTCCATCCGAGAAGTAGTATGTTAAAACCCCATGTCCTAATTGATAAGAAACTATGATACCCACGGGTACACCAGTGTATATATAACCATTATTCCTGTAAGACCTAGACAGAAATGACTGAAGATGTTAGCCACCATGCAGTAACTTTAATTCTTACCCCAACCAGAGATTGTATATACCACCCTCTGTTACCATTGTCTCGACGCATTTTCACCACGAAATAATACCGAAGTTAACCCTACGAACTGTCGTTTTCTTTGGTGTATATATCATAGAAAACGCAGTTTCCAGGAACAACTAGATTAGCAAGAAATAGTGTCAGATTAACAGTATCCATAACCATCGTATTGACGAGTAATAATACACCATGTTTTTCCCTACTTTGATCCACAGTCAAGCACACACCTACAGTTAACCTCCTCTTCCCCCCAGCCCCACAGTCCACATGATTCTATCCTTTCCAGACTCATATAGTAGTAGGGGTAGGCAGCCTCGCCCAGGGAAGTACTACCGCCAAGGTTACGGGAGACTCGGGGAATAACCTGAATTCCATTTTCTCTCCCAGGCCATGGTAGCTGGATACATATCTTTCTGCCTCACACATCAGGGGTATCAGGAAAACCCTCTTTATATAACATGCACATCCAACTTCACGACATTGCCCTACATCGCTATCCTCTATCCATAAAACACTACTCTTCCCACTACATATCATACATGTAACACCATACACTTACCTTACAAATATGGCAGTACAATTGTTAAGAGCAAACCTGGTGGTCCCTCGGATATCCACCCCCGGCAGGGTTGGGTCATTGACACAGGGCCCTCCCGGTCGTAATCATGCGACTGTGTCAAGAGCATTGCAACGTCCCAAAGCTGCTCGTCGGTGCAGCTTTTCACTTCACTCTAACATCAATTCTGTACACCAATTTCTTCAAGCAGAATCCCCTACTCTCCTTTTTTTGACAGAGACTCAAGGAACATCCACATCTGACACGTCTAGATTTAATTTTCCAGGTTATCAACTGCTCCAAAATTTCAGACCTAAAGGAGGTGTATGTTGCTTCGCAAAATCTGAAATTGCCCTGGAGGAGGTTACTAGTTTCAATTGTCCCTATTTTGATTATTCTATATACAAATTAATTTCTGCTGGTAAATTTAAATACATATGTTGCATCTACCGTTCCCCAAATACTCCTCCAGAGCAGTCTTTTTGATTCTCTGTCCTCACAACTCAGTGTCCTCAACTTAAATGCTTCTTCTGAAATCACTGTGTTGGGTGATTTTAATGTCCATAATGTTGAATGGCTCACTCATTCAGCCAGGACTGATGATGCTGGTCTTGAATGTGAGCTATTTGCAGACTCATTTAATCTCACTCAACTAGTCAACCAACCCACCCGTGTACCAGATAATCCTAATCATAATTCCCACCTACTGGACTTATTTTTAACAACCAATTCAGAAAATTATGATGTTACAGTGAGGTCCCGCTTGGATCTTCTGATCACTGTCTGATACAGGCCACCTGTCTATCACCTACCACACCTTCCCACTCTGAACCTGTTTTGGTGACTAAATGGCATTACGATAGGGCAGACTGGGAGGGTCTTCAAGGTTTCTTTATTGATATTCCCTGGATCTCTTTCTTTTCTAATGATGCACACTCCACCTTGAGCCACATACAAGATTTTATAAAAATTGGAATGGAAACTTTTATTCCTCATCAAAAGTACAGTAAAAGATCTAATTCACCTAAATGGTTTGACCATAATTGTGCTAGAGTAACTGAACAAAAAGCAATAGCCTACAATGCATACACAAGATCAAAAACACACAAAGCCTTTAATTACTTTAGAAACATCAGAAATCATGCCAAAACTGTATTAAACCTAACTAAATCAAACTTTCTCCACAAGCAGGCAAATAAACTTCTAAATAATCCAAATGATAACAAAATATTTTGGTCTACTCTTAACTCATTCAAATCCAACTTCACTACTGCTTCATCCATTCCACCATTAAAATCTCCGACTGGCAATCTTGTAAGTGACCCACGAGGTAAAGCTAACCTTCTTGCGGATATTTTCTCCACCAACTCAACCTTAGATGAAATAAATCAAGATGTCCCTGTACTTAATTTTAATTCGCCTGAAATTCCCTCACTTAAGATCCACACCAGACATGTCAAAACTATTTTGCAGAATCTCTCAGTAGATAAGGCTCCTGGTCCAGATGAAATTCCTCCAATAGTACTTAAGAATTGCTCCTTGGTGCTCGCTCCTGTATTGGCAAAATTTTTCCGTCTGTGTACTCATACCTCATGCTTCCCAGTACCCTGGAAAGAAGCAAACATCCATCCAGTTCCTAAAAAAGGTGCCTCTTCAGATCCATCAAACTACAGACCAATAGCTATAACTTCCACTCTTGGTAAAGTCTTTGAAATTATATTAAATAATCACATAATTAAGCATCTTGAGAATAATAAATTAATCAGCGATAGGCAATATGGTTTTAGACGATATCAATCAACTGCAGACATTCTTTGCCTTCTTACGCATCAAATCAACCAAGCTACAGGCCAACATGGTGAAACACATACAATAGCACTGGATATATCAAAGGCATTTGATAGAGTCTGGCATCAATCCTTATTGTCAAAGATGTCACACTATGGCCTTGCATCATTAGTTCCACTAATTTCTTCTTATCTTCATAACAGAAAAATATGTGTAATGGTAGATGGCCTTTATTCTCAATTTCACTCAATAAATGCTGGTGTTCCCCAGGGATCAGTTTTGGCCCCAACTCTGTTCCTCATTCATATCAATGATCTCATATCTACCACTCATAATCCAATACATTCCTACACAGATGACTCAACACTCCACAGTTCCTTCACATTTACCAATTCTTTCACCCAACCCGATCTTATAAATTCAAAAATAAACACTGCAATTTCTCTGAACCAGGACCTTTCTAGAATTAATGAATGGGGACAAAAGAATCTAGTTTCCTTTAATGCACAGAAAACCAAGTACATTCAATTTTCTAACCGACAGAATCTCACTGACTTCCATATATTTTTTAATTATGTAAATATTCCCACTTCCCCTAGTATTGACATTCTCGGTGTAACATTAACTACTAACTTGAGCTGGACAAATTATGTTAGAAGCATTGCTAAGAATGCCTCTAAAAAACTGGGACTCCTGTACAGAGTTCGAGAATTCTTCACTGACGAGCAGTTGGCCGTAATATATAAAAGTCATGTGCGTTCTCAGATGGATTACTGTTCACCTCTGTGGGGTGGAAGTGGAGTGGTTGCATTGAGGCAGTTGGACAAAATTCAAAATAAAGCTATTAGATTAATCAATAACCCTGCAATCACACAAGACCTTCCTACATTATCCATACGAAGAAACGTTGCATCCCTTGCATTATTCTACAGATATTTTCACAGCAATTGTTCCGAGGAACTTGCTTCAATTGTGCCGCCTCTCCACATCTTTCCCCGTAGAACTAGGGCAGCTGAGAGCGTCCATGAATTTACACTTTCTCCTCCACAATGCAGAACTTCTGCTTATCAGAATTCATTTATCCCCAGAGCTACTACTCTTTGGAATTCACTTCCCTCGAATTGCTTTCCACAAACTTACAATCTACAAATGTTTAAATCCAGTTGTTACAAACATTTTATGAATGGAGGATGCCTTTAGGCACATGGACCTTTTTGTTTTATCTGTGTTTTTCCTTCCTCCGTGCATTGTCTCTTAAAAAAATATATATATATATATATACCACCCCGTATTGTTCATCCCCCGGTAGCATTTGGCTAACATACTTTCCCTGTCATTAACCCCCAAACTCCAATATCAACTGTAGTCTAATGCCACCCCTACGCCCGGAGACCTTAGGGTCAAACTTCCACGTAGCCCCCTGAACCCTCTCCCTCTCATTAATCCCCCACACTCCTCGACTCCTTTCCGACCTAGCCTCTCCACCATACCTCCTGAATATCCTTGATTTTTCCGTTGCTAACATTCTCCAACCTTTTATATATATACTCCTATCCAGCCTACCTTTCCTTAGTAGGACGGAACATCATTAGAACTTTACTAACCCTTTGCATGCCATCTATTCCCTCACAACCCATTCACAACCCTGTACCAAATTATCGTCAGTGCGAGGCTAGCCGCCTCGCCAGTGACTAACTTCTATTGCCATACTTCCAGATAAATGTGGCAGAGTTAGCAACCCAGTCTCCACCACATCCAGCAAACCATGCAATTAACAACCCAACCGATTAAACCAGCTAGTCAAGGCACCTTCGGTTTTGGTATTACGAACACCCACATCTGTCTCATAAACAGAGGGTTATTACAAACACTTGTGATATGGCAAGCCCCTAGCCACAGCCGCCGGACGACCATCACAGAGAGAGGGCGTGCACCTCCCCTTTTTTACCCACCCGAGGAGGGAGACCCCCACCCCTGCGGAGGTATACCTGACCCCTGTTTTGACTTCCGGGTCATTGCCAGGTAGCACAGGAATTCTTCCTATCAATGAACTAACCATGCATGACTAACCCCTTTACTAACCTCTATTAACCCACAATAACCCATTCACCTTTCTTGCATACTCGGATAATCAAATTAGCACCTTAGCTATACCATAGAATGAAGACTGAGCAATATAAGAGAGACGCTCCTATCACAGCTGTCCCAGTCCTCCTCGCAAAGTAGATCCAGTCTCCCTCCCCTCAATACTTCCAGTATAGCCAAAATAGTATTTCTTACTAAGGCTCAGTTATATCACATTATGAAGGCTCCCTATAGCTATGTGCCACAACAGTAATCACCACCTTACCTAGTCCCCGTATCTATTGAGAGCTCAAATAATTCCATAAGACTCGAGATCCCTATGGCCTACAGGGTCCAAAACCGAGCCTATAAACCCAGCTCCAGCCCCCAGTAAAATCAGTTGAAAGATAGACACCAACCAGTGGCTGGCCCCCTTAAGTTGACCTCTAGCTCTGCCCTTGTGTTGTTCCTGAGATTTGAGTTCCAGAGCCGGCAGACTCCGTGGCAGATTTGAGATAGAAGCATCTGTCCACGTACAAGAAATCTACGTGCACCTTATAACCTTTACACACCAGTGGGTATATAAGCGTGTAGCCAGCAACGATCGCCAAAAGATCCGTCTTGAGAACTTCCTACATATGGACCCCCTGGACGGCCGCGGAACCAGTCGTTAGCCCCCAACATCACGGACGCAAGATAACCAGGACCAGACCAACCAAATACTACCCAAGATTCACTTTATTAGTACTACCGTGTTACAGTACTAATTAGAGACTCACTTATTAATCTTTCTATGAAGTGGCTATATCTTTGCCCCAGTATAATTCATATATAACCATTCTATTGGGAAGTGCTAAGCGTATCAGTGTTCATTAATTAACAGGCGACATTAACTCTCGTAATTACCCCTATTCAAATATTATTACATAGAAGTAAAACCCTAGTGATATCTAACGTTCGCCCACTGATTTGTGTTCTACGTATTTCTGCTATAAGAATATAAAACTTAGATCAGTACCCCCTTGAGGTTACTAGAATTCCTGTGCTCTAAAAATACGCGTGTCTAATTCTAGTCTGTGAACTTCTACTTGCGCACCAGAACTGCCAGTAATAAATCTAATTAGTGAAATTGAATCTATAAGTAACATTGATGTCTTCCAGTATATAAACTTGCGAACCAAGCCAGTGATCAGAAGAGTAGACCTGAACGTTGGAAGTGGGAGACTAGGCTCCATCCAAATCCACTAATGCTAGTTGTTCATTTCTATCATTTGTCTTGTACGAGTATTCATACCTTCTTATGCTTCCTATTAACCATCTTCAATAAACGTGATCGTGTGTCTTGTTACCGTGTGTTTATTTTGTGTTCTCTATTCCTCATACCTTGTATTGTGCATGCAGACTTATATACCCAGTCAGTTAGAACTCACATTACCCAAGTTAAACCTGTAGATAAACAGGGCATAACACTAATATTTAGTAGTGGCCCCGTAATCATTGACGACTGGGGCCCTCCCGACCATCCCCTTCCCATTCGTTGATGTATTAAGGATTTTGGTATACTTGATATGTCAGTGAAGGTGGAATAATGCGCTAGTCAGCGTCTGGTCCAAGAATCCACAGAAGTACATCCACGGAATATGGAAAGCTTATGAATAGTTATTCTTATTTTATTTTTATTTTTTATTTGTTACGAAAAAATTTCGTAGTGAGAACCCAATCATAAAGACGTGAGTGATATTTATTAGTGGCCCCTCCATCATTGACGAACATGCCTATTACATAAGGCACCCTCTTCAAACACTCATCCGCCGTAGTTTGAATCTACCGCGCAAACCATTTAAAATTTGAGGAGCCTTCATCATGAGCGCACGCGACCTCACTCATAGCTTCAGTCATTATGAATTGGGTTCTCACTACGAAAAAACTTCGTAAAAAATAAAAACAAAAAGAAAATAAGAATAACTATTCAATAAGCTTTCCATAATATCGTGGATGTACTTGTGTGGATCTTTGACCAGACGCTGACTCAGGCGTCATTCTTCCTTCTCTGCTCTGCGCTCAGCCTGCCCGGACGTGTCTCCCCACGCTCCGCTGGTTCCGCATTTGTTGCGTCCCTAGTGAGTTTTTTCTCATTTGTTTACTCCGGGATGTATCGAGTAAGGTTAGAATATGCGTAGCAGGAGTGTCCTGGGCTGGTTGCCCGCAGTGCAGTGTATTTTGGGTCGTGTGTTTCGGGCATCTATTTCGGATGTACCCTCGTGGTCCTGTTGTGGACTTGTGAACTTTTTCACAGTTAGCTAGCTTTGTGATGCAGGCGGCTTTCATTACGCGTTATTATTGCTTCCTTTTATCTTTCTGATGAGGTAGCTTATTTTTGCTGACGTTCCCAGCGTATTTTTCTTCACTTAGTGAAGTTTTTTCTGGGTCCCGAGTCAGTTCTTCCCTTTGCCGGAAGTGTTTGCTACAGTGGTGTGTTGACGGTGGTTCCTGTTGTGATATAATTCAGTGCTTTTTGTTTATATTACGACATGTTTACTTTTATGTCCATCTGCCTAGGCCTAGCCAGCCTCTCGTAGCTTTGCCACATATACAGTACAAGTGTTATTGATTTATGTTATAAATATGTACTACTGTGTCATGTGTGTCCTGGTTTAGTTGTGTATTGGCTAATTCCACGGACTATTTATGTGTCCTGGTTTAGTTGTGTATTGGCTAATTCCTCGGACTATGTTGGGCCCGGCGTTAGTTGTGTTTTGGCTACGCCTCGGTCCTGTTTTGCGTTCAGATGGTATCTGGACGGGGTGGGTTATTTCCGGCGGGTTTTTCTCGGTTACACCATGAAAAACCCGGCTGGTTGCCGAGTTTCAGCCACGCGTGGTTTAAAAACAGGCTTGTTTCCCCGGCGAGTGGGTGTCTGTGGCTCCCCAGGACTGCGTCTCTGTGGTGCCTGTTTCAGGCCCATTATGAATCCTGGCGGGATGGCTGTACCCATCTAACAGTGTTCATATGGACACGTGTTTGTAGTTTTTTCGGTTTTGCAAAGCCAATAAAGAACCTAAGCTGTTGTTGTTTTTCCTCCCCGGTGATCTTTTACAAAGAAGTGGGGATAGGATTGGTTGGGGTTAACTTTAAATCACCCGGCGGGTTCAACCTGGAAGAGTGGGATGAACGAATTTACAATAGAAATTCAGTTTAGTTGACCAGACTTTGAGGGATGCATTGTGTATCACCTTCAACATACGGCGAATTAAGGCACAATTGGGGTTAACGTTTTTAAACTATTATTCACACCCGGCGGGTGCTCCCTGGAAGGGTGGGAATAACGAATTTTCAATTCAGTTAGTTAACCAGACAATTGAGGGATACGTTTTGTATCGCCGCCTTCAGCTTAAGGCGTAATTGGGGTTAACAGTTTTTAAACTAATATTCACTCCCGGCGGATGCTCCCTGGAAGGGTGGGAATAACGAATTTACAATTCCGTTAGTTAACCAGACAATTGAGGGATACGTTTTGTATCGCCGCCTTCAGCATACGGCGATCTAAAAAGATACTTCGGGAGAAGTTAGGTCTCGTATATGTGTCAGGCTTCCCAGTTTTTGATCTACGAGGTGATTCGGGGGCCGGCGTATTTTTTAGGGGGTTTTTCCAAAAATTGAATCTGGAAACAAACACCACTGGAAAGACTAAAATCAATTATAAACGCCATGCGGGTCTTTATATTATGTCAGAGGGTATTCATAAATCTTTTTGGACAAGTTAAGATAATTTGAAATCTTTTACTTAGGAACCCCACCGCGTAGCGAGCCATAGTCGTTGTGGATTGCGTCTCGTTACCCGGCGGGTTATTTAACACGTGTGTGCCGACATGTTGGATTAACCTTATGAGCATTAATTCCTGGAAATTTTCTTTTTTTCCAGAGCTGGGTCCCGGCGGGTCTATACAGAACCTGGAGTAAGTTTCCCACCAGTCTCTGTCATGGCTACCTTTGCCCCGGTTTTTGCTTTATGCATTACGCCCTCCTGTTCAGGTATCCCTATTTTTGCGCACACCCTTTGTATAAAATGTGTTAAATGTCTAGACCGCTCAAGGGTTCTGTGGGTGATGCGAAACTGTACCTTTTGCTCTCAACTCAGTTTAAAAGTCTTACAAGACAATGACAAGACCGCGGCGGTCGCCTTACGGGAGGTCAGGCAGCAGATGACCGCTTATACTACTATTGTGGCTCATAAGTCACTTCAATGCGATAACGTCCAGTTATGGGATAAGTTACTAGTTGAGCACCCTCCCCTTAAACGTCCCTCTAGAGTAACTGTTCGTAAACCAACAGAGACTGGACAGGGTTCTATACTTGCTCCAGCCCCAGGCACAGCTAAGCGACAGCGAGAACCGACGCCCCCGGTGGCAGCCTCCTCGTCCCGGGCGAGATCTAAGTCCAGGTCCCCGCTTAGGCAGCAGCCGCCGAGTCTCTCTTCTTCACCAACGAGCAAGAAGAGTAATTAGACAGAGGGGTCAACAAGTGAATATAGCGAGAAATCCTCTAAACCCAAGAGCAGTTCGCGGTCGCACCGTAGCCACAAATCTTCCCGGAAGGACTCACATGATCGAAAGGCCTCCCGGCGTTCACCGGAGTCTAGTGCCTCTCGTCATACCTTTACCCCCGACAGAGCTAGTGTGCAATCTCATAGGGAGAATTTAGTACCAGTACCAAAAGATAGTTTACCTCTTAGTATTTTAACTCTAGATTTGGAGAGTTCAGTGGACAGTGATCGTCCACTGGCAGAGTCAAGTGGGAACTCCATAATTGAGGGTATGTCAGACTCCCAAGGGAGTGCAGGCCAAGGCTTGGGTGTTTGGCGATTTTCTCAACCTATGGCTAGAACTACACAAACAGTGGCTGATGTCCACCGGGACGCGGCGATCCCATCATCTATTCCTGACTTGTCTTTACAACAAGATGAGACTCCGGCTTCGGCGGAATCCTCTCGTGGTGAGCCGGATGACAAAGACGATGTATCTATTATCTCATACATGGAAGTGCAGGAGTCAGGGTCAGTTTTAGACGCCGCACAAGATCGTAATGATTCACCTTTGAGTTCATCATCGAATAAATTTGTCACAGCAGAGGAAATAGATGGGCTGCTAGTTAATGCTCTCACTAAATTTTTTGCCCAACAGCCGGAGACTCCTACAGTAGACCCGGGAGCTCCTATGACAGGTTTTAACGTCCGGCCTCTGATGACTTCTATTGCTTTGACTCAGATCCCTCACCCTCCCTCTATATCACCATCGGTGGTCACTAGGCCTGCTACGGTGGCACTGACTACTTCGAATGTAAGGGTTATAACGGATGTCAATCCACCCCCTTTAGATAAAGCACCTATGAGAAAGGTAGCTATGCCCTTACTGTATGGCCCAGATGAGTCATGGGTTCACTTGATCCCCACTAATCCAGAGGTCGCTCAACCTACCTTGTCAGGGGAACTTCCGGTGCCACGTGAGTGGGTAATACAAGGCAATAAATCTAAAAAATTAAGGGCCTTGGATACTTTGGGGAATGTACTAGATGTTAATGTTAAGGCCATTCCTAATTATTATCACCAGGACTATTTTGTTTATACTGCTAAACCTTCCCTGCCCCCTGCCTCAGCTTCGAAACTGTTTTCTGACTGGTCCAAGCACGATGGTTTTAATGACATAAAGACACTGTCAACCCTCACACCAGAACTTGATTTGCAAACTGTCACAGACTCAGCCGCTAATCTAGTCTTGAAGGTGGGGCAGTTGGGTCCGGGACCTTGGGTGGATTGGGAGACGGAGGCTCAGAACTTTGCGACCACCTTCACCTCAAAAACTTCCCACCAGATCCCTCAGGATAGTCATTCTTGGTTTTCAATGCCAGTGTGTTCTGCCGGCGGAGTCCCTTCGGCTTTGTTTGATTTCTTAGCTGCCCCCAAAATCAATTTATGTGAACTCAAGAATCCTTTCACTACCCCTACCCCTACTCACCTAGACCGAGAATTTAGGCTACGGGGGAAAGCATTTAGACTGTTCTCACAGTACATTGTGACGCAACAGGTGGCTAAATCGATGCTCCGGTCCACTCAGGCAATCGCAGACGCGGATGCTAGAAGATCGGTTGAACTGTCTGGGCGACTGCTCCTTCAGTCGTCAATTCAGTCATTGGGTGACATACGCACAGCCTTGCTTGAGGCGGTGCGAGCACGACAAGACCTCAGGATGTCCTTAGTACGGAGGCTTCCTGATCGTATTGCGAATCAGGTGGTCATGTCACCAGTGCTCACTCCCTCTTTAATGTCCCCTGAGGTGTGGAGAACCATTTTTAATATGGCTCAGGCCTTTAAACATAGTCCCGCCCCTTCTAGGAAACCTGCCTTTAACTTCCCCAAACCCAAGCCAGTCGCAAAAGCACAGCCGGGGGGATCTAAGCCCTTTCATCTACCTAAGTCCTCCTCCACTCAAGGTCAGTACAGGTACAAACAGGGTAAGTTTACAGGTCAGAAAGGACAAGGCTATAATAAACCAGGTCAGGGCACGTCTTCGGCCAACGCCAGCCAGCCGGCGAAGCGTCCACCACCACCACCTCCACCACCATAAAAATCTAATGTCTCTCTCATTCCCGGGGCCGGTCTTACAGCGGGTGGATCCGAGGGTAGTACAGCCGGAGAACCCTTGTCTGCTAACTGGGTCATTCCGAACGTGTCACCAAGCATGGCCGTTAAACACTTGGGCAAGGATGGTGGCACACAAAGGCATCACTTGGCAGTGGCTCCGGCGACCTCGTTTACGTCAGCCGACAACGGCGAATCTAGTTTCTTTAGAGGTGGAGTCACTGGTCACGGAAATGATGGCCAAGAATGTCATCATCCCGGTCCCTCAAAATTACCCAGTCTTCACATCCAAGCTATTTTTGGTTCCCAAAATGGACAGTGTTCAGATGAGACCCGTCGTAGACCTGTCGTATCTGAACCTTCACATTCACAACGAGTCATTCAGGATGTTAACAGTGCACCAAATCAGGCTAACACTTCCGCCAGGAGGTTGGATGTGTTCCTTAGACCTGACAGACGCTTATTGGCACGTCTCGGTAAACAAAAGATTTCAAAGATTTCTGGCCTTACGGATCAGGGATAAACTTATGTTTTTCAGAGGATGCCATTCGGTTTGAACCTGGCACCTCGCTTATTCACGAAATTAGTCCGGCAAGCACTGATGCCATTGTTACAACAAGGGATCAGGATTTTATGGTACCTAGACGACTGGCTGGTGGTGGCACAGACAGAGCAAGTATGCATAAATCATATCAACATAACATTAAAACATGTCAAAACTCTAGGGTTCAAGGTAAATCTGGTAAAGTCAAATCTTGTTCCCTCACGAGTAGTTCAGTGGATAGGGCTGGTCTATCAGAGTGAGAACTGAGCGATCTCTGCCATACCCATAGCTTACTCTGACTGTTCCTTTTACTTATATATTTTCTAGATCTCAAGTGACGGCGTCTCTTGTGTGGATTGACCTCCTAATCTACCAAGATTGGAAGCCAAAGCGTCACATCTTTCCTTTGCCCCTCAACTTTCTCTTCATAATTGCTGAGGGGCACAGGGCCCTGGGTGGGGCTTTGGTTTCCGCACCCTCCTCAGATCCCCGCCATGGAGTGGCTTCGGTCACCCAGGCTTTATTGTGGTCGGCAGGGAGGGTTCTGTGGGGGCGCTCGGTTATGGCCTTGGCCTTGCTCGGGGCCTTGGGGCTGTTCGGCCAGGCAGCTTGGGGAAAAACAACAACAACAACAACAGCTGCTCTCACTCTGAGTCAGAGTGTGGACAATCGGAACAGATTTCGCAGGAAACTGTTCAGGTTCCTTCACAGTCTGACTACGACACACAGAATCTGGGAGTCTCTGGTCGGCTCTCTCAACTGGATTCAACTAACGGTAATGTTGGGCCGGTTGAAAGTGAAGCGTTTAATATTGGAGGGCAACAGATATTTTCCGCTATTGCCGGCGAAAAAATTATGGCCCATACCAAAATTAATCCACAACTTACTAGCGGTCTGGGCGAAGAGGGAAATGTTGCACTCGGTAATGTCATGGACCTCTCCTCCGCCGACGGTATGGGTAGACACGGATGCGTCAGGAACGATAGGTTGGGGTTTTCAGTCAAACCAAGGGCTTTGGTCCCATTTAGAAATCTCCCACATCAATGTCAAGGAATTACTAGTCCCCTTATATTTCCTTCAGGCTCACGGCTCTACTTTACGGGGCAAGTCGGTGGCCTTCAGAATGGACAATCTGAATGCGGTTCACTGTATTCAGAAACAAGGGTCAACGAGATCTCGGAAGTTGCTAAACGTGTCAGAAGAGATTTTTACTCTAGCCAACAGGCTGGACATTCATCTTCATGCATCTTATCTCCCAGGCGTAGCAAACGTCTGGGCAGACGCTCTGCCTCGGAGACAGAGCACAACAGTAGAATGGGCGCTCAAGCAACCCATTTTCAACCAAATGATTGCAGAGCTTTACCATCCACAAGTGGATCTGTTCGCGTCCAAGGAGACTCACAAACTCCCACTATATCTCACCCGCCGGACGATAACGCCGGCAGGGGGGCCAGACGCCCTGGTGACAGACTGGAACAGGTGGAGTTCCATCTATCTGTTTCCGCCGCCAGACGCGTCTCTAATGTGCCATGTAGTAAACGAACTACGAGATTATCGGGGCTTAGTCTCGATAATCGCGCCCCTGTGGCCGGCGCAGTTGTGGTACCAGCAATTGAAAACGTGGTGCCCAGACCCGGTGTCGCTCCCGGTCGGGTTTTTCCACTTAGACACGATTGGCAACCTAGCGACCTCGCTGACTTTTGCATTATGGACATTCAGGAGGCCAAGTGGCTAGCACCGTATGGTAGAGAGGTGACCAATAAATTATTGAATCAATATACTCAGTCTACAAAACGACAGTACCAATCGCATTGGCAAGCCTTTACTTCTTTAGTTTTTAATTATTTAAATTATCTGTTTGAGCAGAAACGTTTATCTGTGGTAACGTTAAAAAATCACTTAACAGCAATTAGAATACCATTTTGGGACCTTACCGGTCTCTCAATACCAGTTGCAGAGGAAACAGGTTTTATGAGGGCATGTTTTAAACTCCGTCCACCTCCCCGTCAGCTCATGCCTACTTGGTCTCTGGACAAAGCATTGTCATTACTTCACTCCCGTCTGTACCAAAATACTGCAGATTTTACATTACTCTTTAAAAAGGCGGTATTCCTTTTGGCTTTGGCCACAGGGAACAGAGTGTCAGAGCTGGCGGCGATGAGCAACACACCTAATTGCCTCAGGTTTGGTAGGCTTAATGATTGTATTCACATTGCACCTTCCCCAGGGTTTGTAGCCAAGAATGAGCACAGTGCACATGTGTTTTCTGAGTTCACTGTGCCGGCGTTGAAAAGGGGAAAGGTGCACCATAATTTATGTCCAGTGCAAGCTCTAACCAAATATTTGAGGGTAGCTCCTCTAAACCCCCAGGGTGCTTTATGGGTGGCAAGTACGGGTAAGCGCTTACTGAAGCGTAGATTGGCTTCTCTTTTGGTCGAGGTCATTAAAGAGAGTAATCCCGGCGTTGTGGGTAGGGCCCACGATTTACGCAAATGGGCAGCCTCTTTGCGTTTCCTTAAGAATTTTTCTGTGGAAGATATTACGTCCACGCATTTGTGGGCCTCTAATCATACGTTTTTGACTCGGTACCTGTCAGTAGCTCTAGACAAACCTTCCTTGCCATGTATAGCTTTAAGGCAGAGGGTCTAGGTGGCCCTTAAGTCACTTTTTGTTTTAATTTCAAGGAAAGGGGGTGGGGGGGTGCAGTCAGTGTAACTAATTAGGACACCCTAGACCCCGCCGGAGTATAAAGAGCTGTGATACGAGTATGAGTAATGTGATATGAAAATTTCTCTGTTCTATTCAGGGCGGGAAATTGTGCTAGTACAATGTTAGTACAAACAACAGTGTTGTTATAATAGTTTTGGCTGTAAAAGCAATTTAGATTTAAGCATTGGATATATTTTGCAAAATATTTCCACGAGTATTATGGGGTTATATGTGCACATGTAAATTATAAGTTTTTATTTTTCACCACTTATGTTGAGTGGGGTGCCTTTTTAACTTACAGATCTGTTCGCAGTCTCAAGAGTTAACCTTTTGTATCAAGCAGGCTTCTTTGAAGCACGCCCCTGCTTGACCCCCTTTTGTATATATGTGCTGCGCCATTAAATATAGTTTTCAAAGTAAGAATACTATGTGGTTGTTTGATTATCTGCTTTTCTAGAGTTATGATATGATTACGAATGTCCCCCTCCAGTCTTAGAAATCAGGCATGTTCGTCAATGATGGAGGGGCCACTAATAAATTATAGGTTTGACTCCTGTAAGGAGATAAAGAAAACCTAATATTTAGTAGTGGCCCCGTAATCATTGACGACTGGGGCCCTCCCGACCATCCCCTTCCCATTCGTTGATGTATTAAGGATTTTGGTTTACTTGATATGTCAGTGAAGGAAGAATGACGCCTGAGTCAGCGTCTGGTCAAAGATCCACACAAGTACATCCACGATATTATGGAAAGCTTATTGAATAGTTATTCTTATTTTCTTTTTGTTTTTATTTTTTACAAAGTTTTTTCGTAGTGAGAACCCAATTCATAATAACTGAAGCCATGAGTGAGGTCGCGTGCGCTCATGATGAAGGCTCCTCAAATTTTAAATGCTCTGCGCGGTAGATTCAAACTACGGCGGATGAGTGTTTGAAGAGGGTGCCTTATGTAATAGGCATGTTCGTCAATGATTACGGGGCCACTACTAAATATTAGGTTTTCTTTATCTCCTTACAGGAGTCAAACCTATATTAGCGTGTGCTTATGATGAAGGTTCCTCTGAGCTCTGCGGCGGTAGTTTCAAACTGCGCTTATGGGCGTTTGAAGAGGTAGCCTTATGTAATAGGCATAATCGTCAATGATTACGGGGCCACTACTAAATATTAGGTTTTCTTTATCTCCTTGCAGGAGTCAAACCTATAAATTTAGGGGCCCCAAAAAAGTCAAAAATATGTTGTGGGATCCCTTCCGCCTTGCCTACCGGCATAGAGAACCAATGATTGTCCTCTTGCGGGAGCTGATGACTGCTCTTATTTGTGATAGTGCTGGCAAACAGCTGGGCCTCTTGTCCCCATGCCGCCCACGGCCCTGACTCCCCCCCCCCCTTGAATATGAACGACTGATGTACCAGCATAGTCCCTGAAGGGTATTGAATTAAACTCTGGGGTCATACCCTGTAATAGTTTCATATCGTTAAACCCATCTGACTTCGTCCAATCTGAAAAGAGTTTCCCCGAGGAAGTGGGAGGCAAGGCAGGGGATGGCATGTAGACAAAGTAGTCAGGATTATAAATGGTGGGAATAGCTTTCACAATAACATCAAGTACCTCACCGGATTGGTTCTTGGCCCTTAGTTTCTTAGCCTCACTCGCCTCTATTACACAATGATCCAGAACAGGGGACTCACCTGTAACTGTGGGCTGTGCGACCTCTGGGCAGTTAGGCTTAATTATTATGTTCTCTCCACTAACCAACTTTACTCACCAATTACTAACCAATAGTAATTAATGGGGCGCTTAACCCTAAGGAAGGCCTCTCGATAAACTACTACTGAACCAGAATTAATTATTATGTTCTCTCCACTAACCAACTTTACTCCTAAACTCGATTATGAAATTAACAAACACATGTGGCAGTCCGGGGATTCGAACCCAGGATGCTCACACCGAAAATCAACACACTTATGCATTGCACCACGAAGACAGTTAAAGAATGCTGCACAAGCCTACGATTTATTATGCAGTTTCAAATCCTGCATACCAATCTTAGCATGTACAAACATTCCAACTGCGCTATCAGAGGCTATGCATATATGAATGGAAATAGTAATTAATGGGGCGCTTAACTCTAAGGAAGGCCTCTCGATAAACTACTACTGAACCAGAATTAATTATTGTTTTCTCTCCACTAACCAACTTTACTCCTAAAATCGATTAATGAAATTAACCCGGGAGCTGCGGGGAGACTCTTAAGAGTTCCCCCGGCGCACTGCGGGGAGACTCTTAAGAGTCAGAGAAAAAAAAAATCAACTTTTGACATCGAAAAAAAAAAAAAAAAAAAAAAAAAAAAAAAAAAAAAAAATTTTGGCCCCTGGGCCATGCAAAATCTCAGTCCTCTACCTCCCCTCCTTCCCCACTTTCCTCCTCTCCTTCAGTTATCACCTATTTTCCCTGTTATTCCCTTATTCTGAGGTATATTTTCGTGCTAACATTAGAAATCCGATTGGAGGGTGTGGTCATCACTGATAGCAAGCGAGTGCAAGAGAGAGAGAGAGAGTATCGATCGACTGTGTCTCAGTGGCCTTGGGGGAAATTGGCGGGAAAGCAGATTGCCTCACCCATACATTATACAACTCGCGGGCTATATCTCCGATTTTGACCATCCAAACGCTGTTTTCACTCGTTTGATTGTTGTTTCAGGTTAATACCTTTATAATCAACCCATAATAGGCGCATATGGATAAGTATTAATGCTATTAATGGCACAATGAATATTTTAGTGACGGAAACACCTCAAATACGTCAGCACAGGGGGACGTTTCCAATTACCCCCATGCGCACTTCAGAGGTTAACAAACACATGTGGCAGTCCAGGGATTCGAACCCAGGATGCTCACACCGAAAATCAATACACTTATGCATTGCACCACGAAGACAGTTAAAGAATGCTGCACAAGCCTACGATTTATTATGCAGTTTCGAATCCTGCATACCAATCTTAGCATGTACAAACATTCCAACTGCGCTATCGGAGGCTATGCATATGTGAATGGAAATAGTAATTAATGGGGCGCTTAACCCTAAGGAAGGCCTCTCGATAAACTACTACTGAACCAGAATTAATTATTATGTTCTCTCCACTAACCAACTTTACTCCTAAACTCGATTATGAAATTAACAAACACATGTGGCAGTCCAGGGATTCGAACCCAGGATGCTCACACCGAAAATCAACACACTTTATGCACTGCACCACGAAGACAGTTAAAGAATGCTGCACAAGCCTACGATTTATTATGCAGTTTTGAATCCTGCATACCAATCTTAGCATGTACAAACATTCTAACTGCGCTATCGGAGGCTATGCATACTGTATGTGAAAGGAAATACAGTAGTAATTAATGGCAGACCAAGACGTATCAGGTCCGTATAACAGGGGCATAGGGCCCTTCTTAAAAGGAATTGATCGATCAAGTGGGGGTGGAAGCAAATCGGAGAACAACTTCAGATTAGAAAGCAAAAGTGCCGCGGTTCCCGAAGTGGTAGCCGCCGGAGTGACAGTGGGGGGAGGCATGTTTGACAGTGGGGGGAGGCATGTTTGACAGTGGGGGGAGGCATGTTTGTGTCAACCTGAGTTTGAACTGGCCCCTGCTCTAGAGGTCGCACCGCCGGGGCTACAGGTTCTGTAACTTTAACCTGTCGCTCACCCTTCACCTGCTTCATAAAGTCTAGCCACTCCTGTAATTGCACACTCGAAATATTATAGGTTTGACTCCTGCAAGGAGATAAAGAAAACCTAATATTTAGTAGTGGCCCCGTAATCATTGACGATTATGCCTATTACATAAGGCTACCTCTTCAAACGCCCATAAGCGCAGTTTGAAACTACCGCCGCAGAGCTCAGAGGAACCTTCATCATAAGCACACGCTAAATCACTCATGGTTCGTCTTTATGATTGGATTCTCACTACGAAAAAACTTTGTAACAAATACAAAATAAAAATTAAATAAGAATAACTATTCATAAGCTTTCCATATTCCGTGGATGTACTTCTGTGGATTCTTGGACCAGACGCTGACTAGCGCATTATTCCATCTTCACTGACATATCAAGTATACCAAAATCCTTAATACATCAACGAATGGGAAGGGAATGGTCGGGAGGGCCCCAGTCGTCAATGATTACGGGGCCACTACTAAATATTAGGTTTTCTTTATCTCCTTGCAGTAGTCAAACCTATAATTTATTAGTGGCCCCTCCATCATTGACGATTATGCCTGATATCTAAGACTGGAGGGGGACATTCGTAATCATATCATAACCATTGCATATAGAATAGGCAGATAATCAAACAACCACATAGTATTCTTACTTTGTAAAAAATTATATATTTATGTATAAACTTTATACAACATATAAAAAGGGGTACAAGCAGGGGCGTGCTAACAGAAACCTGCTTGAGGAAAAATGGTAACAATGAGAATCTGTTCACAGATCTAAAAGTTAAAGGCACCCCACTTAAATTAAGTGGTGAAAAATAAAACTTTATGTTTACATGTGCACATATAAACCCCATTATTCTAATGTGCATATTCCTTAAAATTAGACACACAAAAAATAGAATAAATTCTTATACTTTTTGCAGAAGTACTTACTAAAATGATACTCGTAGTTGCAACTACCGAGAACTCTAAAAATGAAATTGCTTCCACAGTGTAACCCACTGAAAGAAACAATTGTTGTACTTTATGCATTGTACATCAACATTTCCCGTAGTCCTTACTACCGAGAAATTTTAATCACAACCTTTATACATTGTATCACAGCTCGTATACTCTGTACATATCCTCCGGCGGGGTCTAGGGTGTCTTATGTTTCACTGACTGCACTCCCCCCCCCCCCTCTTTCTTAACCTAAACAATTAGTGACTAAGAGACCCATCTAGACCCTTTGCCGTAAAGCTACACATGGCATTGATGGTTTGTCTAGTGCTACCTATAGTTGAGTAGTAGCCATGTCTTCAACAGAAAAATGTTTTAGAAAACGTAAAGATACTGCCCATTTGCGTAAATCGTGGGCCCTACCCACTACGCCGGGATTACTCTCTTTAATGACTTCTACTAGCAGAGAAGCCTTTTTACGTTTCATTAATCTTTTACCTGTACTCGATACCCATAACGCACCTTGTTGGTTAAGAGGTGCCACTCTCATATATTTGGTTAAAGCTTGTACAGGACACAAATTATGGTGCACTTTACCCCGTTTCAACCCCGGCACCGTGAACTCTGAGAAAACATGTTCACTGTGTTCATTCTTGGCGATGAACCCTGGGGAAGGAGCAATATGAATGCAATCATTTAGTCTACCAAACCTTATGCAATTAGGGGTGTTGCTCATCGCCGCCAGCTCAGACACCCTGTTACCAGTTGCCAAAGCCATAAGGAACACAGCCTTTTTTAATAGCAATTCAAAATCTGCCGTATTCTGATACAGACGGGAATGAAGCAAAGATAACGCTTTGTCAAGAGACCAGGTAGGCATGAGGTGGGCGGAGTTTGAAGCATGCTCTCATGAAACCTGTTTCTTCCGCTTGTGGTATGGTTAGACCTGTAAGGTCAAAGAATGGCACCCTGATAGCTGTTAAGTGATTTTTTAGAGTCACTACAGATAGAAGTTTCTGTTCAAACAAATAGTTTAAATAATTAAAAACTAATGCCACCGAAGGTACTGTCTGTTCTGTTCTAACTATCCAAGAAGTAAAGGACTGCCAATGAGATTGATATTGCCTCTTGGTAGATTGTGTGTACTGATTCATAAATTTATCTGTCACGTTTCTACCATACGGCGTTAGCCACTTGGCCTCCTGAATGTCCACAATGCAAAAGTCAGCGAGGTCTTTAGGTTGCCAATCGTGTCTAAGTGGAAATACCCGACCGGGAGCGACACCGGGTTCGGGCACCACATTCTCAATTGCTGGTACCACAACTGCGCCGGCCACAGGGGCGCGATTAACGAGACTACGCCTCGATAATCCTGTAGTTTGTTGACTACTTGGCACATTAGAGAAGCGTCTGGTGGCGGAAACAGATAAATGGAACTCCACCTGTTCCAATCCGTCACCAATGCGTCGGGCCCCCCCGCCGGCGTTAATGTCCGGCGTGTGAGGTACCGAGGGAGTTTGTGATTCTCCTCTGACGCAAACAGATCCACTTGTGGACGGTAAGGCTCTGCAATAATTTGATCGAAAATGTTTTGCTTGAGCGCCCACTCTACTGTTGTGCTCTGTCTCCGAGACTGCCCAGACGTTTGCTATGCCTGGGAGATATGATGCATGAAGATGAATGTGCAGCTTGTTGGCTAGCACAAAAATCTTTTCTGACACGTCTAGCAACTTCCGAGACCTCGTTGACCCTTGTTTCTGAATGTAGTGAACATGCTGCATTGAGATTGTCCATCCTGAAGGCCACCGACTTTTCCCGTAAAGTAGAGCCGTGAACCTGAAGGAAATACAAGGGGACTAGTAACTCTTTTACATTTATGTGAGAGGTTTCTGAAGGGGACCAAAGCCCTTGACCCTGATGCCCGAGGTTTGACTGAAAGCCCCAACCTATCGTCCCTGACGCATCCGTGTCCACCCATACCGTCGGCGGAGGAGAGGTCCATGACATGACTGAGTGCAACATTTCCCACTTCGCCCAGACCGCTAGTAAGCTGTGTATTAATGTTGGGATAGGCCATAATTTTCCCGCCGGTAATAGTGGGAAATATTTGTTGCCCTCCAAGATTAAACGTTTGACTTTCAACCGGCCCAACTTCACAGTTAGTTGAACCCAGTTGAGAGAACCGACTAGAGATTCCCAGAGTCTCTGTGTTGTAGTCAGACTGTGGAGAAACATAAACAGTTTCTTGCGAAATCTGTTTCGATTGTCCACACTCTGACTCAGAGTGAGAGATGCCGTGTCCCAGACCAGCCCTATCCACTGAATTACTCGTGAGGGAACAAGCTTTGACTTTACCAAGTTGACCTTGAATCCTAGAGATTTGACATGGTTTAACGTAATGTTGACATGAGTGTTGCATAACTTTTCTGTCTCTGCCACCACCAGCCAGTCGTCCAGATAGCACAAGATCCTGATCCCTTGTTCTAAAATGGGCATCAGGGCTTGCCGGACTAATTTTGTGAATATGCGTGGCGCTAGGTTCAACCCAAACGGCATCCTTTGAAAGACATAAGTCTGATGCATTATTCGTAAAGCCAGAAATTTTTGAAATCTCTTGTTTACCGGGACATGCCAATTATAGGTTTGACTCCTGTAAGGAGATAAAGAAAACCTAATATTTAGTAGTGGCCCCGTAATCATTGACGAACATGCCTATTACATAAGGCATCCTCTTCAAACACTAATCCGCCGTAGTTTGAATCTACCGCGCAGAGAATTTAAAAACTGAGGAGCCTTCATCATGAGCGCACGCGACCTCACTCATGGCTTCAGTCATTATGAATTGGGTTCTCACTACGAAATAACTTCGTAAAAAATAAAAACAAAAAGAAAATAAGAATAACTATCCAATAACCTTTCCATCATATCGTGGATGTACTTGTGTGGATCTTTGACCAGACGCTGATTCAGGCGTCATTCTTCCTTCACTGACATATCAAGTAAACCAAAATCCTCAATACATCAACGAATGGGAAGGGGATGGTCGGGAGGGCCTCAGTCGTCAATGATTACGGGGCCACTACTAAATATTAGGTTTTCTTTATCTCCTTACAGGAGTCAAACCTATAATTTATTAGTGGCCCCTCCATCATTGACGAACATGCCTGATTTCTAAGACTGGAGGGGGACATTCGTAATCATATCATAACTCTAGAAAAGCAGATAATCAAACAACCACATAGTATTCTTACTTTTGAAAAATATATTTAACCATGGCGCAGCCCATATATATATACAAAAAAGGGGTTCAAGCAGGTGCGTGCTTCAAAGAAGCCTGCTTGACAAAAAAGGGTAACTCTTGAGATTTCTGTGAACAGATCTGTAGTTACAAAGGCACCCCACTCAACGAGTGGTGACAAAAATAACAAGTTATAAGTTTACATGTGCACATAATAAACCCCATAATATTCGTGGAAATATTTTGCAAAAGATCTCCACTGTTTAATACTAAATTGCTTTCACAGCTAAAACTACTATAACAACCCTGTTGTTTGTACTAACATTGTACTAGCACAATTTCTCGCCCTGAATAGAACAGAGAAATTTTCATATCACATTATCCATAATTTGTATCACAGCTCTTACATTCCGGCGGGGTCTAGGGTGTCCTATGTTACACTGACTGCACCCCCCCCCCTTTTTTCCTTGAAAGTAAACAAAAGTGACTGAAGGGCCACCTAGACCCTCTGCCTTAAAGCTATACATGGTAAGGAAGGTTTGTCTAGAGCAACTGACAAGTATCTAGTCAAAAACGTATGATTAGACGCCCACAACTGTGTAGACGAAATATCTTCTACTGAAAAGTTCTTCAGGAAACGTAAAGAGGCTGCCCATTTGTGTAAATCGTGGGCCCTACCCACAACGCCGGGATTACTCTCTTTAATGACTTCGACCAGAAGAGAAGCTAATCTCCGTTTCAGTAAGCGTTTACCCGTACTCGCTACCCACAAAGCACCTTGGGGGTTTAGAGGAGCTACTCTCAAATATTTGGTTAGAGCTTGCACTGGACATATATTATGGTGCACCTTTCCCCTTTTTAACGCCGGCACAGTGAACTCAGAAAACATGTGTGCACTGTGCTCATTCTTGGCTACAAATCCCGGGGAAGGTGCAATGTGAATACATTCATTAAGTCTACCAAACCTAAGGCAATTAGGTGTGTTGCTCATCGCCGCCAGCTCAGACACTCTGTTCCCGGTGGCCAAAGCCAAAAGGAACACAGCCTTTTTTAAGAGTAGTGCAAAATCTGCAGTATTTTGGTACAGACGAGAGTGAAGTAAAGACAATGCCTTGTCCAGAGACCAAGTAGGCATGAGCTGACGGGGAGGTGGGCGGAGTTTAAAACATGCTCTCATAAAACCTGTTTCCTCCGCTACCGGTATGGAGAGACCTGTAAGGTCTAAAAAGGGCACTCTAATCGCAGTTAAGTGATTTTTTAACGTTACCACGGACAAACGTTTCTGCTCAAACAGATAATTCAAATAATTAAAAACTAATGCCACTGAGGGCACAGTCTGTTCTGTTTTAATGATCCAAGAAGTAAAGGCTTGCCAATGTGATTGATACTGTCATTTCGTAGACTGAGTATATTGATTGATTAATTTATTGGTCACATCTCTACCATATGGTGCTAGCCACTTGGCCTCTTGAATGTCCATAATGCAAAAGTCAGCGAGGTTGCTAGGTTGCCAATCGTGTCTAAGTGGAAATACTCGACCGGGAGCGACACCGGGTGCGAGCACCACGTCTTCAATTGCTGGTACCATAACTGCGCCGGCCACAGGGGCGCGATTAGCGAGACTAAGCCTCGATAATCTCGTAGTTTGTTCACTACGTGGCACATTAGTGACGCGTCTGGCGGCGGAAACAGATAGATGGAGCTCCATCTGTTCCATTCTGTCACTAGGGCGTCTGACTCCCTGCCGGCGTTTTCGTCCGGCGGGTGAGGTATAGAGGGAGTTTGTGAGTCTCCTCGGACGCAAACAGATCCACTTGTGGATGGTAGAGCTCTGCAATCATTTGGTTGAAAATGGGTTGCTTGAGCTCCCATTCTACTGTCGTGCTCTGTCTCCGGGACAGAGCGTCTGCCCAGACGTTTGCTACGCCTGGGAGATAAGATGCATGAAGATAAATGTCTAGCCTGTTGGCTAGAGTAAAAATCTCTTCCGACACGTTTAGCAACTTCCTTGAACTCGTTGACCCCTGTTTCTGAATACAGTGAACTGCATTCAGATTGTCCATTCTGAAGGCCACCGACTTGCCCCGTAAAGTAGAGCCGTGAGCCTGAAGGAAATACAAGGGGACTAGTAATTCTTTGACATTGATGTGGGAGATTTCTAAGTGGGACCAAAGCCCCTGACCCTGGTGCCCCTGGTTTGACTGAAATCCCCAACCTATTGTGCCTGACGCATCCATGTCTACCCATACCATTGGCGGAGGAGAGGTCCATGACATTACTGAGTGCAACATTTCCCTCTTCGCCCAGACCGCTAGTAAGGCGTGGATTAATTTTGGGATGGGCCATCATTTTCCCGCCGGTAAGAGTGGGAAATATTTGTTGCCCTCCAATATTAAACGTTTTACTTTCAACCGGCCCAACATTACAGTTAGTTGAATCCAGTTGAGAGAGCCGACCAGAGGCTCCCAGAGACTCCCAGATCCTCCGTGTCGTAGTCAGACTGTGAAGAAACATGAACAGTTTCCTGCGAAACCTGTTGCGATTGTCCACACTCTGACTCAGAGTGAGAGCAGCTGTGTCCCAAACCAGCCCTATCCACTGAATTACTCGTGAGGGAACAAGGTTTGACTTTACCAGATTTACCTTGAACCCTAGAGTTTTGACATGATTTAAAATTATGTTGACATGTTTGATGCATAATTGTTCTGTCTCTGCCACCACCAGCCAGTCGTCTAGGTACCACAAAACTCTGATTCCTTGCTTTAACAACGGCATCAGGGCTTGCCGGACTAATTTTGTGAATAATCGAGGTGCCAGGTTCAAACCGAATGGCATCCTCTGAAAAACAACATTTTGGTGCCTGATCCGTAAGGCCAGAAACCTTTGAAATCTTTTGTTTACCGATACGTGCCAATAAGCGTCTGTCAGGTCTAGGGAACACATCCAACCTCCCGGCGGAAGTGTTAGCCTGATTTGGTGTACTGTTAACATTCGGAATGACTCGTTGTGAATGTGAAGGTTCAGATAAGACAGGTCTACGACCGGTCTCATCTGAACACTGTCCCTTTTGGGAACCAAAAATAGCTTGGACGTGAATACAGGGTAATTTGGGGGGACCGGGATGATGACATTCTTGGCAATCATTTCCTGGACCAGTGACTCCACCTATAAAGAAACAAAATTCGCCGTTGTCGGCTGACGTAAGCGAGGTCGCCGGAGCCACTGCCAAGTGATGCCTTTGCGTGCCACCATCCGTGCCCAAGTGTTTAACGGCCATGCTTGGTGACACGTTCGGAACGACCCAGTTAGCAGACAAGGGTTCGCCGGCTGTACTACCCTCGGATCCACCGGCCTTAAGACTGGCACCGGGAGTGAGAGAGACTTTAGTTTTTGATGGTGGTGGAGTTGGTGGTGGTGGACGCTTCGCCGGCTGGCTGGCGTTGGCAGAAGACGGGCCCTGACCTGGCTTATTATAGCCGTGTCCTCTCTGACCTGAAAACCTACCCTGTCTATGCCTGTACTGACCTTGAGGGGAGGAGGACTTAGGTGGAAGAAAGGGCTTAGATCCCCCCGGCTGAGCCTTAGCGACTGGCCTGGGTTTGGGGAAGTTAAAGGCAGGTTTCTTAGAAGGGGTGGGACTGTGTTTAAAGGCCTGAGCCATATTAAAAACCGTTCGCCACACTTCAGGGGACATTAAAGAGGGAGTGAGCACTGGTGACACGACCACCTGATTCGCAATGCGATCAGGCAGTTTTCGGACTAAGGACATTCTGAGGTCTTGTCTCGCTCGTACCGCCTCAAGCAAGGCGGTGCGTATGTCACCCAATGATGGATTGACGACTGAAGAAGCAGTCGCCGGGACAATTCAACCGATCGTCTAGCATCCGCGTCTGCGATTGCCTGAGTGGACCGGAGCAATGACTTTGCTACCTGTTGTGACACTATGTATTGAGAGAACAGGCGAAAAGCTTTCCCCCGTAGCCTAAATTCTCGGTCTAGGTGAGTTGGGGTAGGGGTAGTGAAAGGGTCTTTTAGCTCACAAAGATTAATTTTAGGGGCAGCTAAGAAAGCAAACAAAGCTGAAGGGACTCCGCCGGCAGAACACACTGGCATGGAGAACCAAGAATGAGTATCTTGAGGGATCTGGTGGGAAGTTTTGGAAGTAAATGTGGTCGCAAAGTTTTGAGCCTCTGTCTCCCATTCCACCCAAGGTCCTGGACCCAACTGCCCCACCTTCAAGACTGGATTAGCTGCTGCGTCTGTGACGGTTTGCAAATAGAGTTCTGGAGTGAGAGCTGACAGTGTCTTAATGTCATTAAACCCATCATGCTTAGACCAGTCAGAAAACAATTTTGAAGCTGAGGCAGAGGGTAAAGCAGGCTTAGCAGTATAAACAAAATAGTTCTGGTGATAATAACTAGGTATAGCCTTTATGTTGACATCTAGTACATTCCCCAAAGTATCAAAGGCCCTTAATTTCTTAGATTTATTGCCCTGGATGACCCACTCACGCGGCACTGGGAGTTCCCCTGACAAGGTAGGTTGGGCGAGCTCTGGTTTAGTGGGGGTCAAAAGGACCCATGACTCGTCTGGTCCGTAAAGCAAGGGCATAGCTACCTTTCTGAGAGGCGCTCTGTCTAGAGGGGGCGGATTGACATCCGTTATAACCCTTACATTCGAAGTGGTCAATGCTGCCGTAGCAGGCCTAGTAACCACCGATGGTGACATAGAGGGAGGGTGAGGGATCTGAGTCAAAGCAATAGTAGTCATCAGAGGCCGTACCGTAGAGCTTGTCGTGGGAGCTCCCAAGTCCACTGTGGGAGTTTCCTGCTGTTGGCCAAAAAATTTAGATAAAGCATTAACTAGTAGCCCATCAATTTCCTGTGCAGTGACAAATTGATTTGATGATGTACTCACTGGTGAATCATTAAGATCTTGTGCGGCGTCTAAGCCTGAACCTGACCCTTGCCCTTCCATATCCGATATAATCGAAACCTCGTCTTTATCATCCTGTTCCTCCTGAGAAGATCCCGCCGAAGCTGGGGTACCATCTTGTTGCCAAGATAAGTCAGGAATAGAGGATGGGATCGCCGCGTCCCGGTGGATGTCAGCCACTGTGTGAATAGTTTGAGCCGGAAGTGGGTGGTCAGGCCCCGGTCGAGAATATCGCCAAACACCTAGGCCTTGGCCTACACTCCCTTGGGAGTCCGAAACACTCTCAACCACTGAGCTCCCTGAACTCTCCAAATCCAGGGTTAAAATGTTAATGGGTAAATCATCTTTAGGTACAGGCACTACACTGGACCCTTGAGACCGAACACAAACTCTGTCTGGGGTAGAGGTATGACGAGAAGTACTTGTTGATATAGGTTAAGTGCACACATAATATATATACAGAGTGTACACATGCCTTAATCATATTGTAACATACACACATGTACTTTCAGGGCAATACTATCATTGTTTAATATCCCATGATAATATACCGTACTCTGTAGTATCGGCAGCGTTGCACCAAATATATCCGGCACCGCTGCACATGTTTTCATCAGTAACATCCGGTCGGCACTCAGCATAGCAGTGCCACCCCAGCTCTGTATATCTTTGGCTAATAAGAACCTATAAACTTATCTCTGGACTTTTATTCTACATCCTTGTGCAAGAAAGGATTATCAAGGTTGTTGTAGCTTTACATGACAACCATACATGGCGCAGTGTGTTAATACAGCCAGGAGATACGAGCCAAGACCGGATTCTCAGCCAGCCATCTTGCAAGACCTCACCTCTCCAGCCCTGGATATATTATTGTGCAGTGCTTTATAGTGCAGTGAAGTACTTAAGAGTGTAGTGCAGTGCCTTTATTATATGTCCCATGTCATTTGTGCCCATTCCCAACTTGCTGTGAGGGTTATAGCCGCCGAAACATTGCTGGACAAGAGCGAGGAGTAGCATACCCTCCCCCTCTAACATCTCCAGCAACACTGAAGCTCTCACCCCTCACTGGGCCCTCAGCGCCTTCCAGCTGTGCCGGCACATACGCGCACGGACACACGCACATCGCTGCCAAGTCAACACGGTGGTGCCAAGCCTACCGCACTCACGCACTCACTCACTCACTCACTCACTCTAGCACAGATAATTTCTCTCACTATTAAATAAACTGTTCCAGTTGTACTGCACATTTTCATCGTTCCTGCAAGACTACAGTGTGTCAGCTATCAACCAATTATGGAGGGAGATGAGCAGATTCATGGGGAGCCCAGAGACACCCCACACGACCATACTGGGGAGGGAGATAATGGTGGAGCTACTGGTGGAGATAGTGGTGGAGATAATGATGGAGATACTGTTGGAGTTGCTGGTAAGGGGTACCAGTCAGTTCATTCCACTCCAACCTCTCCTCCTCTCACCACCCCTCATTTTACTCCACCTCCCCCCACTTTACCTCCCCTACACTATAGGGGGATGCCACCCCTGTCACCACACCCTGCAAGTCTACAACCTACCACAAGTGCAGACCTCCTTCAGCTCATACAGTATATGGAGCAATGCAGACAACGGGACGACTATACCAGAAGACAGGAGGAGGACCACAGAAGACAGGAGGAGGACCGCAGACAACAGGAGGAGGACTACAGGAGACAGATGGACGATGCCAAGTTCTCTGCCCTTATCCAGGCTCTGGCCCAAATTACTCCACCTGCCGCCGCACCTACACCTACCTCAACGGGGACAACACCCCATTCCACAACATCCTCCACCCCTACAGCTCCACCTCCACCACAGAAGGCTATCACCCAGAACCCGCCGCCCCTTCGTGCTGATGCCACCTTCCAGGTTTTCAGAGAATGGAGGCGTCGGTGGGACGATTACTCTATTATGGTAGACTTATCTAAACTACCGAGGGAGAAACAACTGATCCAGATGCGGATGTGCTTAACCCTGGAGACACAGCGGCTTTTGGAGCACACCTTAAGCATACCCCCTGACACCGACAAGACCATTGATAAAGTCCTCGATGCACTTCAGGAGCACATCAAGAATTCTCGCAATGAAGCTCTCCGTCGCAGGGACCTGTTCAGTTGCAAGCAAAAACAGGGCGAGTCATTCAACAACTTCTACGTCCGCCTCTGCCACATCGCCGAAGAAATTGACGTCTGCCCAGGGAACTCTTCAGCCTGCAAGGAGACCCAACTCAAGATGGTCATTCTGATGGGCATACATGACGAAGAACTTGTACAGAAGCTGCTTTCCCTCGACGCCACCCCTTCATTACAGGACATCGTCAACACTTGCCGTTCCTGAGGCCACTCGAAGCGCTACATCAGCCATACGTGCCCCACCGTCCCAGGTTAACGCCGTGTCAGCGTACAAGCAGAACAAGCAAGTTAAGCAACGCGACAAGTTCTCCACATCGCAACAGTCCTTGGCGTCGGCTGCCGCCTGCCAGTGTTGTGCTCGCCGGCACGACAAGAACAAGTGCCCGGCTGAAGACTACACCTGCACTAACTGTGGCCGTCGTGGTCATAAGCCTAGGACTCCTGCTTGCCCTGCAGCCACCACCCAGTGTCGTCGCTGCAACCATATGGGCCACTACGACAAATGCTGCAGATCTTCCAAGACAGGACAACGACGGGACAACGGGCCACACAGGACAACGACGCTTCCTCCCACAACAAGTCTACAGCACAGAAGACCACAAGTTGCCGATGTGTGGGATCACCTGTTCAGGCACCCACACTGACATCCGTGAGTCTCACCTACAGCGGCACCACTAGAAAACTCCACATGCTCCCTGACACAGGTGCAGACATCACAGTGATCGGCCGACGACACCTCGACATACTTCGGATTCCTCTCAGCAGCCTACGACCTCCGCCTCCGACAACAACACTCAACGCAGATGGCTCTGCAATGGCTCCTGCTTTGGGGACGTTTCATGCACAACTCACCATCAGCAAACGTTCCTGTTCTGCCACAATCCAAGTCCGCGAGGGTGTTCAGACGCCGCTTATGTCCAAACGCCACTGTCAAGAATTGGCCATCATCTCAGCGAAATTCCCCAAGCCAATTCTACAGGTCAAACACATCAACAGGTGTAAGGAGCTACCCTTCACAGCCACCACATCACCTGCACAGGCAGACCCTGGCAAAGGCGGAGCAATCAAGGACTTCCCGACACCAGCCAACATCACCGACCTTCGCTCCTTCATGGGTTTGGTGAACCAGCTGGCGGAGTTCACCCCCGACATCGCCACTGCCGCTCAGCCCCTGCGCCCCCTGATGAGCCCGAAGAGGTCGTTTATGTGGACCGCTGACCATGATGAGGCTTTCCGCCGGGTCAAGGCTGCCCTGCTCAGTCCACCCGTCCTGGCCCCATTCGACCCTTCCCTACCAGTGATTCTACAAACTGATGCGTCCCGCGTCAACGGTATTGGATACGCCCTCCTACAGGATCATGGCAACAACCGTCTCCGCTTAGTTCAGTGGGGCTCGAGGTTCCTAAGCGACCCCGAGTCCCGCTATGCCACCATTGAGCTGGAGATGCTAGCCGTGGTCTGGGCCATGTCCAAGTGCAAGTTCTACCTCATCGGACTGCAACACTTCACCCTCATGACGGACCATCGCCCCCTCATCCCCATCTTCAACAACTACACCCTTGATGCGGTTGAAAATCCCCGCCTCCAACGTCTGAAGGAGAAAGTCGCACCTTACCTCTTCACAGCCGTCTGGCGCGCTGGCAGGTTGCTCTGCATCCCTGATGCGTTGTCACGGGCCCCTGTCAGCCACCCGACGCCAGAGGATGAGTTAGCATGTGCCGACGCCACGGTTCACCTCAGGTCCCTCGTGACTGTCAACTCCGCCGCCACCGACGTCAACTCTCCTTCACAGGACGCAGACAGGATTCTCCAGGAACTCCGAGACGCAGCCAGAGCGGATACTGTGTACATCCGCCTGCGTGAGTGCGTTACTTCGGGTTTCCCCACCAAGCGCTACGACCTGCACAACTCTCTACTCCCATTCTGGAAACTCCGAGACTACTTGTCAGCAGATGGTGAACTCGTCCTGTACGGAGCGAGGGTTGTGGTTCCTGAAGCCCTCCGCCGCCGCACCTCGGCTCGCCTGCATGATAGTCACAGAGGCGTGGAGGCCACTAAGCGTAGGGCGCAACAGGCTGTCTTTTGGCCTGGCATCAACTCTGACATCGCCAATACAGTTCAAGCTTGTGAGCCGTGTCAGGTCTTACAGCCTAGTCAGCAGCAGGAACCCATGATCAACGACGACAACCCAACTAGGCCTTTCGAGTCTGTTTCAGCCGACTTCTTCGCTGTGGCGGGGAAATCCTTCCTCGTCGTAACAGACCGACTCTCAGGCTGGCCCGTTGTCATACCCTGCAAAGGAGATACTACCGCTTCAAACACCATCAGGATCTTCTGCCGCTACTTCAGGGAAGTTGGTGTACCCCTCCGCCTACGTACAGATGGAGGCCCACAGTTTACTAGCCGTGAGTTCCGGGACTTCATGGAGCGTTGGGAAGTCAATCACTTGGTCTCTTCCCCACACTACCCACAATCCAACGGTCATGCCGAGTCTGCCGTCAAGCCCGTCAAACACCTCATACTGAAGACGGCTCCCTCAGGCAACATCGACTGTGAGGACTTTGACCGTGGACTGTTGGAGCTCCGCAACACCCCGAACTTCACAGGCCGCTCCCCGGCACAAATCCTGTATGGCCACCCACTACGGTCTTGTGTCCCTGCTCATCCCCAGTCCTTTGCAGCAGAGTGGCAAGCCAAGGCCGAGGACTGTGACCGCCGTGCAGCCGCCCACACTGCGCTGGTGCAGAGAAACTATGACCAGCACGCACGTCCCCTTCCCAGGTTGAGAGTCGGCACCACAGTGCGGATCCAAGACCCGACTTCTCACCGCTGGGACAAGGTTGGGGTCGTCATGGGCTGCGGCAGGTCCAGGGATTATGAGGTTCATCTCCCCAGTGGTAAGATATATTGGCGGAACCGTCGCTTCCTCCGCCCAGTGAATTCCCCTGGTGTTGAACCCTTCCCCCATAACCCTGAGATCCCTGTGTCTTGCACGGACCCAGAAAGAGAGTCCTTCACTTCCCCCATGGCTCCACGTAGGTGTGAAAGGCTCCTAGAAAAAGAGTCAGCTCGACAACGTCTTGTGAGCTTGAAGGGGGAGGGAGGTGTTGATATAGGTTAAGTGCACACATAATATATATACAGAGTGTACACATGCCTTAATCATATTGCAACATACACACATGTACTTTCAGGGCAATACTATCATTGTTTAATATCCCATGATAATATACCGTACTCTGTAGTATCGGCAGCGTTGCACCAAATATATCCGGCACCGCTGCACATGTTTTCATCAGTAACATCCGGTCGGCACTCAGCATAGCAGTGCCACCCCAGCTCTGTATATCTTTGGCTAATAAGAACCTATAAACTTATCTCTGGACTTTTATTCTACATCCTTGTGCAAGAAAGGATTATCAAGGTTGTTGTAGCTTTACATGACAACCATACAGTACTAGAAACTGGCGAATGTCGGGAGGCCTTTCTATCATGGGAATCCTTTTTCGAAGATTTATGGCTGCGGTGTGACCGTGAACTACTCTTCGATTTGGAGGATTTATCGTCGTGACCACTGGTGGAACTTTCTGTCTTACTCTTCTTACTCGATGGTGAAGAGGCAAGACTGGGTGGCTGGTGTCTGAGAGGTGACCTAGACCGAGATCTCTCCCGAGACGAGGAGGCTGCCGCCGGGGGTGTAGGCTCACGTTGACGTTTCGAAGTAGCAGGGGCAGGAGATGACACAGAACCCTGTCCAGTCTCCGCCGGCTTACGACTAGTTACTCGAGAGGAACGTTTAGGGGGAGGGTGCTCAAGAAGAAGCCTATCCCAAAGAGGGACGTTGTCACATTGAAGTGACTTATGAGCCACAATCGTAGTATACGCTGACATTTGTTGCCGAACTTCTCGTAAGGCGACCGCTGCGGTCTTATCATTATCTTGGAGGACTTTGACACTTAGTTGGGAGCAAAAGGAACAGTTGCGCATCACCCACAGACCCCTTGAACGGTCTAGACATTTAACACACTTGATACAAAGAGTGTGCGCAAAAAGAGGGATACCGGCACAGGTTGGAGTAATGCATAAAGCAAAAACTGGGGCAAAGGTAGTCATGACAGAGACTGGTGGGAAACTACTGCAGGTTCTGTATTGGTCCGCCGGAGCCCAGCCCTGGAAAAAAAGAAAATTTCCAGGAATTAATGCTCATAAGGTTAACCAAAAATGTTCGCATACAAGTGTTCATAACCCGCCGGATAACGAGACGTAATGTCACAATGTTAACTAACTTGAATTGTAAATTCCGTATTTCCTCCTCCCAGGAGCACCCGCCGGGTGTGAAAAACTTATGAAAAAAGATGTTAACCCTAATTGAGACTTTGATCGCTGTATGTGTGAGGGCGGCGATACATATAGTATCACTAAAATGACCTGTTAACTAAACTGAATTACCAATTCGTTCATCCCACCCTACCAAGGTGCACCCGCCGGGTGAGATCTGATGTCTTAAACGTTAACCCCATAAGTTCCTATCCCCACTTCTTTGTAAAAGATCGCCGGGGAGGAAAGCCCACAACAACAGCTAGGGTTTTTCCTTTGGTTTGTAAAACCGGGTAGAAAAACTACATAACATATGTCCGCATGAACAATGTTAGATGGGTACAGCCATTCCGCCCGGAATCATAGGGAGCCTGAAACAGGCACCATCACAGAGACGCAGTCCTGGAGAGCCACAGACACCTGTGGAGAATGGTGAGATGGATGTGTGGGGCCAGGCTACAGAATAGAATAACAAATGTTGAGCTGAGGAGACGTTTAGGTAGAAAGAGTATTAGCGAGGTGATGCGTACAAGTAGACTGGGATGGTATGGACATGTGGAGAGAATGGATGAACAAAATTGGGTGAAAAAATGCAGGTCTGTGATTGTGGAGGGAGCTGCACCAAGGGGTGGACCGAGGAAGACCTGGGATCGGACTATACGCGCCGATCTCAAATCCAAGAACTTGACAAGTGAAGCAGCCCTTAACAGGGTTGCCTGGAATGCCGCCATTAGGACAAGAGACTGAAACTGCACTTATGTGTGGAACACTCAGTCTTAAAATTTTATGTATGTATGTATGTATGTACCTACTCGCCGGGGACACAAGCCTGTTTTGAAACCACGCGTGGCCAAACACGGCTCTCGGCCGGGGTTTTCATGGTGTAACCGAGAAAAACCCGCCGGAAAGTAACCCACCCTGTTCAGAAACCATCTGAACGCACATAGGACCCGAGAGATAGCCAAAGCACAACTAACCTAGGGTCCACAAATATAATCCGTGGAATTAGCCAATACACAACTAATCCAGGAAACAAACATAGTCCGTGGAATTAGCCAATACACAACTAAACCAGGATACACATGACACAGTAGGACATATTTATGAAATAAATCAATAACACTTGTACATGTGGCAAAGCTACGAGCGGCTGGCTAGGCCTAAGCAGACGGCACAAGAAATGTTGAAATATAAACAAAAGCACTGGAAATATTACAACAGGAACCACCGCCAACACACCACTGTAGCAAATACTTCCGACAAAGGGAAGACTGACTCGGGACCCAGAAAAAACTTCACTAAGTGAAAAAAAATACGCTGGGAACGTCACCAAAGCAACGCTACCTCATCAGAAAGATAAAAGGCAGCAAAAATAACGCGTAATGAACGCCGCCTGCATCACAAGCTAACTCAACTGTGAAAAAGTTCACATGTCCACAACAGGACCACGAGGGTACATCCGAAATAGATGCCCCAAACACACGACCCCAAATACACTGTACTGCGGGCAACCAGCCCAGGACACTCCTGCTACGCATATCCTAACCTTACTCGATACATCCCGGAGTAAACAAATGAGAAAAAACTCACTAGGGACGCAGCAAATGCGGAACCAGCGGAGCGTGGGGAGACACGTCCGGGCAGGCTGAGCGCAGAGCAGAGAAGGAAGAATGACGCCTGAATCAGCGTCTGGTCAAAGATCCACACAAGTACATCCACGATATGATGGAAAGCTTATTGTTTAGTTATTCTTATTTTGTTTTTGTTTTTATTTTTTACGAAGTTTTTTCGTAGTGAGAACCCAATTCATAATGACTGAAGCCATGAGTGAGGTCGCGTGCGCTCATGATGAAGGCTCCTCAGTTTTGAAATGCTCTGCGCGGTAGATTCAAACTACGGCGGATTAGTGTTTGAAGAGGATGCCTTATGTAATAGGCATGTTCGTCAATGATGGAGGGGCCACTAATAAATACGCATCTGTCAGGTCTAATGAACACATCCACCCTCCCGGCGGAAGTGTTAGCCTGATTTGATTCACTGTCAGCATCCTGAAGGACACGTTGTGAATGTGGAGATTCAAATAAGACAGGTCTACGACCGGTCTCATCTGAATACTGTCCCTTTATGGTACTAAAAAATAGTTTGGATGTAAACACCGGGTAAGTCGGGGGGACGGGGATAATGACACTCTTGGTAATCATCTCCTGAACTAGTGACTCCCCTCTAAAGAAACATGATTGGCATTTGTTGGCTGACGTAAGCGAGGTCGCCGGAGCCACTGCCAAGTGATGCCTTTGCGTACCACAGTCCTCGCCCATGTTCTTAATGGCCATGCCTGATGACACGCCCGGAAGGACCCAGTTAGCAGACTGGGGTTCGCCGGCTGGACTACCCTCTTTTCCAACACGCCTTTGACTGGCCCCGGGAGTGAGAGAGACCTTAGTTTTTTGCTGGTGGAGGTGTACCTTTGGACGACTGGCCGGGTTTGGCTGGAGGCGGGCCCTGACCTGGTCGTTGGTGAAACTTGTGGCCTTTACCTGAGAAATTACCCTGTTTATACCTGAACTGAGCCCGACCCTGGGTGGAAGGGGACTTTGGCTGATGAAAAGGCCACTAGCTTGAGCTTTCGAAACTGGTTTGGGTTTAGGGAAAGTGAAGGTAGGTTTCTTAAGTTGAGAGGGACTTTGTTTGAATGCTTGTGCCATATTGAAAACAGTCTTCCAAACTGCTGGTGAAATCAAAGAAGGAGTTAGAACTGGAGACAGAACTACTTGGCTTGCAATACGGTCAGGAAGTTTCTTCACTAAGAACATCCTCAGATCCTGCCTTGCTCGAACTGCCTCTAAGAAGGCCGTCCGAATATCTCCTAAAGACTGTATGGAAGTCTGGAGAAGCAAGCGCCGGGAAAGTTCAATGGCTTTCTTGACTTCCGCGGCTTCTATTACCTGAGAAGAGCGTAACAGAGACTTTGTTACTTGCTGGGTAACAATATATTGCGAAAACAGTCTAAACGCTTTTCCTCTTAACCTAAACTCGCGGTCTAGGTGAGCTGGGGAAGGCGTGCTAAAAGGATAATTTAATTCGCACAAATTGATTTTAGGGGCAGCCAAGAAATCAAACAAAGCAGAGGGGACTCCGCCGGCACTAAAAACTGGAAGAGAGAACCAAGAATGGTGTTCTTGAGGGATTTGGTGGGATGATTTTGACGTGAAAGTAGTGGCAAAATTTTGAGCCTCTGTTTCCCATTCCACCCAAGGTCCCGTACCCAACTGCCCCACCTGCAAAACTGGATTAGAGGCTGAGTCTGTGATCGGAAACATATCCAACTCCGGCGTCAAAGCAGAAAGTGCCTTGACGTCGTTAAAGCCGTCATTCTTAGTCCAGTCAGAAAATAGCTTTGAAGCTGAGGCAGGGGGTAGGGCTGGTGTTGATGCATACACAAAAAAGACATGGTTATAATAACTTGGAATGGCCTTAATATGAACATCCAAAACATTTCCTTGACTATCCAAAGCTCTGAGTTTTCTAGACTTATTGCCTTGGATTACCCACTCCTGTGGTACAGGAATAGTAGCTTGTGCTGCCTCTGGCTTAGTTGGTAACAGTGCTACCCATGACTCATCAGGCCCGTATAAAAGAGGCATAGCTCCTTTTTTGACCGGCGCCTTGTCTAAAGGAGGGGGAGTTATGTCTGATATGACTCGCACATTGGAAGTAGTGAGAGCTGCTGTGCCTGGCACATTGGAAATTGGATCTGACACAAGAGGGGGGTTAGGTATTTTAGCTAAAGCAATGGATGTAGCCAGAGGTCGCACATTCGACGACGTCGCCGGAGCTCCCATACCAACTGTAGGAGTTTCCGGCGTAGGGCCAAAGAACCTATTAAGTGCATTCAATAGTAATCCATCAATCTCTTCTGCCGTTACATACCTAGCCGATGACGAACTCCGTGGAGATTCGACAGTACCCTGAGAGTCGTCTGGAAGGTGACTGGACTCTTCAACCTCCATCTCTGAGACCAGAGATCGTTGTTCTTCATCCGTTAAGTCTGGCCTATCATGGGAAGATCCCGCCGAAGCCGGGACCTCCACATACTGCCATGTTAAATCTGGGATAGAAGATGGTACATCGGCATCCCGGTGGACGTCAGCCACTACTTGAGTCACAAAGGGGGTGTGTTCTGTCCTGCCAGGACTGTGAGTATCGCCATACACCTTGGCTGTGGCTGTCACTCGCTTGCGAGCTTGGTATACTCTCCGATTGAGAGCCCTCACCCGAGCCCCCTAGAGGTTTATAGTTTCTGTAAGACACTTCTAAATCTGAGGCTGACACACGTGACCTGGTAGAAAAAGCATGAATATCAGGTAATGAAATGTCCGCCGGGGCATCCTCCACCACATTCTCTGACTCCACCCCCGACCTGTCAGATTGGACGTTAAACTTGGTGGGGGTAGAGGCAGAAAGCGGGGTACCAGGCTCCGGCGACAGCCGTGAGTCCTTTCGCGCCGGAGGATCCCTTTTGGATGATTTATGACTCTTACTTGACTTATGCTTAGTACTAGTAATGTCTTTAGATCCCCCACTCGCCTCCTTTTTCTTCTTCTTTGAAGGTGAAGCAGAGTGGCCCGAATCTGTCACCTGCTTCCTCAGTGGTGACCTTGATGTGGACCTCGTCTCCGTTGCCGAGGGTGACGGTGAGCGAGGCCTCTTAGACTTGCCGGGGGAGGGTGTGGCAACTTGTCCCCGCCCAGTCTCTGAGGTCTTACGTGCACGTATCTTATACTGAGGGGGGGTATGTTTGATAATTAAAAGCTCCCATAGCTCAAGGTTATCACATTGCAATGCTTTATGTGCTACATTCGTTGAGTAAGTAGCGAGAAGTTGTTTCACTTCTTGTAAAGCCACCGCCGCAGTATTATCTTTCTGAATTAGAACTTTAACACTTAAGAGTTTACAAATAGTGCAATTCTTTGTCACCCATATCCCCTGTGACCGATCTAGGCATGTAACACATTTAATGCAGAGCTTGTGAGCAAAAATAGGGATACCTGAGCATAACGGCATTGAACATAAAGCAATGAGAGGTTCAAGTGCCGACATGACAGAGACTGGGGGAAATCTACCCCGCCCCCGGGAACTACCTGGTCACCTGGCGCAAGGCCGGTACTCCGCCCTGGAAAGAGAAATTTCCAGGAATTAATGCTCATAAGGTTACCCCAAAATGGTACAAAACATGTGCCTCAAAACCGCCGGTCAACGAACCGTAGCACTCCACCACTACTGTTCGTTTTCCTTTAGTTTCATATTAAAGATTTCAGCATATCTTTACCTGTCCAAAAGATTTAGGCATATCTTCTGAATCCTCATAAAGATGAAGCATATCTGTATTAAAGATTTCAGCATATCTTTACCTGTCCAAAAGATTTAAGCATATCTTCTGAATCCTCATAAAGATGAAGCATATCTTTATTAACCCATAACTGTTGGGGCGCAACATAAGTCGAGTATAATAAATCTGGACTATCTGGCGGCGCTCGACATAGGTCGTGTGGCAATTTCAGCACGTAATGTTGCTGAGAGAGAGAGACAAGTGGTGGCAGGAGAGTAGCGAGCGTATGACTGCTCCAGACCACCGCGGCGAACCTACTGACACGAATCCCACCTCCTCCCTCCCTCTCTCACTCGCTATATACGGATTTGTATGGGGAAAGTGCCGAATTACATGCTTTTTGCACTCGCGTTGCGCGGTTGTTGCAAGAAAACTAGCCATCATAAAAGGATCGTTATGGTGTCATTGGAAAGCTCTGTTTATGCCCTTTCAGGGATAGATACTTGTTTTACGCTCTGGATCTTATTTAGGCATGAAAATTATCACGTAAACAGCCCTATTTTGGCTAAAAACACCCCGCTGGTGGCTACATATTATATACCGCCTAGGCCGCTCGTAAGGTGTTAAAGATGAAGGCTTTCAAGTATCCCTTTACACTTGAAACACTAGTAAGATTCAGGCATCTTTTTATCCCATAAAAAGTCTAAGCCTATCTTAATCTCTAATCCGACTTCTCCCAGAAGCCCTCATAGATCGCCGTCTTGAAGGCCGTGATACCCTATTGTATCAATCAATTGTTTGCCAAACCATAGCGAATTGCAAATCCGTTAATATAACCACCCGAAGGTACAACCGCCGGGTTTCATATTAAATGTCAAACCAATTGTACCTGCCCCAGACCTCTTTGTAAAAAAGGTCGCCGGGATGGAAAGACCAAACAAACAAACAGCATTGTTTCAATGGCTTTGAAAAGCTGAGAAAACCATATCCAACAGGTGTCAGCATGATCACCTAGATAAATGTGTGGGGCCCACCTCGCCGGGAAAAAACACAGGAAGCCTGATCACAGGCTCGACCACAGAGAACGCAGTTTCTGATGAGCCCTCAAGCTACCCAACTCGCCGGGGTAACTACCGATTTTAACCAACTTGATTAAAACCCGGTAAACAAAACGGCTTTCTCGGAGCAATCGAGAAAAACCGCCGGAAAGGCAACCCACACCAAACAGAACGCAATCTGATAAACATAATCAGACTCAGTCCGAAGCTCCTGGATCAGCCAATCACAACTAATCCAGGACACACATGACACATGAATACATTTTTATAATAATAAACAATGAAAACACTTGCATATGTGAAAAACTACGAGTGGCTGGCAAGGCCTGGTGAAAACGGAAAAAACACTTAATGACGTCGAAACACAATCGAAAAGCACTTCATCCCACCAAAACTGGAACAGCTGCCACACCAACATCGTAGAAAAAACCCGGGTAAGGGTAACACTGACTCGGGACCCAGAAAGAACTCCACTACGTGAAGAAAAAACACCAGGAACGTCAGTATAAAATAACATAGGCTACTCCATCTGAAAGATAGCTAGAAGCCCGACATCGCGTAGTTAAAGCCTCCTAACAAGCTAGGACTAAAGATGGCTAAACACGAAAAACAGTTTCAGAGCGTCCTCAACTCGGCCACGAGGGTCCGTCCGAAATAGACGCCCCAACAAAAACGACCCAAAATACACTTGTTCTGCGAGAAAACCACCCATGACACCCCTGCTAAGCTAATCCTAACCTTACTCAAGACATCCCAGAGTAAACAAATGAGATAAAACTCACTAGGGACGCAAGAATGCGGAATCAAAGCGGAGCACTGTGGGGGACACGTCCGGGTGGGGTGAACGCAGAGCAAAGAAGGTGGAATAATGCGCTAGTCAGAGTCTGGTCCAAGAATCCACAGAAGTACATCCACGGAATATGGAAAGCTTATGAATAGTTATTCTTATTTTATTTTTATTTTTTATTTGTTACGAAGTTTTTTCGTAGTGAGAACCCAATCATAAAGACGAACCATGAGTGATTTAGCGTGTGCTTATGATGAAGGTTCCTCTGAGCTCTGCGGCGGTAGTTTCAAACTGCGCTTATGGGCGTTTGAAGAAGTAGTCTTATGTAATAGGCATAATCGTCAATGATTACGGGGCCACTAATAAATAAACCCCACTTTCTTGGTCTGATTGGGACGCGGACTGGGACATCTCTGAATCCTGCGTTCCCGAGTGCCGGGAAGAAGGTCGCTGGCCAGGCGGCTCCTCCTCGGCGTGTACTCCTTGATGGTGTAAAATGCATCCCGGTGGCCGGGCTTGGAAAGCCTCCAACCGAGACTCGCCAGCCCGGGCAGCGGCATCGTGTGTTTCTGTTTGTGAGTCGAGAACGTTGAACTCAGAAAAGTCAAGCAGGTTTAGATCCGGTATCTCATACTCCATGGGTTCTTGAAATGATGCGGGCCAGTCAGAGGAGCACTCATCCTCCTGACGGCGAGACACAATACTGCTGCCCCTCTCCGATCCCAATACCGGAAAGACCTTAGGTTCAGGTTGTACTCGGTGTGGGATGGTAAACCGGTGGGATTGGCCTGAGACATTGCTAGCTGTGTCTCTGGGTGCCTCCTGGTGTGACGAAGACTTGCGTTCCGGCTTAACCCTTAATTAGCGGCGAGCAACATAAGTCGAGTTAAATAAAGCTGGACTATGTGGCGGCGCTCGACATAACTCGAGTGGCAATTTCAGCACGTAATGTGGCTGAGAGAGAGAGACAAGTGGTGGCAGGAGACTAGCGAGCGTATGACTGCTCCAGACCACCGCGGCGAACCTACTGACACAAATCTCAGCTCCCTCCTCCCTCTCTCACTCGCTACATACTCAATTATGTACCGAAAGTACCGAATTACCTGCTTTTTGCACTCGCGTTGCACGGTTATTGCAAGAAAACTATCCATCATACAAGGATCGTTATGGTGTCATTCGAAAGCTCTGTTTATGCCCTTTCAGGGATAGGTACTTGTTTTACGTTCTGGGTCTTATTTAGGCATGAAAATGATCACGTAAACAGCCCTATTTTGGCTAAAAACACCCCGCTGGGCGGTACACATAAATAAACCGCATAGGCCGCTCGTAAGGTGTTAAGGGGCGGTAACTGCGCCGCCGTCTTCGATGAGGAGGATCGTTTGGAGTGCTTCCGTCTTTCTTTATCATCGCCAGATAAGAGTGCGGCGGCAAAGTCAGAACGTGGTCTCTTGGACGCCTGTTGAACAGTTGGCGACTTGGACCTAGAAGCAGCAACGGGAGAGCGGGACCGATCACGCCGGGAAGACGAGGAAGGTACGTCCGGCAGATTCTTGGTGGTCCTTGGTCGCTTGGATTGGTGGGAGGGAGTGTCACGAGTATCAGCCGCAGGGGGCGAAGTAACTGACGGCTCTTTAAGAAAATTCTCTAATAACTGGTCATCCAACTGTAAAGATTTATGGGTCACTGTCTTACAGTATGTTACATAAACTGACTGTATATGGAGCAAAATTGTCTTACACTGTCCATCTGAATGGGTTAAGCATGCATTACGTAAAACTGAACACTTGGGGCAAGATTTGGAAAGCCAACGACCACGAGATCTGTCCAAACAAGGTACACATTTAACACAAAGGAGATGCCCAATGACCGCTAAATTTGTGCACCCCAATGCAGAGCAAAACGCAAAAGCACTCTTATCCATGACTCCCTCCTGCCAGGGAGATGCAGATCCTCCTAGGTGTCCTGTCTGCGAACCTGAGGGCGAGAAAATTCCAAGAATCAATGCTCATGACACGCTAGGCTGGAAAAGCTAATATTAAAAATCTCCAACTATAAAGAGAAAGAAGAGTTGAATAACACTATACAATCTTAGTTTCCCTTTCGTTAAATACATTCCCCAGAAATGTAAGTGAGTAGTTAGTAGCCTATCATGTGCTACGTGTGTATATAACTTCTTACCTAAGTGACCAACACTGACCTCATCCATCTTGTTATGAAAGAACTGAACCCGGCGACCAACGCTACTATGGATCTACAGTATTGTCTTTTACCCCGCGGCGGACCAGCGCCTTAATATAAGCTATCCAGATTACTGAAATGCTTCAAGATAGGAATGGGTGGGTTCGTTTCTCGGCTCAGCCGTTATCTTCCCGGCGGCAGTGGCTCCCCACTTTTTAACCACCCGGATAATGTTCGGACAGTACCAAGCAACGAAAACGTTCGGACAGTACCAAGCAACGAAAGTTTTCTCTGTTAAGTTTATGAGGCGGAAAATTTGTTTTAGTGGAGGCAAATTAGCCGAACTCTCTCAAGAAAACAATTTAGTAAAATGCCGGTCAAACCGAAATTAGACTGGACGCCTTAACCCTCCAGCCCCGGCTATGTATTATATATATATTCCTCGAAACCCGGGTGTTTTGGCCGAAAAACGTCTAGGCTAGGCTACCGTATATGTGTTAATCTGACTGCTTCCCGCATTCCCGCGCATCCCCAAGCATAGCTGTTTTATTTACCTGTAGAATGGCATTAAGTAGAGCTCTCTAAGTCAACTGGTTGAGTTGTGATGATGATTTCATTGGAGATAACTTTATGGCCAAAACAGCCACTTTACACTACTTTTCGATACTTAACAACAACATACAGGCACACACGAACAAGCGACGCTCTCCTTCTTGTGGCCGGAGATGCGGGGCGTCGGTCCAGCCGGCTGTTGTTTACATGCGTCGGACCGACGCCTCGCACACGAAGCTCACAGGCTTTCAACCACTGGGCGTTCAAGAGCCCTTCCGGGCAGCTGTTATATGCTTTTTTATGGGCGTTCAAGAGCCCTTCCGTGGTGAGAGGGTTAAACAAACAGACAAAATCCAACCTATCCCACGCCAAACAAGGATAATCTGAATGTTAACATAGCTCTAGATGTTTCTGGAGGTGTCCCGGCGGGAAAACCGCTTGAAACAACTAGAGGCACGTTGACTAAGTCTCACTCTTCACAAATCCCGCCGGAAGGGCCAACCCTCCAGAATGGATAAAACAACGTGCACATATATGGCATAGTTATACATGAATAATACAATATCAATAATAACACTCCCTAGCCATATGTAAACAACCTACATGAGGCCACCTAGATGGGGCAGGCGTTGATGATATCAATAATAATAGCACAAACCTGCAATCCAGCGAAGACCCGAGATAACACGTAGCAATCAAAGCGTAGGTTGAAGAGCAGCATCCGAGGGATGGTCTGAACATTGGTTAATGCCTTTTCATCCAAAAAAATGCAAGTACATGCGGATTGGGACTAGCAAGATAGACAAGGTAGGATACAGCATGTATGAAGCGATGGAGGAAGTGAATGCAGAAAAGGATATAGGAGTAGTGATAGACAATAAGTTAAATTTCTCAGAACATTTAGCGGAAAAGATAAACAAAGCCAATAGAATTGTAGGGCTGATAAGGAGGACATTTGTGTCACTTGACGAAGAAATATTCAGGAATCTCTATACAGCGCTGGTTAGGCCACACCTGGAATATGCAAACCAGGTGTGGGCTCCATATATGGTAAAGGATATAGAAGCAGTGGAGAAAGTGCAGAGGAGAGCTAGCAAGCTAGTACCAACGTTGAAGAACGCGGGCTATGAGCAGAGGTTGAGGACACTGGGACTTCCGACACTGGCATATAGGAAAAAGAGAGGGGGATATGATAGAGACTTTTAAGATAGTGTCAGGAAAGTATGATGAGGATGTGTGTGAAGGTATCTTCTTGATGCGGGAGGGAACAAGAACGAGAGGACACTCTAAGAAAATTTACAAAGAAAGAAATAGGCTTGAAAAGGCAAAGAACTCATTTTGTGATAGAGTGGTAAATGAGTGGAACGTGCTGCCCCAGTATGTAGTCAATTCCGAATCAATAAGGAAGTTTGAATGTAATCTTGATAAAGCATGGGGAAGACAAGATTTGAAGTTTGATTATAAAGCAAAAATACAGAATAGTAAAAATGTTACGTCTGCTGCCGCCGCCGCCGCCGCCAACACAGTGAACGACCGCAGTAGTGCAAGTACTGGCACTGAGCTGGATACACAGGCCTAGTTTGCCTTTTTCCAGAGGATCTACTGTAAGAAACTGTAAGAAAAATGGCTCCGTGCAAGATCCCTCAACTACGTGAGAAAATCAAAGTTGCACTAGCCCACGTGGAAGCATACTGTTGCACACCCAGAGTGGACCGAACAACAGGCCCCGGTTCACTAAAAGAAGCCTCATGACTAACAGTGAACTAACAATGAGCTAGGGTAATAAAACAAGCACGTGGGAGCCTCGCCTTATCACAACGAGGACTCTGCCTAACACATTCGCCTTTACAAACGTACCCGGAAAACAGTCTCCAGGGCCCGCGAAAGGACGTTCACAGCCTATTCCTAGTCTATAAGCTACCTATCCTCAGCACTTAGCATGTAGGCTACATATGAGCAAGAGACTCACCATGTCCGAGGGGAGGTGAAGAATGAAGGAGAGCTGGAGCGCCCTCGAGACACGTCCGACTCGAGCGGGCCCAGGAGAAATAAGGGCGAGAGATCGCTTCGATGAGTGAGGAAAAGCGTGCGGGAACAGCAGACGCATGGGAAGCGCAAAGCTAAGATCAAGTTTAATTTTTATTTTACATTATTTTTTGCTAGTTTTTCTAGTAGTGGTACCCACATCATATAGGACGAGTCCGTGAGTGTTTTTTTAGAGCGTTTCGCTCACAATGTGTGGCAATCGTATTTTGTTCTCTCCTGGGCGGGAAGTTTGAAAGACAAGCTTGAGTTCATAGATTGGCCATAAACAATGTTAAGGCGCATCGTCAATGATGAAGGGGCCACTAATAAATCATCCACTTTGAAGTTTCTGAAGCATGTCATTGCACTTCTAACACATGAAGCGTACACCTTTCCTTTCAAGGGAAGAGGGAGTCTTCTCATAGAGTTGTGGCAACAGTTCTCTGAACTTTCCCCAGCTGCATCTAATTCTGGCGATAGTGACCCCCTCAGCCCCACCACCGGTGGAGATGGCATCTCCCTAGTAGCAAAACTTGTCCACCATCTCTAGTGCCTCATTGCCAAAATTAACGCTATCGAGCTGATCATTGATCACAAGCTACCTTTGCATACTATGCATACAAATTTCTCAACTTCGATTTCTTCCTCGGTAGAGGTCTTTATTCTAGTGCAGCGCTTCTTCCTGTGATGTACCCAGCAGCGGCAGACGCTACACCGTATTGAGTTCGCGCCCACCCCTTTTCTGCAATCTCTGCATGGGTATTCATCACTTTTTTCTACCTTTCCAAGCCCTAATCTATTGTGTAAAACCTTGGTTTTATTTATATAACTCTTAATCCTTTATTTGCCATGCCCTCTCTCCATCTTGTGAACTTGGCCTCGGCATCCCGCACTCTATCTACGATAAGTACTAGGTCATCTGCGTATAGCAGTTCCCAGGGGAGTCCAACTCTGAAATCTCCACATACATACATATACATACAGGTTTAAAGACTGCAACCATCCCCAGTGAATGTGGCTTCCATGGTACAATCACAGTACTGCACACAGTGCACAGCAATCATAACACGGTGGCTACAGTCTTTACTGGAGCACAGTACAAACTAAGTCTTGCCACAACAACGCCCCATCATGTTATCACTGTGGCTGATGTTGGTACATAGTGCCTCCAGAACCATAACAAAGAGGAGGGGACCTAACACAAAGCCCTAGTGGACTCCAACTCGCACTGTGAACTCCTCATTCAGTACACCTTTCACCCTTACTGCCGTTCTTGAATCCTCGTACATCTTCATTATTACACGCATCAACAACTCCTCTACGCCAAGTTTTCTCATAGCCCAATGTACAAGATCCCTGGACACCCAATCAAAGGCCTTCTCCAGGTCTACAAACACAAGGTACAGATCCTATTTTTAAGTACAGTAAATATATTTGCTGCAGCTGCCTGACTATGAAGATAGCATCAATTGTACCACGTCCTGGCATTAAACCAAATTGCATATCGTTGATAGAAATGCTTTCCCTGATCATGCCTTCAGAGACTCTCTCACAGACCTTCATGACTTGATCAATAATTTTCAGACCCCTATAATTTCCTCTATCTAACGAATCTCCCATACCCATATACAGTACTGTACTGTATATGTTTACTATTGCACTTTTATGCCATTCATGAGGGATTCTCTCCTCTCTAATGATGGATTTTATTAGTTCAGTGATCAGTCTTACTCCAATTTCACCCGAGGCTTTTATCATCTCAAGTAACAATGCCAGGCACCCTGCAGCTTTTCCATCCTTCATTATATTTATTGCACTGCTTACAACTGGCGCTATCAAAGAAGGGGGGGGGGGGGAGAGATTGGCTTTTCATTACTAAGCTGCTTTCTATTCCACTCAAAGTCTACATTGAGTAATCGTGTACCTTCCAAGCATCACATATTTCTTTGTCAGCATAAACATTTGTCCCGTTATCATTTCTGACACACTGTTCTACAACATCTCTACTGTCATCCTTAACCGCCTAGCTAAGTTGAAGATCCCATTGGGATTTTCTGCGTTACTCACATGGTCTATGATCAAGTCCTGTATGATTTTCTTTCCCTTGTATTTTTTGTATTTTTGTATTTTTGTTTTTCAATTCGCTTAGCCGCCAGATATTTCTCCTTGCTGCCTCCTTTCTTCCATGCTTTGAAGTTTCTTTTTTATCTTTTCTTCTTTATTGCATTTTCAACCTAGTTGTTCCACCACCAGGAAATCTTAAATAATAATAATAATAAGCATGTTACTTATTTCTCATAAGCGCCAATTTTTCCGAAGAATTCACTAGCGCTCGAAAAGAGAAAGAAAAAAGAAAAAAAATCAATGCATCAAAAGAAGGCTCATATACAACACACATTTAACAATCACTAGCAGTGGCAAAATAGCCTAAACTCTATAGCCATCTGTCATGACACCTCTCTCAAGATCATAGCTTCTCTCAAAGAGAAAAGTCTTAAGTTGTCTCTTGAAGCATTCAACAGAACTCAGTTGTCTCATGGACAGCGGCAACCTGTTATACAACCTCGGAGCCATGTAGGAGAATGACCTCTCAAAGAAAGAAGACTGCTGGAAAGCCCTTGGTTCATCAAGACGAAAAGGGTCATTGTCATGACGCACAACTACACCATGGTGTGCCGGTGGGCGCCTGAGCAGCTCCGCAAGGTACCTAGGCTCACCAAATTTGAGAACCTTAAAAGTCACCAAACACAACTTAAATTCTATTCTTGCTCTTACTGGCAGCCAGTGCAGTTCTATGTGAAGAGATGTAGTAGGAGTTCTAGGTGGAACACCAAAAATTAGTCTTGCGGCCCTGTTAAGAACAGACTGAACTTTCTTCAAAATATAATTTGGAAGACCCACCAACAGGGCATTGCAATAATCAACACGAGAGAAGACCAATGAGTGAACCAACGTCAGGAGGCAACGTCTGGTTATAAACGGCTTCACCAAATAGAGATTTCTGATGTGCAAGTAACAACTTTTAACTATCTGGTTTACATGCTCTTTGAAATCTAATCGGGAGTTCACATATACACCCAGATTTCGAACAGAGTTGGCCGGTCGCAGCTGAGATCCACCCACATTGATGGAGAGGGCACCTACTATATCATCAGCTCTTCTATTTCCTCCGATGATGAGAATATCAGTTTTACCATCATTTAGTTTAAGTTTTCTCGCTCTCATCCACTTCTTGATATCAGACATCAACAATTCCATCTTACTCCGTATATCAACTATACTTGTGATTCTCACATAAATCTGGGTGTCATCTGCATAAAAGTGAAAGGTGACATTATGTGCACGAAGCAGAAGAGACAAACTGCTAATATAAATTATAAATAGGATAGGACCTAAAACTGATCCCTGCGGAACACCATACTGCAGGGGTGTCGAGTCCGAGACCACTTGATTTACCATCACACTCTGGGATCTACCTGACAAGTACGACCCAAGAAGCAAGAGAGCGGAGTCACGCACACCACAATCATAAAGATCACTCAATAACAACTCGTGATCCACTGTGTCAAAAGCCGCAGAGAGATCAAGCAAGACCAATAGTGAGGCCACACCATTGCAAATGTTCTCAACTAGATCATTATGTACTCTAATCAATGCTGTTTCAGTTGAATGATGCTGTCGGTAAGCAGACTGAAAAATTGGGATAGTTTCATTCTGCTGAAGTAGTGGTTGTAATTGGTCAAGTATTGCACGCTCTAATATCTTTGATATGAAGGACAGGTTGGAGACAGGACGATAGTTCAACATGTTCTCAACATCAAGTCCAGGTTTCTTTAGAGTAGGTCGGAGTAGTGCATGCTTTTCAGAATGTGGGAAGCTACCTTCAGAGAAGCACTTATTAATTATTTTGGAAATAAACTCAACTGTGTGATCATAGACTCTTGGTAGCTTGGAAACATTTATGGGATCCAACGGGCAAAATGTTTTATTGAGGTTTCTTATGTAGGACGAGATCATGTCCACCTCTACTGAGTGAAAGGATGAGAGGACATTATTAGGAATGTGTCGGGGTTGGAGTACAACTGAAAGTTCTTCACCAACAGAAGCATCATCCAGTTCCTGTCTTATGCGAGTTATCTTGCCAGCAAAAAATGCCACAAAGTTGGCAGCCAACTCGGCATCAGGTACAGAAGGTCTTAAGCTGACTCTTGTTTTTCCAAGTAAACTGTTTACAATTGAAGCCAACCTCCTCTGGTCGTTACCACACGAGTCAACTTTTCCCTGATATTATACTTTCTTTTCATCTTTGATTTTGTAGACCACAGCTCTTCTGGCTGACAGATATTGCAACCATGTAGAGTCTGTTTTATTTTTCCGCCATTCACGTTCAGCTCTTCTACGCGCTCTTCTAAGAAATTTAACTCGAGTGCTATACCAGGGCGAATCATCTCGTACTATGATTTTCTTCTCTAATTCTGGACAGTGATGATTGAACACTAATTTAAGTGCATTTCCATGTACCTCCACCAGCTCATCTGAAGTAAGGTTGGAAGTATCAATACTTCCCAAGTACTGTTTTACTTCACTGCTAGCCAAATTTAGGTCTGCATTTTTATAATTTCTAAATCTGATTACTTTTTCATGTGTGAGTGGCTTAGGGAAATCAAAGCTGAAAGTAATCAAAGCATGATCAGAGGTATTAGGGTCAGCATTCTCAACATCAACATCCAGAACACCACCACAACCCACAGGAGAGAAAACCAAGTCAAGGGTGTGTCCTAAGATATGAGTTGGGTGGGACACATGGTTTACAAAATTGTTCTGATCAGTCAACTCAAGGAACTCAGGAGAGAATGGCTTCAGATGAGGGCTGTCAACCCAGTAATTAAAATCTCCACACATCAAAGTCTTCCAGTTTTAGCAGAAAATTCCTCGAGAAACTGCCCAAACTCTTCCATAAAACCCCTATCTGTGCCACGATGGCCAGGCCTATAGACAACTGCCATTCTTAGAATTTGTTGATGGAGTTTTATTTCCACTTCCAACAGTTCATAATAAAGAGGGGCTGGGTTATGGCTTATTTGCAAGATATTCACCAGAGATGTGGAGTAGACAACTGCCACTCCACCACCCGGATGATCTCCCCTAGGCCTAGGAACATTTATTATGGAATGGGTTTTAGGCAATGCCGCCTGGATTATATTCAGATCTGACTCGAACAACCAGGTCTCAGTGAGACATAATACATCAAGGTTACGTTCATCCAAGATCTCGCAAATATGATCCATTTTGTTACGCAAGGAACAAACATTCAACAGACCCAGTTTCAACCGGCTCCCATGTGCATTTTTCAGTTTTTTGAACCTACAAAATCGGTGTTCTCAATAACTTTATTTCTCTGAGCTGTCATTAAAGGACAATTTCTACTTGAGGTGAGATTATTTGGCGGCTCCGTAACTGATGTGGAGCTCATACAATTTATACATTTGGGGGAAGTCTTGTTGGTGCAGTCTTTTGAGTTATGAGTACCAGCACAGAAGTTGCATTTTGGATCCTCATTTTTCCGATAACACCTGTCACTGGTATGACCAAAGCCCTGGCAATGGTAACATTGTGTTACCCAGAAGCGATCGTATGCACGACATCTCACAAGTCCAACATACACAGAATTGCCATCATCCACAATGGAAGAGCGTATTTCAGGTGACATTTTTACTACCGCAATCTTAGTGTGTGCATCACTCTTTTGCTTAGTGAATAGCAAATTCATAGCTAAGCCATCGTCGACCAGGGACTTTATTCTTGGGTTCTTGTTGAGGATGCTGGGAATGATCTCATTATCCTCAGCGTCATTAGCAATGGCTACCAGAGTCATTTTTGGCATCATCTTCTTTGGTTCGGAGACACTGAAGGCACTGTCCACCCCCAAACACTGATTGATGGCCCTTCCTGCATCTTCTTTGGCTTTCTTGGATGGAAGTCGTACCACCAGTACACCTGACTCAGTTCTAGTTAACTTGTTAACCGGAACCGAAGCCAAAGCAGTCTCGATTGCCTTTGTATCTGGTGGGCTTACTGGCTCGGAGGATCGGTCTTTTGGCTTCACTACCAGGACCTGATGGTCCCAGACAGTTTTTTTCTTTCCACCATCTACCACCTCAGTGGTGCGTTTGGTCGGCTCCTTTTTGGTCTCCGCTGTTTCCCTCACTACCTTTTCCTTGCTCTTCAAAACCTGCACTACATTCTTCTCAAACTCTCTTTTCTCTTTTTCTCTCTCTTCCACCTGCTCCTTCATGATTTCTTCCAATGCATCCACCTTAGCATTCCCCACCCTTGTCCACTCATCTTTCTCCTCACTTATTACTCCCTTTACTTTCTCACTTAAATGGCCCTCATACTCCTTTAGCTGCTCCTTGAGTGCCATGTTCTCTGCCTCCAGCTCATCTACTTTCCTTATCACTGCATCTAGGTTAGCAATTAATGGCCCATCTGCAGTTGCTACTGAACTGGCTCCACATATTTCTGTCAGTGACTCCACCTTCACACCTATATCTCTCCTCCAATTCTCCATAACTCCCTTCCATCTTAACAGACCCATCATCTGTCTCTTCACTACAGTCAATTGATCCTCCACTTCACTACCCTCCGCCAGAAATCCCTCAAATTCATAGCTCTCTTCATCTCCCAATAAACTCTGCCTCCGTTTGCCTTGGCCGGCCATTGTTTATATTTATGTAGCCTACAATTAAAAATATACAAAACACTTAATAAAATTTAGAGTAAAATTAAACTACTACCTGGGATAAACCCAGGTAGCGCCGCCCCCGTTTGTGTCACCCTATCTTGAAAAAAGAATAAATGGAAAAAATAAATAGAAATGGGTGTTTGCGAGGTCACCACGAGCAGGTGGGGTACGACTTGATTACCTTCCAAAGAAGGTAACCCAACCGAGGTGTCGCAAGTACTAGGCAAAGATGAAATGTGAAAACTTTAACCGTGTTTTGGGCCTTCAGCAGTAGCAGATACGTCACTCGGAAAACTAAACCCCATTGGTTACGATACTGCCACTGTGCAAAGCTTATGCCTGGGGGGACCTTAGTTTTGCCATAGACAGTCAGTTTTTCTTTTTTTCTTTGTTTTTCCTATACTGCATATATGAAGGAAACAAAAGGCAGGCTGCCTGTGATGAGTGTCTCCCCTAAAGCCAAGAGTGACAGAGAGCCAATTTCAAGGGACAATGTTGTCAAAATGCCTGGACACACAAAGTTTAAAGCAGTTTAAATCATAGGATGAAGGAAAAATTGATTGAGAGTGGCGGCTAGAAGGCTACATTCAAGGAAGTTCCATTGGCTTAGCACACCTATTCCTATCCATTTCCTCCAGTTCGCTACAAAACTTATCCTTGTATTCAAATTTATTCAACCATCTTGAGTGCAACACAGGACTCCAGTATGTATTCGCCTTCTAGATTTCTTCTTCCAGCTCCTTTTCCTCCATGCACACCCTGGTACCCATTAGCACATGCTCCCACACGACCGTTGAGGTCTCCACCTACTACAGTACAGTATTGTCCTAGAAAATCATAGTACGAGATGATTCACCCTGGTATAGCACTCGAGTTAAATTTCTTAGAAGAGCGCGTAGAAGAGCTGAACGTGAATGGCGGAAAAATAAAACAGACTCTACATGGTTGCAATTATAGGTTTGACTCCTGTAAGGAGATAAAGAAAACCTAATATTTAGTAGTGGCCCCGTAATCATTGACGAACATGCCTATTACATAAGGCATCCTCTTCAAACACTAATCCGCCGTAGTTTTGAATCTACCGCGCAGAGCATTTAAAAACTGAGGAGCCTTCATCATGAGCGCACGCGACCTCACTCATGGCTTCAGTCATTATGAATTGGGTTCTCACTACGAAAAAACTTCGTAAAAAATAAAAACAAAAAGAAAATAAGAATAACTATCCAATAAGCTTTCCATCATATCGTGGATGTACTTGTGTGGATTTCTGACCAGACGCTGATTCAGGCGTCATTCTTCCTTCACTGACATATCAAGTAAACCAAAATCCTTAATACATCAACGAATGGGAAGGGGACGGTCGGGAGGGCCCCAGTCGTCAATGATTACGGGGCCACTACTAAATATTAGGTTTTCTTTATCTCCTTACAGGAGTCAAACCTATAATTTATTAGTGGCCCCTCCATCATTGACGAACATGCCTGATTTCTAAGACTGGAGGGGACATTCGTAATCATATCATAACTCTAGAAAAGCAGATAATAAAAACAACCACATAGTATTCTTACTTTGAAAATATATTTAATTAACGGCGTAGCCGAACAAATACAAGAAAAAGGGGGTTCAGGCAGGTGCGTGCTTCAAAGAAGCCTGCCTGACAAAAAATTGGTAACCCTGAAGATTCTGAACACAGATCTGTAGTTACAAAGGCACCCCACTCAACGAGTGGTGACAAAAATAACAAGTTATAAGTTTACATGTGCACATAATAAACCCCAACATAAACTTGGAGATAAATTGCAAAGGAACTCCAATAATCTAAAACTAAATTGCTTTCGCAGCTAAACTACTCTAACAACACCGTTGTTTTGTACTTAACATTGTACTAGCACAATTTCTCACTGAGAAATTTTCATAACACATTTTAACCTTAAATTGTATCACAGCTCTCATACTCCGGCGGGGTCTAGGGTGTCCTGTGTCAACTGACTGCACCCCCCTCCCCCCTTTTCCCATGAAAGTAAACAAAAGTGACTGCAGGGCCGCCTAGACCCTCTGCCTTAAAGCTATACATGGTAAGGAAGGTTTGTCTAGAGCAACTGACAAGTATCTAGACAGAAACGTATGATTAGACGCCCACAACTGCGTGGACGCTATGTCTTCAACTGAAAAAAATTCAGGAAACGTAAAGAGGCTGCCCATTTGCGTAAATCGTGGGCCCGACCCACAACGCCGGGATTACTTTCTTTAATGACTTCTACCAGAAGAGAGGCTAATCGCCGTTTAAGTAAGCGTTTACCCGTACTTGCTACCCATAAAGCACCTTGGGGGTTGTGAGGAGCTACTCTCAAATATTTGGTTAGAGCTTGTACTGGACATAAATTATGATGCACCTTTCCCCTTTTTAACGCCGGCACCGTGAACTCAGAAAACACGTGTGCACTATGCTCATTCTTGGCTACAAAACCTGGGGAGGGTGCAATGGAAATACATTCATTAAGTCTACCAAACCTAAGACAATTAGGTGTGTTGCTCATCGCCGCCAGCTCAGACACTCTGTTTCCGGTGGCTAAAGCCAAAAGGAAAACCGCCTTTTTTAAGATTAATGCAAAGTCTGCAGTATTTTGGTACAGACGAGAGTGAAGCAAAGACAAAGCTTTGTCCAGAGACCAAGTAGGCATGAGCTGACGGGGAGGTGGGCGGAGTTTAAAACATGCTCTCATAAAACCTGTTTCCTCCGCCACCGGTATGGAGAGACCTGTAAGGTCTAAAAAGGGCACTCTAATCGCAGTTAAGTGATTTTTTAATGTTACCACAGATAAACGTTTCTGCTCAAACAGATAATTTAAATAATTAAAAACTAATGCCACTGAGGGTACAGTTTGTTCTGTCCTAACGATCCAAGAAGTAAAGGCTTGCCAATGTGATTGATACTGTCGTTTTGTAGACTGAGTATATTGATTAAGTAATTTATTTGTCACATCTCTACCGTATGGTGCTAGCCACTTGGCCTCCTGAATGTCCATAATGCAAAAGTCAGCGAGGTCGCGAGGTTGCCAATCGCGTCTAAGTGGAAATACCCGACCGGGAGCGATACCGGGTCCGGGCACCACATTTTCAATTGCTGGTACCACAACTGCGCCGGCCACAGTGGCGCGATTAGCGAGACTAAGCCTCGATAATCTCGTAGTTTGTTCACTACGTGGCACATTAGTGACGCATCTGGCGGCGGAAACAGATAGATGGAGCTCCATCTGTTCCAGTCTGTCACTAGGGCGTCTGGCCCCCCTGCCGGCGTTTTCGCCCGGCGGGTGAGGTATAGATGGAGTTTGTGAGTCTCCTCGGATGCAAAAAGATCCACTTGTGGATGGGAGAGCTCTGCAATCATTAGGTTGAAAATGGGTTGCTTGAGCTCCCATTCTACTGTCGTGCTCTGTCGCCGGGATAGAGCGTCTGCCCAGACGTTCGCTACGCCTGGGAGATAAGAAGCGTGCAGATAAATATCTAGACTGTTGGCTAGAGCAAAAATCTCTTCTGACACGTTTAGCAACTTCCTTGACCTCGTTGACCCTTGTTTCTGAATACAGTGGACTGCATTCAGATTGTCCATTCTGAAGGCCACCGACTTGTCCCGTAACGCCGGGTCGTGAGCCTGAAGGAAATATAAGGGGACTAGTAATTCTTTGACATTGATGTGCGAGATTTCTAAGTGGGACCAAAGCCCCTGACCCTGGTGCCCCTGATTTGACTGAAATCCCCAACCTATTGTGCCTGACGCATCCGTGTCTACCCATACCGATGGTGGAGGAGAGGTCCATGACATTATTGAGTGCAATGTTTCCCTCTTCGCCCAGACCGCTAGCAAGGTGTGGATTAATTTCGGGATGGGCCATAATTTTCCCGCCGGTAAGAGCGGGAAATATTTGTTGCCTTCCGATATTAATCGTTTTACTTTCAACCGGCCCAACTTGACAGTTAGTTGAATCCAGTTGAGAGAGCCGACCAGAGACTCCCAGACCCTCCGTGTCGTAGTCAGACTGTGAAGAAACCTGAACAGTTTCCTGCGAAACCTGTTGCGATTGTCCACACTCTGACTCAGAGTGAGAGCGGCGGTGTCCCAGACCAGCCCTATCCACTGAATTACTCGTGAGGGAACAAGGTTTGACTTTACCAGATTTACCTTGAAGCCTAGAGTTTTGACATGATTCAAAATGATATTGACATGTTTTATGCATAATTGTTGTGTCTCTGCCACCACCAGCCAGTCGTCCAGATACCACAACACTCTGATCCCTTGTTTTAACAATGGCATCAGGGCTTGCCGGACTAGTTTTGTGAATAATCGAGGTGCTAGGTTCAAACCGAACGGCATCCTCTGAAAAACAAAATTTTGGTGCCTGATCCGTAAGGCCAAAAACCTTTGAAATCTTTTGTTGACCGATACGTGCCAATAGGCGTCTGTCAGGTCTAGTGAACACATCCAACCTCCCGGCGGAAGTGTTAGCCTGATTTGGTGTACTGTTAACATTCTGAAAGATTCGTTGTGAATGTGAAGATTCAGATAAGACAGGTCTACGACCGGCCTCATCTGAACACTGTCCCTTTTGGGAACCAAAAATAGTTTGGACGTGAATACAGGGTAATTTGGGGGGACCGGGATGATGACATTCTTGGCAATCATTTCCTGGGCTAGTGACTCCACCTCTAAAGAAACAAAATTCGCCGTTGTCGGCTGACGTAATCGAGGTCGCCGGAGCCACTGCCAAGTGATGCCTTTGCGTGCCACCATCCGTGCCCAAGTGTTTAACGGCCATGCTTGGTGACACGTTCGGAACGACCCAGTTAGCAGACAAGGGTTCGCCGGCTGTACTACCCTCGGTTCCTCCGGCCTTAAGGTAGGCGCCGGGAGTGAGAGAGACTTTAGTTTTTTGATGGTGGGGTTGGTGCTGGCCGCTTCGCCGGCTGGCTGGTGTTGGTCGAAGACTGGCCCTGACCTGGTTTATTTTGGCCGCGTCCTCTCTGACCTGAAAACCTATTCTGTCTATGCCTGTACTGACCCTGGGGGGAGTGGGAGGACTTAGGCGGAAGAAATGGTTTAGATCCCCCTGGCTGGGCTTTAGTAGTAGGCCTGGGTTTGGGGAAGTTAAATGCAGGTTTCTTAGAAGGGGTGGGACTGTGCTTAACGGCCTGTGCCATATTGAACACCGTTCGCCATACTTCAGGGGACATTAAAGAAGGGGTAAGTACTGGTGACATCACCACCTGGTTAGCAATGCGCTCAGGTAGCTTGCGAACTAACGACATCCTAAGATCTTGTCGTGCTCGCACCGCCTCAAGCAAGGCGGTGCGTATGTCACCTAAGGATTGGATTGACGACTGAAGAATCAGTCGCCGGGATAACTCAACCGATCTTCGAGCATCCGCGTCTGCGATTCCCTGAGTAGATCGTAGTAAAGACTTAGCCACCTGCTGAGATACTATGTACTGTGAAAACAGGCGAAAAGCTTTTCCTCGTAGCCTAAATTCTCTGTCTAGGTGAGTAGGGGTAGGGGTAGTGAACGGGTCCTTCAGTTCACAAAGATTAATCTTAGGGGCAGCTAGGAATGCAAACAAAGCCGCCGGGACTCCGCCGGCAGAACCCACCGGCATGGAAAACCATGAATGTGAGTCCTGAGGGATCTGGTGGGAAGATTTAGAAGTGAAAGTGGTTGCAAAGTTTTGAGCCTCTACCTCCCAATCCACCCAAGGTCCTGGACCCAACTGTCCCACCTTCAAAACTGGATTAGCTGCGTCGTCTGTGACGGTCCGTAAATCTAGTTCAGGAGTAAGAGCTGACAGAGTCTTAATATCATTAAACCCATCCAGCTTAGACCAGTCTGAAAATAGTTTTAAAGCTCAGGCAGGGGGTAAAGCAGGCTTAGAAGCATACACAAAATAATCCTGGTGATAATAACTAGGTATAGCCTTAATGTTTACGTCCAGAACATTACCTAAGGCATCCATGGCCCTTAATTTCTTTGACTTGTTGCCCTGGATAAACCACTCACGCGGTACCGGGAGTTCCCCTGACAAGGTAGGTTGGGCAAGCTCTGGTTTAGAGGGGTTCAAAAGAACCCATGACTCGTCTGGCCCATAAAGGAGGGGCATAGCTACCTTTCTAAGAGGTGCTTTGTCTAGAGGGGGTGGATTAACATCCGTTATGACCCTGACATTTGAAGTTGTCAATGCCGCCGTGGCAGGCTTAGTGCTCCTTGCAGGTGACAGAGTAGGAGGGTTAGGAATCTTAGATAAATCAATTGACGTCATCAGAGGCCGTACCGTAGAGCTTGTCGAGGGAGCCCCCAAGTCCATTGTGGGGTTTTCTTGTTGCTGACCAAAAAATTTAGATAAAGCATGAGTAAGCAACCCATCAATTTCTTGTGCTGTAACAAACTGGTTAGATGAAGAACTTATAGGAGAATCATTATTATCTCTTGCGGCGTCCAAGCCTGAGCCTGACCCTTGTCCTTCCATATCCGAAATTATTGAAACTTCGTCTTTTTCCTCCCGATCCTCCTGAGAAGACCCCGCCGAGGCAGGGGTACCTTGTTTCCAAGATAAGTCTGGGATAGAGGATGGGGTCGCCGCGTCCCTGTGGACGTCGGCTACTGTGTGACTCGTATGAGTCGGACGTGGGTGGTCAGACCGTGGTTGGGCAAACCGCCAAACACCAAGGCCCTGGCCTACGCTCTCTTGAGAGTCTGAAACATTCTCAATTATTGACCCTCCTGAACTTTCCATTTCCAGGGTTAAAATATTAATTGGCAACTCCTCTTTAGGGACAGGTGCTGCACTGGACTCAGAGGCCCTAACACAAACTCTGTCAGGTGTAGAGGTACGATGAGATGCACTAGACTTAGGGGAATGTCGAGAGGACTTCCGATGTGAATCCTTTTTTGAGGATTTATGGCTGCGGTGTGACCGTGAACTAGTCTTAGATCTGGAAGAATCTCCGCCGTGACCACTGGTGGAATCTTCCGTCTTACTCTTCTTACTCTCCGGCGAAGAGGCCCGACTAGAAGACTGTTGTCTGAGAGGTGACCTTGACCTAGATCTCGCCTGCGACGAGGAGGCGGATGCCGGGGGTGTAGGCTCTCTCGGGCGTTTAGTTGTAGTCGCAGACGATACAGAACCCTGACTAGTCTCCGTCGGCTTAACACTCGTGACTCTAGAGGAACGTTTAGGGGGAGGGTGTTCTGACAGCAATCTATCCCAAAGTGGGACGTTGTCACATTGAAGTGACTTATGCGCGACAATGGTAGTGTAGGCCGACATTTGTTGTCGAACCTCTCTCAACGCTACCGCCGCGGTCTTATCATTATCACAAAGGACTTTAACAGCTAATTGAGAACAAAAGGAACAATTATGCATCACCCAGAGACCCCTTGAACGGTCTAGACATTTAACACACCTTATGCAAAGGGTGTGTGCAAAAATAGGGATACCAGCACAAGTAGGGGTAATGCACAGGGCAAAAACTGGGGCCACGGTAGCCATGACAGAGACTGGTGGGTGAAAACTACCGCCGGGTCTGTATTGGTCCGCCGGAGCTCAGCTCTGGAAAAAACAAGAACATTTCCAGGAATTAATGCTCATAAGGGTAATCCAACATGATCGCACACCAGTGTTAATAACCCGCCGGGTAACGAGATGCAAAGACACAACTAACACATCTCGCTACGCGGCGGGGTGTGTAAAGTCTAAACAAATCTTTTGCTAAAGAAAGTGAAGAATACCCTCTGATATAATGGTCCTGCATGGCACTTATAGTCTCTCGGAGGAGGTGACTGTCTCAAGATTCAATTTTGTAACAAAGCAACCCCCCAAAAAGACGCCGGCCCTTGAATTATTATAGTAGAATAGCCCAGGGCAGGATGATACGAGATCTAATGTTTAACGAATTGTCCCAAAAGATCGCCGTAAGATCGAAGGCGGCGATACCTGATAGTATCACTAAATTAAATAGGTTAAAATGAATTTTGTAAAATTCCTTAATTCCTCCACCTAGGAGCACCCGCCGGGTATGAGAATCGATATATAACCTAATTGAACCTTCAATCGCCGTAAATAGTAAAGGCAGCGATACACAGAGTATCACTATAATGGATCGGTTAACTAACTGGAAGACCTAAGTCGTTCATCTCACCCTACCCAGGTGCACCCGCCGGGTGAGAAGTTTTAAAAGTTAACCCCATAAGTTCCTGTCCCCGCTTCTTTGTAAAAGATCGCCGGGGAGGAAAGCCTAAACAACAGCTAGGTTTTTTCATGTGGTTGTCGTAAAACCAGGTAGAAAAAACACCTAAAACGTATGTCCACAAGGACGCCGTTTTATATGGATGGGTACAGCCATCCCGCCGGGAATCAAAGGAGGCCTGAAACCAGGCACCCACAGAGACGCAGTCCTGGAGAGCCACAGACACCCCACCCGCCGGGGATACAAGCCAGTGTCAACAACCACGTGTGGCCCAACACTGCTCTCGGCCAGGATTTTTTCACGGTGAAACCGAGAAAAAACCCGCCGGAAGGAAACCCACCCTGAACAGATACCATCTGAACAACACACGACACGAGGATAGCCACGCACGGCTAACCCAAGGTCACAGCATAATCCGTGGAATTAGCCAATACACAACTAAACCAGGAAACAATTATAGTCCGAGGAATTAGCCAATACACAACTAAAACCCGGATACACATGACACAGTAGGGCATATTTATAAATAATAAATAATAACACTAGTACATGTGGCAAAGCTACGAGCGGCTGGCTAGGCCTAGGCAGACGGCATAAAAACAGTTGAAATATACACACACACTGGAAATATCACAACAGGAACCACCGCCAACACACCACCGAGCAACAACTTCCAACCCAGGGAAGACTGACTCGGGACCCAGAAAAAACTTCACTAAGTGAAGAAAAATACGCTGGGAACGTCAGAAAACACAGCTTACCTCATCAGAAAGATAAAAGGCAGCAATAATTAACGCGTAGTGAAGGCCGCCTGCATCACAAACTAACTCAACTGTGAAAAAGTTCACATGTCCACAACGTGACCACGAGGGTACATCCGAAATAGATGCCCCATACACTCGACCCAAAATACACTGCACTGCGGGCAACCAGCCCAGGACACTCCTGCTACGCCTATCCTAACCTTACTCGATACATCCTGGAGTAAACAAATGAGAAAAAACTCACTAGGGACGCAACGAATGCGGAACCAGCGGAGCGTGGGGAGGCACGTCCGGGCGGGCTGAGCGCAGAGCAGAGAAGGAAGAATGATGCCTGAATCAGCGTCTGGTCAGAAATCCACACAAGTACATCCACGATATGATGGAAAGCTTATTGGATAGTTATTCTTATTTTCTTTTTGTTTTTATTTTTTACGAAGTTTTTTCGTAGTGAGAACCCAATTCATAATGACTGAAGCCATGAGTGAGGTCGCGTGCGCTCATGATGAAGGCTCCTCAGTTTTTAAATGCTCTGCGCGGTAGATTCAAAACTACGGCGGATTAGTGTTTGAAGAGGATGCCTTATGTAATAGGCATGTTCGTCAATGATGGAGGGGCCACTAATAAATATCTGTCAGCCAGAAGAGCTGTGGTCTACAAAATTAAAGATGAAAAGAAAGTGTATTATCAGGGAAGAGTTGACTCGTGTGGTAACGACCAGAGGAGGTTGGCTTCAATTGTAAACAGTTTACTTGGAAAAACAAGAGTCAGCTTAAGACCTTCTGTACCTGATGCCGAGTTGGCTGCCAACTTTGTGGCATTTTTTGCTGGCAAGATAACTCGCATAAGACAGGAACTGGATGATGCTTCTGTTGGTGAAGAACTTTCAGTTGTACTCCAACCCCGACACATTCCTAATAATGTCCTCTCATCCTTTCACTCAGTAGAGGTGGACATGATCTCGTCCTACATAAGAAACCTCAATAAAACATTTTGCCCGTTGGATCCCATAAATGTTTCCAAGCTACCAAGAGTCTATGATCACACAGTTAAGTTTATTTCCAAAATAATTAATAAGTGCTTCTCTGAAGGTAGCTTCCCACATTCTGAAAAGCATGCACTACTCCGACCTACTCTAAAGAAACCTGGACTTGATGTTGAGAACATGTTGAACTATCGTCCTGTCTCCAACCTGTCCTTCATATCAAAGATATTAGAGCGTGCAATACTTGACCAATTACAACCACTACTTCAGCAGAATGAAACTATCCCAATTTTTCAGTCTGCTTACCGACAGCATCATTCAACTGAAACAGCATTGATTAGAGTACATAATGATCTAGTTGAGAACATTTGCAATGGTGTGGCCTCACTATTGGTCTTGCTTGATCTCTCTGCGGCTTTTGACACAGTGGATCACGAGTTGTTATTGAGTGATCTTTATGATTGTGGTGTGCGTGACTCCGCTCTCTTGCTTCTTGGGTCGTACTTGTCAGGTAGATCCCAGAGTGTGATGGTAAATCAAGTGGTCTCGGACTCGACACCCCTGCAGTATGGTGTTCCGCAGGGATCAGTTTTAGGTCCTATCCTATTTATAATTTATATTAGCAGTTTGTCTCTTCTGCTTCGTGCACATAATGTCACCTTTCACTTTTATGCAGATGACACCCAGATTTATGTGAGAATCACAAATATAGTTGATATACGGAGTAAGATGGAATTGTTGATGTCTGATATCAAGAAGTGGATGAGAGCGAGAAAACTTAAACTAAATGATGGTAAAACTGATATTCTCATCATCGGAGGAAATAGAAGAGCTGATGATATAGTAGGTGCCCTCTCCATCAATGTGGGTGGATCTCAGCTGCGACCGGCCAACTCTGTTCGAAATCTGGGTGTATATGTGAACTCCCGATTAGATTTCAAAGAGCATGTAAACCAGATAGTTAAAAGTTGTTACTTGCACATCAGAAATCTCTATTTGGTGAAGCCGTTTATAACCAGACGTTGCCTCCTGACGTTGGTTCACTCATTGGTCTTCTCTCGTGTTGATTATTGCAATGTCCTGTTGGTGGGTCTTCCAAATTATATTTTGAAGAAAGTTCAGTCTGTTCTTAACAGGGCCGCAAGACTAATTTTTGGTGTTCCACCTAGAACTCCTACTACATCTCTTCACATAGAACTGCACTGGCTGCCAGTAAGAGCAAGAATAGAATTTAAGTTGTGTTTGGTGACTTTTAAGGTTCTCAAATTTGGTGAGCCTAGGTACCTTGCGGAGCTGCTCAGGCGCCCACCGGCACACCATGGTGTAGTTGTGCGTCATGACAATGACCCTTTTCGTCTTGATGAACCAAGGGCTTTCCAGCAGTCTTCTTTCTTTGAGAGGTCATTTTCCTACATGGCTCCGAGGTTGTATAACAGGTTGCCGCTGTCCATGAGACAACTGAGTTCTGTTGAATGCTTCAAGAGACAACTTAAGACTTTTCTCTTTGAGAGAAGCTATGATCTTGAGAGAGGTGTCATGACAGATGGCTATAGAGTTTAGGCTATTTTGCCACTGCTAGTGATTGTTAAATGTGTGTTGTATATTTATTAGTGGCCCCTCCATCATTGACGAACATGCCTATTACATAAGGCATCCTCTTCAAACACTAATCCGCCGTAGTTTGAATCTACCGCGCAGTGCATTTAAAAACTGAGGAGCCTTCATCATGAGCGCACGCGACCTCACTCATGGCTTCAGTCATTATGAATTGGGTTCTCACTACGAAAAAACTTCGTAAAAAATAAAAACAAAAAGAAAATAAGAATAACTATCCAATAAGCTTTCCATCATATCGTGGATGTACTTGTGTGGATTTCTGACCAGACGCTGAATCAGGCGTCATTCCTCCTTCTTTGCTCTGCGCTCAGCCTGCCCGGACGTACCTTTCAGGCTCCGCTGGTTCCGCATTCGTTGCGTCCCTAGTGAGTTTTTTCTCATTTGTTTACTCTGGGATGTATCGAGTAAGGTTAGGATAGGCGTAGCAGGAGTGTCCTGGGCTGGTTGCCCGCAGTGCAGTGTATTTTGGGTCGTATGTATGGGGCATCTATTTCGGATGTACCCTCGTGGTCCTGTTGTGGACACGTGAACTTTTCACAGTTGTGTTAGTTGGTGATGCAGGCGGCTTTCATTACGCGTTAATTATTGCTGCCTTTTATCCTTCTGATGAGGTAAGCTGTGTGTTTGCTGACGTTCCCAGCATATTTTTCTTCACTTAGTGAAGTTTTTTCTGGGTCCGTGTCAGGCTTCCCGGGGTGGGAAGTTATCGCTTCGGTGGTGTGTTGGCGGTGGTTCCTGTTGTGATATTCCAGTGTGTGTTTATATTTCAACTATTTTCATGCCGTCTACCTAGGCCTAGCCAGCCGCTCGTAGCTTTGCCACATGTCTAGTGTTATTATTTATTTTTAAATATGCCCTACTGTGTCATGTGTATCCGGGTTTTAGTTGTGTATTGGCTAATTCCTCGGACTATATTTGTTTCCTGGTTTAGTTGTGTATTGGCTAATTCCACGGATTATGTTGTGACCTTGGTTAGTCGTGCGTGTCTCTCCTCGTGTCGTATTGTTCAGATGGTGTCTGTTCAGGGTGGGGTTTGCCTTCCGGCGGGTTTTTCTCGGTTTCACCATGAAAAATCCTGACCGATGAGCAGTGTTGGGCCACACGTGGTTTTTAACTCTGGCTGGTTCCCCGGCGTGGGGAGGTGTCTGTGGCTCTCCAGGACTGCGTCTCTGTGGGTGCCTGGTTTCAGGCCTCCTTTAAAATTCCCGGCGGGATGGCTGTACCCATCCTTACATATATATTTAGATATATATAAAGAAACGACGTTCTTGAGAACACTCGTTTTTTATAGGTTTTTCTACCTGGTTTACGACAACCATATGGAAAACCTAGCTGTTGTTTAGGCGTTCCTCCCCGGCGATCTTTTACAAAGAAGTGGGGTCAGGAACTTGTGGGGTTAACTTTTAGACTTCTCACCCGGCGGGTGCACCTGAGCAGGGTGGGATAAAACGACTTAGGTCTCTTATAGTTAACCAACCCATTTGAGTGATACTCTGTGTATCGCTGCCTTTACTCTTACGGCAATTGAAGGATCAGTGAGGTTTAACCAAATCGATTCCCACACCCGGCGGGTGCCCCTAAGTGGAGGAACTAAGGAATTTATAAACAAATTCAATTTCGATTAACCTTAATTGGGTGATACTTTCAGTATCGCCGCCTTCTATTTTTACGACGATCGTTTGGGACAATTCGTTAAAAAATCAGATCTCGTATATTCCTGCCCTGGGCTATTCTACTAAAATATTTCAAGGGCCGGCGTCTTTATGAGGGGGGGCTTTGTTACAAAATTGAATCTTGAGACAGTCACCACCTCCTACAGACTATAAGTGCCATACTGGACCATTATATCAGAGGGTATTCTTCATGTTCTTTAGCTAAGAAGATTTGTTTAGCCTCTTTACACCCAGCCGCGTAGCGAGATGTGTTAGCTGTGTCTTTGCATCCCGTTACCCGGCGGGTTATTAACACTTGTATGCGAACACTTGGGTTAACCTTATGAGCATTAATTCCTGGAAATTTTTCTTTATTTTTCCAGAGCTGAGCTCCGGCGGACCAATACAGACCCGGCGGTAGTTTCCTCACACCAATCTCTGTCATGGCTAATGTGGCCCCAGTTTTTGCCCTGTGCATTACCCCTACTTGCGCGGGTATCCCAATTTTTGCGCATACCCTTTGCATAAGGTGTGTTAGATGTCTAGACCGTTCAAGGGGTCTCTGGGTTACACTTAATTGTTCATTTTGCTCCCAATTAGCCAATAAAGTCCTGTGTGACAATGACAAGACCGCGGCGGTAGCGTTGAGAGAGGTCAGACAACAAATGTCGGCCTATACTACCATTGTCGCACATAAGTCACTTCAATGTGACAACGTCCCACTTTGGGATAAGTTGCTGTCAGAGCACCCTCCCCCTAAACGTACCTCTAGAGTAACGGGTTTTAAGCCGACAGAGACTAGCCAGGGTTCTGTATCGTCTGTGGATACGTTTAAACGCCCGAGAGAGCCTACTCCCCCGGCAGCCACCTCCTCGTCGCAGGCGAGATCGAGGTCAAGGTCACCCCTCAGACAACGGTCTTCAAGTCGGGCCTCTTCCCCGGCTAGTAAGAAGTGTAAGACTGAAGCTTCCCCCAGTGGCCATGGTGGTGATTCTTCCAAACCTAGGTCTAGTTCGCGGTCACACCGTAGCCACAAATCCTTCAAAAAGGATTCCCATAAGAAGTCCTCTCGACATTCTACTAAGTCTAGTGCATCTCATCGTACCTCTACACCTGAAAATGTTTCTGTTACAGCCTCAGAGTATAGTGAAGCGCCTGTCCCTAAACAAGATTTACCTATTGATATTTTAACCCTAGAAACGGAAAGTTCAGGAAATTCAATAATTGACAATGTTTCAGACTCTCAAGAGAGCGTAGGCCAGAGCCTCGGTGTTTGGCGGTTTGCTCAGCCAGGGTCTGACCATCCACGTCCGACTCATACGAGTCACACAGTAGCCGATGTCCACAGGGACGCGGCGACCCCATCCTCTATCCCTGATTTATCTTGGAAACAAGGTGCCCCTGCCTCGGCGGGGTCTTCTCAGGAGGATCGGGAGGAACAAGATGAAGTGTCATTAATTTCAGATAGGGAGGGACAAGGGTCAGGCTCAGGCCTGGACGCCGCCCATGATAATACTGATTCACCTGAAAGTTCTGCATCTAACCAGTTTGTTACAGCACAAGAAATTGATGGGTTACTTACTCATGCTCTATCAAAATTCTTTAATCAACAACGAGAAAACCCCACAATGGACTTGGGGGCTCCCTTGACAAGTTCTGCGGTACGGCCTCTGATAACGTCAATCGATTTATCTAAGATTCCTAACCCTCCTACTCTGTCACCGGCAGGGAGCTCTAAGCCAGCTACGGCGGCATTCACTACGTCAAATGTCAGGGTCATTACGGATGTTAATCCACCCCCTCTAGACAAAGCGCCTCTTAGAAAGGTAGCTATGCCCCTGCTTTATGGGCCAGACGAGTCATGGGTCCCTTTGAACCCCTCTAAGCCAGAGCTTGCCCAGCCTACCTTGTCAGGGGAACTCCCGGTACCACGTGAGTGGTTTATCCAGGGAAATAAGTCTAAGAAATTAAGGGCATTGGATGCCTTGGGTAATGTTTTGGACGTAAATATCAAGGCTATACCTAGTTATTATCATCAGGATTATTTTGTTTATGCATCTAAGCCTGCTTTACCCCCTGCCTCAGCTTCAAAACTTTTTTCAGACTGGTCTAAGCTGGATGGGTTTAATGATATTAAGGCTCTGTCGGCTCTTACTCCTGAACTAGATTTACAGACCGTCACAGACGAGACAGCTCATCCAGTGTTGAAGGTGGGACAGTTGGGACCAGGACCTTGGGTGGATTGGGAGGTAGAGGCTCAAAACTTTGCAACCACTTTCACTTCTAAATCTTCCCACCAGATCCCTCAGGATACACATTCATGGTTCTCCATGCCGGTAGGTTCTGCCGGCGGAGTTCCGTCAGCTTTATTTTCTTTTTTAGCTGCCCCTAAGATTAATCTTTGTGAACTAAAGGAACCATTCATTACCCCTACCCCTTCTCACCTAGACAGAGAATTTAGACTAAGGGGAAAAGCTTTCCGCCTGTTTTCACAGTACAGTCAGGACCCCCAATTCGCGAGAATAGGGGTGACAGGAGGCATCGCGTATTGTGAATTCGTGTATTGTGGAACTAACTTTTAATGGGAATAATTAGATTGGGTGACATCTCTCAATTATGGCCTATTTTCGACATTTTTGGCCCTATTTTCGACATTTTTGGCTCTACAGTACAGTCTATATCTTATATATAAGAAGAACAATGAATAAAAATATGAAACCTTACTTTAAAATTAGTAGTAGATAGGCTAGGACTAGGACCGTAGGACTTCACAATGTTCTCCAACTTCTCCCTCCCTGACCAAATCGTACGAACAGTTTACTCTGACAAGCCTATTGCACAGTTTCCTTCTCCTTTTTTCTTGCGATCCAACACTTCCACCTTCATTTTGTGTGTTATCTTCTTATATTGGCGTGGCATGGCGAAAAAAGTGGCAGGCACTACAACCGTTTGGTCACTCCGCACGGCTATGAGCGCTTGAGCGGGACTGTGGGAGCGAGGGTAAGCGGGAGGGAAGGCAGGCATATGCCCGTCTTCTTCTTCTTTTTTCGGAGCTACTCCTGGGCCTCGCGAAACGTAGACGTGCTCGCGTATCAAGCGGGAATAGCGGATTTGGCCCCTTCTTAGCTCTCGATTCGTGTATTGTGGTACCACCTCGCGTAATTAATGTTTAATTAATTAATGTTATTTTCGAGGGGTAACTCGTGTATTAGGGTTTTCGCGCATTGTGGAATCGTGTATTGGGGGTCCTGACTGTACATAGTTTCTCAACAGGTGGCTAAGTCTTTACTCAGGTCTACTCAGGCAATCGCAGACGCGGATGCTCGAAGATCAGTTGAGTTATCCCGGCGTCTGATTCTTCAGTCGTCGATTCAATCCTTAGGTGACATACGCACAGCCTTACTTGAGGCGGTGCGAGCACGACAGGATCTTAGGATGTCATTAGTTTGCAAGCTGCCTGATCGCATTGCTAACCAGGTGGTAATGTCCCCAGTACTTACACCTTCTTTAATGTCCCCTGATGTATGGCGAACAGTGTTTAACATGGCACAGGCCGTGAAGCACAGTCCCGCACAGGCTAAGAAACCCGCATTTAACTTCCCCAAACCTAAGCCTCCTACTAAAGCTCAGCCAGGGGGTTCTAAGCCGTTTCTTCCGCCTAAGTCCTCCCAATCCCCCCTGGGTTAGTTCAGGCATAGACAGAGAGGGTTTTCAGGACAGAGGGGACGCGGCCAGTATAAGCCGGGGCAGGGCCAGTCTTCGGCCCACACCAGCCAGCCGGCGAAGCGTCCAACACCACCAAACCCACCATCAAAAAACTAAAGTCTTTCTCACTCCCAGTGCCTATCTTAGAGCCGGAGGAACCGAGGGAAGTACAGCCGGCGAACCCTTGTCTGCTAACTGGGTCGTTCCGAACGTGTCACCAAGCATGGCCGTTAAAAACCTGGGCACGGATGGTGGCACGCAAAGGCATCACTTGGCAGTGGCTCCGGCGACCTCGCTTACGTCAGCCGACAACGGCAAATTGTGTTTCATTAGAGGTGGAGTTGCTGGTCCAGGAGATGATTGCCAAGAATGTCATCATCCCGGTACCTCCAGATTACCCTGTATTCACGTCAAAACTGTTTTTGGTTCCCAAACGGGACAGTGTTCAGATGAGGCCAGTCGTAGACCTGTCGTATCTGAATCTTCACATTTACAACGAGTCTTTCAGAATGTTAACAGTTCATCAAATCAGGCTAACACTTCCGCCGGGTGGCTGGATGTGTTCCCTAGACCTGACAGACGCCTATTGGCACGTGTCGGTCAACAAAAGATTTCAAAGGTTTCTGGCCTTGAGGATCAGGCACCAAAATTTTGTTTTTCAGAGGATGCCGTTCGGTTTGAACCTAGCACCTCGATTATTCACGAAACTAGTCCGGCAAGCCCTGATGCCATTGTTAAAACAGGGAATCAGAGTGTTGGGGTATCTAGACGACTGGCTGGTGGTGGCAGAGACACAACAATTATGCATAAAACATGTCAATATCATTTTAAATCATGTCAAAACTCTAGGCTTCAAGGTAAATCTGGTAAAGTCAAACCTTGTTCCCTCAAGAGTAATTCAGTGGATAGGGCTGGTCTGGGACACCGCCGCTCTCACTCTGAGTCAGAGTGTGGACAATCGCAACAGGTTTCGCAGGAAACTGTTCAGGTTTCTTCACAGTCTGACTACGACACGAAGAGTCTGGGAGTCTCTGGTCGGCTCTCTCAACTGGATTCAGCTAACTGTCAAGTTGGGCCGGTTGAAAGTAAAACGATTAATATTGGAAGGCAACAAATATTTCCCACTCTTACCGGCGGGAAAATTATGGCCCATACCAAAATTAATCCACACCTTACTAGCGGTCTGGGCGAAGAGGGAAACATTGCACTCAATCATGTCATGGACCTCTCCTCCTCCAACGGTATGGGTAGACACGGATGCGTCAGGCACCATAGGGTGGGGATTTCAGTCAAATCAGGGGCACCAGGGTCAGGGACTTTGGTCCCACTTAGAAATCTCTCACATAAATGTCAAAGAGTTACTAGTCCCCTTGTATTTCCTTCAGGCTCACGGCCCGGCGTTACGGGGCAAGTCAGTGGCCTTCAGAATGGACAATCTGAATGCAGTTCACTGTATTCAGAAACAAGGGTCAACGAGGTCAAGGAAGTTGCTACTCGTGTCGGAAGAGATTTTTGTTCTAGCCACCAGTCTAGATATTTATCTTCACGCATCTTATCTCCCAGGCGTAGCGAACGTCTGGGCAGACGCTCTGTCCCGGAGACAGAGCACGACAGTAGAATGGGAGCTCAAGCAACCCATTTTCGACCTAATGATTGCGGAGCTCTCCCATCCACAAGTGGATCTTTTTGCGTCCGAGGAGACTCACAAGCTCCCTCTATACCTCACCCGCCGGGCGATAACGCCGGCAGGGGGGCCAGACGCCCTAGTGACAGACTGGAACAGATGGAGCTCCATCTATCTGTTTCCGCCGCCAGATGCGTCACTAATGTGCCACGTAGTGAACAAACTACGAGTTTATCGAGGCTTAGTCTCGCTAATCGCGCCCCTGTGGCCGGCGCAGGTGTGGTACCAGCAGTTAATAATGTGGTGCCCGGACCCGGTATCGCTCCCGGTCGGGTACTTCCACTTAGACACGATTGGCAACCTAGAGACCTCGCTGACTTTTGCATTATGGACATTCAGGAGGCCAAGTGGCTAGCACCATACGGTAGGGATGTGACCAATAAATTGCTCAATCAATATACTCAGTCTACTAAGCGACAATATCAATCTCATTGGAAAGCTTTTACTTCTTGGATTGTTAGAACGGAACAAACTGTACCCTCAGTGGCATTGGTTTTTAATTACTTGAACTATCTGTTTGAGCAGAAACGTTTATCTGTGGTTACTTTGAAGAATCACTTAACTGCGATTAGAGTGCCCTTTTTCGACCTTACAGGTCTATCCATACCGGTGGCGGAGGAAACAGGATTTATGAGAGCGTGTTTTAAACTCCGCCCACCTCCCCGTCAGCTCATGCCTACTTGGTCTCTGGACAAAGCTTTGTCTTTACTTCATTCTCGTCTGTATCAAAATACTGCAGACTTTGCTTTAATCTTAAAGAAGGCAGTTTTCCTTTTGGCTTTGGCCACCGGAAACAGAGTGTCTGAGCTGGCGGCGATGAGCAACACACCTAATTGTCTTAGGTTTGGTAGACTTAATGATTCAATTTCCATTGCACCCTCCCCGGCGTTTGTAGCCAAGAATGAGCATAGTGCACACGTGTTTTCTGAGTTCACGGTGCCGGCGTTAAAAAGGGGAAAGGTGCATCATAATTTATGTCCAGTGCAAGCTCTAACCAAATATTTGAGAATAGCTCCTCATAACCCCCAAGGTGCTTTATGGGTAGCGAGTACGGGTAAACGCTTACTTAAACGGCGATTAGCCTCTCTTCTGGTAGAAGTCATTAAAGAGAGTAATCCCGGCGTTGTGGGTAGGGCCCACGATTTACGCAAGTGGGCGGCCTCTTTACGTTTCCTGAAAAACTTTTCAGTTGAAGATATTGCGTCCACACAGTTGTGGGCGTCTAATCATACGTTTCTCTCTAGATACTTGTCAGTTGCTCTAGACAAACCTTCCTTACCATGTATAGCTTTAAGGCAGAGGGTCTAGGTGGCCCTGCAGTCACTTATGTTTATTTTCAAGGAAGGGGGGGGGGGGGGGGTGCAGTCAGTTGACATAGGACACCCTAGACCCCGCCGGAGTATGAGAGCTGTGATACAATTTAAGGTTAAAATGTGATATGAAAATTTCTCTGCGAGAATTTGTGCTAGTACAAAGTTTAGTACAAAACAACGGTGTTGTTATAGTAGTTTTAGCTGCGAAAGCAATGTAACATTAGTTCAATGGAGTTCATTAGCAATTGATCTCCACATGTATTTTGGGGTTTATGATGTGCACATATAAACTTATAACTTATTATTTTTGTCACCACTCGTTGAGTGGGGTGCCTTTTGTAACTACAGATCTGTGTTCAGAATCTTCAGGGTTACCTATTTTGTCGGGCAGGCTTCTTTGAAGCACGCACCTGCCTGAACCCCTTTTTCTTGTATATTTCCGGCCTACGCCGTATTAAATACATTTTTCAAAAGTAAGAATACTATGTGGTTGTTTTTATTATCTGCTTTTCTAGAGTTATGATATGATTACGAATGTCCCCCTCCAGTCTTAGATATCAGGCATGTTCGTCAATGATGGAGGGGCCACTAATAAATTATAGGTTTGACTCCTGTAAGGAGATAAAGAAAACCTAATATTTAGTAGTGGCCCCGTAATCATTGACGACTGGGGCCCTCCCGACCGTCCCCTTCCCATTCGTTGATGTATTAAGGATTTTGGTTTACTTGATATGTCAGTGAAGGAGGAATGACGCCTGATTCAGCGTCTGGTCAGAAATCCACACAAGTACATCCACGATATGATGGAAAGCTTATTGGATAGTTATTCTTATTTTCTTTTTGTTTTTATTTTTTACGAAGTTTTTTCGTAGTGAGAACCCAATTCATAATGACTGAAGCCATGAGTGAGGTCGCGTGCGCTCATGATGAAGGCTCCTCAGTTTTTAAATGCTCTGCGCGGTAGATTCAAACTACGGCGGATTAGTGTTTGAAGAGGATGCCTTATGTAATAGGCATGTTCGTCAATGATTACGGGGCCACTACTAAATATTAGGTTTTCTTTATCTCCTTACAGGAGTCAAACCTATAATGAGCCTTCTTTTGATGCATTGATTTTTTTTCTTTTTTCTTTCTCTTTTCGAGCGCTAGTGAATTCTTCGGAAAAATTGGCGCTTATGAGAAATAAGTAACATGCTTATTATTATTATTATTATTATTCTGAGAGGCCCGAAACAACCCCAATGAGGTCTTTCCAAAAGGCCTCTTTCCGCTCTGCTGAAGCCAAGCTACACTTCATTATTAAGCTAATGCTGCTCATACATTTACTCAAGCGGCTCGCTTGGTGTAGTGACTAGCGTCTCAGACTTCCACCCAGAAGGCCCGGGTTCGCGCCCACGCTCGGCGCATTAAAGATTTTTCACAAGCACTGAGTTGTTACCATCCCTCATGAGCAAAGGGATGGGGTAGTAGTACAGGACCCCAATGGAAATATGCCTAATCGGCCTTATTGAGCTATCCTTAGCTAGCTTAGCATGCGCTAGCTTTAAGAACTATTATTATTATTATTATTATTATTATTATTATTATCCATATTTGTAACTGTTTTCACAGCATAGAGTGCTTAACCCAAGAAACGCGATAAGCCTCACGGAAGTGTCTGTATAGGGAACGCAATAGGCCTCACGGAAGAGAGCCCATAAAAACATATCCAAAATACGCCCCACAGTCAGTGAAATGGAAGCAATATGTGATTAGGTGGTATTTTTAACCTCCACCACCTCTAGCTTTCCTCATACATGTGTAGCACCTCCCCCTTTTCTCCCCTCCACAATTATTTAATATTTTCCCTCTTATTTACCTCCTTCCTTCCTTCCTCCCTCATGGTGATGGTGACTCACACTCCCTTTTCCCTCTGACGTGCACGAGATCTCTCTCAGACTGAGCATGGTGAGACCAGTGTCTGGCGAGAGGTGGTAGAAGGAGTTAGTTTTTTTTTTTTTTTTTTTTTTTCTATGTGATTGAGGGAGGCAAAAGGCATAACTGCCTATAGCGAGTGCCTCCCCCATAGTTGAAAGAGTGACAGGGCCAAAATCAAGGGACGTTCGAGCCAAAATGCCTGGACACACAGAGTTTGAAGCAATGTAAGTCATAGGAAGAGGGAAAGACTGATTCTGGGAGAGAGTTCCAGAGCTCAGCTGTTGAGTAGAAGAAAGTTTGAGAGTAACGTTTCACTCTTGGGTTGGAGAGTTGCACAGAGTAGGGGTGGGATTGAGTTGCAAGACGGGTACCACGTGCCCTACGTAAAGGAGGTGGTATGCACTGGGCCTTGCTGTCCTTCGCCTGCCTTGGTCGAGTGGTCTTGCTACTGGACTGGTAATCCAATAGATCCGGGTTCGAATCCCGATATGTCAATGAGAAGATATTATTGGGATGGAATTTGTGCTGTACCTAGTATCAGTGCATTACCACAAAGCCCACCGAAATGCCAAATAAATACCCTCAATGTTCCCTGATTATATTATAGGTTTGACTCCTGTAAGGAGATAAAGAAAACCTAATATTTAGTAGTGGCCCCGTAATCATTGACGAACATGCCTATTACATAAGGCATCCTCTTCAAACACTAATCCGCCGTAGTTTGAATCTACCGCGCAGAGCATTTAAAAACTGAGGAGCCTTCATCATGAGCGCACGCGACCTCACTCATGGCTTCAGTCATTATGAATTGGGTTCTCACTACGAAAAAACTTCGTAAAAAATAAAAACAAAAACAAAATAAGAATAACTATCTAATAAGCTTTCCATCATATCGTGGATGTACTTGTGTGGATCTTTGACCAGACGCTACTGCAGGCGTCATTCTTCCTTCACTGACATATCAAGTAAACCAAAATCCTGAATACATCAACGAATGGGAAGGGGATGGTCGGGAGGGCCCCAGTCGTCAATGATTACGGGGCCACTACTAAATATTAGGTTTTCTTTATCTCCTTACAGGAGTCAAACCTATAATTTATTAGTGGCCCCTCCATCATTGACGAACATGCCTGATTTCTAAGACTGGAGGGGGACATTCGTAATCATATCATAACTCTAGAAAAGCAGATAATCAAACAACCACATAGTATTCTTACTCTTGTAAAAAAGAGATATTCGGGTGCATAAACTTTATACAGCCTAAATCTTCAAAAAGGGGTACAAGCAGGAGCGTGCTTCAAAGAAGCCTGCTTGAAAAAGGGTTAACTCTGAGACTCTGTACACAGATCTGCTAGTTAAGAAGGCACCCCACTTAAAGTAAGTGGTGAAAACTAAAAACTTATAAGTTTACATGTGCACATATAAACCCCATTAACTAGTGGATATATTCCTAAAAATATAACCAAACATAAATGAATTCTTGTACATTCATAGAAGTACTGAACTCGTGTACTTATGGAGAAGTAATTACTTCAAAAGTAAAAGTCGTAGTTGCAACTACCGAGATTTCTCAAAAATCTATTGCTTCACAGCCAAAGCTACTTACAACAAGAATTGTTGTAACACTACTATTGGCCTTTAGCACAATTTCCTGCAATAAATACTACAGAGAAATTTTATAAAACAATGCCTACAAACAGTATCCCAGCTCGTATGTTCCGAACACATACTCCGGAGGGGTCTAGGGTGTCCTATGTCACACTGACTGCACCCTCCCCCCCCTTTTTCTTGAAATTAAACAAAACGTGACTAAAAGGGCCACCTAGACCCTCTGCCGTAAAGCTATACATGGCAAGGAAGGTTTGTCCAGAGCTACTGAAAGGTATCGCGTCAAAAAACTCCTGATTAGAGGCCCACAACTGTGTGGACTTAATAACTTCCACCGAAAGATTATTAAGGAAACGTAAAGAGGCTGTCCCCTTGCGTAAATCGTGGGTCTTACCCACAACGCCGGGATTCTTCTCTTTAAAGTCCTTGACCAAGAGAGAAGCCAGTGTACGCTCCATCAAGCGTTCACCCGGACTTGCGACCCATAAAGCACCCTGGTGATTTAGAGGTGCCACTCTTAAATATTTGGTTAGAGCTTGCTCTGGGCAAAAAAGATGGTGCACCTTTCCCCTTTTTAACGCCGGCACCGTGAACTCTGAAAACACGTGTTCACTGTGCTCATTCTTGGCTAAGAATCCTGGGGAAGGTGCAATGTGAATACACTCATGAAGCCTATCAAACCTGAGGCAAATAGGTGTGTTGCTCATCGCCGCCAGCTCAGATACTCTGTTCCCGGTAGCCAAAGCCATAAGGAATACTGCCCTTTTGTAAAATCTGCCGTCTTTGGTACATACGGGAACGAGAATAACTACGATGCTTTGTCCAGAGACCATGTAGGCCTGAGCTGACGGGGAGGTGGGCGGAGTTTAAAACCTGCCCTCATAAATCAATTTCAGATAAATGTTTCTGCATGAACAGATACATTAAATAATTAACAACCAACGCCACCGAGGGCACAGTTTGGTTTGTTCTAAGAATCCAAGACATAAAAGCTTGCCAATGCGATTGAAACTGTCGCTTTGTAGACTGGGTATATTGATTCGTGAATATCTTGGTCACGTCGCTACCATATGGTGCTAGCCACTTGGCCTCCTGAATGTCCATAATGAACAAGTCCGCGAGGTTTCTAGGTTGCCAATTGTGTTCTAAGTGGAACAACCCGACCGGGAGTGACACTGGGTGCGGGCACCACGTGTACAAATGCTGGTACCAAACTGCACCGGCCACAGGGGCGCGATTAGCGAGACTACGCCTCGCTAATCCTGTAGTTTGTTGACTACGTGGCACATTAGAGACGCGTCTGGCGGCGGAAAATAGATAAATGGAACTCAACCTGTTCTCGTCCGTCATCAGAGCGTCAGGTCCGCCCGCCGGCGTTATCGTCCGGCGGGTGAGGTACAGTGGGAGTTTGCAAGTCTTCTCAGACGCAAACAAATCCACTTGTGGATGGTCATGCTCCGCACACGCAAGAGCGCCCATTCCACTGAAGTGCTTTGTCTCTGAGACAGAGCGTCTGCCCAGACGTTTGCAACGCCTGGGAGATAAGATACGTGAAGATGAATGTTCAGCCTGTTGGCTAGTATCAAAATCTTCTCTGACACGTTTAGCCACTTCCAAGATCTTATTGACCCTTGTTTCTGAATACAGTGAACCACATTCAGATTGTCCATTCTGAAGGCCACCGACTAGCCCCGTAAAGCAGAGCCGTGAGCCTGAAGGACAGATAAGGGGACTAGTAAGTCTTTGACATTGATGTGGAAGATTTCTAAATGGGACCAAAACCTTTGACCCTGATGCCCGAGGTTTGACTAAAAGCCCCAACCTATCGTGCCTGACGCATCCATGTCCACCCATACCGACGGCGGAGGAGAGGTTCATGACATGACTGCGTGCAACCTTTCTCTCGTCGCCCAAACCGCTAGTAAGTTGTGTAATAACGTTGGGATAGGCCATACTATCCCCGCCGGTAATAGTGGGAATTTTTTTTTGCCCTCCAAGATTAAACGTTAGACTTTCAACCGGCCCAACTTCACAGTTAGCTGAACCCCGTTGAGAGAACCGACTAGAGATTCCCAAAGTTTCTGTGTCGTATTCAGACTGTGGAGAAACATAAACAGTTTTTGTGAAATCTGTTTCGAGTGTTCACACTCTGACTCAGAGTGAGAGAAGCTGTGTCCTCGACCAGCCCTATCCCCTGAAATACTTGTGGGGGAACAAGGGTTTGACTTTTACTAAGTTGACCTTGAATCCTATAGATATGAGATGGTTTAACGTAACGTAGACATGACTGATGCGTAACTTTTCTGTTTCTGCCACCACCAGTTAGTCGCCCAGATACCACCAGACCCTGATCCCTTGTTCTAACAAGGGCATCAGGGCTTGCGGGGACCTTGCTTGAATGCTTGTGCCAAATTGAAAACAGTCTTCCAAACTGCTGGTGAAATCAAAGAAGGAATTAGAACTGGAGACAGAACTACTTGGCTTGCAATACGGTCAAGAAGTTTCTTCACTAAGAACATCCTCAGATCCTGCCTTGCTCGAACTGCCTCTAATAAGGCCGTCCGAATATCTCCTAAAGACTTGGATGGAAGTCTGGAGAAGCAAGCGCCGGGAAAGTTCAATGGCTTTCCTGACTTCCGCGGCTTCTATTGCCTGAGAAGAGCGTAACAGAGACTTTGTTACTTGCTGGGAACCATATATTGCGAAAACAGTTTAAACGCTTTTCCTCTTAACCTAAACTCGCGGTCTAGGTAAGCTGGGGAAGGCGTGCTAATGGCAGCCAAGCAGAGGGGACTCCGCCGGCACCAAAAACCGGAAGAGAGAACCAAGAATGGCGTTCTGGAGGGATTTGGTGGTAAGAATAAGTCATGGTTATAATAACTTGGAATGTCCTTAATATGAACATCCAAAACATTTCTGTAACATTGCTACCCCTGACTCATCAGGCCCGTAAAAAGAGGCATAGCTCCTGTTTTTTGACTGGCGCCTTGTCTAAAGGAGGGGGAGATATGTCTGATATGACTCGCACAGTGGAAGTAGTGAATCACCCTGAGCCTGGCACATTGGAAATTGGGTCTGACACAAGCGGATGGCTAGGTATTTTAGCTAAAGCAAAGGATGTAGCCAGAGGTCGCACATTCGTCGACATCGCGGGATCTCCCGTATCAGGAGTTTCCGGCGTAGGGCCAAAGAACCTATTAAGTGCATTCAATAGTAGTCCATCAATCTCTTCCGCCGGTACATACCTAGCCGATGACGAACTCCGTGGAGATTCGACAGTACCCTGAGAGTCGCCTAGAAGGTGACTGGACTCTTCAACCTCCATCTCTGAGACCAGAGATCGTTGTTCTTCATCCGTTAAGTCTGGCTTATCATGGGAAGATCCCGCCGAAGCCGGGACCTCCACATGTTGCCATGTTAAAACTGGGGTAGAAGATGGTACATCGGCATCCCGTGGACGTCAGCACTAGTTGAGTCACAAAGGGATGTGTTCTGTCCTGCCAGGACTGTGAGTATCGCCATACACCTTGGCTGTGGCTGTCCCTCGCTTGCGAGCTCGGTATACTCTCTGAAAGAGAGCCCTGATCTTAACGGCGTTGAACATACAGCAATGAGAGGTTCAAGTGCCGACATGGCAGAGACTGGGGGAAAACTACCCCGCCCCCGGGAACTACCTGGTCACCTGGTGCAACACCGGTACTCCGCCCTGGAAAGAGAATTTTCCGGGGATTAATGCTCATAGGGTTACACCCAAAAAATGGTACAAAATATGTGTCACAAGACCGCCGGTCAACGAACCGTAGCACTCCACCACTACTTTTCGTTTTCCTTTAGTTTCATATTAAAGATTTCAGGATATATTTACCTGTCAAGAAGATTTTAAGCATATCTTTTGAATCCTCATAAAGATGAAGTATATCTTTATTAAAGATGAAGTTTTTCAAGTATCCCTTTACACTTGAAACATTAGTAAGATTCCGGCATCTTTTTATCCCATAAAAAGTCTAAGCCTATCCTAATCTCTAATCCGGCTTCTCCCAGAAGCCCTCATAGATCGCCGTCTTGAAGGCCGTGATACCCTATTGTATCAATCAATTGTTTGGCAAATGATCGCGAATTGCTAATCAGTTAATATAACCACCCGAAGGTATAACCGCCGGGTTTTATATGCAATGTCAAACCAATTGTACCTGCCCCAGACCTTTTTTGTAAAAAGGTCGCCGGGAGGGAAAGACTAAACAAACAAACAACATTGTTCAAATGTTTATTAAGGATTTCAGCATATCTTTTACCTGTTCGAAAGAATTAAGCATAACTTCTGAATCCTCATAAAGATGAAACATATCTTTATTAAAGATGAAGTCCTTCAAGTATCCCTTTACACTTGAAACACTAGTAAGATTCAGGCATCTTTTTATCCCATAAAAAGTCTAAGCCTATCTTAATCTCTAATCCGGCTTCTGCCAGAAGCCCTCATAGATCGCCGTCTTGAAGGCCGTGATACCCTATTGTATCAATCAATTGTTTGGCAAATTATCGCGAATCGCAAATCCGTTAATATAACCACCCGAAGGTACAACCGCCGGGTTTTATATGCAATGTCAAACCACTTATACCTGTCCCAGACCTCTTTGTAAAAAGGTCGCCGGGAGGGAAAGACCAAACAAAATAACGGTGTGGAGCCCCCCTCGCCGGGAATAACACAGGAAGCCTGATCCCAGGCTTGACCACAGAAAACGCAGTTTCTGATGAGCCCTCAAGCGACCAAACTCGTCGGGGTAACTTACCTATTTTAGCCATCCTGACTAAAACTCGGTAAACAAAAACGGTGTTCTCGGAGCAACGAGAAAAAACGCCGGAAAGGTAACCCACACCAAACGAGACATAACAGGAGGGCGTAATGCATAAAGCAATGAATAACACAGGAAGCCTGATCCCAGGCTCGACCACAGAAAACGCAGTTTCTGATGAGCCCTCAAGCGACCAAACTCGTCGGGGTAACTTACCTATTTTAGCCATCCTGACTAAAACTCGGTAAACAAAAACGGTGTTCTCGGAGCAACGAGAAAAACGCCGGAAAGGTAACCCCCACCAAACGAGACATTTTAACACATTTTATACAAAGGGTGTGCGCAAAATTAGGGATACCTGAACAGGAGGGCGTAATGCATAAAGCAAAAACCGGGGCAAAGGTAGCCATGACAGAGACTGGAGGGAAACTTACTCCAGGTTCTGCATAGACCCGCCGGGACCCAGCTCTGGAAAAATAAAATTTCCAGGAATTAATGCTCATAAGGTTAACCCACTCATGTTCGCACACAGGTGTTAAATAACCCGCCGGGTAACGAGACGTAATACTCAACGACCACAGCTCGCTACGCGGTGGGGTTTCCTAAGTAAAGGATTTCAGAATATCTTAATTTGTCCAAAAGATTTATGAATACCCTCTGACATAATATATAAAGACCATCATGGCGTTTATAAGTGATTAAGTCTTTCCGGTGGTGTTTGTTTCCAGATTAAATTTTGGAAAAAAAAAAACTAAAAAAGACGCCGGCCCCCGAATTATCTCGTAGATAAAAAACTGGGAAGCCTGACAAATATACGAGATCTAAATTCTGCCGAAGTATCTTTTTAGATCGCCGTATGTTGAAGGCGGCGATACAAAACGTATCCCTCAAATGTCTGGTTAACTAACTGAATTGTAAATTTGTTATTCTCATCCGTGCAAGAAGCACCCGCCGGGTGTGAATAATAGTTTAAAAAAACGTTAACCCCAATTGTGCCCTAAAGCGCCGTATGTTGAAGGAGGCGATACACAAAGCATCCCTCAATTGTCTGGTCAACTAAACTGAATTTTGCAAATTCGGTCATCCCACCCTTCCAGGTTGCACCCACCGGGTGAATTAAAGTTTAAAAGTTAACCCCAATTGTTCCTATCCCCACTTCTTTGAAACAGATCGCCGGGGAGGAAATACAACTACAGCATAGTTTTATATTGGCTTTGCAAAACCGAAAAAACTACAAACAACACGTGTCCGTATGAACACTGTTAGATGGGTACAGCCAACCCGCCGGGAATCAGAAGGAGCCTGAAACAGGCACCCCAGAGACGCAGACCTGGGGAGCCACAGACACCCACTCGCCGGGGAAACAAGCCTGTTTTAAACCACGCGTGGCCAAAACTTGGCAACCAGCCGGGGTTATCAAGGTGAAACCGAGAAAAACCCCCGGAAAAAACCCACCCCGTCCAGATACCATCTGAACGCAACACCGGACCGAGGCGTAGCTAAAACACAACTAACGCCGGGCCCAACATAGTCCGTGGAATTAGCCAAAACACAACTAACCCAGGACACATAAATAGTCCGTGGAATTAGCCAATACACAACTAAACCAGGATACACATGACACAGTAGTACATATTTAGAAAATAAATCAATAACACTTGTATATGTGATAAAGCTACGAGAGGCTGGCTAGGCCTAGGCAGACGGATAACAGTAACATGTCGGAATATAAACAAAAAGCACTGAATTATATCACAACAGGAACCACCGCCAACACACCACTGTAGCAAACACTTCCGGCAAAGGGAAGAACTGACTCGGGACCCAGAAAAACTTCACTAAGTGAAGAAAAATACGCTGGGAACGACAGCAAAAATACGCTACCTCATCAGAAAGATAAAAGGAAGCAATAACGTGTAATGAAAGCCGCCTGCATCCGACAGCCTCTCTGGAGATGTCCGACAGCCTCTCTGGAAAAACACAGCCCGTAGCCTAGTAGGTAGAGCTCTCGTCTCACACATGAGGGGTCGGGGGTTCAATCCCCGGCCGGGCGGAGACAAATTAGGCTTGTCTCCTTTCATGTGTTAGCCTCAGTTCACCTAGCTGTAAATAGGTACCTGGAATAAGTGGACGACGTTGTGACGTCCCCTCTGGGGTTGGCAAAAATGGTACAAGGCGAGATGGGTATCATATGGTTCACCTAAGCTGATGGCTACCTAAGCCTTCGGGCGAGACGGTACCGTCTATAGTGAGAATGGTACCATACAGATCCACCCTAAGCCTTCGTTTCCGATGTCGCCAAGTGGCTAAAATACAGACTACACACACATCCACAGCCATTCCAACAGTACATAAAACACTTAACATGCATTTCACGCAATACATTCCCAGTTAAGGAGGCGCGATAATAATGAGCTTAGCTCGCATTGTGTGGATTCCCCTTGACGAACAAGTAACTGAGTAACAAAGCTAGCTAACTGTGAAAAAGTTCACCTGTCCACAACAGGACCACGAGGGTACATCCGAAATAGATGCCCCAAACATACGACCCAAAATACACTGCACTGCGGGCAACCAGCCCAGGACACTCCTGTTACGCATATCCTAACCTTACTCGATACATCCCGGAGTAAACAAATGAGAAAAAACTCACTAGGGACGCAACAAATGCGGAACCCGCGGAGCGTGGGGAGACAGGTCCGGGCAGGCTGAGCGCAGAGCAGAGAAGGAAGAATGACGCCTGCAGTAGCGTCTGGTCAAAGATCCACACAAGTACATCCACGATATGATGGAAAGCTTATTAGATAGTTATTCTTATTTTCTTTTTGTTTTTATTTTTTACGAAGTTTTTTCGTAGTGAGAACCCAATTCATAATGACTGAAGCCATGAGTGAGGTCGCGTGCGCTCATGATGAAGGCTCCTCAGTTTTTAAATGCTCTGCGCGGTAGATTCAAACTATGGCGGATTAGTGTTTGAAGAGGATGCCTTATGTAATAGGCATGTTCGTCAATGATGGATAATAATAACTAATAAATAGCACTGTATGAATATTCCCATATTCAAAATATGCTATAGGGGGGCAATGCCAAGTGAGTTCATTGCTCAATTGGTGGCATTCTGAGAGTGAGGGTCTGAGTCTAGGAGGTACATACATACATAAATAAAATTTTAAGACTGAGTGTTCCACACATACGTGCAGTTTCAGTCTCTTGTCCTAATGGCGGAGTTCCAGGCAACCCTGTTAAGGGTTGCTTCACTTGTCAAGTTCTTGGATTTGAGATCGGCACGTATAGTCCGATCCCAGGTCTTCCTCGGTCCACCCCTTGGTGCAGCTCCCTCCACAATCACAGACCTGCATTTTTTCACCCAATTTTGTTCATCCATTCTCTCCACATGTCCATACCATCCCAGTCTACTTGTACGCATCACCTCGCTAATACTCTTTATACCTAAACGTCTCCTCAGCTCATCATTTGTTATTCTATCCTACAGTTTTGCCCCACACATCCATCTCACCATTCTCATCTCATTACGTTCCATTCTGTTGACATCCTCCACTTTAACGGCCCATGTTTCTGAGGCATGTCATTGCACTTCTAACACATGAGGCATAAACCTTTCCCTTCAGGGGGAGAGGCATTCTTTTCATAGTCAGGATTGGCAGCAGTTCTCTGAACTTCCCCCAGCCACATCTAATTCTAGCAACAGTGGCAGCCTCAGCCCCACCACCGGCAGAGATGGTATCCCCTAGGTAACAAAACTTGTTCACCAGCTCCAATGACTCATTTCCAAAATTCACAGCCCCAGGATCATCACTTAACACAAGCTCGCCTTTGCACACTACGCACTCAAATTTCTCTATTTCTGACTTATCCTTCGGCAGGGTTCCTTTTATTCTACTACAGTGCTTATTCCCATGGTGCACCCAGCGTCGACAGATGAATCGCGTTAACGCCCACACCCTTTCCACACACTGCACATGGGTATGCACCGCTCTTTTCCACATTACCTGATCTCAAACTACAATGCATACCCTTGGTTTTGTTAATATTGACTCTTAAACCCTTGCTCGCCATGCCCTCTCTCCATTCTCTGAATTTGGCCTCAGCATCTTGCATACTGTCAGCTATTAGGACTAAATCGTCTGCATAAAACAGTTCCAACGGGAGTCCGCCTCTAAAAACTCTAGACAGTGCCTCCAAGACCATAATAAAGAGGAGGGAGCTTAACACTGAACCCTGGTGGACTCCAACACGGACTGCGAACTCATTACTCAGTACACCCTCACCGCACTTCGCGAATCCTCATGCATCTTCATTATCACACGTACCAGCCACTCTTCCACACCAAGTTTCCTCATAGCCCACTGCACAACATCTCTAGGCACCTTATCAAAGGCCTTCTCCAGGTCTACAAACACAAAGTAAAGATCCCTGCCTTTTAGTAAGTATCTTTCCTGTATCTGCCTGACTATGAAGATAGCATCGGTTGTACCCCGTCCTGGCATAAAACCAAACTGCATATCATCAATGGAGATGCTTTGCCTGATCAAACCCTCAAACACTCTCTCACAGACCTTCATATTTGGTCAAGCATTTTCAGGCCCCTATAATTTCCTCTATCTAGCGCATCCCCTTTTCCTTTGTATATGTTTACTATTACACTTTTGAGCCAATCCTCTGGGATTTTCTCCTCTTTAATAATGGTGTTTATCAACTCAGTGACTAAGTTGACACCAGTCTCCCCTGAGACTGAGGTGAGACAGTGAAGCACTGGAGCGAAGCAGCTTCAGAGATGGGGCTGCTTCAAGCCGTGAGTGAGCAACTAAGATCCCATGCATCTTGCGAAGGCAATATGGCAGGGGCTGGTTGCAGCTAAAAGTGCTTCACATGTCTCACCCCATAGACTGGAACGAGACCTCACAGGCTTCACCGTTCAATTTAGAACGGGAGACCTCACGGGCTTCACCGTTCAATTTAGAACGGTTGAATGTACAGGCTCTCAGTCTATGACTGCGAGGGAGTAGTTGGAATATAGAAATAAAAAATAAAAAATAAAAAAAATTACCTCCTGCCACAAATATATGGTATTGACTAGATATTTGCCTTTTAGACCTCTTTTCTGGTTCTTCAATGTTCAATTGTTCAATATAAAAGTAAAATAGGTGCATATGGGGAAGTAATATTGCTTTATATGGTAAATATAATTTATTTTGTCCGAATTAATTCCCACGGGCACCACTTTCAAATACAGTACTGTACATGAATAACGCGTTTGTCGAGTTAACAGATAGGCCTACTGAGAATCAAAATGGTGGCCAGTGACTTGACTCCTGAAGCTCTTTTGCCTGATTGTATTATTCTATGGGTGCCTCCCTAAAGGCACGACAGTTTGAAGCCGCCACTCACCATCACCATCCAAAACACTAATTTATTTATATATACATTAATAAGAAACTCAGACTGCTATTATTGCATATTGCACACTGACATTTATGATAATGAGGATAGCTGACCCTGCGAGCTATGCTCTTTAAGGGGGGCTACCAGGTTTTACTCTTAATGTGTCATTGGATTTTGTCAAATTTTAATGAGATTTGGCACATATATAGGGGACTATGAAAGCTTTAGATTGGTACGGTACCTCACAATTGAAAATAACTCGATTAGTTTTTGAGTTAGGTACAAATTAGGGTAAAAAATAAACCACTACTAAAAGTCAATCTTGTCCTACAAAATCCTATGTATCATCTTTCTACAGTATAGTGTTCAATCAACTCTCAGATGTTTCTTAAATTTAACCTAGTATTTTTTTTATTATCCTATTCATTGTGGAATTAGGCAATTTGGAAATTAGGTGATTTTTTTTCGTTTTTCTTTTTTAATTTTGAATGCAGTTTATAGAAGTTCTCAAGCACTGTCGATTGGTATATGAATTATTAACGTACGACCAATAGTTTATAGAAGTTCTCAAGTACTGTCGATTGGTATATGAATTATTAACGTACGACCAATAGTTTATAGAAGTTCTCAAGCACTGTCGATTGGTATATGAATTATTAACGTACGACCAATAGTTTATAGAAGTTCTCAAGCACTGTCGATTGGTATATGAATTATTAACGTACGACCAATAGTTTATAGAAGTTCTCAAGCACTGTCGATTGGTATATGAATTATTAACGTACGACCAATAGTTTATAGAAGTTCTCAAGTACTGTCGATTGGTATATGAATTATTAACGTACGACCAATAGTTTATAGAAGTTCTCAAGCACTGTCGATTGGTATATGAATTATTAACGTACGACCAATAGTTTATAGAAGTTCTCAAGCACTGTCGATTGGTATATGAATTATTAACGTACGACCAATAGTTTATAGAAGTTCTCAAGCACTGTCGATTGGTATATGAATTATTAACGTACGACCAATAGTTTATAGAAGTTCTCAAGTACTGTCGATTGGTATATGAATTATTAACGTACGACCAATAGTTTATAGAAGTTCTCAAGCACTGTCGATTGGTATATGAATTATTAACGTACGACCAATAGTTTATAGAAGTTCTCAAGCACTGTCGATTGGTATATGAATTATTAACGTACGACCAATAGTTTATAGAAGTTCTCAAGCACTGTCGATTGGTATATGAATTATTAACGTACGACCAATAGTTTATAGAAGTTCTCAAGCACTGTCGATTGGTATATGAATTATTAACGTACGACCAATAGTTTATAGAAGTTCTCAAGCACTGTCGATTGGTATATGAATTATTAACGTACGACCAATAGTTTATAGAAGTTCTCAAGCACTGTCGATTGGTATATGAATTATTAACGTACGACCAATAGTTATAGAAGTTCTCAAGCACTGTCGATTGGTATATGAATTATTAACGTACGACCAATAGTTTATAGAAGTTCTCAAGCACTGTCGATTGGTATATGAATTATTAACGTACGACCAATAGTTTCGGAGCCTATCGATCTCTAAGGTCAATAACTTATATATTCTGTAAATGGTTTCAAAGTTGGATGATCAGGAGTAGAGAGTGTTGTATGACCACTCTCTTCATTACCTCATACTCAACTTTTTTTTATATAAAATTAGTTTAACCAGACCACTGAGTTCCACTAAAGAACTCTCATAGGGCTGGCCTGAAGGATTAGATCAAGATGGACAACTAATCAAGTCAAGATAGATAGGAAAGGGCAGGAGGCGAACAAATCTAGGAAGGTGAAGACACGCAGACATTTCTCGCCATTACACCAGTTCAGCCGGACCACATGAGCTCCACAGCAGAGCTCTTATAAGGCAGGGCCGGAGGATGAGGTAAGAACTGCTACACTGCAGCACAAACCAATAAGTGATCAAGGGCGACGAATGAGATATCAGGTCTAAGGTAGAAAAAAAACACAGAGAGATGCAAAAAAATTCACTACTGAGGGAAATCGAGTCAGCTCGGCCGCAGCAGCGACCGAAGAGACAAATCAGTTCAGGAGCCTACAACCTAACCAGGCCAGGGAGGCATGTGATATAGGCTGCCTGAAGGACACCCAAATGAGACACAATAAGAATAGAAGGGGAAAAACATAGAAAGAGGAATGAAAAACTATGCAAAATTAGTCAAGCCGACGACAAAAGCTCGAGAGGAGACTGGAGAGGGAAAGGGAAACATCCAGAACCCTCCCCCATCAAGCTCCAGTCGCCGGCCCCGAAGCCCCCCGATCACGACAAGGGGCGTAGTAGTAGGGGGGCCATACTCGACTAGTGCGTGGTGTTATGGATAGCTGTTACCTTCTCAGTGGAGTTTCTAGATATCGCAATACAAAAGTAGTACAGTATATAGCATAAATTTCACATATTTCATATATATTGTATTTCGAGTCGGCCACCCACAGCTGTGGGATATGTGCCTGAGTATATACATACTGTACACTCGGTCAAAGAAGTATCTGCACCCCTACGCTGATCATCTGGTGCACCTTTGCCTGCAACTTTATCCATGTGTCAAAGACGATCGTCTTTGACACATGGATATAGTTGCAGGCAGAGGTGCCAACCCTATCGAGCTGTACACACCAGATGATCAGCGTAGGGGTGCAGATACTTCTTTGACTGAGTGTACATACATTTTTATAAGTGTATTTTTAACAAATATATATATCAAGTGGCGACACGCGACAGGCGAAAGTTTGAAATAAGCTTGATTTTTATATACACACACATATATATATATATATATATATATATATATATATATATACACAGTATATAGATACATAGATATAAGCGGATTTCAGCTACAATACTTCGGGGCCGTGAAGAGGGTAGTTGAATGTTGATTTTTCACAGTCTAACTTAATTCTTCATGGGTAACCATGATTACCCAGATTTTTTAGGTCACCCCCTTTATATAGCAAAACAATGGAATTTCGACTTATGGACTGACAAGGGCAGATATAAGAGGTTCCCTGGACCTGTCAGACTGAGAGATGGGGTGACATCTGGTGGCTGAAAACTATTCATGCAGATACAGAAACAGATCATTAGAAATAAATTAATGTTCTTTAATTGACTGAAGTATTACTGTAATTGAAGTTGATAATGTGAAGGGTTAAGTAGCAACAAGCAATCCATAGAAGAATGAGAGGAAACAGATACATAATAAAGATACCTGCCATCATCAGGTAATGCTTCATTCAAACACCATTCAACCTCTAGACCAATGGTTTCACCTCACATGCATATACAGTACAGTATTGATAATGATATTATATTTCTTTAGTGATAAATGCATATGATACAATAAAAATAGGTAAGTCTGCAGGTGAAAAAAAGGATATTACCAAAGTAATGACTGAATAACTGGCTAATAATTTTGACATTATATTACAGTACTGTACAGTGGTGCTTCAGATGCACATTGAAGCATAGTGTTGCACTCCCCATCTTCACAGCAATAAAATCAAATACTATATTTAATCTTGTGGTTCAGATAAAAGTAATACTAACAGTGAAATGTACTAACTCTTTAACCCTTTCACGCACATATGACGCAAAGGTTGCCAGATTAGTAATAAGAAGTAGTTCTCTCACTCTTATAATTACCTCTCCAAATTTAGTTTTCTGCCCACAGCTAACTCAAAGACAACTGCAGAGGTTGAAATAACTAAACTAAAGGTTTCTAAATACCCCTGATGGTAACAAAGGCTTTAAAGTAACCCTAATAGGCTCAAAATTGCGTCATATGTCGGAGAGGGTTAATAAGATTGTTTATTCAAACATATCAGGTAAAATTATTGAGTTTAGGAAGGATCTTCTATAGCCTGAGGTTATTGTTTAACACTGACTCAAAGATATCCTTCCAAAGTTAAATAAATTAATGATACAGGCTTAAACATATAAGGGGCTCACCCTCCCCATCCCTGTGTTAATTAGAATGGAGGAAGGGAAGAGTGAGCCCCTTTCCCATGTTTAAAAGTTGGTCCAAATTCTCCAGTTGACTATGAAGACCCGAGTAATGAAGACATGGGGAAACAACCCATAATGAAGGTTACATTAGCTTGAGAGAAGAATTAACACCATTTGTACAATTATAGTGCTTGTTATACATGACTCAAAGATGAATATATGGCAAGGTGATAAAGAAAAAATTAAATTATGAAAATATGTCAAGCCCATCTACAGTACAGTATATGTCAAGCCCATCTACAGTACAGTATATTCATGTTTTATAAGAGATAAGTTTCCAAGAATAAATAGGTGCATTATGTGAAGCGGTAGCCATTTAGAAATCCATATACAGTAGGTTGTACAGTCAGAATCCAAAGTATCCTCCCACCTTTGCTTCAAATTAAGTTATTACCAAGGTTATTGAAAGAATGAATGTCTGAGCAACTACATATAATAGGCATAGGCTCGGGGTGGAGCGAAATTACAAGTGGGGTACCTCAGGAATCTGAGTTGGGACCACTACTGTTTGTCATGTTCATTAACGACTTACCTGAAGTTATAACAAATGGAAGTGAAATATATTTGTATGCAGATGACACCAAGCTATATAAAAGAGTGAGGAGTAAGGAAGACGTGGGTTTGCTTCAAGGAGATGTGGAGTGCATGAAGGGATGGTCTGAACATTGGTTAATGCCTTTTCATCCAAAAAAAATGCAAGTGCATGCGGATTGGGACAAACAAGACAGACAAGGTAGGATACAGTATGTATGAAACAATGGAGGAAGTGAGTGCAGAAAAGGATATAGGGGTAGTGATAGACAATAAGTTAAATTTCTCAGAACATTTAGCAGAGAAAATAAATAAAGCCAATAAAATTGTAGGGCTGATAAGGAGGACAGTTGTGTCACTGGATGAAGAAATCTTTAGGAATCTCTATATGGCGCTGGTTAGGCTTCACCTGGAATATGCAAACCAGATGTGGGCTCCATATAAGGTGAAAGATATTGAAGCGGTGGAGAAAGTGCAGAGGAGAGCTAGCAAGCTGGTACCAACTTTGAAGAACCTGGGTTATGAGCAGAGGTTGATGAGACTGGGATTACGGACACTGGCATATAGGAGGAAGAGAGGGGATATGATCGAGACATTTAAGATAGTGTCAGGAAAGTATGACGAGGATGTGTGTGAAGGTACCTTCTTGATGCGGGAGGGAACAAGAACGAGAGGAGACTCTAAGAAAATTTACAAGGAAAGAACTAGGCTTGAAAAGACAAAAAACTCTTTTTGTGATAGAGTGGTAAATGAGTGGAACGCACTGCCCCAGTATGTGGTTGATTCCGAATCAGTAAAAAAGAAGTTTGAAAGTAATCTTGATAAAGCATGGGGAAGACAAGAGTTAAAGTTTGATTACAAAGCAGAAATACAGAATAGTAAAATATTTGCATCTGCTGCCGCCGCCGCCAACACCGTGAACATCCACAGCAGTGCAAGTACTGGTACTGAGCTGGATACACAGGCCTAGTTTGCCTTTTTTTTCAGAGGATCTACTGTAAGATATAAATAGTGAGGGTGATAAAGAAGGTAGAAGGAGAGAGAGAGAGAGAGAGAGAGAGAGAGAGAGAGAGAGAGAGAGAGAGAGAGAGAGAGAGAGAGAGAGAGAGAGAGAGAGAGAGAGAGAGAGAGAGAGAGAGAGAGAGAGAGAGAGAGAGAGAGAGAGAGAGAGAGAGAGAGAGAGAGAGAGAGAGAGAGAGAGAGAGAGAGAGAGAGAGAGAGAGAAATAAAAGAGAAGAAAGGGAAAGGCGAAATGACAAGAGTAGAAAAGGGAAATCTTGAAGTTGACTTGACTCAGAGTAGAAGTGGGAAGAAACTGGCTTTTAATTGTACTGTACTATCATACTTCTCTCCAGCAGCTGATTAGGTCAAGTCAAACTTTTATTTACAATTACTAAGTTCATAAATAAATTAATATATGAAAATATATTCTTCACCAACTACGGTACATCATTATACATATATTTTTTGTTTGCTTTAGCAATTTTTGGTGCATAAGTATAGTCTCTGTGCATTTTTGGTGCATAAGTATAGTCTCTGTGCATTTTTTCCTGTATAATTGTGTGTAGATTATCAGCAATAGCCACAATCCATTTCTTCATTTTACTAGAACTAGATAAATAAGACAGAGAGAGTGAGTGAGTAGAGTAGAGGAAAGAGGGGAAAATAAAAATATAAATAAATGAAGACAGAAGAGAAAGAACACTTCAAAATATGAAGACAAACAACTGAATTATGACTTGCTATCTCATAGTCTTGAATCTATATTTATCACTAAGTTAGATACAAAATTGAGGTTCGAATGTACTGTACTTAAACAAGGGGAAAACGCAAAGGTTGCAAATAAATAACTATTCAATTAATTTGCTCAGTATTGTTACACTGAATTATAATCAGTCTTAACAGTACAATCAAATACCCTGCAAATCTTTCATAATAACTAGAGAATAATTTTTTATAACATTCTAATACAAAAAGAAATGGATTGTGAATATAGGTGGATAATGGTAATGTAATGACAAATTAAAACCCTGCCCTACATAGAGTGCAGTAAAGTCATTAAGGAATAAATAGCAACTTATGTCATGCCTTAAAACACTACTGTATGTCCAACTAGTGGTGCATTACCTGAAAATATAAACATAACCAACATAACATTCTATTACCTTTACTTCAAGCTAAGATGTTCTGTAATAGTCTCTTCTGGAAAGCAATCCTAGCATGACATATAAACACTGCCCTGTAGGTACTGTATACTTGATCAGATTCACAAAAGGCAACAAACTTATTTTCATCACAAATGAGATCCTACGTTTTCTTTATCAGGTTCTTAAACAGGTGGTAGGTGGGGTTCCTATCATCTACTCACTTTAAAACAGTGCTGTTCTGAACATCAATATAGCTTTGCACAAAGTGACGACCACAAACGGTTGCAGTTTATAGTACAGTAGCACAGACTATGTTAGGGTGTTTTGTTTTATTATAATTATTTCTTTTCTAGTAGTGTAACTAGACCACTGAGCTCCATACTAAAACTCTTATAGGGCTGGCCTGAAGGATTAGGTAAGGATAGCTATATATCTGTTTCAATAAAGAACTGAAGAGGTATTAATAAATATATGGTGAACAAGGATAAAATTAAAGAGAATATAATATAACAGTACAGCTAGCTATGTATAGCCTGGAGTAATGAGGCTGTCATCCGTACATTACCCAGTCAAAGAAAAATTAATGGTATACTACCATTAACCATACCAACACTTTGTTTTATTGCAACTTCAGGTTTTCAGTTTCAGCGCACTGACATTGTCCTTTAGAGGAGTGACTCTGCTTCCTGAAGAACTTTAAAGCCCTAAATACTCAAGTACTGTACTCATATCGGGTAACATACAAGACAATATTACCAAGTGCGAGACTCCTTTTTATATCACCTTTTACATATATTTCAGTAAGTACCAAGGAATTGTGCCACATACAAATGCCTAGTAAACGGCAACTGGATAAATACAACTCTGATTATCACTTAGCACCCAAGATTCCAGTCCCTGCTTATAGTTTACCAAGAACTTGACCAGTATTGTTATCTAACACTTAAATATGGTTTAGCTGATAGTTTTTGCTGTACTGTACTGGGCTATGATTATCATTCGTAAATTGTTGAGTGTCATCTAATCAATATGAGAGAGGAGGGGGAGGGGGAGAGAAGAGAGAAATTAGAGGAGGGGGGGAAAGACAAAATAAAGGAAACCATGACCATGAATTTTGTGAATGGTATGTGTGAATGGTAGGGAAATGGAGGTAAACCAGAGTGTGTGTGAAGGAAGGAAGGTTTTCGGAGCAATGGGAAGTATGTGGAAGACGAGAAATCTCGGAATGAAAGTAAAAAGTGCAATGTATCAAGGAATTGTTGTGCCAACAGTGATGTATCGGGCTGAGACATGGGCTCTGAAGAAAAAGGAGAGAAGAAAGCTGGATGTGATGGAGATGAGCTGCTTGAGGAGTATGTGTGGAGTTACCCGTAGAGACGGATTGAGGAATGAAGAGATACGTAGGAGAGTGGGGCAGCAGGAACATTTGTCAGCCAGAGTGGACAGAAGGGTGCTGAGCTGGTATGGTCATGTTGAACGAATGGGAGATAAAAGGCTTACAAAGAGAATATATGAGTCAGATACAAGGGGATATATAAGGGCAGGAAGACCCCCATTGAGATGGAGAGACGTGTAAGACAAGGTTTGGATGATAGAGGAATGACTATAGATCAGGCAAAGGAAGTGGTAATAAACAGGAATGAATGGAGAATGCTTGTGAATAGTTGAGTGAATACGTGGTCATTTGGGGGAAGGGGTCGGGCGCAAGTTGGACTAGATAATAGTCCATCAGGCGCCTGGCCCGGGGAGACGATTAATATGAAGGGTGCGCCTGGAAGTGTGGTGGGCGGTCTTGTGGCTTTGGCTCCGCTGCATGTCTGCCTGCCGAGATCAGAGCCTCTTCAGGTGGTTGGGGGCCGGGGGAATGCTGGAGCAACCTTGGTGACTCTGGTCTCTGGGTATTCTCCTGGGTGACCTAGATGTGTGTGAATTTTGTGTTTTGTCTGTGTTTGTTCGTTGTTTTGTCTTGTATGTGTGTTTTCCTGTTCTTGCTTTGTCTTGTGTGTGTGTTTTCCTGTTCTTGCTCTGTCTTGAGTCGGCCACCCCCCCAAAAAAAAAAAAAAAAATAATAATAATAAAATAGAGGAAAATAAAAATAAAAAATAGGAAAAGTGGGGATTGGGCCTGAGCATATAGATAGAATATAGATAGATCTTTATTATTGAATGTGAACCTTACGTAAGTAATAAATAACAACACTGGAAGAATGAAATCATTACTTAACCAATAAAATCTAAAACCACCACACAACCAACACATCTTGACTCTTTAAATATACTTAACATGCATATCTCTTTAAATTATCCTTAATAGTTAATACTGAAAGGTAAAGTTTAAACTTCCACATAATAACATACTGTACATAATATTTAAAACAATTTTTCTTAGTCACTGATTGTTTGAGACTACTGTATACCTAATAGTAGTACTGTACTGTACAGTACTGTAGTAATAAGTCGGTTAATGTAAATTATTCATATACAGTCATTATGTGCAACAACAAACAAATGTGTATAAATATATAAGCAATTGTTTCAGTAATGAACTATTTTTGGCAAGACTGAAATAATGTAATAATTAAGAACATATATATTAATAAATAAGTAATAGGGTTCCAGATACAGTAGCTTATTTATCTTAATAAGATATAGTGTACATATAAATACCCTACATAAAATGTGCATGTATATAAAACAAAATATATAATTCATCCATGCCCAATAAGTGGTAACCCATATAATAAAACTGACAAAAAAGTGGATATCTAAACACCAACTAACAAGTACTCAAACTGAGATTACTTCACTTTGTACTTAAAATGTACAATTACTCACATGAATTTTTACTCATTATGTAATGCTGTGTACACTACAGTAGTATGGAAGTAAATATACTGTAAAAAATATAATACCTTAATTGATCATATAAATTGACTATTGAATAATATGCTACTCTTATAATTCAATCACTCATATTTTCCTACCATTCGGTTAAAGAAATAACTGAGTTAGTATGAACTCATGTGGGCAACTGTACATCGATATAAATATTCCAAATATATAATAACGGAACACAATAACAGCACTCAACTTTCACTTCGGTTAAAATTAGTGGTTGTTGGAAGAGTAAGAAAATAGTGTAAACAACCTTTTCACTGGCCTTAAAAATTATATGATATTAACAAACTGCTAAAGTACAGAGTAAGATCAATAACAACTCATTCAAATCACAACAAACCTACAGTATATAAATTCATGTACAGTTGCCTTCAGTTAAATTTAGCACTTCATCTACAGGGATTGGCCATTTTATCTTGGGGAGTGGGGATCAGTATTAGTTCAAAGGTTGCTCCATGTTTATCATGGGTATGTCTGTCAGCTGATGGTTGCCCTTCATGCTGCACAGTCCCCTGCAGCATCCCTGTCAAGTTCCCTAATTCTGAGGTCCTTCCTCAGGATCTAGTCCTAGATCCTTCTTGGTCTACCCGGCTCTTGTCCTTCCATCCACATCCATACTTAACCCGCTGAGACCCAGCGTCGCATGTGTTGCGTCGGCAATGTATGTAACGCTAAATCCCAGCGACGCAATGGTTGCGTCCAGGTTAATTACTTCGGTCCTATGGCACCTACACGTAGAGGGCTCAGATTTGTATGGGAACTGTGTAAGTATCCCACGCAACCATGCCGATAGTTTAAAACTCTCAAAGTCCAACCGCGTGCGCGTGAGCACGCAGAAACCTTTTTTGGGGGGAAATTGCCTTCATTTTTTTACTCTTGTAAAATCCGTTTTCGGGGGCTCTGTAGGACCATTTTTTGAGCTTTTTGATCGGTTTTTCGTGGTTTTTCCTTCATTCCTAACCCATTCGCTATTGTTTCTGGAAAAAAATAAAAAATTTCAACCCTCTGGGCCTGGGTGGGACTTTTATTACAAACTAGCTGGGGCTCAGCGGGTTAACCATTCTCTCTACACGATTTTTCATACACTGTACTTTAAAGTGCATTGATGTGCCACAGTGACCAAATCAATGTTTGTTTGTTATTTTCTTCTGTTATTTTTTTGTTTAGCTCAAAAATAGTTTCAATTAGATCCAGTTACATGCACCGTAACTATTGTATTAGCAATACCTTAGAGAATGCTAAGCACCTATGACTCTTTTGGAAGCCTTCATGTAAATCTAGATGCAAAATAATTTCTAAAGCAAAATTCTAAAGTATTCGTCAATCAATTGCGTGATGTTGAATTATCTTCCTTTATGATGAAAAAATATATATATTACTGAACTAATCTTGTAGAAAATCATAGTGCACCTTAATACTGTATTACATACATACATGTATGAATATGTAGCCTATATAAGTATGAATATATATACTCAGGCACATACCCCATAGCTGGGGGTGGCCGACTCGAGACAGAGCCCGAACAGAAAAAAATAAAAAATAAAAAAAATAAAAAATAAAAAATACACACATCTAGGTCACCCAGGAGAAAACCCAGAGACCAAGGACCAGGAGGGGTCTCCAGCAAAAGGTTCTCAGGTCCCAGACCTCCCGGAGACGTACTACACCACAATGCCCACCCACATACTTTCAGGCATATACTGTATATATATAAACCGTCTCCCCGGGCCAGGCGCCTGATGGACTATTATCTAGTCCAACTGGCACTCGATCCCCACTCCCTACAACAGCGTTGTCACTCATCTATTCACAAGCACTCTCCACTCATTCCTATTTATCTCCACTTCTCTTGCCTGTTCTTCAGTCATCTCTCTATCTTCCAATGCTATTTTTCACACTATCCATACATACATACCGTACATAAATTTAAAGACCGAGTGCTCCACACGAAGCGCAGTTCCGGTCTCACGTCCTAATGGCGGCGTTCCAGGCAGCCCTGTTCAGAGCTGCTTCACTTGTCAGGTTCTTTGATTCAAGCTCAGACCGCAAGGTCTGATTCCAAGTCTTTCTTGGTCTGCCCCCTGGTGCAGCTCCCTCCACGTTAACAGACTTGCATCTTTTCACCCAACTTAGTTCAGCCATCCTCTCCACATGTCCAAACCATCCAAGCCTGCTAGTACGCATCTCACCACTGATATTAGTAGACAAATGATACTGCATAATTAATTTCCACATAATACTGTTCTGTATTTCCCAAAAAGTTCCATATAGACTGTGTATACTGAGCACCAGCAGAACATAAGATTGGCACACTATGAGAGGTACAGAGACCCTTAAATGTCTCCTCCACTAAGGGAAGCATTGTCCACTCTTAAACCTTTGTAAATATAAATATTATAATTATTATTTTAATTACTATTATTATTAATGTTTCATATGTTGTACCACACAATTTGCTATGTAGTACCGTACTCAAAATAAATAATGGACTCAAAACACCAAAACAATGTTCGTAGAATGATAATCTTGGTAGCCTTGTCTGAAGTGTGAGAACATTAAGACTAATAATTTCCCCACTAACTTTGTCCTGGTGTGTTGTTGTTGTAGTTCCCTAGGCTGCCTGGCCGAACAGCCCCGTGTCCTGGTGTGTAAAACTAACCATTATTATTACATAGCAAAAATTAAAACAGTCATTTGAATCAGCATATTGCAATACGTCATTCAAAAGGAGCTGCCATATACTATGAGGCAAAATTTGCAAAGCTTCCCGATCAAATAAAATAGTGATACTGTACATGATATCCAATATGATTTATATATTTCTGCTTAGACAATATAGGGGGTTGAAACTAGCTAATACTTATTTCAGCATGAAGAAAACCTGATTAACCTCCCTCAGAGTGTTCTAGCACACATACCTTCACAAAGTTCATACTACTGTGTAGTATTACACAGTCATATTGCACTGTAGTTTATAAACAGTGAGTATTATTTCTTTAGCAGTAAATGTCTTAACTTCATACAATTTAATTTGAATTTCCATTTGGAGACATACAATGAACTGGAAAATTTAGCTTCGTCGTACATTACTCACCACTTTAACTGTTATGAAATAAGACCAGCAGTAGAAGAATAGAATAATTTTCACACATCTTCCTCATAAACCTGCCAATAGTTCCAAAATACAAGAAAATCTGGTCGTTAGAAGCGTGGTAATAGAATCTTTTCCACACATCTTCCTCGTATACCCACCATTAAAATACAATCAAGAGAAGATGAGGATAATTAGAAGCATGGTAATACTGTAAGTTTTTTGCACACGTCTTCCTTGAGCCCCATCAATAGATCTAAACCAAAAGAGATTAGGGTTGTTAGGATTACGATACTTGGAGGGAAGGCAGAATGAAGAATAAATTAAATGAAAGTGAGGGAGAGTGTGGTAGACGGTAATGACTAGAGCTGGTGGTGGTGGTATATGTATTAAAATGAGTAAAAATGTGTAAGTGTAATCATTGTGTAGTACTTAACCCTTTTAGTATAGACATCTTTTTCAGTTTACTCATGCTCTATTTAGATGCATTTTTACAGTCAATGAAGGTTCTGCGGGACTCAAAAAGATAACTGGGATAGGTTTTATCCCTTCATTTTCAAGGTGAATAAAATTTGTCAAATAATCCAGAATATAAAAGTTGCCTTACTTTACGGATTAATATGGGCTCTGGGAAATACTACTTACAGTTTCTTACAGTTTCTTACAGTAGATCCTCTGGAAAAAGGCAAACTATGCCTGTGTATCCAGCTCAGTACCAGTGCTTGCACTGCTGCGGTCGTTCACGGTGTTGGCGGCGGCGGTAGCAGACGCAACATTTTTACTATTCTGTATTTTTGTTTTATAATCAAACTTCAAATCTTGTCTTCCCCATGCTTTATCAAGATTACTTTCAAACTCCCTTATTGATTCGGAATCGACTACATACTGGGGCAGTGCGTTCCACTCATTTACCACTCTATCACAAAATGAGTTCTTCGCCTTCTCAAGCCTATTTCTTTCTTTGTAAATTTTCTTAGAGTGTCCTCTCGTTCTTGTTCCCTCCCGCATCAAGAAGATACCTTCACACACATCCTCATCGTACTTTCCTGACACTATCTTAAAAGTCTCTATCATATCCCCTCTCTTTCTCCTATATGCCAGTGTCGGAAGTCCCAGTGTCCTCAACCTCTGCTCATAGCCCGCGTTCTTCAACGTTGGTACCAGCTTGCTAGCTCTTCTCTGCACTTTCTCCACTGCTTCTATATCCTTTACCATATATGGAGCCCACACCTGGTTTGCATATTCCAGGTGTGGCCTAACCAGCGCTGTATATAGATTCCTGAAGATTTCTTCGTCAAGTGACACAAATGTCCTCCTTATCAGCCCTACAATTCTATTGGCTTTGTTTATCTTTTCCGCTAAATGTTCTGAGAAATTTAACTTATTATCTATCACTACTCCTATATCCTTTTCTGCACTCACTTCCTCCATCGCTTCATACATACTGTATCCTACCTTGTCTATCTTGCTGGTCCCAATCCGCATGTACTTGCATTTTTTTGGATGAAAAGGCATTAACCAATGCTCAGACCATCCCTTCATGCCCTCCACATCTCCTTGAAGCAAACCCATATCTTCCTTACTCCTCACTCTTCTATACAGTTTAGTGTCATCCGCATACAGGTATACCTCACTTCCATTAGTTATAACTTCAGGCAAGTCGTTGATAAATATAACGAACAGCAATGGTCCCAACACAGATCCCTGAGGTACCCCACTTGTAATTTCCCTCCACCCCGAGCCTATTCCATTCACCAATACCCTCTGTCTCCGATCTGTGTTACTGAAACTACTGTGTTACTGAAACTGAATAAATGTATTAGGGGTGTGTGAAATAGCACTGAGGTGAAGCATGAATATCTTCTTTCTTATTGTTGGCTCTGAAGGGTAATGTACAAAGACTTGGCTCGCCATGAGGGCGTTTTCAGAGTTGCTGAAATGGCCCTCACATGCAGTCAAATAGACCAGTAATGCATACAACATGCATATGGAAGTTTTGTATATTGTAGTGGTGGTGTAAGGTATACTGTAGTGTTGTGGTGGTGTATGGTATAGTGTTGTGCTGCATGAAATAGTTACTTGGAGTGTATGAATAATGAGGTGGTATTTCTACTATTTGGTAGTGTGGTGGTATATGGAATAGTGTTTTGGTACATAGTAAATTACTGTACTGTGGTGTCTTGTAATAGTATATGGCATAGTGTTAAGGTGGTGAATATTCTAGTATTGTATTGTGGTAGAGGTGTAGTGACTAGAGAGAACTTGTGTAGAGTGAGCACTAGTTCCTGGAGGTTGGTAGGGGAAGCTTACTGGTAGATTTATTCCTGTTTACCACTGCTGCTGCTGACGCAGGCTTGGGTATGGCTGATGAGGATCGAAGGGGCTGGCGGGGTCCCGGGCCAGGGGAGGGCGGGGTCACTACCTGCTCTGGGGTGGAAGCAGTGGAGGAGTTACGTGAGGGGCGGGAACCTCTGGAGGCCGGGCGGTGGGGAGCCAGTCGAGCCAGGGAGCGTAGTTCTTCCCGGCCAGGAGAGGAACAGCGGGATGATGCAGGAGAAGAACCGGTACTGCCTCCACGGGTACCTGATCTTGGGAAGGTTTGTCCAGGCGTTTCCATACCAGGAGAGGAGCAGCGAGATCCACCGGGGGAAGAGCTACAGCTGGTGGGTCTGGAGCCTCGGCCACGCGGGGTCCGGACCTGAGGCTGCCGCAGTCTGGACCCTGCTACATTGAGAGTGCGGGGACGCCCCTCTGCTTCCTGGGGAGAGGTGTGAGGGGAAGAGGTGCGGGAAGAGTTTGGGGAGCTGGCAGGGGAGGTAGGGAGAGCCAGACGGGAAGGGGAGGTACGTAGGTTTTCATGACTAAGGGATTTGGTACGCGGTGGCAAGGGCCCTCGACCAGAAGAGGGAGCTACGGTGGACACGGGACGACCAGAGCGTGAGGGAGGTTTCAGTCGTCCCCCAACATCCGGTCCACCACCACTACTGCATCTCCTCTGGCTGGGACTGGTCTGGTGGTTGTCTCCCCGTCCCGAGTCTGACCCGTGAGATGTGGAGCCAGGCGGGGCGGGGATTCTACTAGTCATGACAAGAGGCTGTCTGAGGCGAGACACACCACCGCTCCTGCTGTCCTGGGTGCCTCCCAATGAGACCTGATGGTGGTAGGCTGGGTCCGGGCGGCGCCAGGGATGAGTACGGGCAAGACCGGGGCCAGGGCGGGGTAGGCGGGACCTCAGGACAGACTCGTCAATGCGCACACCGGCATCAACCAGGAATTCATCCGTGGTGGGGTCCAAGGCTGAAAGGCTGGGAAAGACGGCATGGTGAGGGAGACGCCAGGGGGGGGAGGCCATGGGGGCTGGTGGGGGACGGGTGTAAGGAGCGGGAATCAAGCAGGGGGGGATGCGGGCCAGGGGGTGGAGTCCTGCCTGTAGCCACGATGCCCCCAAGGGACCGATGGGATATGCTGGAGGTGACGACCAGGGGGCTAACTCTGCTGTGTCCAACAAGAAAAATGAGTGAGGCAATGGTGTCTCCCTCAATCCCCCTCGCCTCCCCCCTACCGCATCGTACCCATATGGGGGGTAAGGGTAGGGTTCAGGGGTCTGGTAAGGGTCTGGGCTGAAAGGTCCCATGGGCAGGTCATCTGGGAGATCATAAGTGAAGTGTGTGTGAAGGGTGGGGGGATAAAGGTGAGGGGGAAGGGTGGGGGGCAGGTTATGGTAAACATACAGATCATCCTCGTCTTCCCCCCCATGGTACTCCCCCTCCTCCCTCCCCCGCCGCCCCCCGTAACGCTGCTGGGGCTCCCGGGGGTAGTAGTGGGAGGGTGGGGAGGGGGTGTTGCAATAATCGGACAGCTTAGTGAGGGAAGAAGCATGACGGTCGGGGCAGTCAGAGCGCCGCCGACTAGAATACGGGTCATTAGTCTCTCGTGAGTGGTGATCAGGTCGGGAATGCTGTTCAGATCGAGTGTGGTGGTCAGAGTAGCGGTGGTGACGGGAGGTGTGGCGAGCTAGAGTGTCGTAGTGTGATGGCTGATGCTGGTGGTGGCGTGGTGGTGGTAGGGGAGGCGGAGTGGTGTCTTCAGTGTCTTCATCATGGTGGTGGCGGTGGCGGGTGTGCTGGGGGGGCCAGGTGTACATACCGTGGGGGCTGGGAGGGCTGGCGGCAGATAGTGGGGGTAGCGGGTCCGGGTCGGGGCGGTAGAGATCCTCCGGGTCATCTGTGTCCGAGTGACTGCCCCGGCCGTCAATAGACCAACCCCGACCCAATTTATTACGCCGAGGCTCCTCGGGGCTAGTGTCCGCCGACGCCACCTTGCGACGCCACCTTGGTCTGGACGTGCGTAGCCAAAACACCTCCCTAGCTGATCTCCCTGTACTACTTCTCTCCCCCCCGCCTCGCTCTCGCTCCCTCCGCTCCGCCAGACTCTCCCGAGACCGTCTGGAAGCTGGGTCGGAGGGGGTGGGGGTGGGGCTGGTGGGGAGGGGTGGTGAGGTGGAGGTGGTGGTGGCGGGACGTTCGGGGCTCAGTAGGCTGGACTCACTGAGGTCATCGTCGTCGCTGTCACCGTCGTCGCTCCACCCAACACTGTACACACAACTCATACATACACACAAACATACAAGGACACAAGCACACATATACAGGGATAGACAAGGATACACCCACATACAGGAGTACATGAACAAAGACAGACATACAGGTGCATGCACACGCACACACACGCACACACCCACATACACAGAGTAGAATATGTTAGTAGGAAGCACAATAACAATACATTGGTGATACCTGGTCCAGTAAGTTAGTTCTCTCTGTTCCTTATATATGTCCTTATGTATTCAACTGTCATATCTCTTTCTTCATTCCTTCCCAATACCTACAAATCAGTCTGTTTCATTGTTTATCTTCTTCTTTTGCTCTTCCTATCTTCTATGTGGTGGTTTTATGTTCTTTTATTTCAAAATTTAATTTTGCAAAATTGTTATTTCCACATAGTGATTTTGATAAGTTATTTAGTCTTTATATATGCCGTTCCTGTGTTTTTTTTTTTTTTTTTGGCAAGTTATACATTATAATTGGATTGGGCCTGAGTCCATACATACATACAGTACTTCCTAACTACAGTATACTCCCTATGGTATTTATCTCTCACACACTAAACTACATACCCTGCCCTCCATTCCATAGTGAATCTTTACTTATGCATATTGTTTTTCCCTAATTATATACAACAGCTATATCCTGCTTAGGTGAAGAGGCCAGCTTGATAAGTGTCATATACTGGGAGGTTTGACGTACCTCCCAACCTACCAAATAGGAAAACCTACTATTTGGTAGTAGTCTTGGAAAATCCAACGTCAAGGCTATTAACCTAATTGCAATAACGACTTGTCTATTTTGACTGCTATGTCGTCATTCCAACCGCGGTTAAAAAAGAAAACGTCTAGAGTCTACTCCTTATCTTGCTCTAGGAGACGTTGTACATTAACCAAAACTACCACCGAAGGTGAAAAAAGCATAGAAGAGAAGAAAAAGGGGTTTACCTTAGTTACCGCTTAAGGCCCATCCCGTGTTCCGTCATGTGCAGATCCCTGTCGAACGTGCGCATGAGCGACCCTCTCTTGTTATCACATCTCACGTCAGCAGAAGAACGCGGATGGGCAGGGGTCCGGCGTGAGGGAGGATATTATGTACGTTGGAATTTCCAAGACTACTACCAAATAGTAGGTTTTCCTATTTGGTAGGTTGGGAGGTACGTCAAACCTCCCAATTTGTTAGTAGTCTTGGCAAATCCAACGTCAAGGCTGCGTAACAAATAGGAGGAGGACATCCAAGCCCAACATACCAAAAAAAACAATGCATAAAATAAAATTATGAATGACAAAGACACAATTTAAACAAGAGAGTTTAATAAAAGTGAAAAACTGAGGAGTAGCTAAAAATAACAGTTTTAACACGTGCCCGTCATTCATAGTAATGCAAAAACATAGACTTGTCTTAAACCAAAAAGGTACTGTACACAAAATCCCTTTTCTTCCAAAACCAACAAAAACATTGAACACAATAACAAGGTCCTGATGTGGCGGCGTCTACGCCGTGGGGCCACCTCCCGAGGCTGCCAACCGCGGATGGCTGCCGACCCTCCACGGCCGAAGACAAAATCAACGACCAGTGGAGGAAAACCGGATGCCGGCCGCGGGGAGCAGTTTCGGGAGCCAAACCATCACAACCATCCCCTGCCCCCTCCCCGGGGGCACGGGTCCTTGGAGCGGCTTCGGTCGCGCCGGGAATTTCCACACCTCTCACACCAAACACACACATCACACAGTTTTTCCTACACCGAGAAATGACTCTCCGGCTGTCATTTCTCGAAGACTTCTTCTAGCCGGAGACATTGAGAGCAACCAAGGACCCACGTACACATACATATGTCCAACTTGCTCAAAACCCATCACTTCGAGTCGCCATACTAAGGGTTCAGTTCTCTGCAATTCATGCGGGAACTGGACCCACTTCACCTGCACAACACTTGCCTCCAAGAAACACTACACAAACACCTGGACCTGTTCCTCATGCCCCTCCCTCTCCCAGTCAAATCCCTCACCTAAAACCCGTCCACCTCTCCTCCCCAACCCACCTAACCTTCCCATATCATCCACTCCCCCCCCTAAAACCCGTCCACCTCTCCTCCCTAACCCCCCTAACCTTCCCATACCATCCACATCCTTAACTCAACACACCACACCCCATCCTAATCCATTCCAACCCCCATCTCCTGCTCCCCAATCCCCCCCCCCCCCTCCCCCACCCCCCCCCCATCCTCGTGCAGCAGCACCCAACATACATCGTACACATAACATTAACATTCTTCAACTGAACATAGATGGCATCAACACAAAGAAACACGAACTCTCACACTTCATCAAACAACACAACATACACATTGCCATCTTACAAGAAACAAAACTCTGCACAACACAAAAAACACCCACATTTCATAATTTCACCACCATCAGACAAGACCGGGCTGTCGGCGGGGGCGGTGGACTCATCACCCTGGTACACAAAGAAATATCATACATAGTAACCAGTGTACAAACCAAATCCCTCCTCCCCCCAAATGATAACACAACAGAAATACAGTCAATTAAAATACGCACTGGCAACAACTCCAACATAACCATCATAAACACATACTGTACATCCCTCCCCAAACATCCCCTACAGTACCAAATGAATACAGACCACACTTACAACACATCACAAACACCCCACACATCATCCTGGGTGGTGACTTCAACGCCAAGACGTCGGCCTGGTTTGTCGACAACCCCGACACAGACAGAGGGCTGGTACTACAAAACCAAACCGATAACCTCATCATCCTTAACGACATCCATCAACATACCCATATTCCTCACCAAGCCCTCTATAACCCATCATCTCCAGACATCACCTTTGCTCCCCAGAACTCGCCCCCACAACATCCTGGAGGGTGGTCAGAACCTTAGGCTCTGACCACCTCCCGATCATTATCACCACCAAAACCAGACTCACCCCAGCTAGCCACAAACACACATACACCAATTATAAAAGAGCTAACTAGGAAGCATTCACAAATGAGACAGAACAACACTTCACAACTCTAAACAGTACACCCATCACTAACATCAACAATGCTGTACACATACTCAATAAAACTATCCAAAACGCTGACAAGAAACACATTCCAAGAGGTAACAGAAAAAGACACAACCCCAACTTCACACCAGAAATTCAAAACCTCATCAGACAACGCGACATACTGAAACACTCCCCAGCACCCCACACACAAGACATCACACAACAAATCCAAGCACTCAACACCCAAACTAACAACAAAATACAAGAACAACAAAAACTAAATTGGAATAACTTCCTACAAACACTTGATCACAAAACAAACCCCAAAAAACTCTACAAAACACTAAACAGCATCACACTTTCCAACAGCAACACAACACAATCACATGCTGCAATCACAACAACAGACTCTACTCCTTCATGTAAACAACAAGCAAACACTCTCATCAATCACTTCTCACATGTCAGCCACCTAAAACCTCACAAAGACGACCGACGTGTCATCCGACGTAAGAGACAATTCCCCACAGACCCTGACTATACACCCTTCACCAATCACCAGACAAAGCATATCATCAACAATCTCAAGCACTCACCCGCCTGTGGCCTAGACAACATAAGCAACATACACCTCAGACACCTGGGACCACAAGGCATACAAGCACTCACTAATATATCAAACTACAGCTATTCACACAACACAATACCAGACATTTGGAAGCATGGTATCATCATCACATTCCCCAAACCCAACAAAGATCCCATGCTACCCTCCTCGCACCGCCCCATCACACTCCTTTGCTCCCCCTCTAAAGTCATGGAACGCCTAGTATTACAACTAATTACACCTGACCTACCCCTAGCTCCAACACAACATGGCTTTAGGCCACTGCACTCCACAAACACTCTTCTCACAGACCTTACACAAAGAGCTTTCGACGGCATCAACTCAGCTAGACCACCACACAGATCACTATTAGCCACACTCGACATTAGTAAAGCCTTCGATGCCATCCCCCGCCACAACCTAACAAACAAAATCTACAACACAAACATGCGCAACAACACAAAACGGTGGCTGGCCAACTTCCTAGCAGGCAGATGTGCACACGTATCTTTTGCCGGTCAGTCATCTAAAATCAGAAACTTTCCAAACGGAGTCCCACAAGGATCCGCCCTATCGCCCGCACTCTTCAATCTGTACATGCACGATATAACTACACCCAATACGCCCCAAATAAACTTAGCCTCCTATGCAGATGACATAACACTCACATGCACACACCATGACCCAAAAAGAGCAACAGATATCTTTCAACCCTATCTCAACACACTACATGGCTAGTGCACTACAAACAGACTTAATCTAGCCCCAGCCAAATCCACCGCAACCCTGCTCACAAGTTGGACAGAACACGAATACATCCCTCAACTCACCATAAACAACACACCCCTAACACATACACACACCCAAAATCCTAGGAGTAACATATGATACTCATATGACATTCAAACAGCACACCACAAACATTAAAAAGAAACTGACACCCAGACTTAACGCCCTCAGGTCACTTGCTCACACAAAATTTGGACACAACAAAGACACTACCACCACAGTATATAAACAATACATAAGATCAGTGATGGAATACGCAAGCCCAGCCTGGGCTTCTAACCTAGCTGAAGCACATCATAAGACCTTACAGACTATTCAAAACAAAGCCCTGAAGATCATTACAGGCTGCACAGCTACTGCACCCACAGATCACCTACATCAAGAAACCAAAATCCTCAAAGTCAAAGACCATCTGGACATGAGAGGCACTCAATTCCTGGCAGCAGCCTCCATGAACCAAGACCACCCACTAAACTACATGGCAACACACCCACAGACACCAAGAAATATCAAAACAACACCCAGCACACGGTATCACACACAATTATTGTCCTCTCTCCCTCCCTGCCCACCCCGAACCAACTTCCAGAAGCACATCCATACTCATATCTCTCACCGATCCATCCACTCACTCACAGACAACACGCAGCTGCATGCACGACCTCCCGAAATCCATCCTTCCGAATCCTCCCTTCCTCGCGAGGACAGAGTCCACCTGGCCAGGCTGAGATGCGGACACCATCCAGCTCTCCTGAGCTATCAGAAGAGACTGGATGACTCCGTTGTCGACGCCTGCCCGGGATGTAACACAGCACCCCATACCATTAAACACATCATAGAAGACTGCATTTCACACAACCACTTATGCCAACAACACAATCTACACTCAATGAGAGCTCTGTGGGAAAGCCCGATCGTGGCCATGGCCTTTCTCAGGGACTCGGTGCTGTTCGGCCAGGCAGCTTAGGGAACAACAACAACACAATAACAAAATACAATTTTCAATGTGGCAAAAACACTTATGTACTGTATACATAATACATAATCCCAAACTTGCAATCAAGTGTTGCAAACCCGTACTCCCCCCCCCCCCCCCTTTTTCAAATAAAACAAAGGAAAAGAAAGAGGGACAAGGGGGGAAGACCAGGTATCTTCGCCAGAGCTCTAGAAAACACGACTCCCGAGAGCTATCACCGGCCGAGGGGGTCGAACACTGGACACGGAGAGGGAGGAGGAGATGAAGGAATTGATAGAAGATCACAAAACCGCTGAGGCGATGTCAGGTAAGGATCGACTTTGCAGGAACCGGAAGGAGGCAGCAAAGGATCGCACATCGTGCGCAGAACCCCTACAAACAGGGTTACTGGCACGAATGGTCCGACAAATGTGGCGTCCTATCTGCACCTGCGAGAGCCTCCCACCTGTCCGAGGAGACACCCACACAGCAGTACCCGAAGGCGGCGCCACAGACGCAACAGAGGAGTGCAAGGCTGACACCGGGCACAACACATGGCGAGTATGCCCACGCTGGAAAGCCTGGACGGTGAAAGGCTGGAAAACGTGGGTCTCCCTCTCATTCGTGGCAACAAAATGAGGGGAGGGGGCTAACGTGACGCCATGCAAGGACGGGGAGAATCGCACGCAGTCCTGGGGCCGTGACAATGCCGCTAGTGCAGACACCCGATCCCCAGTGGCCAGAGCGACAAGGAAGAGCGTACGCCCGAGCAACGGAATCGGCGTAGCGGCCCATGTATACGTGGGGGAAGCCAGAAGGTCCAGAGCCCGCCCCAGATCCCACTGTGGAGGGACCTGGCGCGGAGGCGGTCGGTCCCGGAAGGCAGCGGTCATGAAGGAATCCAGCTCCTGCGGCGGAACGCCCAGCCCAGCGACGGACTCAAAGACCCCCCGGACGGCAGACAAGTGGTTACGTATAGCGTCGACGTGAAAGTGACGTGTACGGAAGAGGTGAAACAAGGAGTGTAGGACGAGGGAAGGAGAGCCAACTGTCTGGCGAGCGTCCTGTATCCACCTAGTAAAAGACCTCCAGCGGGATCCGTAAGTCCCCCAAGGAGAAGTCGGCCAGGAACGCTTCAGGAAGTCAGTCAGGTCCCGTCCGTGGACTGGGAGCCACCGTGCCCCATGAACATCCACGATGCGAAGGCCAACGAGGTCCGCAGGTCCCCAACCTAGCCCAAGTGGAAGTCGGAGACAGGTAGAGGGACCGGACCCGGGCACCACCGCGTCAACTGGGCGTACCAAGCCCGTGCCGGCCACAGAGGCGCGAGTAGCCAGACTCTGCCGCGGTACAGCCGCAGCCTCGCGAGGACTTTGCACATCAACAGTGCGTCTGGTGGCGGAAATATGTATATCGACTGCCACCTGTTCCAGTCTACCATGAAAGCGTCCGGACCCCCCTCCGGAGTGCGAGGCCGGAGGGATAGGTACTGAGGCAACTGGTGCGGCACCTTCGATGCGAACAAGTCGACCTCCGGAACACCCCAGGAAGCCGCGAGGTCGTCGAACACAGTCTGTTGCATTGCCCAGTCTACAAGAACGCCCTGTCCTCTCGACAGGGCGTCCGCCCACAGGGGGGCAGTCCCGGGCAGGGAGGAGGCATGCAGGGAGAAGGTGTGCCGGGTCGCGAGGAAGAACAACTTCACCGAGATCCTCAATAGAGTCAATGACCTGGAGGACCCCCGCTTTTGGATACAGTGGACAGCTGTCTGAGTGTCCATCCCGAAGGCCACCGACTTGCCCCGAAGGGCCAGCGCGTGGTCCCTCAGGAAGAACAAAGGAACCAACAGTTCGAGGGCATGGATGCGTAGGGGTGTGAGTCCCACCCATCTGCCGTGAAGTTGATGTCGCAGGTGTGATTGGTAACCTCACCCTACCTCGCTCGACGCATCTGTGTCTACCCAGATCGTCGGCGGGGGGGGACAGTCCAGGGCACAGCCGCACAGAGCGTGCCCCAAGCAACCCAGTGTCCGAAGTGCTTGCGAATGGTACGCGGGAGCGGCAGGAGCCGATCCATAGGGGTCAACGGAAACACCTCGGTGCCCATGAGGAGGAGGCGGCGGAGCCTGAGTCTCCCTAAGGGAATGGGCAGAGCGGCCCAATCCAGCGAACCCACTAACGAGTCCCAGAGCCACCCCGGGAGGGAGACCGAGTGCAACACGGCGAAGACCGTCCGTCGAAGGTGCACCGCGGTTGGCAGACTCTGGGTCACCGTAGCGCTGGACAAATCCCATGCGAGACCGACCCACGGCACGACACGCGACGGGGTCAAGCGTGACTTGGGAACATCGATGGGGAACCCTAACTGTGCGACGTGGTGAACGACTGTGAGGGTGTCGCGTACGCACAGTCCTAGGGCTTCGGAAACCATCAACCAATCGGCCAAGGAAAACAGGATCTGGAGCCCGCTCCTGAGGAGAGGACCCAGAGCCTGCTCCACCAGTGTGGAGAAGATCCGCGGCGCGATGTGGAGACCAAAGGGAAGTCTGTCGAACAGGAACACACGACCGGAAGTCCGAAACGGCCAAGAATCGCTGGAAGCGAGGATGGAGAGGAACGAGCCAAGACGCATCCTGGAGGGCCAGCGACACTACCCACGACAGAGGGCGCAGGTCCAGGCGTACCTGGGGCATCGGCAGCATCCGAAGCCGTGTGTGCACGATGTGCCCGTTGAGGGCCGACAGATCCACCACCGGTCGCATTCGCGTCGCAGTTCGTCATCGGTACCAGAAATACACGGGAGAGGAAAACCGGGTGACCGGCGTCCACCCCCTTGACGATTCCCTGCCCGTGCATGAATGTGAACACGTTGGCCACCTCTGAAGAGACGGGCCGGCGTCGATGACAAGAGCGGAGTGGGGGTCTGGACCCCCATCTCCAGGTTAGACCCCTCCGCGCAATCTGCCGCCCCCACGTCCCTCGCGGCCATCGAGGGGCGCAAGGGCGAAAACAACCTGTGGGAGCTCCCGAGAGGAGGGGAGCGACCCGGGCGGCTAGGCGAGAAGGAGAACAAGGAGACCGACCCGGAGAACCTACACATTGTGTTGACGTGGAGGTACCCCCGGTACGGTCCTTGCGGTCATGAGCGCCACGTTGACCCCCTCTACCCCCCCCCCCCCCCCAACTTCGTCGAAAAGGGCGGGCCACCCACACCCCTGTCCGTCGCGGGGCTGACCCTGTCGAAGGGCGGCCGGAAGTGGAAGGCTGGCCAGCCCCGACACAGCGGGGACGAAAGGGGGCAAGAACAGAAGTGCAAGGCGGAACCGACGCACTGGCCTGCAACGGCCCTGTCCTGCGCCCGTGCATGGCGGCAGCACGTGCAGCAGCACCCCGAAAAAGACCGTCAGAAGGAAGGGACTGAGAAGAACCCGCTCGCAACACAGCGCGTCGTTGCGGGACGTAAGGAGGGTCCTCCGACAGAGAAACGTAGCGTACCCAAGCACCCTACCCAAGCCCCGACGTAGAGAGCGCAGAGGACAACAAACCCTGACGAATATCCAAGGGGGCAGTCCGGCAGAACGAGGACCGTACCGTCCGGCGTTGCCGAGTTGCCACGCACAAAACCGCCTTCAGCTCGGGAACCAAAGACACCGCGAGCCGAATGTGGATCCGCCGAACGCGGACCAAACCCTCGCGAAGATCGCCTGGGGCAGACGCCCCGAGAAGCCGCAGGTGGTGAACAGACGTCTGGAGGGAACCTAAAAGACAAGAGAAGAAGTGCGTCACCCACCGTCGCAAGGGAAAATCCCTGGCGACAGAGGACTTATCCGGGTGAGAGAAGAACGGGGTAGCAATAGAACAAAGTTCAAGAACGGGCACGCCTATCCAGGACCAGAACGTGCCGTCCAACCCGCCGACAGACACAAGAGGAGGCAAAAGCAGTGACGACCCCGGGGGAGGGACTGAAGGAGAGCCGTCGACGGATCGGTTGGCGAAGTAAAAGGCCTCAGCAAACCAGGCCCCCAATGGGAGAGGGCGATCGAGCATGATGGCTAAGCCAGGCGTACCGTCGTCGCACAAACCTGTCCCATAGGAGGACAGTCCCGTCAACACAGCCAGGGACTGAACATCCCGAAGGATGTCCCGGCGGCTGAAGTCTGACCAGAGCATAGGCCTGCAGAAAGGGAGGGGGACCGTTGCAGGGGTAGGTAGGGTGAGGCGCTGAGGGTGTGTCACCGCCAAGAAGCGCAATAAGAGGGAGTCTTGCATCGACTCCAAGCGCCCGTCGATGCGTGACACAAGCCACCCCTGCATAGCCGACAATCGATCCGAGAGAGGTGACCCCCCCCCCCCCCCCCCACCCCCCCCCCCCCCCGCCAAGAGTGGTCGGCCCGCAGGGGCGAGCGTGAGCGGGAGCGAGACCCACGACACGAACCAGCAGCGTCGCGGCCCAAGGAAGGCGAGCGACCACGGTTGTGTCGCCGCTGAGGGACACGTCCCCGAACACGAACGCCCGAGGGGGAAACAGCACCATCCCCCTCCTCCAGCGACACGTCAGCCCCTGAGAAAGGGGACCCCGAAACCTCGCTATACCCCACCGAGCCAAGAGGAGGGGTACCCCCTTGGCGAGACGGTAAGTGAAGGTCAGGGAGAGAAGAAGGAGGAGGAGCAGGACGACGGGAGTGGGAAGGCTGGCCGGGTGAAAAGAGGTCAGAAGGAGCCGCGGGGGGAAACAGAGCAAGGATCCCCGGGGCTGAGATAACAGGGCGGCCCGACACCGAGGCGGAGGAGGGAGGGACCGCCACCGTGGGACGAGACCGTGAAGGAAGAATAGGCACCGAAGCAGGTGAAGTAGGAGAAGCAACTACATCCAGGCGGACCCTCCTGGACAGTACAAAGGAGTACAAAGGAGTACAAAGGAAATCAAGCAACAACAGATCTAGTGACCCTTCTAGGTTGCTTGTCCTCCAAAACACTGAGGATCAAGTGTCCAAACAGTGGTTTAGAGTGGGTAAGGGAACATTGGAAAGGGAACTGCTGCCCTGCCACTAACGTGGCAGGACTAGGAAGTTAGTAGGGGACATATGGGTTAGTAACTGAGGGGAGGATAAAGTTATTCATTTACAAACGCAGTCAGTCGCGGGTTTGATGCGAGATATTTGTCTAGGCGGAATTTAAATGAATCAACGGTGCTGCAGTCTATAACGTCTCGGGGAAGCCCATTCCACAAGTTGACAACTCGATTGAAGAAGAAATTCTTAGATTCGTGCGAGTTAAAAGATTTACCAATAATTTTGCAACCGTTTCCCCGCGTGTAATTAGATTGGTCGATAGTGAAGTACTTACTACAGTTCATATTGTCGATGCCTTTGATGATTTTGAACACTTGAATTAAGTCGCCTCTTAATCTGCGCTGGGTTAAAGGAAATAGATTTAATTCTCTAAGACGCTCTTCGTATGGTTTGTTCTTTAGGCTAGGTATCATTTTGGTAACTCTACGTTGAACTCGTTCTAGCTTGTTTATATCTTTTTGGTAATAAGGGCACCAGGATTGAACGCAGTATTCCAGAAGAGGGCGGACTAAGGAATTGTAAAGGGTTAGGATAACTTCTTTGGATTTATGCTCAAATGACCTGCCTATAAAGCCAATTATTTTGTTTGCCTTCTTAACAACTTCTGAACATTGTTGACTCGGTTTTAGGTTACTCGATATTGTTACTCCCAGATCAGTTTCTCTGTTTACATTCTTAAGCTGAGTGCCATTCATCGAATAGTTTGCTTTCTCATTTAGGTATCCGACATGTAGTACTTTACATTTATCCGCATTGAAACTCATTTGCCAAATTTGGGCCCAACATGACAATTTATCTAGATTGTGTTGCATATCGTCAACTTGTTCTTTTGAGAGTACACTATTTGCAATTTTTGTATCGTCAGCAAATTTTGAGATTGTGCAGGTGAGACCTCATCTATGTCGTTGATGTAAATTAGAAAGAGAATTGGTCCTAGTACCGATCCCTGGGGTACCCCGCTACTTACATTGGTCCATTTAGATGCCTTACCGTTTATGACTACCCTTTGCTTTCTGTTGCTGAGCCAATTTTCTATCCATTTCAACACCGTCTTGTATTCCATGCGCTTTTAGTTTTAGCAGTAAACGTTTGTGGGGAACTTTGTCAAAAGCCTTTTGAAAATCAAGGTTATAATATCTACAGCTTTACTCTCATCGTAGAGGTTGAGGATATCGTGGAAGAAGTCTAAGAGGTTGTTAAACAGGAACGTTTTTTACGAAAGCCGTGTTGAGTATCTTTAAGTATGTTATTTTCCACCAAGTGATTTACGAGTCTGTCTCGTATGACCGTTTCTAGCATTTTACATACAACTGAGGTTAAGCTAATTGGACGATAGTTACTGGGTAGGGATTTGCTGCCTTTTTGAATATCGGTGTTACGTTGGCTAGCTTCCACTGATCAGGCATAGTTCCAGACTGCAAGGATTTATTGAATAGTAATGTCAGTGGTTTGGAGAGCTCATTCTTAGCTTCCTTTAGAACTCTAGGCGAGATTGTATCAGGTCCAGGCGTTTTATTTACCTTGAGTTTATCTAAACAATTCAATACTTCTCTCTCTGTAACGGTGATATTGCTTAGAACATCTGAATTATCAATCTGAATCGGCGATGGTGTAGGGATATCACTGAGGTCTTCTGTTGTAAAAACTGATGCAAAGAAGGTATTGAGGGCATTACTCATTTGTACTTCGTCTTTGGTGTATTCTCCTTTTTCATCGACTAACGGTCCAACAGTTGAAGTAACTACTTTTTTCTTTCTGATATAACTATAGAATTCTTTCGGGTTTTACTTTGATTCGCAATATGTAACTCTAAGGTCTTTTTACTTTGCTTAATTAACTTTTTGGCTTTGCGTCGTAGCTCTACAAATTTCACCCGTTCTTCGTCATTTTGTGAGGATTTTAATCTATCATTAGCAAATTTTTTAGCAAGCAGGCAGTTTGAAATATCTTTATTCCACCATTTGGGCTTATTATTATGGCCTGGACGCCGTATTTTCGATGGTATGCAGTCTTGCACTGCTTTTAGGTAAGTGGTTTCGAATAACTTCCAAGATGTATTTATGTCGTTATTGTTAATTAAAAAGCTCCAGTCAGTTTCTTTAGTGGAGGAGGAGGGAGCAGAGGGCCAGCTACAGCCTGAACCTCTGCGCGCGTAGAGGACAAAGGAAGAGGACGTCGGTCGAGCAGGGGAAGCGGGCGGAAGGTAGTAGAGCCCCTACCCGTAGAGGCCAGGGGAGGGCGCACAGGGGCAGAGCCGCTAACCCCGGCCTCAGGGCGAGAACCATGACGAGGGCGATGGGCGCCGTCAAGGCGATCAGGAGGACGACGAGGGGCAGGAGAGGACGGGCGTCGTCGCCCGTCCCGTCGGCGAGCGAGAGCGTGGACGGAGCAGGGGATCCCCCCGACGATGTGACGACCGGCTGCGGGACCCAGGGGAGAGGGCCCAAGCAGGGAGAGGGCCAGGCTAACGGCCTTCAGTCGGGTCAGGGATACCCAGGGCGACGCGGATCCGGGCGGCAACAAAGGCCGGGGAACGGTGGCCCACAGTCCTAATGTGGCGGGAGACTATCGCCCACACCGACTGAAGGGAAGCAGAGGCCACTGCCGCCGCTGAGGAACCAGGGCTATGGCGCACCACATCCACCAGGGCCAGACACGGGCCACACAGAGCAGGGAGGTAGGCCGTAGAGGACACACATTGCGAGTGGTGCAAGCAGGACGTGTGGCTCTCCAAGCACGGGGAGCTACAACCATGGCGAAAGCAAGGCATCCGACCTGCACTGGAAGAACACACACCATAATCAGCACGTCGACGGAGTAAGGGTAGAGAATGTCCAATAAGAACCAGGGAATGAGCATGGGGAAACAGGAACACACATGCAAACCGGTAACCGTACTCACCCTAAACCGGGAGCACAGAGGTAGGTGAGTAGGGCGGGCGAGGTGGAAGAGCACTAGCAGAACCTGCAAAGATGGAGAAAGTGTTAACCACCACTCAACATCTTGCATGCAGGGTCTATAACACCAGTAAAGTGCACACACCAATATAGTTTCAGGCAACAAGATGACATAAAAAAGGTCAACAGTGAAAGCCAACTATTACCGCAAATTTGCGGGCCAATGGAGGCATAACCGTACCGACACAACCCTCCCGCATTTTTGCGGGACCACCCAGCGATCTCCGCAAATTTGCGGGGAGCCGAAACGTCCCAGAGGACCGAATCGAGCTCCCGCAAATTTGCGGGACCGGCCGAGATGGTCCGGCGCCGAAAAAGCGAGAGGAGCGTCTAGGGAATACCAAAAAAGGCCACAAAAAAACGTCATCTCCTTATGAACTCCAAGCGTGGATGGCCATCAAGCTGAGCAGTGTCTTCCTTGATATATGATCCTAACTCAACCGGTAAAGGAAGAGGCAAGGAAAACACACCAGGGGAGAGGAGGCACATCCCCCAGGAACCACCCAACCCACAGAGATAGAGCAAAGCCCATGAGGAGAAGTGGCAGGGAGGGTGGTTTCGCACAAACAGGGGCCCCCCTGGGGTACCCCTGGAGTGGGCAAAAAGACTATGAAAGGATGGAGGTGAAACAGGAAGGGAAAACAAAAACCAGTAAATGAAACTGGTGAGAAAAAGGGTGGCCTAGCCGTGAGCAGAGAATGTGTCAGGTGCGAAAAACCCTGTGGTGTGAAGGAGGGGCCCCCCTGGGGTACCCCTGGAATATCACGAACCACCTGTCGCCCAGGCCCTTGAGACACAGTGAAGGCTCGAAAGGGGGGACTCGGGAAAAACGCTAATAATGCGGCCGACAAAAACTCTACAAACAGCACCGCCACCATCGAAATCTCAGATTGTTTACCAACTTTACACCTTAGGCTATGAAAAAATGAAAACTCATAGGGGCATAGCAATTCCTGAATGAGAAAACGAGCTAGGCTAAAATAAGCTAAAAGCTAAACTATGCCCAGACTAACAGGAAAAAAGAATATGAAAAGAGAAAGAATGAAAAACATATACGAGGAACGCCAGGCGCCCCCGTACCTTCGGTAGGCTATTTCCACACGCGTCTCCATTATACACACTTAGGAGCCCATTTACGTGTGCCCTAGATCACGTAACATCTGTCTAACAAAAAAGAAGGCCAGATAAGCCGAAAACGAACCTAAACAGGGTGAATTAAAGGAGCACAACAAAAGCGGACTCAATCAATGGAGGCGCGTGAAAAAATGATAACAAGAGAGGGTCGCTCATGCGCACGTTCGACAGGGATCTGCACATGACGGAACACGGGATGGGCCTTAAGCGGTAACTAAGGTAAACCCCTTTTCTTCTCTTCTATGCTTTTTTCACCTTCGGTGGTAGTTTTGGTTAATGTACAACGTCTCCTAGAGCAAGATAAGGAGTAGACTCTAGACGTTTTCTTTTTTAACCGCGGTTGGAATGACGACATAGCAGTCAAAATAGACAAGTTGTCATTGCAATTAGGTTAATAGCCTTGATGTTGGATTTGCCAAGACTACTAACAAATAAAGTGTATGTAGAATGCTAATGTACTGTTGTAGTGGCTATGGTTGAGTGTTTTTAGTTTCTTAAATTATATTTCTTTCTCCTCATTCTCACGCTACATCACATACCTTACCGTATGTTCCATGTACAGTACAGTATATCTATCCTATCCACTTACAATTACTAAAATTATTATCTACTCTCATATCTATTTTCACTTATATTAACATAATTACTGGTTCAGGTAATCACACATTGTTAATACAGTATATAATATACAGAATACAGATGGTTATTTAATTATTACATAATGTATCAATATTTCAAATGTTTAAAACCCGGTATTAAAATTATAATTAATAATTCTAACCAAATGTACAAAAGAAGATTGATATTAAAATATAGATCATATTTATTGTAACAAAACTAACTTTTTTTAAATATAGCAACTGAATACAGTTATTCTGTGTATGGCCACCCTCATTAAGGGGAGTAAGGCGTCCGGCAACAGATAGATACAGTACAGTTATTACAACATAATACAATGCAAACAAAAAATATATAAGCATTACAGGCAAAAAGTTAGTGTAATAAAGAAGTATCTTAACCCTCTCACGTATGGAACTGCGAATCGCGTATTCAAGATATGCAATTAGCGTATTTGATACTTTAAAAGTCAATTGAATTAAAACTGAAAACTCGAATTGCATATATATTGGGCTACGATAATTTTTGTTAGTGGCACACTGAATGAAACCCTTGGCAACACTGCTCTCAGTCAACCTTCGCCACCACGGGAGGTAGAATGAGGCTCAGAGCTCAGTCTCTCTCTGGCAGGCAGACAGAGCAGTGTGCTTGGTTGTCCTTTTAAACATTTTGGTATAATGGTAAAAGCGTGTAAGTTCTGTATGTGTCCTGGGTTCGAGTCCCCGGAGGATCATATGCTTTCATTAATATCATTGGGCGTTATTAGTGTTAAGAACAATATTACAGTAGTTAATTCCCTTATGATACTTTATGATACAGTTATGTATCTTAGAGTATTTTTGTTTTATTATATAAACAGTATATATATATGTTTGTTTATACTCAGGCATATACCCCATAGCTGGGGGTCACAGGGTGGCCGATTCGAGACAGAGCCCGAACAGAAACAAGATTCAAAGTTCCAATTCTTAGGGTCTGGGAACACTTTCACATTCCCTCACCACTTACTCTGTCTCATCTAGTAGGTGAATTTTACAAGGGGAGGAGGATTCCTAGCCCCCTGCCCCCAGAAGGAAAAGGAGGACAGTAAAAGAGACAGACAGAAAAGGCTAAGGTTGGGTAGAAGATGCCGAACCTCAGCTATGAGGCATGTGCCCGAGTATATACATATTATCGTCAATAGTTTTCTTTAGCACAAAAGTATACCATCATGGTTCTAGTACTCGTACGCCTGCACGGCACAGTAACCCTTTAATGGTGTAGATCGGCCTTTCCACTTTCTATTGAGATACAGTAAAACCTCACCCATCCAGACTAATTGAGGATTTGGGGGAGAACCCTGTCTGGATCTGCCAAAAGTCCGGATCTGCAGAAAGTCCGGATTTTATTCAGCCATTCAGACAAATTCGGATGGCTGAAACGTGAGTCCGGATATCTAACTTAACCCACCAGACCCGGTTGGGCTCTCAGAAACCCATAACAAATGCGCCCGCAGAACCCAGTAGGGCTCTGAGGCACCGGCAGCTTGAAAGCCTGTAAGCATGGTGTGCGAGGCATCCATCCGACGCATGTAAACAACAGCCGGTTGGACCGACCACAAGAAGGAGAGGTGTCGCTTGTTCGTGTGTGGGTGTGTGTTATTGTTAAGTAGTGAAAAGTAGTGAAAAGTGGCTGATATCGCCACAAAGTTCTCTCCACGGAAATCGCCATCACAACTGAACCAGTTGACTTAGAGAGCTCTACTCAACGCCATTCTACAGGTACGAAAAACATCTACGCTTGGGGATGCGCGGGAATGCAGAAGCAGTCAAAATAACAAAGATACGGTAGCCTAGGCGTAGACGTTTTTCGGCCAAAACCCCCGGGTTTCGGGGAAATTATAGAATACAATAGCCGGGGCTGGAGGGTTAAACAACCAGATTTAGGTTACAGCCATCCAGACAAATCCGGATGGCTGACATACAAGTCTGTATATCTAACTCCGACCATCCCCTTCTGAACCTGATTACAGTGTTCCCCCACAGTATACCGACATAAAGCATGCAATTTCGAAATACCAGTACACTTAAGATATAAATGATACTCGATTGTACAAAGTACCGTATGAGGTTTTTTTAAAGTAGCCTACGCACGCCAAAGCTCATGAGTAAACAGAACCTTTATTAAACAAAGACTCTTTTTAATACAGTTTATACCACCAACACCATCTACAAGCTTTATTATCCCCAATTCAATTAAATTTAAGTTCACAATGTTACAAGATCCACGAGTTCCCAATTCACGGCACTTTAGTAAACAGAGACCCTTTAGTAAACAGAGACGGACGCTCCTTGAAACAGCTGACCGGTAGTACATTTTAACCCGGGAAAGGCGAGGATCCTCATAAGAGGTTTTGTTGGGCAAAGGCGAGGGTCCTTAACCTCTAGGCTACGCAGTCCCTGAAGTATACACCATACCCCTGTGCATAGGTATATTTAGTATTGGTTCTCTCCGTCAATGACGAAGAGCCTATACAGTACTATATATAGGTTGACATTCCGGGACCCTTCGGGAATACCCGGAGTTCTTATCACAACCGTTGTGTATATAGCATAAAAACAATCCTTGGTTAATACCCATTAAATCTTACCAAGGGCTCATCATTGAAAAATGGATACCACTAGAAATAAAATTTAAAAGAAGAATCTATCATTTCAAATCTCCCGGTGCCTCAGCCCTCCAGCTGTGATGTCGTAATGCTTCCCTTGCACGTGATGCCAGATTCTCTAGCGTGTTTATCTGCCTCTTTACGGTTGTGATCCAGGCGTGTCGGACGTGTGCCCCCTTGCTCTGGACGTCTTAGCGTTTGCCTGGCTTTCTCCTTTCTAGGGAGTCCCTGTTACCTATTAATTTTGTTAGGTCCAAACACGATTTGAGTAATCGCCCTGTATGTTTCAGAAGGCCACCATCCTAGCCTGTCCACACCGAGAGTATATTGATACCGCTTTGCCATTCTTAGTATGTTATATTTTTCTTCGTCGTAAGTGGCGATTACTAGGCTATACCCTAGTACAGTTATTTATCTTATAGAATTTCCATTGCAGCTTTTCGACTTGTAGGTCTGGATCAATATATTCAGCTCCTCTTGTCTTGCTTTGAGTTTAATACTTTATCTATTAGTGTTATTCATCATCTTAGTGTGCCCTCATGCTACATGTTGAACTCTTAAACCCAGTTCACACGAGCCGTCTTTTGCAGATCCGTTTTTGGGCCTGTGACGTCACTTACGAAAAACGGACACGGAAAAGTAAAGTTGAAAGGAAATGCGGAGAGCGCGGGCCAGACTCTGGGGTGCGGAACGTAGCCTAGCTACTTCTCTGACGTAAGGTAAACACCTACTAGACGATCGTTAACATGGACTGAGAAACTATCTTTCTTTGTGTTTATTTCTTAATTTTGAACGAAGATGAACCACCACCGTAATTCAATGCATATTAACTAGGAACATACATCAAAACCAAACCATCACGTAGCCTGCAGTTGCCCACATATTTTATATAAGTTATGTTAATTCCTCTCCGTGACCATCTATCTATCTATCTATTGCCTGATGCCGTGATCCCCGAAGGGGTGGCCACGAACGAACCGCCCCCATGCATTTCTATCCCCAGTCAGTCGACGCCCCTCCCCCCAACCAGCACCGCCTTCGTTCATATACTTCCTCACTCCATCCTTCCACCTCTCCTTCAGTCTACCTCTCCCTCTCTGTCCTTCCACCTTGCTCTCGTACACCCTCTTAGTCATTCTCTCGCTTTCCATACGTTCCATATGGCCGAACCATCTCAAGTTGTTCCTTTTCACACTTTCCAGCACATCTACCTCCACACCATACCTCCTTCTTACTTCTTCATTAGTCTGTCTATCCCTCCATGTAACTCCGCACGCACTTCTTCTTCCGTGACCATGTTAATGGAAATATATTGCACATCATTGAATTACAAGTGTATAGTGGTTAATTCATATGATTAGTAAACTGGTAATTAAAAGAAACCGCACACCTCGCAATTCATTGGTATAGGCCTACTATATAATTTACATTCATACATCAGATCACGATTAGAAACAACTTATGTAGGTAACGGTACCTGGACATAGAATAATTATAGCCTATGCACTGTAGGAGGGAATCGATATTTTATTGGAGAAACGTCATGTTGTTGTTGTTCTGTAGTTATAATCTAGGATTCTAGGTGTTTATTGTCTCTATCTGGAGGCGCGCGAAGCAGTACAACGTGTTAACTTTGGTAAGTTTGGTGGTACCGCGTCGGCAGCCAGGTACACGATCAATAGGTTAACGTATTAAACTGCCTTAATATTTGCCTTGCCATTAAAATTATACATATAGCGTATTGTATATTGTTATGCAATATTAACCCTCTGAGTACCAGCGACGACAACGTGTCGTCGGTAATGTATGCAACGCTAAACCCCACGACGCACAAGTGTCGTCGGGGTTTAATTACTCCGGTCCTATGGCAGCTAGAGGGCTCAGATTTGTATGGGAACTGTGTAAGTATCCCACGCAACCATGCCGATGGTTGAAAACTCTCAAAGTCCAACTGCGTGCGCGTGCGCGTGAGCGCGCAAAAACATGGTTTTTGGGTGTTTTTGCCTTCAATTTTTTACTCTTGTAAAATCGACTTTCAGGGGCTCCATAGGACCCCTTTTTGACCTTTTTGATCGTTTTTTTTTGTGGTTTTTCCTTCATTCCTAACCCATTCGCTATTGTTTCTGGAAACAATTTTTTTTTCAAAACCTGCTGGTCCCTGGTGGTACATTTATTTATAACTAGCTGGGGCTCAGTGGGTTAACTATAATGTAATGGAAATTGGCACAACAATATTAAACACATTTCACTTCAGTTCAATATACGTAACGTTCTTCTCGTGCGTACACCAAAAAGATGAATCGAAACCATCTTTTTGAGCGGTACGCATTTTGGTAAACGGCTTCTCGGTTCACACTACGTACACGCCGCATGTCTGTAAGTGACGTCACAATTTTTTATACGTACTGTAAAACGGTACGAAAAACGTCTAGTGTGAACTAGGCTTTAATCGTAATCTGAGCTTTCCTCTTTTAAGATATTATTAATGCAAGTTTCTTAAATTACTTTATTTTCTGCAGTTCTACTTGTAATTTTTAAAAATGTCCAAGTATTGTATACATTCTGCAGTTCTACTTGCTCATTACTTAGTTCCTCATATATCAAAGTTTGCTTCACTTTTGTAGTTTACATACTTTTAACATTATTTTGAGCTGATATGTTCTTAACTAGACTTATTGACTCATAATATGTATATCCTATTTTTGTACCAGTTAATTATTTGTATGGCCATTATTTGGCTCACGCTGGCCACCTCGAGCACGTGATCAAGATGGCGGCCAATAGGCCTAGCTCAGAGCCTCCCTCTACTGAATTTTACAACATGAGGGACCAGTTGTTCTCTTCCTATATGAGTAATACTATTATGAAGTTTTTCAATGGATTTACTTCAATTTTCAATATATAAGCTGAATACCAATGGTTCCTACACAATTATGAGGTCATTTCTCCAAATAGAAATAGTTCGTAAGCTTAACCCCTCAGACCCGGTTGGGCTCTGAGGCATCCATAAAAAACACCCCCGCGGAACCCGGAAGGGCTCTGAGGCACCAGCAGCTTGAAAGCCTGTAAGTTTGCTTTGAAAGCCGTCCGTCCGACGCATGTAAACAACAGCCGGTTGCACCGACGCCGCGCATCTCCGTCCACAAGAAGGAGAGGCGTCCTTGTTCATGTGTGCCTGTATGTTATTGTTAAGTAGTGAAAAGTAATGATAAGTGGCTGATATCGCCACAAAGTTATCTCCACGGAAATCGTCATCACAACTGAACCAGCTGACTTGGAGAGCTCTACTCAACGCCATTCTACAGGTACGAAACACATCTACGCTTGGGGATGCACGGGAATGCGGAAGCAGTCAAAATAACAAAGATACGGTAGCCTAGGTGTAGACGTTTTTCGGCCAAAACCCCCGGGTTTCGGTATGGAATACATAGACAGGTCTGATGGGTTAAGAGTCCTGGAGTCGGCGGGCAATCCGGGTACAAAAAAACGATGCACCAACAGGTTTCCGGTTAAATTGAGGAACAATGTTTTCCTCCAGGTACTCTGGGTACTCTGGGTACTCCGGGTACAAAAACCGATGCACCAACAGGTTTCCGGTTCAATTGAGGAACAATGTTTTCCTCAGGATACTATTCCGATTAAAAGCCACTCTAATCATATTCATGATAGCCGATAGATTATCCCACTGGAATCCATTCTTATATAAGTTATGGCAGATACGTATTACGTACATATTCTGCAGTTCTACGTGATCATTACTTATTTGCTCATATATCAAAGTTTACTACACTTTTATAGTTCCATATTGGTAACATTATTTTGAGCTGATATGTTCTTGGCTCTACTTATGGATTCTTATATCAGGATATTCTCACGCTCGTCACATCGAGCGCATGGTCACGGAAGCGGCCAATAGGCCTAGCTCAGAGCCTCACTCTACTGAATTTTACAGCATGAGAGATAGATTGGTCTCTTCCTATACAGTACTGTATATACGTATTATATTATGAAGTTTTTCGGTGGATTTACTTAATTTTTCAATATATAAGCTGGGTGCCAATGGTTCCGCTATTACCGAACTATAAGGAACGTTTCCTCCGGGTACTATCCCTATTATAAGCCAAATATTGATTTTATAATATGAAGTTTTTCGATGTGGGCTATTATTGAACTATAAAGAAAAGCGTTTATAAGCCAGGTGCCAATGATTCCTGCACAATTATGTTATAATTTCTTATACATACATACATACATAAAATTTTAAGACTGAGTGTTCCACACATAAGTGCAGTTTCAGTCTCTTGTCCTAATGGCGGCATTCCAGGCAACCCTGTTAAGGGCTGCTTCACTTGTCAAGTTCTTGGATTTGAGATCGGCGCGTATAGTCCGATCCCAGGTCTTCCTCGGTCCACCCCTTGGTGCAGCTCCCTCCACAATCACAGACCTGCATTTTTTCACCCAATTTTTTTCATCCATTCTCTCCACATGTCCATACCATCCCAGTCTACTTGTACGCATCACCTCGCTAATACTCTTTATACCTAAACGTCTCCTCAGCTCAACATTTGTTATTCTATCCTGTAGCCTGGCCCCACACATCCATCTCACCATTCTCATCTCATTACGCTCCATTCTGTTGACATCCTCTACTTTAACGGCCCATGTTTCTGAGGCATACGTCATTGCACTTCTAACACATGAGGCATACACCTTTCCCTTCAGGGGGAGAGGCATTCTTTTCATGGTCAGGATTGGCATCAATTCTCTGAACTTCCCCCAGCCACACCTAATTCTAGCAACAGTGGCAGCCTCGGCCCCACCACCGGCAGAGATGGTATCTCCTAGGTAACAAAACTTGTTCACCAGCTCCAAAGACTCATTTCCAAAATTAACAGCCACAGGATCATCACTTAACACAAGCTCGCCTTTGCACACTACGCACTCAAATTTCTCTATTTCTGACTTATCCTTCGGCAGGGGCCCCTTTATTCTACTACAGCGCTTACTCCCATGGTGTACCCAACATCGACAGATGCTACATTGAATTGAGTTAACGCCCACTCCCTTTCCACACACTGCACATGGGTATGCACCGCTCTTTTCCACATTGCCTCGTCTCAAACTACAATGCATAACCTTGGTTTTGTTAACCCTCCAACCCCGGCTAGGGTAGATCGTGACTGTACTCTGTGTCCGGGGGTTTTGAGGAATTTTGGTCCATGTTGATTCACCTGTTACTCCTGAAATACATGACACAAAGTTATAAAAAAAAAAAAAAATGTTGCACAAACCTTCATGTGTAGAATGCCGTTGAGTAGAGGTCTCTAGCCCAAGTGATTGCATAATGGCGAGCGCGGGAAGTGGAGTGATTTTTATGCGGGAAAATCTTCCCGCGTTCGGATGCGTCGCCTTGGCCCAGGCCCCGGCTTGGCTAACCTACTGCGCACTTAGCCACTCGTCGCGCCAGAGTTTTTACCTCCCGGAGGCGATTTTATTTATTGATAGTGATGTTATTATAGTTATTTGGAGTCCAATTATATAAAATATGTGTATTAGGCTATCATTGTCAATAATATTTCACATTTTCACTCGATACCGTAGTTTTTATGAGTAATTGAGGCTGGTTATTGTTATATTAGGCAGTGATTATTCGTTATCACAGGTGTTTATTATACTTTGGCCATCTAATATTACTTCGTGTGTCACTTTCACTTTGGTAAATATGCTTGAGAGAGTGTCACTGTCACTGATAATGCTCATTTTCACTTGATACGGTACATTTTATTAGTAATTGAGGTAGGTTATTGTTATATTAGGCAGTGATTATTCGTTATCACAGGTGTTTATTATACTTTGGCCATCTAATATTACTTCGTGTGTCACTTTCACTTTGGTAAATATGCTTGAGAGAGTGTCACTGTCACTGATAATGCTCATTTTCACTTGATACGGTACATTTTATTAGTAATTGAGGTAGGTTATTGTTATATTAGGCAGTGATTATTCGTTATCACAGGTGTTTATTATACTTTGGCCATCTAATATTACTTCGTGTGTCACTTTCACTTTGGTAAATATGCTTGAGAGAGTGTCACTGTCACTGATAATGCTCATTTTCACTTGATACGGTACATTTTATTAGTAATTGAGGTAGGTTATTGTTATATTAGGCACTGATTATTCGTTATCACAGGTGTTTATTATACTTTGGCCATCTAATATTATGTCATGTGTCACTTTCACTTAGTTATATGCTTTGTAAACGTTTTATATACAATTTATTGTGTCTTTTTTCACTTATTTATATATGTTTTCATAATACATGACTTTTTTATCACAATACATTGTTTTATTTCCACTTGTTGCCTATATACATACATATTGTCAGTCTTTGGTACTTTCACTATGATTATTAGTTAGTACTCCTGCTTGGTGTGGTATTCAGCAAAGCACGGTATAGCACATAGTGACAGCTGGCACTCCACACACTGCATGGTGGTCTTTTTCTGCTTCCTCGGCCTCACCTGGCTGTTCCAGCAGACATGGCACCGCCTTCTGCTAATGGTGACTCCATCTCGTTCCAGAGGCAGGTAACCGAGCTTGTGCACATTTAGATACTGTGCACACTGCATACGGTCCTGAACGGGGCGCCCAGGTTGTGCCACTGCCCTCTGTGGCGTAGCATACCTGTCCAGGAGCTCCACCAACACCTGTTTTTGGAACCTCCGCAGGCTACTGAACTTCCTGGGTGTGCGCGGATTCCGAAGCCTGTAGATATTGTAGGCATTCAGCATTGACATGTCCACCATGTGCAGAAAGAACTTTTTGTACCATCTGCACGAGGTACGCAGACAGTCGATGAAGCCTATCTGCATGTCGGACTTGTCCACCAGCCTCATATTTATGTTGTAGTCCATTACAGCATCGGGCTTGGTCACCCTGACTTGGGTGCGGCGATCCACCTTGCCAGTCTCAACCATTTCCCCCTTGTGGACGGTGCTCAGGAGGTTGACCTTCCGCTGGTCGTGCCAGTGAATAGCCAGAATGGGTCCCGACTTCTTTTTGAAGACATCGCCTTTCTTGGTTTTAGGAGGGAAAGTTGGCATGCCCTTCCTTTTCGCTCTAACTGTGCCTACAGTCCCCGTCTTGCGCTGATGGAGGTACTTTGAGAGAGTGGGGGACGTGTAGTAGTTGTCCGTGTAGAGGACGTGATTCTTCTGGAAATACCGGTTCATCATGGCTTGAACCACTGCTCCGCCAAAGCCAATGAGGGGGTCTATTTCCACGTCCCCTTCCTTCCCGCTGTAGACCAGGAAGTCCAGGACATAACCAGTTTGGCAATCGCACAGCACAAAGAACTTTATACCAAAGCGATGTCTCTTTGAGGGGATGTACTGCCTGAAGCTCAGCTTTCCCCGGAACAGCACAAGAGACTCGTCAATACAGACGTTGCAGAAGGGCGTGAAGTATGACGTGAAACGTTCTCGCATCATCTCGTACAACGTCCTAATCTTCCACAGCTTGTCAGAGAGATGCATGTCGGTGTTGGTGACAAGATGGAGCGCTCCGAGGATGTCGAGGTACCGGTCCCGAGAGATGTATTTCCCGAAGGCAGGGGTGGATATCAGATCTTTGGTGATCCAATAGTCAGCCAACCTGTGCTTCTTTACATGAGGCATTAGCATGGTGATTGCCAGGAACACCATGAACTCGGGATGAGTCACTGGGGTCCACCGCTTCATGTGGCCCTTGGTCACCTTGCCAAAAAAGTTCACCTGGATTTGGTGGTGCTTGTTTGTCTCTTCTATGACAAACTCAGTAACCTCCTTATCAAAAAATGCCTCAAAAAGCTCATGTGGTGGAGCATTGGGGCCTGCGGGAAAACTTGGGGTAACTCCTGAACCCTCCTGTACCTCATCAAAAGGGGTAACATCAGGGTCATTCACTTCATCAGCAGCCACATCCTGCCAGTTGAAAATATAAAATGGGTCCTGCTGGCGACGCTTACGAGGAGCTGCAGCTGGGGCAGCACGCCCACGATCTTTGGCGGCGCGCACCCTAGGGCGGCCAGGAGCGCGACGGCGCCCAGGCCCAGCCCGGCGGCCAGGGCGGCCAGGAGCACGACGGCCCTGGGCAAAGCGTCTGGGTTGAGGGTCGTCGATGTCCATAAAGTCATCGTCGTTGTCGTCAGAGCCGTCATCTTGCCCTGACGGTGGACCCAGGTAATCATGGCCAGAGTCATCTGTGAGGTGCCCTTCATCTTCAGACCCCCCCTCATAATCTCGCGGGGAACGAATGATGCGTGGGCGGCGTGTAGGTCGGCGAGGTGGGGAAGGAGTGGCAGGTGAGGCTCTGTCATCTTCATGCAGAGGTTCGGGGCTCCTTGGCCTACGACGATTCGTAGACAGCACTGGTTCAGTGTCTGTAGGTGCAGGTATGGATGCGAGGTCAAAAACATCGTCAGGAACCTCTGTTGTAGGCTGGAGAGGTGGGGTGGACCCTGGGGAAACTTGCGGGGGCGTATGGCTGGGACCGGCAGGGGTGGAAGCCGCGGGAGCCTCGAACAAAGAGCGCCTACTTGTAGCTCCTTTTTTCACATATTTTCTCCCTTTTCCCTTTTCTGTAGTAGTATGTCTCCTCTCGGGGGAAATAGGGGGTAAATAGGCCGAAAGTGGGGGTCCTCAACCCTAGGCAGTGCTGGTGGTGGTGGGGAAGAATGGCGGGCGCCTGGGGCAACTTGGGTGGCGTGGGTAGATAAGGAAGACAATGGCGGGTCAACCTCACCCTCACGCTCAGCCTCACTGGCACCCTCACGCACTGCTCCCTCACCAAGTTTTAGGGCCTCTTTCCTGGCTGCCGCGGCCGCCTTTTCAAGAACTTGCTTCTTATAAAAGCGTATCTTGAATGGGGATTTAGCTGGCGAAGGGCTAGGTGTCGTGTCACTCAACCTAAACTTGGCAGTCGACCTAGTGCTGTCCCATTCGCTCACTCTCACTACACTCTCATCACCTTGCACAACTATATCACGTTCAGTACTATCATCACTTTCATCGTCATCGTCAAATCCAACAAATTGCGCGTCTCTTTCATGAATTTCGTCTAGATCGTCTAAATTTTCACTATAGTGAGACTGATAAGACTCGGAGCTATCACTGCCCAAGTCATCAACACTATTTTGTCCTTCACCACGTTCATAACTCCTCAAAGCTATTTCAATACCTCCGGGAGTCAACGCATCTTGTACGTGCCTTTGCGTTAGGGCGCGACGAACATGGGCAGGCGTCAAAGGGAGCAGGGAATCGGACACAGGGGAATCACTTTTTGGGCTAGTATCCATGTTGACGGCAGGGTAGAGACTGTTTTGGTGGCGTACATGGTGTCTGGTGGCGTCACCTAGCGACCACGGAACGAAATTTTTACGCGCGCCATTCGAAAGCACATACGCAAGCAATGGTACAATGTTGTACCACCCGGGTTCCTCGGGTCAAAACATAATGGTACACACGTGTACCACCCGGGGTTGAAGGGTTAATATTGACTCTTAAACCCTTGCTCGCCATGCCCTCTCTCCACTCTCCGAATTTGGCCTCAGCATCCTGCATACTGTCAGCTATTAGGACTAAATCGTCTGCATAAAACAGTTCCAACGGGAGTCCGCCTCTAAAAATTCTAGACAGCACCTCCAAGACCATAATAAAGAGGAGGGGGCTTAACACTGAACCCTGATGGACTCCAACACGGACTGCGAACTCATCACTCAGTACACCCTTCACCCTCACCGAACTTCGCGAATCCTCATACATCTTCATTATCACACGCACCAGCCACTCTTCCACACCAAGTTTCCTCATAGCCCACTGTACAACATCTATGGAAATAGTTCGAAAACTTCGAGCCCTGGAGTCGGCGGGACTCCTGTGCCCCAGTGGGGTATTATTGACATATGAGGAACAAAGTTTCCTCCGGATACTATCACTATTATAAGCCCAATATTGAATTTATTTACACGGACCATCAGAGGTGAATGGGAATGGTAGTGCACTTGTGGACGTATGTGTGGGGAGGAGGCTGTGGATAGCCAACACCTTCTTCCGACACAGAATGATCCACAGGTACACGTGGAAACGGATGTTGACGATGAAGGATAAGACAGTGGTGGAACGAAAGTCATTGATTGATTATGTATGTGTGGATGAACGAATGAAGAAATCTGTGATGGATGCTAGGGTGTATAGGGGTATTGGAGGGGGTCTGTCTGATCATTATGTAGTGGTAGCTAAGGTTAGGATACAAAAGAAGTGGGTGAGGAGAGCGGGAGGGAGGCGAGAGGAGGGTGGAATGGTGAGGAGGGTGGAGAGGTTGCAGGAGGAGGAAATCAGGGAGGAGTACAGGAGAGCAGTGGAAAGACGACTAGGTGGGTTCGACCTGGAAGTTATGGAGGAAGTGGAGGAGATGAGCAAGGTGTTTAAGGATGAGATCTGTGCAGCATGTGAGGAGGTGTGTGGAGTGAGGAGAAGAGGGAGGGGAGTGAAAGGTACAGCATGGTGGACAGAAGAGGTACGAATAGCTGTGGAAGAAAAGAAGAAAGCATATAGAGAGTGGTTGGGTAGCAGAGGGAATGAAGATTCCGAGAGACAGAAACGAGCGAGGTACGTGGAGAGTAAGAGGGTGGTGAAGAGAGTAGTGAAGGAAAGTAAGAGAAGAGTAGATGAGGAATTTGGAAGGAATCTGAGTGTAAAATGGAGGGAGAGTAAGAAACTGTTCTGGAAAGAAGTCAAGAAAGTTAGGGAAGGTAGCAAGGGAAACAGTAAGGGTGTGAAAGATAAGAATGGGAGAATGCTAGCCGAGAAGCAAGAGAGAGTCGAAAGATGGAGGGAGTACTTCAGTGAGTTGCTAAATGAAAGGAATGAAGAGCCAGCAAACATAGCTGGATATGGTATGGGAGGGAGAAGAAGAAGTAGTGGAGGAGGAGGTGGGGATCAGGAGGTCAGAAGTGTGGGAAGCCATGAAAAGAGTGAAGTTGGGGAAAGCACCAGGAACAGATGGAGTGTGTGGGGAAATGTTGAGGTATGGTGGTGAGATAGTGATAGAATGGGTATGGAAAATGTGCAAACTAGCATGGGAGAAGGGGAGTGCACCCGATGACTGGAAGACTGGCATAATAGTCCCCCTATATAAGGGCAAAGGGGAAAGAGGAGTGTGTGGTAACCACCGAGGAATATGTCTTCTAAGCGTAGTAGGGAAGGTATACAGTAGGGTAGTGATTGAGAGAGTGAGAGTGAGAACGGAGAAATGGATAGGCGACGAGCAGGGAGGCTTTAGGAAGGGAAGAGGATGTGTAGGTCAGATTTTTACCCTGAATTGTGTTGTGGAGAAGTATCTGGAGAAGAAACAAAAGGTGTATGTTGCCTTTATGGACTTGGAGAAGGCCTATGACAGAGTGGATAGAGAAGGTTTGTGGAAAGTACTTAGAATATACGGAGTAGAGGGCAAGTTGCTGAAAGCAGTGAAGAGCATGTATGAGGGTGCAAAGGCGGCAGTACGTGTGGAGAGTGAGCAGAGCGAGTTCTTTGACCTGAATGTTGGTTTGAAACAGGGGTGTGTGATGTCCCCGTGGTTGTTTACTGTATATATGGATGGAGTTATGAAAGAAATACTATCAAGAGCAGTGGATGTTGGTGTATCGCTGAAAAGGGAGGGAATTGAGTGGAAGCTACCTATACTGCTGTTTGCGGATGATACAGTTCTGATGAGTGATAATGAATGGGAGTTGCAGGGTCTGGTAAATGAGTTTGGAACAGTGTGCGAAAAACGGAATTTGAAGGTAAATACGGGGAAGAGCAAGGTTATGGTCTTCGAAAGGGGTGAAGTCACAGAGTGTGAGGTGAAGCTGAACGGTCAGGCTATGGAGATCGTCAACTCTTTTAAGTATCTGGGCAGTGTGTTGAGTAAAGATGGGACTATGGATGAAGAGGTGCGGGAGAGGGTACAACAGGGGAAGAGGGTTGTAGGAACGCTAAAAGCAGTAACAAAAAATAGGGTGGTCAGTATGGAAGTGAAGAAGTCCTTGCATGACAGTGTGGTAATCCCGACACTGACTTACGGAAGCGAAGCATGGACGTTGGTTGAGAGACTCAGACCAAGAGTGAGAGCAGTGGAAATGAATTACTTAAGGAGTGCGTGCGGAGTTACATGGAGGGATAGACAGACTAATGAGGAAGTAAGAAGGAGGTGTGGTGTGGAGGTAGATGTGCTGGAAAGTGTGAAAAGGAACAACTTGAGATGGTTCGGCCATATGGAACGTATGGAAAGCGAGAGAATGACTAAGAGGGTGTATGAGAGCGAGGTGGAGGGACAGAGGGGGAGAGGTAGACCGAATATGAGGTGGAAGGATGGAGTGAGGAAGTACATGAACGAAGGTGGTGCTGGTTGGGGGGAGGGGCGTCGACTGACTGGGGACAGAGGTGCATGGGGGCGGTTCGTTCGTGGCCACCCCTTCGGGGATCACGGCGTCAGGCAATAGATAGATAGATAGATAGATAGACTAATCAATGGTGTCCGGGTACCGGTTAACCAACGGATTTCCGGTGGGCTATTATTGACATATGAGGAACGTTTCCTACGGGTGCTTCCCTATTACAGTATAAACTAAATACTGAATTTATTTACATGGACTAACCACTGGTGTCCGGGTACCGGGTACCCAACGGATTTCCGGTTAAATTGATAATCTACTGATTATTATTATTATTATTATTATTATTAATATTATTATTATTATTATTTCATTGTTATAACTTAAGTTACTGCAAATTGCAAATACAGTCTTTCGAATTGAATTGAACTGAAATTGAACTTGACTCTTAGCTACGGTCCACTATCTCCGGTTCCTTATTCCCGATTGGGTTGCTATGAAGTTCTCCGGGCTTCACCTCCATCCCCGGGTGTTGCCCAACAGCATTTCTTTCCGGGTCAATGATAAACGTCTTTCCCCTGGGTTCTCAATGGAGAACAATGAATGGAATAAAGGGGGGAGTAGGCTGCTTTAATCATATTAATGATATCTGATAGACTATCCCTCTTGAATCCATTCTTATATAAGATATAGCAGATACGCTACTCTACTCTAACCTCTTTTACTACATTCATATAGCCAATAGGCTATTCACCGCCAGGTGTTGCCCAACGGAATTTCTTTCCGAGTCGCTGTTAAAAGTCTTTACCTTGGGTTCTCAATGTAGAACCATGAATGAGAGAAAGGGGGGTGTACTCTAATCATATTAATGATAGCCATAGACTATCCCACTTGAATCCATTCTTATATAAGATGTAGCTGATACGTTACCCCGCTCTAACTTCTTTTACTGCATTCATATAGCCAACAGGCTATTCGACATTCCATAGGCCTTATGCATGACGAGCTGGTACATGATTCTGTTCTTTGCTCTGGTATTATGTAACATTGATCCTTGGCCTGGTGAGCAACAGCTCTCCCTTGTAATCTCCATCCCCTCGCCTGAGTCATAACCGTGATCAGCTCCGGGCGTCACCCGCGTTTTGGCTCGCCATCCGGGTGTGTGGCCCTCTCCGGTGTGCTCGAGAGCGGCTTCCCGGGTTTTTCTACACCCGAGAATATGTCGGGTTCCCCATCGTCCGCTTCAGCCTCGACCATTGTGCAGTGGTGCGGGGTCACAAGATGCAACAAATTCCCCCTTCTTGGACGTACGAAGTACGTACGCCATCTGTTTTGTGTTGATTGTACGTTAGCTAAGTGGGCTACTAAGAAGTGTACAAACTGAGCACTCTTCGTGAAACACCACCATAATCTGAGTGGCAACATAACTGTGGCTGGGGCACCTCAGGTTTTGCTAAATATTTGGAATGATGTAAAAGTTTACATATCCTAAGTCCCAGACGTTATCTGTAATGAATACGTGAGTTTCCTAAACATTCTTTTGCCCAAGTCCCAACGAATTTGGAGACCTTGTTCCAAACAAATGTTCTAGACGCAATTAATTCCAAGTTTAGTCAGAGACAAGAGTCTCTGGCTCCCCAGGTTAAGCTGTCATCTTAGCTAATGCCCTCTACGCTACCTACTGTTCCTTTACAACCTGTCCCTGTACAAATAGGGACCTGCCTGACCTTTGCTGAGTGAGGACCTGTCCCTAGTGACTCCCAGTGAATATCTTTGCCCATAGTGTGGTGATAGTATTAACGCTTTCTTAAAATGGCTGGTGTTGACGAGATTGCTACCTCCTCTCATATTCTCCAGCTTTGTCTTGCTTTGCAAGAAAGGATGGAAAATGTGGAGAGAGAGGTGCAGTCTCTCAAAGACGAGAATTTGGCCTTAAAGCTGACTTTCGCTGACAAGAAAAGTGAGGATAGTGCAACTGCTGTTAGGGATCGTGATGCTCCCTGGACAGTTGTTCCAACAAGTGCAACAACCTGCAAATTTCTACGGCGGCCAGTTGCCCTCAGCAACAAGTTCATCACCTTGGATGACGAATGTGATGGTGAGGCTGCGAGTGCTTCCTTCGGCGAGGAAACCAGGAGAAAGGTAAGTAAGTTGCCTCCAACAGGGAATGGTGTGACTGCTGCCCCCCCAGGAGTACCTTCAACTGCTGCCCCAGGAGTTCCTGCCGCTGCCGCAGCTGCTACCAAGTCATCGACAAGGAGAGGCAAGTCCTTCTCAATTGTTGGGGACTCCATGGTCAGACACTTAGCTAGGTCCACCTGTACTGATATTAGGAAGCTTGTCTGTCTGCCTGGTGCCGGGGTTGGGAAGGTGTTAGAGGACATTGATTACATCATGAAAGATATTGGAGATAGCCCCATTATCTGTCTCAGTACAGGGAGCAATGATGTTGGTAAAGGTAGGACGGAAGTACTGCTTCGGCAGTACAGGGAGGTGTTAGATAAAGTTAGGAGGAAGGGAGGCATACCTGTAGTACACAGTATCTTGCCACGGAGAGGGGTCAGCAAGGAATGGTCATCTAGGGCAATTGGTATCAATTGTCGGCTGGAAAAATACTGTAATGCAAATGCAATACCATTCCTTGATAACTGGACCCGTTTCTATGGTAAAAATCAGTTGTACGCACAGGACGGGGTTCATCTTTCTCGGCTAGGGTGGCAAATTTAGCTAGGTCAATAGATAGGATTGTCGCGGGGTTTCGCTGAAAATAAAGCCTGAGAATATGAGTAAGAATAATTGTCTAGATAGGGTAAATTGCCGTACTGGTACATCAGATAGGAATAGAAAATATCAGTCACAGGATTTTAATTGTACTGCTAGTAGAAATATTAAAGGTGTAACAGAAGATGGGAATTCAGTTAGAAATAAAGGTAAATCCGATACCAGTAAAATAAATTCATTGCGATTATATTATACAAACTGTAGGAGTTTATGTAACAAAATGGATGAACTTAGAGCACTTGTTAGCAACGAAAATATAGACATTATAGCACTGACTGAAACATGGATTAATACAGAATCAAGACATTTTTTAGCAGAATTCCATATACCAGGATATAGTTTGTTTAAACGCGACCGAACAAGTAGGAGGGGCGGCGGAATAGCAGTGTTTGTCAGGAGTTCTTTAAAAAGCTGTATTAAATCAGGTATTAGACTAAATACTGATAACGAAAGTGTTTGGGTTGAGGTTAGCGAAGGTAGTGAGACCATAATTATTGGAGTTATTTATAGACCACCAATGAGTAGAAACGAAGGTACAGCTTTATGGCAGGAAGTGAAAATAGCATCAAGGTTTAGCAATGTGTGTATTATAGGGGATTTTAATTTTCCGAATATTGATTGGCAGGATCAAATCGGCGACTCAGATTCAAAAGAGTTTATTGAGGCGGTACAGGATAGTTTTTTATTTCAATTCATAGACTCGCCTACTAGAGGTAATAATATCCTCGATTTAGTTCTCAGTAATAATGAACAAATGATAAATAATGTAGAGATAGGAGACCAACTAGGAAATAGTGATCATAAATCAATTTATTTTAACATACAATGGACAGGAAAGGCTAAAGAGAATACCACACTTATCCCAGATTTCAGAAAAGCCAATTATGGTGGATTAAGACGAGCCTTAAGAGTCGATCCTATGGTTAAACTATTAAGTGGACCCAGGTGCGCTAATGAACATACTCTCTCTCAGATACCTGTCTTAACTCAGGATAATTTGACAGCTACATATAATAATTTTATTTCTTCACTCCACAATGCGCAAAATAAATATATCCCCAAAAGAAAATTTAGATCAACACAGAACCAACCCAAATGGATGAATAATAGACTATTAGACCTTCTAGGAAAAAAGAGAGGAATATATCGAAAAATAAAGAAAGGCGAAATTCACCTACTTGCTTACTATCAGAATCTATCAAGAGAGGTTAAAAAATGTATAAGGACAGACAAAAGAAATTATGAAATCAGGATAGCCAATGACTCAAAAAATAACCCTAAGGCTTTTTACCAGCTATATAAATCTAAAGTTAGAGATAAAATAGGCCCCCTTAAAACTTCGATAGGAGAAATGACAGAAAATGATTTAGAAATGTGCAGTACATTAAATAGTCAGTTTCTATCCGTTTTCACTAATGAAAATTTGGCACAGATTCCAGAAGTCCGTAAGGTATATAGATAGTATAGAAAATAGGTTAAGTACGGTTACTATAAGTAGAAATGATGTGCTTAAGGAAATTGACAGACTGAAACCTCAGAAATCGCCTGGTCCCGATGAGGTATATGCCAGAGTATTAAAAGAATGCAGAGATGAGTTAAGTTACCCATTAACATTTCTTTTTAACAATTCATTAGAAACAGGTATAGTTCCAGAAGCTTGGAAGCTTGCAAATGTAGTTCCGATTTTCAAAAAAGGTGATAAATCAATAGCATCCAATTACCGTCCCATTAGTCTCACCTCAATCATAGGAAAGCTACTAGAGTCAATTATTGCTAGGAAAATGAGAAACCACTTAGAAACATTTAACTTAATCAATTCTTCTCAGCATGGATTCACACAGGGACGTTCTTGCCTTACTAATTTGCTTAGTTTTTTCTCAGAGGCATATGAAGCAGTAGATAATGACAAGGCATACGATATTATATATTTAGATTTCAGTAAAGCTTTCGACAGAGTCCCTCATGAGAGATTGATGAGAAAGGTTGAGGCACATGGAATAGGTGGGGCGTTGTTGGGATGGATTAGGTCATGGCTAATTGGTAGGAAACAGAGAGTCAGCATAAATGGTACCAAGTCAGAGTGGGGAGCAGTCAAAAGTGGTGTCCCCCAGGGATCGGTATTAGGTCCCCTGTTGTTTCTTATATACATAAATGACCTAGATTTAGGTATAACTAGTAGGATAAGTAAATTCGCAGACGATACTAAAATGGGGAGATCAATTGATTCAGATAGCGATATAGAGTGCCTCCAAAGGGATCTAGATACCTTACATGAATGGTCAGTAAATTGGCAGATGAAGTTTAACATTGACAAATGCAAGGTATTAAAGATAGGGAAGATGCAAACAAATGTTAAATATAAACTAGCTAATTTAGAATTAGAAAATTCAGACTGCGAGAAAGATCTAGGTGTGTTTGTTAGCAATGATTTGAAGCCTAGAAAACAGTGTATAGGCGTTCGTAATAAGGCAAACAGGATTCTCGGGTTCATCTCTAGGAGTGTGAGTAACAGAACTGCTGATGTTATCTTAAAACTTTACTTGTCATTAGTGAGACCCCATATGGATTATGCTGTCCAATTTTGGTGTCCTTATTACAGAATGGACATAGATTCATTGGAGAGAGTACAGCGTAGAATGACAAAAATGATCCATAATATTAGAAATCTTCCGTATGAAGAAAGGTTGAAGAAATTAGGTTTACATTCGTTAGAGAGACGCAGAGTTAGAGGGGATATGATAGAGGTGTTCAAGTGGGTTAGTGGGATTAACAAAGGGGACATGACAAATGTACTAAAGCTCAGTGATAGCGAAAGAACTCGCACCAATGGTTTCAAATTAGATAAATTTCGTTTCAGAAAAGATATAGGCAAATATTGGTTTGGTAACAGAGTTGTAGATGGGTGGAATGGACTACCAAGTGCTATAGTGGGATCTAAAACTGTAGGGAGCTTTAAGATAAAATTGGATAAGCATATGGACGAGAGGGGTTGGGTGTGAGGGGGGATCGGCCGGGTTGGGCCAATCAGCGCTCTGCAGACCCCCATAATCCTGCGTTAATCTCTAGCCGTTTTGGTGAGATGATCCTCAGGGTGTTAGAGTGTTGAGCCTATGATTGGGCTTTGTAATTGATTTGGGGTTGTGTGGGACAGGGATCTGCCTTGCTTAGGCCAGTCGGCTTTCTGCAGACTCCCATTTTCTTATGTTCTTATGTTCTTAAATAAAGACCACCACACCGCCTCGTCCCTCAGGGTCAATTGGTCCTAGTATTCCCTAGCCAGTGAATTGGCAACGATTCCCACCCTTGACAGGTCTGGGCTATTCCTAACCCCGTTCACTCCGGTTGCCCTTGAGGCGGACCCGGGGTTGCCCAAAAAGCCAATGCCTTTGCTTTATGACCCTGCCCGAGTTTGGCAACCAATAATTGGTCCTCCTATTCCAGAAGACGCGGAGACAGATTTCCCTAAACTTTACCCAGTCCCTCAATCCTGGGTCCTCGAGGTAAATGAGTTAAAACATCTGCGGGCAAAAGATGCTGAAAGGCGGGGAATGGATGTAGTCGTGTCTCCTTTCCCTTCCATGTCTGATATTCAGTTTTGTGGACAAACCTGCTCCAGTATTTTCTGCCACAAAATCCTTGAAGCCTTGGTCAGATTTCTCTAAGCTTGCTGCTCATAATGCTATAAAGTCCCTCTCCTCAGTGTGTTCTCCAAAGATAGAAACTGTTGCTACAGACCCTCCGTCTCGCATGTTTACCTTAGAAGGAGTGGGACAAGGTCCGTGGGTGGAATGGGCAGCAGAGGCTGCAAAATTTGCTCTATCCATCACTGCAATTGCCCCCAATAAGGTTCCAAATGAGGACCATAAGTTTGCTTCTTGTCATATACGATCTGAGGAACAATACAATTATACTTTCACCAAACGTCTTAGAAGTAATCAAAGAATTATTAAAGCCGATGGTATTAGTGCCAGTTCTAAAAGATACCAAAGTTTTCCTATCCCGCATGTTTCTTGTTCCCAAACGGGACAGCTCAAAGATGAGACCAGTCAAAGACCTCTCCTCACTCAAAATTACAGATTTTGCATGCTCACAGTGTCTCGGATACGGCTAATCCTTCATCAGGACGTGTGATTGATAACGTTGGACCTCAAAGATGCCTTTTGGCACATTCCGATCTCCGAAAGAGATCAAAGATTTCTTGCCCTTCCCTGCCTAAATTCAGCAGTAACCTTTACCCGCGTTCATTCGGGTTAATATGTACAGTATTTCCAACCTTTGGGCGGACACCTTATCCCGGTGCAAGTGCACGTCAGTGGAATGGGCACTCAAACAAGAAGCTTTCAGCAAGCGGATTCTTCCTTACCATTTAAGCCTAGTACCTCCCGGGAAGGGCCAACCTTTGGGCGGACGCCTTATCCCGGGGCAAGAGTACGTCAGTGGTATTGGCACTCAAACAGGAAGCTTTCGACAAGCCGATTCTTGCTTCCCATCCACAAGTAGACCTTTTTGCATCCCTCAATCTATAACCCGGTGGTCAGTAACCCCGGCAGGTGGACCGGCCGCTTTTTCGGTCAATTGGAACACATGGTCGTCCATCTACCTGTTCCCTCCCCCGGACGCGACCCTCATGTACAAAGTCATACAAGGGTCTAGTGTGTCTCATTGCGCCAGTTTGGTCCACACAAGCGTGATACAGCCGCCTGAGCCTATGGTGCCTGTCTCCGGTGGAAATTCCAATCTCTCAATTCCACTTGGACCAAATTGGAAGCCTTCAGACTTGTCTAACTTTTGCATTATGGACATTTTCCGGGCCAAATGGCTAAGAGAAAAAATACGATCCTATCTTACACCTTAAATTAAAGGCCCAATATTCGGTGACCACTCTTAGGCAATATGTGTCACACTGGAAGAGTTTTACTACCTGGTTGGTGGAGTCCGACCAATACAGTCAGTCGGCCGGCCTTATTCTCTTGTATCTAAATTATCCTTTTTGAACACAGACATCTTTCGGTATATACCTTAAGAAATTATCTCACGGCCATTAACCCTTCTGTCCCGGGTGTCATTTTAAAATGACAGTGCGGCAGATGGGCCGGAGCCCGGGTGTCCTCTTAAAATCCCTATGCTTGAAAGCGTGCTTTGAAATTCGCGCGGCAAAAATTTACTTTGCAGGGGCGATCGCAGCTCCACCAAGCCTCAACTACTACCGTTATCAGTTCCCACGTGCCTGTCATGGCGACTTATAGTGAAATCATGAATTCCGACGTGTCCGATTCTGTGCAACCTCCCGCGCACCCCAGTGCTACCCCGCTCGCTACATCTACGCCTGTTGCAAGCAAGAAAAAGGCTCAACGCAAGAAAGTGAACGTATTGTTGAGTGATAGTGCTATGCAGAGAGAACTTTTTGCCATTGAAGAAAGCAGTGGCGAAAGCTTAATTGATAAAGAACAGTTTATTACTAGTGCAAGTGAAGACGATGATTTTGTGGGGTTTGGGGATGATGACAATGTTGACTTGTTTGAGAGAGGGGATAGTAGTGATGATCCTGATGTGGAAGTGTTGCAGGAAGGTGCAGTCGAACTTCCGAGTGTGCTAGAGCCTAGGCCTACCCCGTCGCCATCACTGCATGGTCACCCTAGGCCTAGCCCTAGCCCAGGGCCTTCCCCTTTGCCTGCCCGTACGCCCTTGAAAGTGGGTAAATACTCTTTTACAAACAGTCTCTTGTGAAAAGTGCAGCCAAGAAAGTACGTAGGGCAGCAGAAAAAGCTAGGGAAGGCGAAGATAGTGATAGTGGCGCCGACCCTGGTCTAGCAACCATCCGCATTCCTTTGTCACGACGCCTTGACCCGGGACACCCACAGCCCTCTGCTTCATCTCTCCCTTAGGATGTGCAAAGGGCCTCTACAAGTGGTACTAGTGGGGCGGCATTGTCCTCCCACAGTGTGCCACCACAGGCTCTGCATCGTAGGGCATTATTTGCTGCAGAGAAGCCCTCGGCTCGCCGCAAAAGGAGCCCAACTCCCGAGGCTGAGGCTCCCATTGTTCAACCTCCCGCAGCCTCCCGCCCCCCACGCCGCCCAGGCCCGGTCATTTCTTCACCGGAATTGTCTCCCAAAGAAGATGCTGATGACCCCAACATTGCCCCAGATGACCTGACATCGCCTGAGGAGGAGGCGGATGACGAAGAGGAGGTGGAAGAGGAGGAAGTCCCGACACGACGAGTTCGAGGGCGAGGTCGTGGGCGTGCGGCTCAGCCTGACGACGACGCTGCCCCTGGGCTTGGGCGTGCAGGGCGTCCGCGTGGGCGTCCGCGTGGGCAAGGGCGTGTGCCTGGGCGTGTGCCTGCTGCACGTGCGCGCTCATCCCACTTGTTTGTGTAGACAGATGGGGCAGATTTTGAGCCAGATTGTCCTGCCTTTGACGAGCAGCAGATTGATTCCGGGGTGTCACCAGCATATCCCTGTGGCCCAAATGCTACCCCCAGTGAACTTTTCTGTGGCTTCTATGACAATGAAGTCATGGAATACCTCGTCGAGGAGACCAACAACCATCATGACATCTGTGCCTACTTTCTTGGCAGGAAGACCAGTGCCAAGATGGTGGCATGGAGAGCTGTCACTGTGGCAGAACTGTATGTGTTCTTGGCACTCACTATGCTGATGACACATATCAGGAAGCACGCTCTGGCAGACTACTGGATCACTGCCGACCTCATCACGACTCCAGCATTTGGCAAGTACATGTCCAGGGACAGGTACTTTGACATCCTCTCCTATCTCCACCTGACAAACAACATGGCAGTCCACTTTCCCGACTCATTATGGAAGATCAGGAAGCTGTATGACATGATACGTCATCAGTTTACCACCTACCTGATTCCATATCAGAAGAAGTGCCTGGATGAGTCTCTGGTCCTGTTCCGTGGTAGGCTGCATTTCAGGCAGTATATCCCGTCCAAGAGACACCGCTTCGGCATCAAGCTCTTCGTCCTCTGCGACTGCAAGACGGGATATGTGCTGGACTTTGTGGTCTACAGCGGCAGTGGTGTAAAGTCAGTGAAAGTAGGCTAGCCTAAACAGACCTCGGATGCGGAAATACCCTGAGCCGAACAGGCCAAGTGGGATATCTCTATTGGTCTAACTGGTAAGGTGTCTGCCTCACACCCAAGGGTCGAGAGTTCGTGCCCCCACCAGGGCATGATATTTTCGTGAGGCTATTTCCGCATTTAACGAAGTTTAGGTGTGTTGGTAAAATTGTTTAGATGGTTGAGAGTAAGATCGGAGCTCCATAAATCCTCTTTCGGGCATGGTGTAAAAACCGATCCCCACAGGACAAGGAAGGGGAGAGGAGAGACCAGGGAGTGTATGTGAGACGCGCTTGGGTTGGGTTGTGGAAGTTGCCAGCCGCCCAAGCGAGTTGCCAACTGGGCAGTTTGTAGGTGCGTGTATGCATCGCTCAGTGAAGTTGACTCACCATTCCCGTTCATCTCTCTGACGGACTCTCGGTCGATTCGGCTCAAGCTTGTTCCTCTCTGTTCGTTCCTCTCTGTTCGGAGCTTTCGCTTCCCGGAAGGTGAAGTAGTGTAAAGTCAGTGAAAGTAGGCTAGCCTAAACAGACCTCGGATGCGGAAATACCCTGAGCCGAACAGGCCAAGTGGGATATCTCTATTGGTCTAACTGGTAAGGTGTCTGCCTCACACCCAAGGGTCGAGAGTTCGTGCCCCCACCAGGGCATGATATTTCCATGAGGCTATTTCCGCATTTAACGAAGTTTAGGTGTGTTAAGTTTAGCCGTTCTTTGACCTGACTGGACTCCGTCTTCTCCTCAAAGATGGAGCCGGTTTTATCAAGGCATGTTTTAGGCTCAGGGCACCCTGAGGGCAATTGCTCCCCTAGTGGTCCCTGGGTCAAGTTTTAACAAGGTTAGCCTCTTGATCATATTCTGTAAAACCCCTAGCTAAACTGACATAAAAATGTGTCTTCCTCCTAGCACTCGCCACAGCTCACTGAGTGTCAGAGCTAGCAGCAATGTCTAGATCTCCCAATTGTTTGCACTTCCAGGCCTGACACCAAAGTGTAACTGCAGCCCCAGCCCCTGCTTTCATAGTGAATAATGAACATAAGGGACACATTTTACTCCATTTACTATTCCTGCCTTGCAACAGGGCACATGGCACCACCCCTTTTGCCCTGTTCTGGCATTGCATTCTTACATTAAAGCCACAAGACTGTTGGTTGCTTCACACCTGTGGATCTCTCCAGATGATCAGACTCGCCTCTTGCAGAGACACCTTGACTCCATGATTGTCGATGTAATCCAAACGGCAGGACCCCGGGCAATGGCCAGGGCTCACGATGTCCGGAAATGGGCAACTACGATCCGCTTTCTGAATAATTATTCAATACAGGATATTTCCCAATTGGGAGTTTGGTCTTCTCATAATACCTTTCTATCACAATATTTGTCTGGAGAGACCTTCGGTTCCATGTTATTACACTACGCCAATCTCATGATCAATTAGATGATTTTGGTTACGGGGTCTGGTTCTGCTTTCCTCCTTCGGAATCTTGTAGAACATGACTAAGTAAGAAGACAAAGGGTTTTTCTTCTATAGTGAATAAGTACGAGTTGTATGTACTGAATGAGTCTGGTTCTGCTTTCCTCCTTCGGAATCTCCAAAAGGAATAAGGGCGGGGGCGGGGGCGGAGGGGGGGGGGGGGGAGGATGTAGAACATGACTAAGTATACAAAGACAAAGGGTTTTCTTCTATAGTGAATAAGTACGAGTTGTACGTACTGAATGAGTATGAACAAATAGTTAATTTTTATAACAATACAAGCAAAAAATGCTCTTGCTAATTTTTGCACAGCTTCAGGAGCATTATAGTATGAAAATGTTTTATGACATTAAAGCATCCTTTCATATATATTTTTACATCTTGTTCTCAACACATTTTAAGTTATGACTATTCTTCCATCTTTCCTTCCTTATGAGGCTTCCCAGTATCATTTCCTAATCATTTTAATTTTACCCGGTGTCAGCCTATCTGTTAATTGGTTCTCTCTGTATACGTTGAGCATCTGATGTCCCATCTCTGGTCGTAATATTCTAGGCTCTTCATCATTGACGGAGAGAACCAATACTAAATTATGGGTTCGACAACCCGAAGGGAAGGAAGCAAAACCTTCTATTTACTAGTGGTTCCGTAGTCAATGACGCCAAGGTTCCCACCCACCTTCCCCTTCCCATGCCCAACTTGATACTGTATAACATTTGAGGCAGATAAACACGCTAGAAAATCTGGCATCACGTGCAAGGGAAGCATTACGACAGCACAGCTGGAGGGCTGAGGCACCGGGAGATTTAGGCACCGGGAGATTTGAAATGATAGATTCTTCTTTTAAATTTTATTTCTAGTGGTATCCATTTTTCAATGATGAGCCCTTGGTAAGATTTAATGGTTATTAACCAAGGATTGTTTTTATGCTATATACGCAACGGTTGTGATAAGAACTCCGGGTATTCCCGAACGGGTCCCGGAATCTCAAGCTATATATACAGTAGTATAGGCTCTTCGTCATTGACTACGGAACCACTACTAAATAGAAGGTTTTCCTTCCTTCCCTTCGGGTTGTCAAACCCATATTTTATTCATTCTTCACTAAAATCGTTAGTTTACCATAAATATAATTAATACTTATCCATATGCGCCTATTTTACATTTAATATGAAGATAGTAACATGTAACAACAATAAAACAAGTGGGAATAGTGTTTAGATGGTCAAAATCGCGAATAAATACGGAGCGGTCTATTCATGAAATGTGGAGCAGAGCGAGGCAACCCCACCTCTCGCGAGGTCTGAAGCATGACTGAGTCTCTCACCCCACCCTCTACCCTACCCAACACACTTGCTAGTCACATAACCACACCCTGCAATGTTAGCACAAAAATATAACAATGAATAAGGGAAAAACAGGGAAAATAGGTGATATTTGAAAGGGGGGGGGGGGGGGGGAAGAGGAGGGGACTTGGACAGATGTGGAGAAGTGATATGAGGTATGGAGGGGGGAAAAAAAAAAAAAAAATTTCAAGTGCTATTGGGGCCCTTTAAAAGTTTTTTTGTTTAGGCCTAGGATCATAAGTCTCCCCGCAGTCGCTCAGTAAAACCTCTTAAGAGTCTCCCCGTAGCTGCCGGGTTAAGAGCCAAGGTATAAAAAAAAAAAATCAAAACACCCCACTGGCACTCAAAACAAAGTAATATGTGATTAGGTGGGATAATTCCCCTCCATACCTCCTATCACTACACATGTGCCCCCCCCCCCTCCCCCCTTCCTCAATTATCAGGTATTTTCCCTATTATTCCCGATATTTATCAAGTATTATCGCACGAGGACGACTGGGAGAGAGGAAGGAGGATGGAGGAACCATTCTCCGACCCTCTAGAGTCTAGCCATTCCGAAACATCCCCTAGCCGTCTCAGTAGCCGGTCCAGCTCAGATTACGACCGCGGGGTTAAAATATAAGTTTTTCACCAGCCAATTGCTGTTACCACTTCTTTTATTGTTCTTCAATGTTCATATGTTGTTATTTTGACTGCTTCCGCATTCCCACGCATCCCCAAGCGTAGATGTGTATCGTACCTGTAGAATGGCGTTTAATAGAGCTCGCTAAGTCAACTGGTTCAGTTGTGATGACGATTTCCGTGGAGATAACTTTGTGGCAATATCAGCCACTTTACACTACTTTTCATCACTTAACAATAACATACAGGCACACACGAACAAGGACGCCTCTCCTTCTTGTGGTAGGAGATGCGCGGCGTCGGTCCAACCGGCTGTTGTTTACATGCGTCGGACGGACGCCTCGCACACTAAGCTTACAGGCTTTCAAGCTGCCGGAGCCTCAGAGCCCTTTCGGGTTCCGTGGGGGTGTTTTTTATGGATGCCTCAGAGCCCAACCGGGTCTGAGGGGTTAAACTACCATGGCTTCGCCATTCTTGGGTTAAATAATTTTGGTAGATATTATTAGTCATATATATATATATACTGTATTTATTAGTGGCCCCTCCATCATTGACGAACATGCCTATTACATAAGGCATCCTCTTCAAACACTAATCCGCCGTAGTTTGAATCTACCGCGCAGAGCATTTAAAAACTGAGGAGCCTTCATCATGAGCGCACGCGACCTCACTCATGGCTTCAGTCATTATGAATTGGGTTCTCACTACGAAAAAACTTCGTAAAAAATAAAAATAAAAAGAAAATAAGAATAACTATCCAATAAGCTTTCCATCATATCGTGGATGTACTTGTGTGGATCTTTGACCAGACGCTGATTCAGGCGTCATTCTTCCTTCTCTGCTCTGCGCTCAGCCTGCCCGGACATGTCTCCCCACGCTCCGCTGGTTCCGCATTTGCTGCGTCCCTAGTGAGTTTTTTCTCATTTGTTTACTCCGGGATGTATCGAGTAAGGTTAGGATATGCGTAGCAGGAGTGTCCTGGGCTGGTTGCCCGCAGTGCAGTGTATTTTGGGTCGTGTGTTTGGGGCATCTATTTCGGATGTACCCTCGTGGTCCTGTTGTGGACATGTGAACTTTTTCACAGTTGAGTTAGCTTGTGATGCAGGCGGCTTTCATTACGCGTTATTTTTGCTGCCTTTTATCTTTCTGATGAGGTAGCGTTGCTTTGGTGACGTTCCCAGCGTATTTTTCTTCACTTAGTGAAGTTTTTTCTGGGTCCCGAGTCAGTCTTCCCTTTGTCGGAAGTATTTGCTACAGTGGTGTGTTGGCGGTGGTTCCTGTTGTGATATTTCCAGTGCTTTTGTTTATATTTCAACATTTTTTGTGCCGTCTGCCTAGGCCTAGCCAGCCGCTCGTAGCTTTGCCACATGTACAAGTGTTATTGATTTATTTTATAAATATGTCCTACTGTGTCATGTGTATCCTGGTTTAGTTGTGTATTGGCTAATTCCACGGACTATGTATGTTTCCTGGATTAGTTGTGTATTGGCTAATTCCACGGATTATATTTGTGGACCCTAGGTTAGTTGTGCTTTGGCTATCTCTCGGGTCCTATGTGCGTTCAGATGGTTTCTGATCGGGGTGGGTTACTTTCCGGCGGGTTTTTCTCGGTTACACCATGAAAACCCCGGCCGAGAGCCGTGTTTGGCCACGCGTGGTTTCAAAACAGGCTTGTGTCCCCGGCGAGTAGGTGTCTGTGGCTCTCCAGGACTGCGTCTCTGTGGTGGTGCCTGTTTCAGGCTCCCTATGATTCCCGGCGGAATGGCTGTACCCATCTAACATTGTTCATGCGGACATATGTTATGAAGTTTTTCTAACCGGTTTTACAAACCAAAGGAAAAACCCTAGCTGCTGTTGTGGGCTTTCCTCCCCGGTGATCTTTTACAAAGAAGCGGGGATAGGAACTTATGGGGTTAACGTTTAAAACATCAGATCTCACCCGGCGGGTGCACCTTGGTAGGGTGGGATGAACGAATTGGTAATTCAGTTTAGTTAACCGGTCCATTTTAGTGATACTATATGTATCGCCGCCCTCACACATGCGGCGATCGAAGGCTCAATTAGGGTTAACATCTTTTTTCATAAGTTTTTCACACCCGGCGGGTGCTCCTGGGAGGAGGAAATACGGAATTTACAATTCAAGTTAGTTAACCAATTAATTGAGAGATACGTTTATGTATCGCCGCCTTCAACATACGGCGATCTATGTGACAATTCGTTAGAAGTCAGATCTCGTATCAGCCTGCCCTGTGTTAATCTGCTAAATAATTCAGGGGCCGGCATCTTTGTGGGGGGTTGTTTTCCAAAATTGAATCTTGAAACAGTCACCACCAGAAAGACTATGTTTATAAACGTCATACTGGTCTTTTATATTATGTCAGAGAGTATTCTTAACTTTCTTAAGACATGTCTAGATATTCGGAAATCTTTATAGAACCCCGCCGCGTAACGAGCTGTGATCATTGTGACACTACGTCTCGTTATCCGGCGGGTTATTAACACTTGTGTGCGAACATTTTGGGTTAACCTTATGAGCATTAATTCCTGGAAATTTTCTTTTTTTCCAGGGCTGGGCTCCGGCGGACCAATACAGAACCTGCAGTAGTTTCCCACCAGTCTCTGTCATGGCTACCTTTGCCCCAGTTTTTGCTTTATGCAATACTCCAACCTGTGCCGGTATCCCTCTTTTTGCGCACACTCTTTGTATCAAGTGTGTTAAATGTCTAGACCGTTCAAGGGGTCTGTGGGTGATGCGCAACTGTTCCTTTTGCTCCCAACTAAGTTCAAAGTCCTCCAAGATTAGACCGCAGCGGTCGCCTTACGAGAAGTTAGGCAACAAATGTCAGCTTATACTACGATTGTGGCTTATAAGTCACTTCAATGTGACAACGTCCCTCTTTGGGATAGGCTTCTTCTTGAGCACCCTCCCCCTAAACGTTCCTCTCGAGTAACTAGTCGTAAGCCGGCGGAGACTGGACAGGGTTCTGTGTCATCTCCTGCCCCTGCTACTTCGAAACGTCAATGTGAGCCTACACCCCCGGCAGCAGCCTCCTCGTCTCGGGAGAGATCTCGGTCTAGGTCACCTCTCAGACACCAGCCACCCAGTCTTGCCTCTTCACCATCGAGTAAGAAGAGTAAGACGGAGAGTTCCACCAGTGGTCACGGCGATAAATCCTCCAAATCGAAGAGTAGTTCACGGTCACACCGCAGCCATAAATCTTCGAAAAAGGATTCCCATGATAGAAAGGCGTCCCGACATTCGCCAGTTTCTAGTACTTCTCGTCATACCTCTACCCCAGACAGAGTTTGTGTTCGGTCTCAAGGGTCCAGTGTAGTGCCTGTACCTAAAGATGATTTACCCATTAACATTTTAACCCTGGATTTGGAGAGTTCAGGGAGCTCAGTGGTTGGGAGTGTTTCGGACTCCCAAGGGAGTGTAGGCCAAGGCCTAGGTGTTTGGCGATATTCTCGACCGGGGCCTGACCACCCACTTCCGGCTCAAACTATTCACACAGTGGCTGACGTCCACCGGGACGCGGCGATCCCATCCTCTATTCCTGACTTATCTTGGCAACAAGATGGTACCCCAGCTTCGGCGGGATCTTCTCAGGAGGAACAGGATGATAAAGACGAGGTTTCAATCATATCGGATATGGAAGGGCAAGAGTCAGGTTCAGGCTTAGACGCCGCACAAGATCTTAATGATTCACCAGTAGTACATCATCAAATCAATTTGTCACTGCACAGGAAATTGATGGGCTACTAGTTAATGCTTTATCTAAATTTCTTGGCCAACAGCAGGAAACTCCCACAGTGGACTTGGGAGCTCCCACGACAAGCTCTACGGTACGGCCTCTGATGACTTCTATTGCTTTGACTCAGATCCCTCACCCTCCCTCTATGTCACCATCGGTGGTTACTAGGCCTGCTACGGCGGCATTGACCACTTCGAATGTAAGGGTTATAACGGATGTCAATCCGCCCCCTTTAGACAGAGCGCCTCTCAGAAAGGTAGCTATGTCCTTGCTTTACGGACCAGACGAGTCATGGGTCCTTTTGACCCCCACTAAACCAGAGCTCGCCCAACCTACCTTGTCAGGGGAACTCCCAGTGCCGCGTGAGTGGGTCATCCAGGGCAATAAATCTAAGAAATTCAGGGCCTTGGATACTTTGGGGAATGTACTAGATGTCAATATCAAGGCTATACCTAGTTATTATCACCAGGACTATTTTGTTTATACTGTTAAGCCTGCTTTACCCTCTGCCTCAGCTTCAAAATTGTTTTCTGACTGGTCTAAGCATGATGGGTTTAATGACATTAAGACACTGTCAGCTCTCACTCCAGAACTCGATTTGCAAACCGTCACAGACGCAGCAGCTAATCCAGTCTTGAAGGTGGGGCAGTTGGGTCCAGGACCTTGGGTGGAATGGGAGACAGAGGCTCAAAACTTTGCGACCACATTTACTTCCAAAACTTCCCACCAGATCCCTCAAGATACTCATTCTTGGTTCTCCATGCCAGTGTGTTCTGCCGGCGGAGTCCCTTCAGCTTTGTTTGCTTTCTTAGCTGCCCCTAAAATTAATCTTTGTGAGCTAAAAGACCCTTTCACTACCCCTACCCCAACTCACCTAGACCGAGAATTTAGGCTATGGGGGAAAGCTTTTCGCTTGTTCTCTCAATACATAGTGTCACAACAGGTAGCAAAGTCATTGCTCCGGTCCACTCAGGCAATCGCAGACGCGGATGCCAGACGATCGGTTGAATTGTCCCGGCGACTGCTTCTTCAGTCGTCAATCCAATCATTGGGTGACATACGCACCGCCTTGCTTGAGGCGGTACGAGCGAGACAAGATCTCAGAATGTCCTTAGTCCGAAAACTGCCTGATCGCATTGAGAATCAGGTGGTCATGTCACCAGTGCTCACTCCCTCTTTAATGTCCCCTGAAGTGTGGCGAACGGTTTTTAATATGGCTCAGGCCTTTAAACACAGTCCCACCCCTTCTAAGAAACCTGCCTTTAACTTCCCCAAACCCAGGCCAGTCGCTAAGGCTCAGCCGGGGGATCTAAGCCCTTTCTTCCACCTAAGTCCTCCTCCCCTCAAGGTCAGTACAGGCATAGACAGGGTAGGTTTTCAGGTCAGAGAGGACGCGGCTATAATAAGCCGTCCCGTCCACTCACCAACTCTCTGCAATCTCTCTCTCTCCGCCGCAATGTTGCATCTCTCTCGCTATTCTATCGCTACTATAATAATCAGTGTTCCTCAGAGCTATCCCAGTGCATACCACCTCCTTTACGTAGGGCACGTGGTACCCGTCTTGCAACTCAATCCCACCCCTACTCTGTGCAACTCTCCAACCCAAGAGTGAAATGTTACTCTCAAACTTTCTTCTACTCAACATCTGAGCTCTGGAACTCTCTCCCAGAATCAGTCTTTCCCTCTTCCTATGACTTAAATTGCTTCAAACTCTGTGTGTCCAGGCATTTTGGCTCGAACGTCCCTTGATTTTGGCCCTGTCACTCTTTCAACTATGGGGGAGGCACTCGCTATAGGCAGTTATGCCTTTTGCCTCCCTCAATCACATAGAAAAAAAAAAAAAAAAAAAAAAAAAAAAAGTCAGGGCCCGTCTTCTGCCAACGCCAGCCAGCCGGCGAAGCGTCCACCACCTCCAACTCCACCACCATCAAAAAACTAAAGTCTCTCTCACTCCCGGTGCCAGTCTTAAGGCCGGTGGATCCGAGGGTAGTACAGCCGGCGAACCCTTGTCTGCTAACTGGGTCGTTCCGAACGTGTCACCAAGCATGGCCGTTAAACACTTGGGCACGGATGGTGGCACGCAAAGGCATCACTTGGCAGTGGCTCCGGCGACCTCGCTTACGTCAGCCGACAACGGCGAATTTTGTTTCTTTAGAGGTGGAGTCACTGGTCCAGGAAATGATTGCCAAGAATGTCATCATCCCGGTCTCCCCAAATTACCCAGTATTCACGTCCAAGCTATTTTTGGTTCCCAAAAGGGACAGTGTTCAGATGAGACCGGTCGTAGACCTGTCTTATCTGAACCTTCACATTCACAACGAGTCATTCCGAATGTTAACAGTACACCAAATCAGGCTTACACTTCCGCCGGGAGGTTGGATGTGTTCCCTAGACCTGACAGACGTTTATTGGCACGTATCGGTAAACAAAAGATTTCAAAGGTTTCTGGCCTTACGGATCAGGCATCAAAATTTTGTTTTTCAGAGGATGCCATTCGGTTTGACCCTGGCACCTCGATTATTCACGAAATTAGTCCGGCAAGCCCTGATGCCGTTGTTAAAGCAAGGAATCGGAGTTTTGTGGTACCTAAACGACTGGCTGGTGGTGGCAGAGACAGAGCAATTATGCATCAAACATGTCAACATAATTTTAAATCATGTCAAAACTCTCGGGTTCAAGGTAAATCTGGTAAAGTCAAACCTTGTTCCCTCACGAGTAGTTCAGTGGATAGGGCTGGTTTGGGACACAGCTGCTCTCACTCTGAGTCAGAGTGTGGACAATCGAAACAGGTTTCGCAGGAAACTGTTCATGTTTCTTCACAGTCTGACTACGACACGGAGGATCTGGGAGTCTCTGGTCGGCTCTCTCAACTGGATTCAACTAACTGTAATGTTGGGCCGGTTGAAAGTAAAACGTTTAATATTGGAGGGCAACAAATATTTCCCACTCTTACCGGCGGGAAAATTATGGCCCATCCCAAAATTAATCCACACCTTACTAGCGGTCTGGGCGAAGAGGGAAATGTTGCACTCAGTAATGTCATGGACCTCTCCTCCGCCAACGGTATGGGTAGACACGGATGCGTCAGGCACAATAGGTTGGGGATTTCAGTCAAACCAGGGGCACCAGGGTCAGGGGCTTTGGTCCCACTTAGAAATCTCCCACATCAATGTCAAAGAATTACTAGTCCCCTTGTATTTCCTTCAGGCTCACAGCTCTACTTTACGGGGCAAGTCGGTGGCCTTCAGAATGGACAATCTGAATGCAGTTCACTGTATTCAGAAACAGGGGTCAACGAGATCAAGGAAGTTGCTAAACGTGTCGGAAGAGATTTTTACTCTAGCCAACAGGCTAGACATTTATCTTCACGCATCTTATCTCCCAGGCGTAGCAAACGTCTGGGCAGACGCTCTGTCCCGGAGACAGAGCACGACAGTAGAATGGGAGCTCAAGCAACCTATTTTCAACCTAATGATTGCAGAGCTCTACCATCCACAAGTGGATCTGTTTGCATCCGAGGAGACTCACAAACTCCCTCTATACCTCACCCGCCGGACGAAAACGCCGGCAGGGGGGCCAGACACCCTAGTGACAGACTGGAACAGATGGAGCTCCATCTATCTGTTTCCGCCGCCAGACGCGTCACTAATGTGCCACATAGTGAACAAACTACGAGATTATCGAGGCTTAGTCTCGCTAATCGCGCCCCTGTGGCCGGCGCAGTTATGGTACCAGCAATTGAAGACGTGGTGCTCGCACCCGGTGTCGCTCCCGGTCGAGTATTTCCACTTAGACACGATTGGCAACCTAGCGACCTCGCTGACTTTTGCATTATGGACATTCAAGAGGCCAAGTGGCTAGCACCATATGGTAGAGATGTGACCAATAAATTAATCAATCAATATACTCAGTCTACGAAATGACAGTATCAATCACATTGGCAAGCCTTTACTTCTTGGATCATTAGAACAGAACAGACTGTGCCCTCAGTGGCATTAGTTTTTAATTATTTGAATTATCTGTTTGAGCAGAAACGTTTATCCGTGGTAACGTTAAAAAATCACTTAACTGCGATTAGAGTGCCCTTTTTCGACCTTACATGTCTCTCCATACCGGTAGCGGAGGAAACAGGTTTTATGAGAGCATGTTTTAAACTCCGCCCACCTCCCCGTCAGCTCATGCCTACTTGGTCTCTGGACAAGTCATTATCTTTACTTCACTCTCGTCTGTACCAAAATACTGCAGATTTTGCATTACTCTTAAAAAAGGCTGTATTCCTTTTGGCTTTGGCCACCGGGAACAGAGTGTCTGAGCTGGCGGCGATGAGCAACACACCTAATTGCCTTAGGTTTGGTAGACTTAATGAATGTATTCACATTGCACCTTCCCCGGGATTTGTAGCCAAGAATGAGCACAGTACACACGTGTTTTCTGAGTTCACTGTGCCGGGGTTAAAGAGGGGAAAGGTGCTCCATAATCTATGTCCAGCTCTAACCAAATATTTGAGAGTAGCTCCTCTAAACCCCCAAGGTGCTTTGTGGGTAGCGAGTACGGGTAAACGCTTACTGAAACGGAGATTAGCTTCTCTTCTGGTCGAAGTCATTAAAGAGAGTAATCCCGGCGTTGTGGGTAGGGCCCACGATTTACGCAAATGGGCAGCCTCTTTACGTTTCCTGAAGAACTTTTCAGTAGAAGATATTTCGTCCACACAGTTGTGGGCGTCTAATCATACGTTTTTGACTAGATACTTGTCAGTTGCTCTAGACAAACCTTCCTGACCATGTATAGCTTTAAGGCAGAGGGTCTAGGTGGCCCTTCAGTCACTTTTGTTTACTTTCAAGGAAAAGGGGGGGGGGGGGGTGCAGTCAGTGTAACATAAGACACCCTAGACCCCGCCAGAATGTAAGAGCTGTAATACAAATTATGGATAATGTGATATGAAAATTTCTCTGTTCTATTCAGGGCGAGAAATTGTGCTAGTACAATGTTAGTACAAACAACAGGGTTGTTATAGTAGTTTTAGCTGTGAAAGCAATTTAGTATTAAACAGTGGAGATCTTTTTGCAAAATATTTCCACGAATATTATGGGGTTTATTATGTGCACATGTAAACTTATAACTTGTTATTTTTGTCACCACTCGTTGAGTGGGGTGCCTTTGTAACTACAGATCTGTTCACAGAAATCTCCAGAGTTATCCTTTTTTGTCAAGCAGGCTTCTTTGAAGCACGCACCTGCTTGAACCCCTTTTTTGTATATATATGGGCTGCGCCATGGTTAAATATATTTTTTCAAAAGTAAGAATACTATGTGGTTGCTTGATTATCTGCTTTTCTAGAGTTATGATATGATTACGAATGTCCCCCTCCAGTCTTAGAAATCAGGCATGTTCGTCAATGATGGAGGGGCCACTAATAAATTATAGGTTTGACTCCTGTAAGGAGATAAAGAAAACCTAATATTTAGTAGTGGCCCCGTAATTATTGACGACTGGGGCCCTCCCGACCATCCCCTTCCCATTCGTTGATGTATTAAGGATTTTGGTTTACTTGATATGTCAGTGAAGGAAGAATGACGCCTGAATCAGCATCTGGTCAAAGATCCACACAAGTACATCCACGATATGATGGAAAGCTTATTGGATAGTTATTCTTATTTTGTTTTTGTTTTTATTTTTTACGAAGTTTTTTCGTAGTGAGAACCCAATTCATAATGACTGAAGCCATGAGTGAGGTCGCGTGCGCTCATGATGAAGGCTCCTCAGTTTTTAAATGCTCTGCGCGGTAGATTCAAACTACGGCGGATTAGTGTTTGAAGAGGATGCCTTATGTAATAGGCATGTTACGGGGCCACTACTAAATATTAGGTTTTCTTTATCTCCTTACAGGAGTCAAACCTATAATATTGTCAATATTGATTAAATGTTGAGTTTTTTTATGTTATTGTATTCGAAAGGAATCAAGATTGACACTGCCACTGACAAAGTCTGTGGGAAAACAAAGGGTCATCCCAGGAATAAGACCTCCTGGTGGTGGAACAATGAGGTAGAACATGCTGTGAAAAAGAAAAGGAATGCTTCAAAGCATGGAAGAAGGGAGGCAGTAAGGAGGAATACCAGGCAGCTAAACAAACTGTGGTGATGGGCTGGTCTATCAGAGTGAGTGGTGATGGGCTGGTTTATCAGAGTGAGAACTGAGCGATCTCTGCCATACCCATAGCTTACTCTTACTGTTCCTTTTACTCATATATTTTCTAGATCTCATGTGACGGCGTCTCATCCATGGATTGACCTCCCAATCTTCCAAGATTGGAAGCCAAAGTGTCACATTTTTCCTTTGCCCATCAACTTTCTCTTCATAATTGCTGAGGGGCACAGGGCCCTTGGTGGGGCTTTGGTTTCCCGGGCGTTTACGCACCCTCCTCAGCTCCCCGCCATGAAGTGGCTTCGGTTACCCAGGCTTTATTGTGGTCGGCAGGGAGGGTTCTGTGGGGGCGCTCGGTTATGGCCTTGGCCTTGCTCGGGGCCTTGGGGCTGTTCGGCCAGGCAGCTTGGGGAACAACAACAACAACAACAACAACAACAAACTGCCAGAAAAGTTATTTACAATGCTACAAAAGGTATTAAGGACCTGGTCCTCGAACAAGTGTGTAACACTGACAATCCCAATGGGATCTTCTACCTAGCTAGGCGAGTTAAAAATGACAGTAGGGATATTATAGGTGAACAGTGTGTTAGAAACGATAATGGGAAGATTGTGTATGCAGAAGATGAAATCAGAGAAGCATGGAAGGCACACTATGAACGATTGCTAAATGTAGAGTTTGAATGGGATAAGGAACTGCTTAGTATCGAAAAACCAATATCTGGACCCCCTCCTTTGATAGTACCAGCTGTAGTGAATGACGCAATCAATAAAATGAAGGACGGTAAAGCTCCAGGGTGCTCCAACATTGTCGCTGAGATAATAAAAGCCTCAGGGAAGACTGGTGTCAGCTTAGTCACTGAGTTGATAAACACCATTATTAGAGAGGAGAAAATCCCCGAGGATTGGCACAAAAGTGTAATAGTAAATACAGTATATACAAAGGAAAAGGGGATGCGCTAGATAGAGGTAATTACAGAGGCCTGAAAATGCTTGACCAAATCATGAAGGTCTGTGAGAGAGTCTTTGAGGGTTTGATCAGGCAAAGCATCTCCATTGATGATATGCAGTTTGGTTTTATGCCAGGAAGTCGTACAACCGATGCTATCTTCATAGTCAGGCAGATGATGATGATGCAGTTTTTACCACCATACACTCCCTGCTGAATAGCAAGGCTAGGGTGGGTGCCCTGATGAATCAGGGACTTAGTGAATAGTTGCCACAGATTGCTAGACCACACCGTTCACCAACAGCACTGACATCTGCCAATAACTCACTGGCTGGTCCGAGGCTCGAAACGTCAACCTCACGGTTAGCAGGCAAACGCTCTACCAATCGAGCTACAGCCTGTGACAGATACAAGAAAGATACTTACTAAAAGGCAGAGATCTTTACTTTGTGTTTGTAGACCTGGAGAAGGCCTTTGACAGGGTTGTTGTTGTTGTGCAGTGGGCTATGAGGAAACTTGGTGTGGAAAAGTGGCTGGTGCGTGTGATAATGAAGATGTATGAGGATTCGCGAACTGCGGTGAGGGTGAAAGGTGTACTGAGTGAGGAGTTCACAGTCCGTGTTGGAGTTCATCAGGGTTCAGTGTTAAGCCCCCCTCCTCTTTATTATGGTCCTGGAGGCACTGTCTAGAGATTTTAGATCCGGACTCCCGTTGGAACTGTTTTATGCAGACGATATAGTCCTAATAGCTGACAATGTGCAAGATGCTGAGGCCAAATTCGGAAGATGGAGAGAGGGCATGGCGAGCAAGGGTTTAAGAGTCAATATTAACAAAACCAAGGTTATGCATTGTAGATTGAGACGAGGCAATGTGGAAAAGAGCGGTGCATACCCATGTGCAGTGTGTGGAAAGGGTGTGGGCACTAACTCGATTCGGTGTAGCATCTGTCGATGTTGGGTGCACCATGGGAGTAAGCGCTATAGTAGAATAAAAGGACCCCTGCCGAAGGATAAGTCAGAAATAGAGAAATTTGAGTGCGTAGTGTGCAAGGGCGAGCTTGTGTTAAATGATGAGCCTGTGGCTGTGAATTTTGGAAGTGAGTCATTGGAGCTGGTGGACAAGTTTTGTTACCTAGGAAATACCATCTCTGCCGGTGGTGGGGCCGAGGCTGCTACTGTCGCTAGAATTAGATATGGCTGGGGGGAAGTTCAGAGAACTGCTGCCAATTCTGACCATGAAAAGAATGCCTCTCCCCCTGATGGGAAAGGTGTATGCCTCATGTGTTAGAAGTGCAATGACGTATGCCTCAGAAACATGCGCCGTTATAGTAGACAATGTCAACAGAATGGAACTTAATGAGATGAGAATGGGATGTGTGAGGCCAGGCTGCTCAATAGAATGACAAATGATGAGCTGAGGAGACGTTTAGGTATAAAGAGTATTAGCGAGGAGATGCGTACAAGTAGACTGGGATGGTATGGGCATGTGGAGAGAATGGATGAACAAAATTGGGTGAAAAGATGCAAGTCTGTGATTGTGGAGGGAGCTGCACCAAGAGGTGGACTGAAGTAGACCTGGGATCGGACTATACGTGCCGATCTCAAATCCAAAAACTTGACAAGTGAAGTGCCTGGAATGCCACCATTAGGACAAGAGACTGAAACTACATGTACAGTATGTGTGGAGCACTCAGTCTTAAAATTTTATGTATGTATGTATGTATCAAGTATATCTAAAAAATACACGTGAACTAATAAAGTTTATATATTCCCAGCCGGATTCGAACCTCCGACATTCAGAACGAGTGTCCAAGCTTTTAATCCACTACACCACGGCGTGATAAAGGAATCTTAACCTTTTCCTATTTCTATTAAGGAGAAGGGAAATCATACTTGGAGAATGTAATTCAATTCATGCACAAGTTGCAGGATCCATATTCCAGGATACCATTCAGGGATTTTTACAAGATTCTCCACAGAACTCGGGTTATAGAGATTTTATTTTAATTCTCGCTCAGCCAAACACGAGTCATTAATATCAAGTATATCTCACAAATGCACATGAGCTAATAAATGTTTATATACTCCTTAACCCTTAAAGAGCGGCGCTCGACTTAAGTCGTGCACCAATTTGAAGCAAGTTAGGAGCATTATTAAGGCTTTTAAAGGGTTAAAATCGAGTGCAAATGGCCGGGAGAGCAGCGGGCCAGACAGCCGACTCCCAGGGCTTACCGCCGCCCATTAACTCATGTTCCCTGTGTTCTCGAGAGGCCGGCAGTGTAGCCAGTAGTGAGCATAGCTGGGAAAAATATACCGATATATGCTGAACTTCCATGTTCGTGGCACCACTACAAGAGAACCATGAGTGCTACGTAGCTCGTTCTGGTCTCATTTTGAAGCTTTTAGTGCCTAGTTTTTTGCTAAATAATTTTGTTTTCATGCAGATGCTTGATTTATCATGCAGGAGGGCCTGAATATGCCCAAATGAGCCCAAAACACCCCGCTAGACAAGGGTTAATATAAATAGGAAAAGGTCAAGATTCCTTTATCACACCGTTGTGTAATGGATTAAAAGCTTGAACACTCGTTTTGAATGTTGGAGGTTCGAGTTCGGCTGGGAGTATATATACACATATTACTAATAATATCTACCAAAATTAATGAAAATGTACTACCAGTTTGCGGTTTCAGGGAGCGTCCATCTCTGTTTACTAAAGGGTCTCTGTTTACTAAAGTGCCGTGAATCGAGAACTTGTGAATCTCGCAACGTTGTGAACTTAAAGTTAATTGAATAGGGGATAATATAGTTTATTTGATGGTGTTGGTGGCATAAACTGTATTGAAAAGAGTTGAAAAGAGGGACTTTTTTGAGGGGTTATATTATTGAGAACAATGTACAGTAAATGGGATAATAGGCGCCGCAGGTACCTAACACTGGATGTAAACAACAGGCGCGGTGACTTGTATTTGTCTCACTCGTTTCCGGACAAGTTAAGTTGGCTGAAACATGAGTCTGGATCGAAATGCCTGTCCGAATCTCTTGGGTTTCCGGATCTGCGAGCACCGGATTGGTGGGGTTCTACTGTATAATAGATTGTAATAAACATAATTCTTGTTGTGCAAAATCGATGTAGAATTAATATTTTGATTACACAAGAGTAACTTTTGCTCGCCAAGTACCAATTTTGATTTTATTCATATAAAAACAACTATTGATGATAAATAAATGTTGATGATACATTTGGAAAAAGAGTGAACAAATCTTCTAATTTCATATTCAACAAAATGTTATTACTCAACTGAAAACAAAATTATGACAGTGTAAACTAGGAAAACTATTAAATATATATTGTATAGCCATTTTCAATGTGATAATTAATCCTATGGAATTTGTTCTTGTTCTATAATACTGAGGTTCTTGCTCTATCTATGAGTGTATAATACATTGCATGTAGAGGCCATTATTGTGGGTTAAAACAGAGCAATAACATAGTGATAGTCTGGTGTTAGTGCAAATAGCGCTTGAGAGTCAACAGTAGGGCTACATACTTATCATTAAGTACAGTATTAACAAAAGTGAGAGGGTTAACAATATCACTACAGTCTTTAACAAACATTCAAATCATGCAATACAATAAATACAGAAAAACATCATTCTCAAACTTTCTTACATGCCCCTCACACTGGACAATAATGATAATACTTTTGAAAACTCCATATATTTAAATACTACAATAAACAATTTAGTAGCAGTCTCTACATTTCCAACGTAGGGCTTAAGATCTCAGCCACTACCACATCGGGCCGATTTATCGGTACTAACGCGAAGTACTAATAATCTCTAGAGTTGCACCTCAATTCACTACTAGGCACGTTGTACACACTCCGAGACGACTAAAGAAGGAAAAGGAATTAGGATAGCGAAGGAGAGAAAAAAAAGTTATATTGTGAAGACAATTATTGTGTGATGATTCACCTTTCTTACAATTTCTTACAGTAGATCCTCTGGAAAAAGGCAAACTAGGCCTGTGTATCCAGCTCAGTACCAGTACTTGCACTGCTGCGGTCGTTCACGGTGTTGGCGGCGGCGGTAGCAGACGCAACATTTTTACTATTCTGTATTTTTGCTTTATAATCAAACTTCAAATCTTGTCTTCCCCATGCTTTATCAAGATTACTTTCAAACTCCCTTATTGATTCGGAACCTTGGTATGGCCCACCAGTTAACTCTCTCCGCAGACAACGTAGGAGAGCAGAACGAAAGTGGCGCTTGCAACGAACGGAGGAAACTCGACTGGAATATATGTCGGCAAGAAAATATGTAGTATGTGCAGTGAAAGCTGAAAAGTCTAAGTATTATCAAAACAGAGTCGATTCCTGTGGCAATGATCAAAAGAGGCTTGCCAAGGTTGTAAATGGTTTGTTGAGTCGGAAGAACATGGCTCCCTGTCCTGCCTCCGTGCCAAGTGCTCGACTGGCCTCTGATTTTTCTAAATTTTTCATGACTAAGATAACACGCATTAAAAATGAGTTAGATAATATATTGATCAATGACGAGTTTTCGGTGGATTTCCAACCTCCACAAGTAATTAATCGTATCCTTTTATCATTCCATCCAGTGGACACAAGTAAAATTATTAGTTATGTCAGAGACATAAATAAAACTTTCTGCAAGCTTGACCCTATTAATGTATCCAAGATGTCATTTGTCTATCTGCATGTTGCAGATTTCATCTGTAAAATTGTAAACAGATGCTTCATGGAGGGTAACTTTGTTCAATCTGAGAAACAAGCTCTATTGGTGCCTCTTCTAAAGAAACCTGGACTTGATGCTGAGGATATGTCAAATTACCGACATGTTTCAAACTTGTAATTTCTTTCAAAAATAATTGAGCGGGCCATACTTGATCAATTGTTTCCATTGCTTGAACAGAACAAAGCTGTTCCTCTTGCTCAGTCTGCATATAGGAAATACCATTCAACTGAGACCTCTTTATGTAAGATTCAGAATGCCTTGGTGGAGAACACATGCAACGGGGAGGCGTCTCTCTTGGTTTTGTTGGATCTTTCTGCGGCCTTCGATACAGTGGACCATGACCTACTGTTAAAAGATCTGTACTCTTACGGTGTTCGTGAAAGAGCACTCTTGCTCCTCAAATCATATTTATCAGATAGATTTCAGCATGTGGTGATTGGCCATACCATCTCTGACCAAGCCCCCCTGTTGTTTGGAGTTCCTCAGGGATCGGTTCTGGGACCGATCCTCTTTATAGTTTACACTGGCAGCTTGGCAACCTTGCTAGATGCTCATGGTGTTGCCTATCACTTTTACGCTGATGACACTCAGTTGTATGTGAAGATAGAAAACATTAATGATACTAAGACCAAAATGGAATCTTTATTGTCTGACATTAAGATCTGGATGGCAAAGCGGAAACTCAAACTGAATGAGAACAAAACAGAGATCATTATCATTCATGGGGAAGGGGAAAAGGGGAAATGATGCTGAAAATTTAGTGACTCTGGATATAGGAGGTTCTCAACTTCACCCAGTAAGCTCAGTGCAAAACCTTGGAGTATACTTTAACTCTAAATTGAACTATGAGAATCACATCAATCAGGTCATCAAAATTTGTAATCTCCAAATCAGAAACTTGTATTCAGTGAGACGGTTTCTTAACCAGCGCTGTCTTCTAACATTGGTTCACTCAATTGTCCTATCACGTGTGGACTATTGTAATGCCTTATTGGTTGGCCTTCCTAATTACTTGCTACAAAAAGTTCAGTCCATACTAAATAGAACAGCGAGGCTCATATTTGATCTACCTCCAAGAACCCCAACTTCTTCATATTTGATGGAGCTGCACTGGTTGCCAGTTAAAGCTAGGATAGAGTTTAAGTTGTGTCTTATGACTTTTAAGGCACTTATGTTTGGCAAACCTAAGTATCTTGCTGACCTCTTGAGATGCCCTTTGGCACGTTCTGGTGCGATCCTGAGAAGCAGTGATGATGGGCTGCGTCTTGATGAACCGGTAGCTATCCAGCAGTCCTCTTTCTCTGATCGGTCCTTTTCTTTCGTGGCTCCTAGGTTATATAATGAATTGCCTTTATCAACTAGACAGCTGAACTCCATAGACTCTTTCAAAAAACAGTTGAAAACCTTTCTCTTCTGTACAAGTTATGATCTTGCAAGTGGCACAGTGACAGGTCGTTACAGACTCTAACTGCTGCCATGTTAAATAAATGTTGTTGCTTGAACTACAGGTGAACTGCACCACACTTCTATTGATTGTGGTGCAATGTGTTACGAGCGCTAGTGAATTCCTCTGGAAGAACTGGCACTTGCGAAAAATAAAAGTCCAGATTATTATTATTATTATTATTATTACCCATTTAATCTAGCTGCTCTCCTCTTAGCCATGCTCCTTTTTCTATGAGCCTGCACCAGTACATATAACACAACAGAAATACAATCAATTAAAATATGCACTGGCAACAACTCCAACATAACCATCATAAACACATACATCCTTCCCCAAACATCTCCTACAGTACCAAATGACTACAGACCACAATTACAAACACCCCACACATTATCCTGGGTGGTGACTTCAACGCAAAGACGTCGGCCTGGTTTGTCGACAACCCCGACACAGACAGAGGGCTGGTACTTCAACACCAAACAGATACATACATACATACATAAAATTTTAAGACTGAGTGTTCCACACATAAGTGCAGTTTCAGTCTCTTGTCCTAATGGTGGCATTCCAGGCAACCCTGTTAAGGGCTGCTTCACTTGTCAAGTTCTTGGATTTGAGATCAGCGCGTATAGTCCGATCCCAGGTCTTCCTCGGTCCACCCCTTGGTGCAGCTCCCTCCACAATTAATTTTTTCACCCAATTTTGTTCATCCATTCTCTCCACATGTCCATACCATCCCAGTCTACTTGTACGCATCACCTCTCTAATACTCTTTATACCTAAACGTCTCCTCAGCTCAACATTTGTTATTGTATCCTGTAGCCTGGCCCCACACATCCATCTTACCATTCTCATCTCATTACGCTCCATTCTGTTGACATCCTCTACTTTAACGGCCCATGTTTCTGAGGCATACTTCATTGCACTTCTAACACATGAGGCATACACCTTTCCCTTCAGGGGGAGAGGCATTCTTTTCATGGTCAGGATTGGCATCAATTCTCTGAACTTCCCCCAGCCACACCTAATTCTAGCAACAGTGGCAGCCTCGGCCCCACCACCGGCAGAGATGGTATCTCCTAGGTAACAAAACTTGTTCACCAGCTCCAAAGACTCATTTCCAAAATTCACAGCCACAGGCTCATCACTTAACACAAGCTCGCCTTTGCACACTACGCACTCAAATTTCTCGATTTCTGACTTATCCTTCGGCAGGGGCCCCTTTATTCTACTACAGCGCTTACTCCCATGGTGTACCCAACATCGACAGATGCTACATTGAATTGAGTTAACGCCCACTCCCTTTCCACACACTGCACATGGGTATGCACCGCTCTTTTCCACATTGCCTCGTCTCAATCTACAATGCATAACCTTGGTTTTGTTAATATTGACTCTTAAACCCTTGCTCGCCATGCCCTCTCTCCACTCTCTGAATTTGGCCTCAGCATCTTGCATACTGTCAGCTATTAGGACTAAATCGTCTGCATAAAACAGTTCCAACGGGAGTCCGCCTCTAAAAACTCTAGACAGTGCCTCCAAGACCATAATAAAGAGGAGGGGGCTTAACACTGAACCCTGATGGACTCCAACACGGACTGCGAACTCATCACTCAGTACACCCTTCACCCTCACCGCACTTCGCGAATCCTCATACATCTTCATTATCACACGCACCAGCCACTCTTCCACACCAAGTTTCCTCATAGCCCACTGAACAACATCTCTAGGCACCCTATCAAAGGCCTTCTCCAGGTCTACAAACACAAAGTAAAGATCCCTGCCTTTTAGTAAGTATCTTTCCTGTATCTGCCTGACTATGAAGATAGCATCGGTTGTACCCCTTCCTGGCATAAAACCAAACTGCATATCATCAATAGAGATGCTTTGTCTGATCAAACCCTCAAGGACTCTCTCACAGACCTTCATGATTTGGTCAAGCATTTTCAGGCCCCTATAATTTCCTCTATCTAGCGCATCCCCTTTTCCTTTGTATATATTTACTATTACACTTTTGAGCCAATCCTCTGGGATTTTCTCCTCTTTAATAATGGTGTTGTTGTTGTTGTTGTTGTTCCCCAAGCTGCCTGGCCGAACAGCCCCAAGGCCCCGAGCAATTCCAAGGCCACAACCGAGCGCCCCCACAGAACCCTCCCTGCCGACCACAATAAAGCCTGGGTGACCGAAGCCACTCCATGGCGGGGAGCTAAGGAGGGTGCGGAAACGTCCGGGAAACCAAAGCCCCAACCCAGGGCCCTGTGCCCCTCAGCAATTATGAAGAGAAATTTGAGGGGCAAGGGAAAAATGTGACGCTTTGGCTTCCAATCTTGGTAGATTGGGAGGTCAATCCACGGAAGAGACGCCGTCACTTGAGATCTAGAAAATATATAAGTTAAAGGAACAGTCAGAGTAAGCTATGGGTATGGCAAAGATTGCTCAGTTCTCACTCTGATAGACCAGCCCATCACCACATGACTAGAACCCAATCCTCTCAGCATCAGCTAGGAAAGGCCCTAGAAAGCCGCCTTTGGCGGAGGGATAGCTCCCCTATTTCAACCCCTTTCGGGGTTGGGCACCCGCCCGTGTTTATCATCTTGTGGTGATATCATTATGGTGTTTATCAACTCAGTGACTAAGTTTACACCAATCTCTCCTGAGGCTTTTATCATCTCAGCAACAATGTCGGAGCAACCTGGAGCTTTACCGTCCTTCATTTTATTGATTGCGTCGCTCACTACAGCTGGTCAGATGAAGTATTGAGGGATAAGCCTTTACAACGGCATCAACGGCTATCAAAGGAGGGGGCCCATATATTGGTTTTTCGATACTAAGCTGTTCCTTATCCCATTTAAACTCTACATTTAGCAATCATTCATAGTGTACCTTCCATGCTTCTCTGATTTCATTTTCTGCATACACAATCTTCCCATTGTCATTTCTAACCTTATCATCCTTAACGACATCCATCAACATACCCATATTCCCCACCAAGCCCTCTATTTTTTTTTTTTTTTTTTTAAAGAGACAATGAATGGAGGAAGGAAACACACAGATAAAACAAAAAGGTCCATGTGCCTAAAGGCATCCTCCATTCATAAAATGTTTGTAACAACTGGATTTAAACATTTGTAGATTGTAAGTTTGTGGAAAGCAATTCGAGGGAAGTGAATTCCAAAGAGTAGTAGCTCTGGGGATAAATGAATTCTGATAAGCAGAAGTTCTGCATTGTGGAGGAGAAAGTGTAAATTCATGGGCGCTCTCATCTGCCCTAGTTCTACGGGGAAAGATGTGGAGAGGCGGCACAATTGAAGCAAGTTCCTCGGAACAATTGCTGTGAAAATATCTGTAGAATAATGCAAGGGATGCAACGTTTCTTCGTATGGATAATGTAGGAAGGTCCTGTGTGATTGCAGGGTATTGATTAATCTAATAGCTTTATTTTGAATTTTGTCCAACTGCCTCAATGCAACCACTCCCACTTCCACCCCACAGAGGTGAACAGTAATCCATCTAGGAACGCACATGACTTTTATATATTACGGCCAACTGCTCGTCAGTGAAGAATTCTCGAACTCTGTACAGGAGTCCCAGTTTTTTAGAGGCATTCTTAGCAAAGCTTCTAACATAATGTGTCCAGCTCAAGTTAGTAGTTAATGGTTACACCGAGAATGTCAATACTAGGGGAAGTGGGAATATTTACATCATTAAAAAATATATGGGAGTCAGTGAGATTCTGTCGGTTAGAAAATTGAATGTACAGTACTTGGTTTTCTGTGCATTAAAGGAAACCAGATTCTCTTGTCCCCATTCATTAATTCTAGAAAGGTCCTGGTTCAGAGAAATTGCAGTGTTTATTTTTGAATTTATAAGATCGGGTTGAGTGAAAGAATTGGAAATGTGAAGGAACTGTGGAGTGTTGAGTCATCTGCGTAGGAATGCATTGGATTATGAGTGGTAGATATGAGATCATTGATATGAATGAGGAACAGAGTTGGGGCCAAAACTATAACCCATCATCTCCAGACATCACCTTTTGCTCCCCAGAACTCGCCCCCACAACATCCTGGAGGGTGGTTAGAACCTTAGGCTCTGACCACCTTCCGATCATTATCACCACCAAAACCAGACTCACCCCAGCTAGCCACAAACACACTTACACCAATTATAAAAGAGCTAACTGGGAAGCATTCACAAATGAGACAGAACAACACTTCACAACTCTAAACAGCGTACCCATCACTAACATCAACAATGCTGTACACATACTCAATAAAACTATCCAAAACGCTGACAAGAAACACATTCCAAGAGGTAACAGAAAAAGACACAACCCCATCTTCACACCAGAAATTCAAAACCTCATCAGACAACGCGACATACTGAAACACTCCCCAACACCCCACACAAGACCCACACAACAAATCAAGCACTCAACACCCAGACTAACAACAAAATACAAGAACAAAAACTAAATTGGAATAACTTCCTACAAACACTTGATCACAACAAACCCCAAAAAACTCTACAAACAAAACTACTAAACAGCATCACACTTTCCACAGCAACACAACACACAATCACATGCTGCAATCACAACAACAGACTCTACTCCTTCATGCAAACAACAAGCAAACACTCTCATCAATCACTTCTCACGTGTCAGCCACCTAAAACCCCACAAAGACGATCGACGTGTCATCCGACGTAAGAGACAATTCCCCACAGACCCTGACTATACACCCTTCACCAATCACCAGACAAAGCACATCATCAACAATCTCAAGCATTCACCCGCCTGTGGCCTAGACAACATAAGCAACATACACCTCAAACACCTGGGACCACAAGGCATACAAGCACTCACTAACATATCAAACTACACTTATTCACACAACACAATACCACACATCTGGAAGCATGGTATCATCATTACATTTCCCAAACCCAACAAAGACCCCACGCTACCCTCCTCACACCACCCCATCACACTCCTTTGCACCCCCTCCAAAGTCATGGAACGCCTTGTACTACAACTAATTACACCCGACCTACCCCTAGCTCCAACACAACATGGCTTCAGGCAACTGCACTCCACAAACACTTGTCTCACAGACCTTACACAAAGCTTTGACGGCATCAACTCAGCTAGACCACCACACAGATCACTACTAGCCACACTCGACATTAGTAAAGCCTTCGATGCCATCCCCCGCCACAACCTAACACACAAAATCTACAACACAAACATGCACAACAACACAAAAAGGTGCCTGGCCAACTTCCTAGCAGGCAGATGTGCACACGTATCTTTTGCCGGTCAGTCATCTACCATCAGAAACTTTCCAAACGGAGTCCCACAAGGATCCGTCCTATCGCCCGCACTCAACAACATGCAACGACATAACTATACCCAACCCCAAATAACTTAGACATAACACTCACATGCACACACCATGACCCAAACACAGCAACAGATCTCCTTCAACCCTATCTCAACATACTACATGGCTGGTGCACTACAAACAGACTTAATCTAGCCCCAGCCAAATCCACCGCAACCCTGCTCACAAGTTGGACAGAACACGAATACATCCCTCAACTCACCATAAACAACACACCCCTAACACATACACACTCACCCAAAATCCTAGGAGTAACATATGATACTCATATGACATTCAAATAGCACACCACAAACACGAAAAAGAAACTGACACCCAGACTTAACGACCTCAGGTCACTTGCTCACACAAAATTTGGACACAACAAAGAAACCACCTCCACAGTTTATAAACAATACATAAGATCAGTAATGGAATATGCAAGCCCAGCCTGGGCTTCTAACCTAGCTGAAACACATAATAAGACCTTACAGACTATCCAAAACAAAGCCCTAAAAATCATTACAGGCTGCACAGCTATTACACCCACAGATCACCTACATCAAGAAACCAAAATCCTCAAAGTCAAAGACCATCTGGACATGAGAGGCACTCAATTCCTGGCAGCAGCCTCCACGAACCAAAACCACCCACTACACTACATGGCAACACACCCACAGACACCAAGAAATATCAAAACAACACCCAGCACACGGTATCACACACAAATACTGTCCTCTCTCCCTCCCTACCCACCCCAAACCAAATTCCAGAAGCACATCCATACTCATATCTCTCGCCGATCCATCCACTCACTCATAGACAACACGCAGCTGCAAGCACGACCTCCCGAAATCCATCCTTCCGAGTCCTCCCTTCCTCGCGAGGACAGAGTCCACCTGGCCATGCTGAGATGCGGACACCATCCAGCTCTTCTGAGCTATCAGAAGAGACTGAATGACTCCGTCGTCGACAACTGCCCGGGATGTAACACAGCACCCCATACCATCAAACACATCATAGAAGACTGCATTTCACACAACCACTTACGCCAACAACACAATCTACACTCAATGAGAGCTCTGTGGGAAAGCTCGATCGTGGCCATGGCCTTCCTCAGGGAATCGGGGCTGTTCGGCCAGGCAGCTTAGGGAACAACAACAACAACAGTATCAGTCTCTTCGCGCCCACCGTCGACGACACACGCCTTTTTTTGTCTGTGTTATGCGAGTGCCTGATTTTGCCTGCCCCTTCGCTTCAACTAAGTGAGTGTGAGCCTTTTCATGCTGTTGAGGTTTTAGAAGGATGTTTCAGTGATGTAGGCAGCACTTTTCGCCCATGTGGCCGGCACATGCTTGGTACGCTCCGCTATACATATATGCACTGGTTTCACGTCATTTTTCCATTACATGCATTGTAACGGCTAAGACGGGGTTGCCTTTCAGTAGTTGGAGTGTATTGTAGTACAATAAAGTCCCGCCACAGCACTACCCGCCAAGTCATCACTGTGGCTGATGTTGGTGTAGTGCTAACCGTGCCTCAGCACGACTCAACGGAGTCCCCCTGCAGCACTTGCACCTGCAGTATCTGCAACCCCACCAGCCTTAACAGGGTTTCAAAAAGAGAGCACCTTCACAAGACTCTACTGTCGTTTAGGCAATTGGACTATGGAACAATAAAGTACTGCCCCAACACTGCTCCGACATGCAAACACTGTTGCCGCCACAGGTGTGGTGCCAAACAGATGAAACGATGGTACCCGAGTTCCGTTCCCCTCCCTGTCTCCGGCTTCCTCTTAGGCCTGATTGGAGACCTAGGGACCTCGTTGGCATTCGTGTCGTAGATGTTTGTGTGGCAGGGTGGTTGCCACCATTTGACCTCAGCTTGGCTGATATGCTTCATCGGCGCTGGCCGACGTCTCCGTGGAAGGCTTCAGTCTTCTTGGATTGGCTTCCCTAACTGGCAATGACAATTGAGCGCACAGCTCCCTCGGTTGCGTTAGTGTTCCATTACCTTCATCACTGGTTTGGGACATGCGCCGACATGTACTACATCTTTCGAGACCGCCTGTCTGCTATTGGGGTACCCTTAGAAGCCTTGACGGGGCTGGTGCTCCCTCACAAGGAGCTGTCATATTTCTGACGGTCTGCTTTAGGCTCCGACCGCTCCCACGCTGGATACTGCCTCAGTGGTCTCTGGCGCGGGCTTTAGGGTTCCTTGCCTCACCCACCTACGCCACTAGCCCTAAACCTGTTCTACTGCTAGACGAAACATTTTTCTTCTTGCTTTGTCAACAGGGGTGTGGGTGTCAGGGTTCGCGGCCATATCCAGGGCCCCTTCCCTTATGTTCGTCACTTTGACCCATTCTGTTCATTTTGAAGATTAGAATGGACGGGCGGCGCACATTTTTCTGCCGTTCACAGTACAAATGTGGCTGCCCACATCATCAGCTATGCCTGATTCACGCCCTGTATGCTTCTCTGTGCGCGCTGCTGTGCCGGGACGGGCTTAGGTATGCATGCTGTGGGCCTACATTTATGGTATGTTCTTAGAGACGGTAAACCTCTTACAGAGGGCTCTGCTCATATGCGGCGACCATCCGCTTTTACAGTCTTGCTATCTCACCGACATAACCGACACAGGGTTATGGTACCCCCCGCAGTGCATCTGTCTCTTCATACCTCTCCTTGTCCACGGCCCAACGTGTCACCTGCTTCGTCATCCATCCTGATTCTATTCATACTGTATTTGTCCCACACTATATTTTCTTCCTTTCCCTCACAGGGGGGGGGGGGGGGGGGGGGATATTTTTGTATGCTTGCACAAAGCCTTTCTTTACATACATGTATGTCCTGTCTGTTTAGTATTGAGGATGTAGCTCTTACGGTTTTTACATTATGACTACACTGTCTACGGGTTTTACCTTGGTATGCTTATGCCTCGTACCCATGTCATGTAAATAACGAGTGCCATATGATGTCGTCAGCCGGCTATGCCGTGCCATTTTGTTTTTGTAAATACTTTATCCCTGACTTCACTTAAGGTTTTCGCTCTTACAGTTTTTACATTGTGACTCCACTGTCTCCGGGTTCTGTGCTGGTATGCTTATGCCTCTACCCATGTCATGTAACTACAGAGTGTCCTATGATGACGTCCGCCAGCTATGCTGTGCCTTGTGTTTTTGTGAATACTTTACACTTGGCTTCACTTTAGGATTTCGCTCTTACAGTTTTACATTCTGACTCCACTGTCTCCGGGTTCTGTGTTGGTATGCTTATGCCTCCTACCCATGTCATGTAACTACAGAGCGTCATATGATGACGTCCACCTTCTCCTGTGTCTCTTCATCCCTTACTGTATTTTATTCCTTTCCCTAAACAGGGGGGGGGGGGGGGGGGAGTTCTTTTTTGTATGATTATACAAAGACTTTTTCTCTCAATACATGTATGAACAGTACTGTCTGTTTAGTGTTAAGGATGTACCTATTAAGGTTTTTACATTTGGACTACACTGTCTACGGGTTTTGTATTGGTTGCCTATGCCTCATACCCATGTCATGTAAATAAAGAGTGTCTTCAGATGTCATCCACCTGCTGTGCCATGCCTTTTGTTTTTTGTAATACCGGTACTTTACAATTGACTTCACCTTTCCCATGTTGGTGTGCCATTCCAAGGTCGACATGACCTATTCCTTTGCCTGCCTGTGCATTTTAGACCCTAGACTGATACGCTAGTAACTGTACTTTCTTAATATGCACCATACTGTTACGCTCTTTTATCCCAATAAACTAAAATATTGATTTGTGTCTTTTCTTCGTCCTCTACTTTTGCTAAGGCTTGGGTTTTTTGTGGTTTATTGGATGGTGCCTTCAACGTGGGACTCAAGCCCTATGTTGGAAACGTAGAGACTGCTACTATATTAGGAGGTTTGACGACCTCCCTTATAACCAAATAAGGAAAACCTCTTATTTGGTAGCAGTCTCGGAGTATCCAACGACATTGTATCCCGCCCTAATGCTGATCCCCTGCTCATCCAATCTACACTGATTACTTGTTACCTAGATACTGTCATATGTACTGGTGCAGGCTCATAGAAAATGGAGCATGGCTAAGAGGAGAGCAGCTAGATTAAATGGGTAACTATAACTTTTTTCTCTCCTTCGCTAGTTGCAAGTTTTACATTATAATCCTAATTTCTTTTCCTTCTTTAGTCGTCTCGGAGTGTGTACAACGTGCCTAGTAGTGAATTGAGGTGCAACTCTAGAGATTATTAGTACTTCGCGTTAGTACCGATAATCGGCCCGCTGTGGTAGCGGCTGAGATCTTAAGCCCTACGTTGGATACTCCGAGACTGCTACCAAATAAGAGGTTTTCCTTATTTGGTTATAAGGGAGGTCATCAAACCTCCCAATAAACAACCTTGTTTAAATTGTATCATTATGTAGATTAGTTTAATTTCAATGTCATAAGTTTTCCCTTTCCTAGTAGTAACATCAATGATAACATTATTATAATTGTTTTTACTCTTAGCTTCTTAGATTTGGATTAATTAGTACAATGCTTGTTGACTTTATGATGAGACCTACGGCATTGTATACACTACTTGTTAACAGGTTTTAAAATTATTAAATTGATAGAGTTGGAGTGCATTTATTATTGATGAACATGCTTGGCAAGTCAAAGAACAGATTTGGCTTGATTCCACGCAGAAAAATAGGAAAAATTAGATTCTTGAGTTTTAAGGCGTCGGTACCATTTGAATGCTTCCTCCTTGTTGTTGTTGTTGTTGTTGTTGTTCCCTAAGCTGCCTGGCCGAACAGCCACGAGTCCCTGAGAAAGGCCATGGCCACGATCGGGCTTTCCCACAGAGCTCTCATTGAGTGTAGATTGTGTTGTTGGCGTAAGTGGTTGTGTGAAATGCAGTCTTCTATGATGTGTTTAATGGTATGGGGTGCTGTATTACATCCCGGGCAGGCGTCGACAACGGAGTCATCCAGTCTCTTCTGATAGCTCAGGAGAGCTGGATGGTGTCGCATCTCAGCCTGGCCAGGTGGACTCTGTCCTCGCGAGGAAGGGAGGATTCGGAAGGATGGATTTCGGGAGGTCGTGCATGCAGCTGCGTGTTGTCTGTGGCTTCCTCCTTGTTGTGGACAACAGTAGAACAAGCATGAGTAAACCAAGATTTGTTTGCATTAGACTGAGTTGTACTTCTGTTTCACCTACTCGATCACCCCCGACATTTTAAATTTGTGATACCTCTTCCTCCATCTTTAGTGTCCTGTCCTGGTTTATTTCCACTCCTTTTTTTAGCCTAGCATATTCCTCCCTTAATTCATGAATCATAACTGAGAAAGACTTCAATCGGTTAGCCTAGCCTAGCCTAACTGTTACTATGTATCTGTTATTAAGTAAACGTCATCAAAAGCTTCGATCGGTTAACCTAGCCTAACTGTCATTTCGCTGGCGACGATCGATAGTACCGGTACATTAGTATCCTGGTAAATAAACAAAACATAATGATCCAAGGTTTACCAAACGGTTTGTTCAAGTCTATTATGGTAAGTAGGCTCTCTGTCTTTCGTAATTTATTCGCTCTCTTTCGTATTGTAGTTCGAAAGAATTTTGCTCTTTTGGGCTGTAGTTCCCCCTAATTAGTCCAAAAGTTTTTTTTTTATATAAAATTCAATGTTCTTGTTAAAAGAGTACTCTTTGTTTAAATTTGTTGTAGCTTCAAAATATTTTGCAATTAATATACTTTATTTTATTGTTCCTATTGACTTTTGATAGTACAGTATTAATTGCTTGCCTATGCAATATCCTTAGTTTATTTGTACTATACTGTATATGATGGTTATTGGTAGAGGTCATTTGCTCATGCTATGCTACCCGATAGCACTATCGTTAGGGAGTGCTGAGTGTATTTTGTACTATTGTTAATATCTTGTCAAATTGTAAATTTGCTTTAATAGAAAATTTTGACATAAATTTTAGTTTCTTTATTCATACAGAATTTAGTAGTATTTACCAGAACGTCCTGAACTTCCGAAATTTACTAATTCCTTGAACATGCTGCCGAGAGTGTGTTTGGGAAACAGATTAACTTGCTCATGTAGTGATGTACACCCTATGTATGTTCTGTGTTCTATTATTTCAAAATTTTATTTTGCTAAAGCGTTATTTTCACATAGCGATTTTGATAAGTTCTTTTGTCTTTATATTGTGTCATCCCTGTTTTGGTTTGTATATTTATTAGTGGCCCCTCCATCATTGACGATATGCCTATTAAGTAATAGCTCTCTTTCGACCACCCGCGGTCAGCCTGTTTGAAAGACCCGCCACAGGGGAAAGAGTGCCAACATCATAAGTGCAACGTTCATTCTCTTATGGAATCGTCTTTATGATTGGGTACTCACTACGAAAAAACTTCGTAAAAAATAAAAACAAATTTTAACTTAAGAATTGTTATAATAAAGCTTTCCAACTCGTGGATGTCTTTTGTGGATTCTATCCGAGACGCTGAACCAGGCAACGCCATTCCTCCTTCCTTCCCCTGTGGCCGTCCCGACAAGGTGTGCCTAGCCTGTCCTCCGCTTCATTCGACATTCGTTCACCTCTAGTGAGTCTTTTGCTCATTTGTATTTACCTGAGATGTTATAGAATAGGCTTAGATTAGCCAGGACGGTCGGCCCCATTGGTACGTTCACAGGAAGTGTTAAAATATGGTACTTGTGTGTAGGCGCCCACTCGGTCCGCCTTGGACGCGCGCGCCATGTGTATTTGTTTTTGTTTCTGCGCCTTAGCTTTTGCTATAACCTAGTTATTTAGGAGGCTATATATCCGCGGAACTATGTTACAAGCTATCCTTATGATGGAGTAGCATTTTGTGCTTTGAGAGCAGTCGGGCTGGTATTAGAGTTGTCCCACGTGGTTAAGGAACTTTCTAGAAGCTGAGCCTGCTGTTTTTCCCCATTTGGCTTGGGGCGCCTCGTGTGCTGCCGCTGCTGTGTCTTCTTGGGAGGTAAGGGTGTATTATTCGTCAAAATATCTACCTTGAGCCTCGTGGCCAGCCTCATTAGGAATATTCTTAGTAGGCTAGGGGTGTATTATTAATTGCTTAATTATTAATATGTGTTAGCCCTAAGATGTGACCTTCACTTTCATGTGGTGTGTATTATACATGTTTGGGAAGGTGTCAGGAGACGTTCTGGCTTATGCGGGTAGTTTTTGAGGGTAGTTGCCTTGCCCGGACAAGTCAATACTCTTAAATTAGCTTGGTTTTCCCTCCGGCGATCTTTACCGGGTATTGATGCCAGAGGCTCGCCTTGCAGGTGGGCAGGGAATAGATCCAAGGATCCCGGCGTAGTATGGAGTAACACTAGACTCCCGGCGGAAATGCTGATTCCTAAGGGGGTAATCTCGGCCCAGCCGAGAGAACTCGCCTATACAAAGAGCCTCACGGCATAACATGACTTTGAATCGTCCGGCGGAAAAGTCTAGTGGGGTAATTAACTATAAAGTCATGGGAGACAATGTGTTAATTTATATCCAAATGGAATTTTCTAAAGTATGGGTCAGTGAAACTTAGTCACAGGTAAGCAGTTCAAACTGAGAAAGGATCTCCGAGATCTTTTCGACAAGTGTGAAGGAAGATTAGAGTAGCGTGTGGCTACAGTCTAATTTTCCGGCACATTTGGGGGTGATATGATGTGTAAATGTCTCGGTTTATCCTTATGAGCATTGATTCCTGGAAATTGTCTTTCCAGATCACAACACATCTGTGCAGGCACCAGACTACAGGGGGAGGGGCCGATCCCGGCGAGGGCGGGGGGGGTGGGGGGGTCGTAATCTCCATCATGCCCTTAGTCACGTTATGCTCAACCCCAACTTGTTCAAACATCCCGGTCTTTTACCATAAATTATGCGTAAAGTGTGTTAAGTGCCTTGATAGGTCCAGGGGAGCCTGGGTTTCAAAGAGGTGCGGAGTATGCACAGACCTGAGGAATGGTTTATTAACTAAAAAAGATCAATCATGTCTAGTTGCATTGCAAGAAGTTAAAACCACTTTTAATTCTTACTCAAAAGACATTGCTCATAAAGCCCTCCATTGTGATGATGAGGCACTCTGGGACCAATTAGTAATTAAATCGCCAGTTGTTAAAACTCCCCCTTCTCGGCCCACTTCTAAATTAAACAGAAGCCCAAAATTCTCTCTAAAGAAATAGTGAGCAGTAGTGACAATAGTGACTCAAGTAGGGCAACCCACCCCGGCCGCCCTAAGAGAGCGCGATCTACGTCACCGAAAGAAGACCATTCCAGATCGCCGCTCAAGCAGTCCTACAAGTCGTCTAAAGAGACGTCCAGGTCGCTCAAGAGGCGGAAGACATATGCGGCGTCGTCTAGTGACAGACAGTCAGAGGGAAAGGGACATAGACATTCCCGCAAGGAGGCGACGTGCTTGCGGACTCGGCAATCGCCGGGGTCGCGTCCATTGCCCTCCGCCCCTACCTCTACCATGCCTAACGTCCAATCTGGCAGTTCCGAGGAAGGGACTGAGGGAGCTGAGCCAACTCCCAGGGATGGGGCTAGTGATAGATATGTGGACCATAATGTGAACTTTGCTATACCTAAATTAGATACTACACTTTGCGCAGTGGCAGTATCGTAACCAATAGGGTCTTGCTGAGTACCGTGGAAATTGCATTGTCACTGCTATAAGCTAAAAACAGTGTGCAAAATTGGTTAAAGTTTTTGCACCACACACATCTGCCATCCTGTGCGTGGTCTCTCCACGCATCTCGGTTGGGCTACCCCCAAAGGGTAGCCAAGTCGATCCCCACCTGCCCGCGGTGACCTTGCAGACACCACTTTCCCTTTTTTTCTTTTCCATTTTAATTTTTTTCTATTGTGGTGGTACTGACGGGGACGGCACTACCTGGGGTCTGTCCCCGGTAGTTATTTTCACGTTTTTTTTAAACTAGGGTTTTCCCTTATTTTTAATCAGATACAAAATACAGGTGTTTTTGTTGTTGTTGTTGTTGTTGTTCCCCAAGCTGCCTGGCCGAACAGCCCCAAGGCCCCGAGCAAGGCCAAGGCCACAACCGAGCGCCCCCACAGAACCCTCCCCACCGACCACAATAAAGCCTGGGTGACCGAAGCCACTCCATGGCGGGGAGCTGAGGAGGGTGCGGAAATGCCCGGGAAACCAAAGCCCCACCCAGGGCCCTGTGTCCCTCAGCAATTATGAAGAGAAAGTTGAGGGGCAAGGGAAAAATGTGACGCTTTGGCTTCCAATCTTGGTAGATTGGGAGGTCAATCCACGTTAGAGACGCCGTCACTTGAGATCTAGAAAATATATAAGTAAAAGGAACAGTCAGAGTAAGCTATGGGTATGGCAGAGATTGCTCAGTTCTCACTCTGATAGACCAGCCCATCACCACATGACTAGAACCCAATCCTCTCAGCATCAGCTAGGAAAGGCCCTAGAAAGCCGCCTTTGGCGGGGGGATAGCTCCCCTATTTCAACCCTTTTCGGGGTTGGGCACCCGCCCAATTATTGGTTACTTCCACTGAAATGGCAGCAAGCAAGCAGAGTTGTAGTTGTGGGAAGGTTGTGGGCAAGGCCAAATCGCTGGGCTGCTACTCGTGTGGTACCTATTTTCACGTTAACTGTATAAATGTTGATGATGAGGACCTCAGAGTACTTGCAAAGAAGAAACCTGGACTTAAATGGCATTGCACTGTTTGCGATACCACCCCCCTGGCTGCAAAGGATGCAGCAATTAGTCAGCAGACCTTGGATGACCTGACGGCTGCCCTAGTTGGTGAAGTGAAGACTGCCATTGTAAACAAAGTGAAGGGTGCCCTTGCTGCGGTGGCCGTGGAGATAGAGAGTATTGGTAACAGAATGGATATCCTTGAGACTAAAGTTGCTGCCCCCGACATTCCCTTGTTTGCCAAGATAGTTCAGCAAACATTTGAAGAGACCAAAAAGGAGCCGACCAAATGCACCACTGAGGTGGTAGATGGTGGAAAGAAAAAAACTGTCTGGGACCATCAGGTCCTGGTAGTGAAGCCAAAAGACAGATCCTCCGAGCCAGTAAGCCCACCAGATACAAAGGCAATCGAGACTGCTTTGGCTTCGGTTCCGGTTAACAAGAACTGATTCAGGTGTACTGGTGGTACGACTTCCATCCAAGAAAGCCAAAGAAGATGCAGGAAGGGCCATCAATCAGTGTTTGGGGGTGGACAGTGCCTTCAGTGTCTCCGAACCAAAGAAGATGATGCCAAAAATGACTCTGGTAGGCATTGCTAATGACGCTGAGGATAATGAGATCATTCCCAGCATCCTCAACAAGAACCCAAGAATAAAGTCCCTGGTCGACGATGGCTTAGCTATGAATTTGCTATTCACCAAGCAAAAGAGTGATGCACACACAAAGACTGCGGTAGTAAAAATGTCACCTGAAATACGCTCTTCCATTGTGGATGATGGCAATTCTGTGTATGTTGGACTTGTGAGATGTCGTGCATACGATCGCTTCTGGGTAACACAGTGTTACCATTGCCAGGGCTTTGGCCATACCAGTGACAGGTGTTATCGGAAAAATGAGGATCCAAAATGCAACTTCTGTGCCGGTACTCATAACTCAAAAGACTGCACCAACAAGACTTCCCCCAAATGTATAAATTGTATGAGCTCCACATCAGTTACGGAGCCGCCAAATCATTTCGCCTCAAGTAGAAATTGTCCTCTAATGACAGCTCAGAGAAATAAAGTTATTGAAAACACCAATTTTGTAGGTTCAAAAAACTGAAAAATGCACATGGGAGCCGGTTGAAACTGGGTCTGTTGAATGTTCGTTCCTTGTGTAACAAAATGGATCATATTTGCGAGATCTTGGATGAACGTAACCTTGATGTATTATGTCTCACTGAGACCTGGTTGTTTGAGTCAGATCTGAATATTATCCAGGCGGCATTGCCTAAAACCCATTCCATAATAAATGTTCCTAGGCCTAGGGGAGATCATCCGGGTGGTGGAGTGGCAGTTGTCTACTCCACATCTCTGGTGAATATCTTGCAAATAAGCCATAACCCAGCCCCTCTTTATTATGAACTGTTGGAAGTGGAAATAAAACTCCATCAACAAATTCTAAGAATGGCAGTTGTCTATAGGCCTGGCCATCGTGGCACAGATAGGGGTTTTATGGAAGAGTTTGGGCAGTTTCTCGAGGAATTTTCTGCTAAAACCGGAAGACTTTTGATATGTGGAGATTTTAATTACTGGGTTGACAGCCCTCATCTGAAGCCATTCTCTCCTGAGTTCCTTGAGTTGACTGATCAGAACAATTTTGTAAACCATGTGTCCCACCCAACTCATATCTTAGGACACACCCTTGACTTGGTTTTCTCTCCTGTGGGTTGTGGTGGTGTTCTGGATGTTGATGTTGAGAATGCTGACCCTAATACCTCTGATCATGCTTTGATTACTTTCAGCTTTGATTTCCCTAAGCCACTCACACATGAAAAAGTAATCAGATTTAGAAATTATAAAAATACAGACCAAAATTTGGCTAGCAGTGAAGTAAAACAGTACTTGGGAAGTATTGATACTTCCAACCTTACTTCAGATGAGCTGGTGGAGGTACATGGAAATGCACTTAAATTAGTGTTCGATCATCACTGTCCAGAAGTAGAGAAGAAAATCATAGTACGAGATGATTCACCCTGGTATAGCACTCGAGTTAAATTTCTTAGAAGAGCGCGTAGAAGAGCTGAACGTGAATGGCGGAAAAATAAAACAGACTCTACATGGTTGCAATATCTGTCGGCCAGAAGAGCTGTGGTCCACACAATCAAAGATGAAAAGAAAGTGTATTATCAGGGAAAAGTTGACTCATGTGGTAACGACCAGAGGAGGTTGGCTTCAATTGTAAACAGTTTACTTGGAAAAACAAGAGTCAGCTTAAGACCTTCTGTACCCGATGCCGAGTTGGCTGCCAACTTTGTGGCATTTTTTGCTGGCAAGATAACTCGCATAAGACAGGAACTGGATGATGCTTCTGTTGGTGAAGAACTTTCAGTTGTACTCCAACCCCGACACATTCCTAATAATGTCCTCTCATCCTTTCACTCAGTAGAGGTGGACATGATCTCGTCCTACATAAGAAACCTCAATAAAACATTTTGCCCGTTGGATCCCATAAATGTTTCCAAGCTACCAAGAGTCTATGATCACACAGTTGAGTTTATTTCCAAAATAATTAATAAGTGCTTCTCTGAAGGTAGCTTCCCACATTCTGAAAAGCATGCACTACTCCGACCTACTCTAAAGAAACCTGGACATCATGTTGAGAACATGTTGAACTATCGTCCTGTCTCCAACCTGTCCTTCATATCAAAGATATTAGAGCGTGCAATACTTGACCAATTACAACCACTACTTCAGCAGAATGAAACTATCCCAATTTTTCAGTCTGCTTACCGACAGCATCATTCAACTGAAACAGCATTGATTAGAGTACATAATGATCTAGTTGAGAACATTTGCAATGGTGTGGCCCCACTATTGGTCTTGCTTGATCTCTCTGCGGCCTTTGACACAGTGGATCACGAGTTGTTATTGAGTGATCTTTATGATTGTGGTGTGCGTGACTCTGCTCTCTTGCTTCTTGGGTCGTACTTGTCAGGTAGATCCCAGAGTGTGATGGTAAATCAAGTGGTCTCGGACTCGACACCCCTGCAGTATGGTGTTCCGCAGGGATCAGTTTTAGGTCCTATCCTATTTATAATTTATATTAGCAGTTTGTCTCTTCTGCTTCGTGCACATAATGTCACCTTTCACTTTTATGCAGATGACACCCAGATTTATGTGAGAATCACAAATATAGTTGATATACGGAGTAAGATGGAATTGTTGATGTCTGATATCAAGAAGTGGATGAGAGCGAGAAAACTTAAACTAAATGATGGTAAAACTGATATTCTCATCATCCGAGGAAATAGAAGAGCTGATGATATAGTAGGTGCCCTCTCCATCAATGTGGGTGGATCTCAGCTGCGACCGGCCAACTCTGTTCGAAATCTGGGTGTATATGTGAACTCCCGATTAGATTTCAAAGAGCATGTAAACCAGATAGTTAAAAGTTGTTACTTGCACATCAGAAATCTCTATTTGGTGAAGCCGTTTATAACCAGACGTTGCCTCCTGACGTTGGTTCACTCATTGGTCTTCTCTCGTGTTGATTATTGCAATGCCCTGTTGGTGGGTCTTCCAAATTATATTTTGAAGAAAGTTCAGTCTGTTCTTAACAGGGCCGCAAGACTCATTTTTGGTGTTCCACCTAGAACTCCTACTACATCTCTTCACATAGAACTGCACTGGCTGCCAGTAAGAGCAAGAATAGAATTTAAGTTGTGTTTGGTGACTTTTAAGGTTCTCAAATTTGGTGAGCCTAGGTACCTTGCGGAGCTGCTCAGGCGCCCACTGGCACACCATGGTGTAGTTGTGCGTCATGACAATGACCCTTTTCGTCTTGATGAACCAAGGGCTTTCCAGCAGTCTTCTTTCTTTGAGAGGTCATTCTCCTACATGGCTCCGAGGTTGTATAACAGGTTGCCGCTGTCCATGAGACAACTGAGTTGTGTTGAATGCTTCAAGAGACAACTTAAGACTTTTCTCTTTGAGAGAAGCTATGATCTTGAGAGAGGTGTCATGACAGATGGCTATAGAGTTTAGGCTATTTTGCCACTGCTAGTGATTGTTAAATGTGTGTTGTATATAAGCCTTCTTTTGATGCATTGATTTTGTTCTTTTTTCTTTCTCTTTCCGAGCGCTAGTGAATTCTTCGGAAAAATTGGCGCTTATGAGAAATAAGGAACATGCTTATTATTATTATTATTATTACACGCCACAGGCCGTAGCTCGATTGGTAGAGCGTTCGTCTGCTAACCGTGAGGTTGACGGTTCGAGCCTCGGGCCAGCCAGTGAGTTATTGGCAGACGTCAGTGCTGTTGGTGAACGGTGCGGTCTAGCAATCTGTGGCAACTATTCACTAAGTCCCTGATTCATCAGGGCACCCACCCTAGCCTTGCTATTCAGCAGGGAGTGTATGGTGGTAAAAACTGCATCATCATCATCATCATCATCATCATCATCATCATCATTATCATCAGGGCTCCTATAGTGTCTCAAAGAGTTCTTGCCGAACAGTACGGTGGTTACACAGTGAGTGAGCCACATGGCTATGATACGGGTTTACAGTTAAGTCAGAGTTCTCAATTTATCCCTGATTCACAACCTAGTGTAGAGCAAGGCCGCAGTGTGTGGAGACACCCTGAGATCGTGCAAACACAGCCCTTACAACAATACCCGGCAGATAATAGAGGTAGTGACAATGTTGGGTCGGTGGGCTTGCGACCCCCACCCGGAAAAAATACCAAAGCAAAGAAAAACGGACGAACAGCCTCGGATGCGGACGGAACCTATGTTGACGAACCACGACCGACTAAGGACATTCCTTCGGACATTCTGAGAATGGCTCCATGGAATGTTAGTGGCATGAATGATGGCACAAAAGAGAGAGAGGTTCTGGAAGTGCTAGTGAATGCCAGGCTGGATGTATGTGGAATGACAGAGACCAAATGGAAAGGTTCAGATGTGAGAGAGTGGGAGTGTGGAATGGATGTGTGTGCTGGAGTGAGTGAAGGAACAGCGAGAGAAGGTGCGTGTTTGTTTGTAAGTAGCAAATGGAAGGAATGTGTAAGAGAGTATGGGTCTGTGGGTTCAAGAATTGTGTGGGTGAGAATGAAAGTCGGAATACAAACGTGGGTGATTGTGTGTGTGTATGCCCCGACAGAGGATAAACTTGAAAGAATGAAAGAGGAGTTGTGGATGAATGTGGAGGCGTGCCTGGAGAAGTTTGACAAGAACGAAAGAATATTTCTGATTGGGAATATGAATGGTAAGGTGGGTGATAGGAAAGTTGAGGGAGTGGTGGGAGGGTGGGGGGTACCATCAGAGGTGAATGGGAATGGTAGGGCACATGTGGACGTATGTGTGGGGAGGAGGCTGTGGATAGCTAACACCTTCTTCTGACACAGAATGATCCACAGGTACACGTGGAAACGGGTGTGGACGAAAGGAACGAAAGTCATTGATTGATTATGTATGTGTGGATGAACGAATGAAGAAATCTGTGATGGATGCTAGGGTGTATAGGGGTATTGGAGGGGGTCTGTCTGATCATTATGTAGTGGTAGCTAAGGTTAGGATACAAAAGAAGTGGGTGAGGAGAGCTGGAGGGAGGCGAGAGGAGGGTGGAGAGGTTGCAGGAGGAGGAAGTCAGGGAGGAGTACAGGAGAGCAGTGGAAAGACGACTAGGTGGGTTCGACCTGGAAGGTATGGAGGAATTGGAGGAGATGAGCAAGGTGTTTAAGGATGAGATCTGTGCAGCATGTGAGGTGTGTGGAGTGAGGAGAAGAGGGAGGGGAGTGAAAGGTACAGCATGGTGGACAGAAGAGGTAAGAATAGCTGTGGAAGAAAAGAAGAAAGCATATTGAGTGGTTGGGTAGTAGAGGGAATGAAGATTTCGAGAGACAGAAACGAGCGAGGTACGTGGAGATTAGGAGGGTGGTGAAGAGAGTAGTGAAGGAAAGTAAGAGAAGAGTAGATGAGGAATTTGGAAGGAATCTGAGTGTAAAATGGAGGAAGAGTAAGAAACAGTTCTGGAAAGAAGGCAAGAAAGTTAGGGAAGGTAGCAAGGGAAACAGTAAGGGTGTGAAAGATAAGAATGGGAGAATGCTAACCGAGAAGCAAGAGAGAGTCGAAAGATGGAGGGAGTACTTGAATGAGTTGCTAAATGTAAGGAATGAAGAGCCAGCAAACATAGCTGGATATGGTATGGGAGGGAGAAGAAGAGAAGTAGTGGAGGAGGAGGTGGGGATCAGGAGGTCAGAAGTGTGGGAAGCCATGAAAAGAGTGAAGTTGGGGAAAGCACCAGGAACAGATGGAGTGTGTGGGGAAATGTTGAGGTATGGTGGTGAGACAGTGATCGAATGGGTATGGAAAATGTGCAAACTAGCATGGGAGAAGGGGAGTGCACCCGATGACTGGAAGACTGGCATAATAGTCCCCCTACATAAGGGCAAAGGGGAAAGAGGAGTGTGTGGTAACCACAGAGGAATATGTCTTCTAAGCATAGTAGGGAAGGTATACAGTAGGGTAGTGATTGAGAGAGTGAGAGTGAGAACGGAGAAATGGATAGGCGACGAGCAGGGAGGTTTTAGGAAGGGAAGAGGATGTGTAGATCAGATTTTTACCCTGAATTGTATTGTGGAGAAATATCTGGAGAAGAAACAAAAGGTGTATGTTGCCTTTATGGACTTGGAGAAGGCCTATGACAGAGTGGATAGAGAAGGTTTGTGGAAAGTACTTAGAATATACGGAGTAGATGGCAAGTTGCTGAAAGCAGTGAAGAGCATGTATGAGGGTGCAAAGGCGGCAGTACGTGTGGAGAGTGAGCAGAGCGAGTTCTTTGACCTGAATGTTGGTTTGAAACGGGTGTGTGATGTCCCCATGGTTGTTTACTGTATATATGGATGGAGTCATGAAAGAAATACTATCAAGAGCACAGTGGATGTTGGTGTATCGCTGAAAAGGGAGGGAATTGAGTGGAAGCTACCTATACTGCTGTTTGCGGATGATACAGTTCTGATGAGTGATAATGAATGGGAGTTGCAGGGTCTGGTAAATAAGTTTGGAATAGTGTGCGAAAAACAGAATTTGAAGGTAAATGCGGGGAAGAGCAAGGTTATGGTCTTCGAAAGGGGTGAAGTCACAGAGTGTGAGGTGAAGCTGAACGGTCAGGCTATGGAGATCGTCAACTCTTTTAAGTATCTGGGCAGTGTGTTGAGTAAAGATGGGACTATGGATGAAGAAGTGCAGGAGAGGGTACAACAGGGGAAGAGGGTTGTAGGAACGCTGAAAGCAGTAACAAGAAATAGGGTGGTCAGTATGGAAGTGAAGAAGTCCTTGCATGACAGTGTGGTAATCCCGACACTGACTTACTGAAACGAAGCATGGACGTTGGTTGAGAGACTCAAACCAAGAGTGAGAGCAGTGGAAATGAATTACTTAAGAAGTGCGTGCGGAGTTACATGGAGGGATAGACTAATGAGGAAGTAAGAAGGAGGTGTGGTGTGGAGGTAGATTTGCTGGAAAGTGTGAAAAGGAACAACTTGAGATGGTTCGGCCATATGGAACGTATGGAAAGCGAGAGAATGACTAAGAGGGTGTATGAGAGCGAGGTGGAGGGACAGAGAGGGAGAGGTAGACCGATAGAGAGGTGGAAGGATGGAGTGAGGAAGTATATGAACGAAGGCGGTGCTGGTTGGGGGGAGGGGCGTCGACTGACTGGGGGAGAGGTGCATGGGGGCGGTTCGTTTGTGGCCACCCCTTCGGGGATCACGGCATCAGGCAATAGATAGAAAGATAGATACACAATGTTGACAGTATTCCCTCTTCCATCCCTGACCTAGTATGGCCAGGTAGTGAACAGTTTACTTCTGAATCGCGGCAACACCCTATAAACTCCGGTGTTCCTCAGGGCTCTGTCCTATCTCCTATTCTCTTTCTAATTTTTATAAATGATCTTCTCAACTGTACCTCAATTCCCATCCATTCATATGCAGACGACTCAACCTTACACTACTCCATTAGTTTTTCAGAACGCCCAAGCCAGCAATTCCTCAACGACAATCGGAATGAAGCCATAGAACACTTAAATTCTGATCTAACTACTATCTCCAATTGGGGCAGAGAAAATCTTGTTACCTTTAATGCTTCCAAAACCCAATTTCTCCATCTATCTACCCGTCAGGATCTCCCAGCGGACTATCCCTTGTTTTTCAAAAATACAAAAATCAATCCTTCATCTTCTCTCAATATTCTTGGTGTCTCTTTTTCTTCTGCTCTCAGTTGGAAGGACCATATTACCAGTCTTGCTAAGGCAGCCTCCCAGAAGCTGGGTGTGCTCAACCGCCTTAGGGGGTTCTTTACCCCTGCACTTGCTTTGTACAGGGGCATAGTGCATCCTTGTATTGAGTATTGTTCACATGTGTAGGGAGGTTCCTCTCACACCGCTCTCCTAGACAAAGTTGAAAGGAAGGCCTTTCATATCATTAACTCCCGTCCACTCACCAATTCTCTGCAATCTCTCTCTCTCTGCCGCAATGTTGCATCTCTCTCGCTATTCTATTGCTACTATAATAATCAGTGTTCCTCAGAGCTTTCCCAGTGTATACCACCTCCTATACGTAGGGCACGTGGTACCCGTCTTGCAACACAATCCCACCCCTACTCTGTGCAACTCTCCAACCCATGAGTGAAACGTTACTCTCAAACTTTCTTCTATTCAACAGGTGAGCTCTGGAACTCTCTCCCAGAATCAGTCTTTCCCTCTTCCTATGAATTAAATTGCTTCAAACTCTGTGTGTCCAGGCATTTTGGCTCGAACGTCCCTTGAGTTTGGCCCTGTCACTCTTTCAACTATGGGGGAGGCACTCGCTATAGGCAGTTCTGCCTTTTGCCTCCCTCACTCAAATAGAAAAAAAAAAAAAACGGAAGAGATGGAGGTTACAGAGCAAGAGCCGGAAGACGTAGAACAGTTGTCTTCAGCTCAGCCTGGGCCAGTTGAGGAAGGTTCAGAGGTAGGGTCTGAGTCATCCAAGGGTTCACAAAAATATTTCACCAGGGAGGATCTAGATTACATTCTCCATAGTATGATGCAACAATATAACCTACAACCTAAGTCACAGGAAACTCCCACAGCTATACCGGGGGCTCCTCCGATTGGGTCTATTGTGCAGCTATTAGTACCAACTAGAGTCGTTGTTCCATCTAATTTGCCACCCTCCCTACCTAACGTAACTCAACCTACTGCTTCTACTAGTAGTGTGCAAAGTCCGACCTTAACCACCACTAACGTGCGTGTAATTACGGACATTAATCCCCCTCCTTTAGAGAAGGTACCGATAAAGAAAAGCCCTATGCCTCTGCTTTACGGACCGGATTGTTCATGGGAGACAATCATGGCTTCAAATCCAACTGTAGCACAAACGACAATCGCGGGGGAGCTCCCAGTCCCTAGTGACTGGGTAATCCAGATGAATAAGAGTAGAAAGTTACGGGCAAAAGACACACAGGGTCAAATTTTGGATGTTGCTGTCAAAGCCAATGTTTATTCTTATGAGCATTTTGTGTATTCCCCCACACCAGCTATTCCTCCTGCCTCCTCTGCACGACTATTTGCGGATTGGTCCAAGACTGACGGCATGAACGACATCAAAGTCTTAGCCACGCTCACGCCGGAACTGGATACACTTCCGGTGAGCGACCAGTCCGGTAATCCGGTCCTGCAGTTGGGACAGGTGGTTGTTGTTGTTGCTGTTCCCCAAGCTGCCTGGCCAAACAGCCCCAAGGCCCCGAGCAAGGCCAAGGCCATAACCGAGCGCCCCCACAGAACCCTCCCTGCCGACCACAATAAAGCCTGGGTGACCAAAGCCACTCCATGGCGGGGAGCTGAGGAGGGTGAGGAAACGCCTGGGAAACCAAAGCCCCACCCAGGGCCCTGTGCCCCTCAGCAATTATGAAGAGAAAGTTGAGGGGCAAAGGAAAAATGTGATGCTTTGGCTTCCAATCTTGGTAGATTGGGAGGTCAATCCACGGAAGAGACGCCGTCACTTGAGATCTAGAAAATATATAAGTAAAAGGAACAGTCAGAGTAAGCTACGGGTATGGCAGAGATCGCTCAGTTCTCACTCTGATAGACCAGCCCATCACCAGAGTTGGGACAGGTAGGCTCAGGCACTTGGGTGGACTGGGAGATTGAGGTGCAACAGTTTGTGGCTACAATAACATCAAAATCCTCCCACCAAATCCCTCAGGAGAATCATAGTTGGTTCTCATTGCCCATCACTAAAGCCGGAGGTGTTACCCCTGCTATTTTTTATTTTCTTGCCGCCCCTAAATTAGCATTTATGGGACTTACAGGAGCCCTTTTCAACGCCTCCTCTGGCACATCTGGAAAGATATTTCAAGTTGAGACATATAGCTTTCAGGCTCTTCTCCCAGTTCTTATTCAGTCGCCAAATAGCCCAATCACTTACTAGAACAATTGATGCTATAAATGACACAGATGTTAGGAAAGCCACAGATTTGTCACGCCGGCTCCTACTACAGAACTCAATACAATCTCTGGGCAACGTCAGGATAGCCTTGTTGGAGGCTGTCCGCGCACGTCAAGACTTGAGAGTCTACATGGTGAAGATATTGCCGGAAGACATTGGTCGCCGGGTAATCCTTTCACCAGTGTTGACGCCCTCTTTACTTTGCCCCAACACTTGGAAAACAGTCTTCAATATGGTAGATACTGTCAAGCAGGGTGCTTCCCAGGCTAGGAAGGATTATTTTAAGAAACCTGATTCTAAGCCTAAGAGCAGTGTGAAACCCCAACCTAGTGGGTCAAAGCCCTTTCAGAGCCATAAATCACCTCCACCACAAGGAAGCACCCCACCCAAGTATCAGCAGGGAAAACAGTCAGGTAAATGGCACAAGCATCAACCAAAACAAAGATCAGGTCAGGGATCGACATCTGCCAAAACTAGTCAGCCTAGACGTCTAACCCACCACCATAAAAAAACTAGTCATATCACAAACTCTCTCACTCCCAGGGCCTGTCGTGGGCGAGTTGGATACGAGGGTAGTTACGCCGGACAAGCCCAGTCAACGAACTGGGTCATTCCGGGCGTGTCACCGGGCTTGGCCCCGGCGAACTTGGGCACGGACAGTGGTACGCAAGGGCATAATCTGGCGGTGGCTCCGGCGACCTCGTTTACGTCAACCACTAGAAATAAATCATGTGTCTTTAGAGGTGGAGTCACTAGTCCAGGAAATTATCACCAAGCATATCATTGTCCCGGTCAATCCAACTTGCCCAGTTTACACATCCAGACTTTTTCTCGTACCAAAGAGGGACAGTATTCAGATGAGACCGGTCGTAGACCTATCTTGTTTGAATCGACACATTCACAACACATCGTTCAGAATGCTCACTGTGAATCATATCAGGCTAACTCTTCCGCCGCAAGGTTGGATGTGCTCGTTAGACCTGACAGAGGCCTATTGGCACGTCCCGGTAAACAAAAGGTTCCAAAAATTCCTCGCTTTGAGAATAGAGCATCAGAATGACGTCTTTCAGAGAATGCCATTCGAATTGAACCTTGCACCGAGAATATTCACAAAATTAGTCCGGCAAGCCCTCATGCCAATATTGAATCAAGCTGTTGTGGTACTTAGACGACTGGCTAGTGGTGGCAGAATTAGAGAGTCAATGCAAAATTCATGTCACTCAAATTATAAACCATGGTCAATCCCTAGGGTTCAAGGTCAACTTGGCAAAGTCGAACCTTGTTCCTACACGGGTAATTCAGTGGATAGGGCTGGTCTGGGACAGATCATATCTTACTCTCAGTCAGAGTGTGGACAACCGCAACAGATTTCGAAAGAAATTGTTTTTGTTTCTCCACAGTCTGACTACCACAAGAAGGACATGGGAATCCCTGGTTGGCTCTCTCAACTGGATTCAATTAACTGTTTAGTTGGGCCGGTTGAAAGTAAAGAGATTAATCCTGGAAGGAAACAAACACTTCCCACTGTTGCCGGCGGGATAGTTATGGCGAATTCCGAAATTAATTCACAACTTATTATCGGTCTGGGCGAGGAGAGAAACATTGCACTCAATAATGACATGGAATTCTCCCCCACCTACGGTATGGATAGACACGGATGCTTCAGGGACAATAGGCTGGGGTTATCAGTCGAACCTAGGCCATCAGGGTCAAGGTCTTTGATTCCAATCCAAGAATTTTCACATCAATGCGAAAGAACTATTAGTCCCTTTATTTTTCCTTCAAGCTCACGGCTCCACGTTGTGGGGGAAATCAGTAGCTTTTCGAATGGACAATTTGAATGCGGTATCCTGCATTAAAAAGCAAGGGTCAACGAAGTCTTGGAAGTTGCTAGAGTTGTCAGAGGAGATATTTGTTCTGGCCGAAGAGCTGAACATTCATCTCCATGCATCATACCTCCCAGGCTTAGCGAACGTCTGGGCAGACGCCCTGTCAACAAGACAGAGCACCAAAGTAGAATGGCTCTCAAGCAAAACATCTTCAATCAGATGATTGCAGAGCCATACCATCCACAAGTGGACTTATTCGCGTCCAAGGAAAACCACAGACTTCCTTTCTACCTAACCCGCCGGGAAGTATCTGCGGCGGGGGGTCCAGACGCATTGCTTGAGGACTGGAACAGGTGGAGTTCCATCTATCTGTTTCCGCCTCCAGACGCTTCACTCATGTGTCAGGTAGTTCACAAACTATGAGGTTACCGGGGCTTAGTCTCGATGATCGCGCCTCTATGGCCGGCTCAGGTGTGGTACCACCAGTTGAAAATGTGGTGCGAGACCCCGGTGTCACTCCTGATCTTGTACTTCCACTTGGAGACAATTGGCAACCTAAAGACCTTGCTGACTTTTGCCTTTTGGACATTCAGAATGCCAAATGGTTAATCCCGTATGGAGAGAGTATCACTAATAAATTCCTCAATCAGTATACTCTTTCTACCAGGCGTCAATATCAATCGCATTGGAAGTCTTTCACGACCTGGATAGTAGAAACGGCGCAAACTGACGCATCAGTAGCTTTGGCCTTCAAGTATTTGGATTACTTATTTGAGCAATAACGCCTTTCTGTAATTACTCTGAAAATCATTTGTCAGCTATCAGAACTCCCTTTTATGACTTAACAGGGCTATCTATACCGCAGGCAGAGGAGAAAGGGTTCATGAGGGCATGTTTCAAGCTTCGCCCACCACCCCGTCAGCTCATGCCTACCTGGTCACTTGACAAAGCATTGTCTTTGCTTCATTCGCGCAAGTATAATCATGCGCCGGATTTCGACTCACTGTTAAAGAAGGCTGTGGCCACAGGTAACAGGGTGTCTGAGCTGGCAGCGATGAGCAACAAACCTAATTGCCTCAGGTTTGGGAGACACAATATTAATGTACAAATTGCTCCTTCCCTCACCTTTGTCGCAAAGAATAAACATTCTGATCATGTTCTTTCTGAATTTACTGTCCCGGCACTTAAATGCGGAGACACACACCATATTTTATGCCCAGTACAATCTCTGATAAAGTTTTTGAGTGTCACAACCTCAGCAACAGGGAGCTTTATGGGTTAATAGTGCAGGTAAGCACGTCACAATAAGAAAATTGGTATCATTGCTTGTAGATGTAATCTACACACAATGGCGGCACACAATGGCGGAAGGCGGACGCAAGTTTTGAGGCTCCGGCATATGTTATGGGATGGACAAGTAATTCACGGAATATCGAGTGCATACGGGGCTAGCAAGAAGAGGAAAGATTTAGTGAAGGGGGAGGATATATTGGTGTGGTGGAGGGGTGATATATAGTGTAATAAGAGTGTGTAGTGACGGGACAGCGGTAGGGTTGTGAGTTGTTGAGTTTGTAAACAAACATGGCAGAGGGAATTTCGGGTATGACGGAGTCGGAAGGAAGGTTACAACGTTTTCGGGGATTTAAGAGCACAGATAAGAAGTTAGAAGAGGTTAGTATTGTTGTGAAGGATTTGGAAAAGTGGATGAGTGATACGGAGAAATGGAAGGGGGATATTGGTGAGAAAGTTAAGGCACTGTGTGTAATGTGTGGTGTGATAGGTGGGGAAGGGAATAGGCCTAGCGAAGGAAGTGAATGCAGGCCTTTTTTGGCAGTTAATGAGAGCCTAGAGATGTTATTGAAAAGGGTAGATGAACTGGGAGCAGAGAATATGGCATTGAAGGAGCAGCTGAAGGAATACGAAGGACGTTTCACGGAAGTAAAGGAGTCGACTGCATGGACGGTGGTAGGTAAACAAAAAGTCAAGGATTTGGAGGATATTATGAAAGAGCAAAAGGAAGAAATGAATATGACCAAACAAAGTTTTGAGAGTGCAGTTGTAGGGGTCATGAAGAACAAGGAGAGTGTCGTGAGGGAGGCCATGGACAGGGATAGGGGTGTAATCTTGTATGGAGATATAGAGACTCATATGAATGATAATGGAGTGAGAAAAGTGAGGGATATGGAGACAGTGAAGGAGGTCTTGAAAGGTGTGGATGAGGACGAATATGGATGGGAAGGGCAGGTGGAGGAGATCAGTAGGATAGGTAGATATAAAAGGGGAGAGATGAGACCTATAAGGGTACAGTTTAAAACTAGGGTAGTGGCGGAGACTGTGACAAATTTTAGTTGGAGGCTAAATACAAATGATAAACTGAAACACATAAGACTAAAGAAGGATTTGAGTATAGAACAAAGGAAAAAAATTAAGGAATTACAAGAAAAGGCTGATGAAAATAATGGAAAGTTGGATGAGGAGGAAAAGAGAAATTTTTACTGGAGAGTGAGGGACGGAAAAGTGAGGAAGTGGTTTATAAGAGTAGAAAGGAGGGGGAGATCAGGGAGGGGAGAGAATGTGATGAGAGTTGTGACGGAGGAGGAGAACGGGGTGGAGGTGTCACAGGGAGAGACAGGAGACAAAGAGTCAGACCCAGTAGTGCTAACAGGGGAGTAGGGTACGGACTGGAGGAGCGGGATGGTGTAATTGCTGGAGGAATGGTAGATGGATTAAGGATTATGTTTAGTAATGTGGATGTGTTTACTCAGGACAAGAAAAGAGAACTGATATGTAGGTTGCAGGATGAAGAGGAAAAACCTGATATCATAGCCCTACAGGAAGTAAGACCAAAAAATGTTAGAATTGAGAGGGAACTGGTGGAATATAGTTTGGAGGGTTTTGAGTTATATGAGAGAAATGCTATTAGAGCAGAGGTTGGAAGAGGACTGTTTATTTATGTAAGAAAAGAGCTCAAGGTTAATGAGGTGGATATGAGACAGCAGTATTGTGAGTATTGTGTATTGAAGTAAAATGTGTAAGAGGATCAATTCTAATTGCCTCTATATATAGAAGCCCAAATAATAGCAGGGGAGAGGATGATAACCTACTGAAAACAATGGAGGAGATAGATAATAGAGAGAACAAATATAAAATTTTGATTGGAGATTTCAATTTGCCAAGGATCAACTGGGCAAATTGTACTACTCCAGCGGGACAGGGTAGCCTGGAAAATAAGTTTATAGAGAAAGTGAGAGATTGTTTTTTAACGCAACATATTGTAGAGATGACAAGATATAGAGATGGGACGCAGGGGAGTGTACTTGATTTGATTTTTAGCAATGAAGAGGATATAGTGGAACATGTTAATGTGGATAGCCCTATAGGTCGTAGTGACCATGCCTGTATAAGCTTTAGTTGTAACATTAAATCGGAGAGGGATAATAAAAGCAATAGAAAAATATACATGTATGATAGAGCAGATTATGAGCTGCTGAGACGGTGTTTGGACATTGACTGGGGGGAATATTTGAACGGTGAAGACGCTGAAGGAATGTGGAGGAAAATTAGAGTCAAACTGGAGAATGCTGTATCCAAAAGTGTACCAGTAAGGGAATATAAGGATAAAACAAAATTGAGGAAAAGAACTAACCCAGAATTGCCAATGAAAAGAAAGCTTTGGATATTGATTAGAAGAAAGAAACGATTGTGGGAAAGATTAAAATTGTTAAAAAAGAACAGGGGGTCTAGTATAGAGGCTAAGGAAGTGGATCTGGAACGCAGACAAATAAACAATAAAATAAGGTGGGAAACAAGGAGGGGGGTGAAGGAGAGGGAGAGAGAGATAGCTAGAAATGTGAAGGATAATCCAAAAATATTCTGGAAGTACATTCAGGAAAAATTAACAAGAAGAGTAGGGATCCCAGAGCTGGTGGGGGGGTTGAATGATGGGAGTAGAGCGGAGACTGATAAGGAGAAAGCAGAGGTGCTGGGGAAATACTTTGGGGGGGTACTAACAGTGGAGTCGGAGGATGCAGTGCCTACTATTCCCATCAAACAGGCACCGGCACTAGAACTAGTAGAGTTTTCCCATGCTAGAATAAGAAGGGCTATAGAAAAAATGAATAGAAGTAAGTCACCGGGACCGGATGGGATACACCCAAGAATCATAAAGGAAGGAGGGGAGATGTTAGTAGAGCCATTGAAAATGTTATTTGAGGTATCGTTTAATACAGGACAAATCCCGATGGACTGGAGAGAGGCGAACATAACAGCTATATTTAAGAAGGGAAAGAGAAATGACCCAGGGAATTATAGACCAGTCAGTTTGACAAGTGTTGTGTGTAAACTAATGGAAACGGTAATTAGAGAAGGAATAATGGATCATATGAAGTCAAACCAACTTTTCAGTGGGAGACAGTTTGGATTCTTGCCGGGGAGGTCGACGGTACTACAGCTAATTAAGGTGGTAGATGATTGGATGCAAATTTTAGAAGATGGTGATGTAATAGACGTGGTATATTGCGATTTTATGAAGGCCTTCGATAAGGTCCCACATAAAAGGTTAATAGAGAAAGTTAGAAGCTATAATATAGGGGAGAAATGTGTGAAATGGATAGAAGCCTTCCTGAAAGATCGGAGACAGAGGGTATTGGTGAATGGAATAGGCTCGGGGTGGAGGGAAATTACAAGTGGGGTACCTCAGGGATCTGTGTTGGGACCATTGCTGTTCGTTATATTTATCAACGACTTGCCTGAAGTTATAACTAATGGAAGTGAGGTATACCTGTATGCGGATGACACTAAACTGTATAGAAGAGTGAGGAGTAAGGAAGATATGGGTTTGCTTCAAGGAGATGTGGAGGGCATGAAGGGATGGTCTGAGCATTGGTTAATGCCTTTTCATCCAAAAAAATGCAAGTACATGCGGATTGGGACCAGCAAGATAGACAAGGTAGGATACAGTATGTATGAAGCGATGGAGGAAGTGAGTGTAGAAAAGGATATAGGAGTAGTGATAGATAATAAGTTAAATTTCTCAGAACATTTAGCGGAAAAGATAAACAAAGCCAATAGAATTGTAGGGCTGATAAGGAGGACATTTGTGTCACTTGACGAAGAAATCTTCAGGAATCTATATACAGCGCTGGTTAGGCCACACCTGGAATATGCAAACCAGGTGTGGGCTCCATATATGGTAAAGGATATAGAAGCAGTGGAGAAAGTGCAGAGAAGAGCTAGCAAGCTGGTACCAACGTTGAAGAACGCGGGTTATGAGCAGAGGTTGAGGACACTGGGACTTCCGACACTGGCATATAGGAGAAAGAGAGGGGATATGATAGAGACTTTTAAGATAGTGTCAGGAAAGTACGATGAGGATGTGTGTGAAGGTATCTTCTTGATGCGGGAGGGAACAAGAACGAGAGGACACTCTAAGAAAATTTACAAAGAAAGAAATAGGCTTGAGAAGGCGAAGAACTCATTTTGTGATAGAGTGGTAAATGAGTGGAACGCACTGCCCCAGTATGTAGTCGATTCCGAATCAATAAGGGAGTTTGAAAGTAATCTTGATAAAGCATGGGGAAGACAAGATTTGAAGTTTGATTATAAAACAAAAATACAGAATAGTAAAAATGTTGCGTCTGCTACCGCCGCCGCCAACACCGTGAACGACCGCAGCAGTGCAAGCACTGGTACTGAGCTGGATACACAGGCATAGTTTGCCTTTTTCCAGAGGATCTACTGTAAGAAACTGTAAGAATGTAATCCGAGAAAGTAATCCCGGCGTAGTGGGAAGGGCCCACGACATCAGGAAGTGGGCAGTTTCATTAAGATTCTTGCATAATTATTCCATAGATGATATTGCTGAGACAAAATTATGGTCATCCAATTATACTTTTCTGACGCACTACCTATCTGTGGCTTTAGATAAACCAAAACTTACCTGTGTGGCGTTACGGCAACGGATCTAATTGGTCTTGTGTGCTAATAGTTATAAGAATTCTCTTATATGTAAAAAGAAGAGGGGGGGGGGGGGAGGGAATGAGAGCCAAGACCTTCAGACCCTCCACCAGAGAATGTGATAAGTATACGAGCTGTGATACTTGATAAGCCGGACTGGTTATACAGTCCAAAAAAAAAAAAATTTGGAATATATATATTTGTTAGTAGTCTTGGCAAATCCAACGTCAAGGCTATTAACCTAATTGCAATGACGACTTGTCTATTTTGACTGCTATGTCGTCATTCCAACCGCGGTTAAAAAGAAAACGTCTAGAGTCTACTCCTTATCTTGGTCTAGGAGACGTTGTACATTAACCAAAACTACCACCGAAGGTGAAAAAAGCATAGAAGAGAAGAAAAAGGGGTTTACCTTAGTTACCGCTCAAGGCCCATCCCGTGTTCCGTCATGCGCAGATCCCTGTCGAACGTGCGCATGAGCGACCCTCTCTTGTCATCATTTTTTCACGCGTCGCCATTGTTGAGTCCGCTTTTGTTGTGCTCCTTCAATTCACCCTGTTTTAGGTTCGTTTCGGCTTATCTGGCCTTCTTTTTGTTAGACAGATGTTACGTGATCTAGGGCACACGTAAATGGGCTCCTCAGTGTGTATAATGGAGACGCGTGTGGAAATAGCTACCGAAGGTACGAGGGCGCCTGGCGTTCCTCGTCTATGTTTTTTAACTTTTTCTTTTCATATTCTTTTTTTTTTCCTGTTAGTCTGGGCATAGTTTCGCTTTTAGCTTATTTTAGCCTAGCTTGTTTTCTCATTCAGGATTTGCTATGCCCCTATGAGTTTTCATTTTTTCATAGCCTAAGTGTACAGTTGGTAAACAATCTGAGATTTAGTTGGTGGCGGTGCTTTTTGTAGAGTTTGTGTCGGCCGCATTATTAGCGTTATTCCCGAGTCCCCCCTTTCGAGCCTTCACTGTGTCTCAAGGGCCTGGGCGCCAGGTGGTTCGTGATATCCAGGGGTATCCCACGGGGGCCCCTCCTTCACACCACAGGGTTTTTCGCCCCTGACACATTCTCTACTCACGGCTAGGCCACCCTTTTTCTCACCGGTTTCATTTACTGGTTTTTTTTTTCCCTTCCTGTTTTCACCTCCATCCTTTCATAGTCTTTTGCCCGATCCAGGGGTACCCCACGGGGGCCCCTGTTTGTGCCAAACCACCCTCCCTGCCACTTCTCCTCATGGGCTTTGCTCTATCTCTGTGGGTTGGGTGGTTCCTGGGGGATGTGCCTTCTCTCCCCTGGTGTGTCTTCCTTGCCTCTCCCTTGACCGGTTGAGTCAGGATATTATCAAGGAAGACACTGCTCAGCTTGATGGCCATCATCGCTTGGAGTTCATAAGGAGTTGACGCTTTTTTATGGGCCTTTTTTGGTATTCCCTAGACGCTCCTCTCGCTTTTTCGGCTCCGGACCATCTCGGCCGGTCCCGCAAATTTGCGGAGTACTCGATTCGGTCCTCTAGGACGTTTCGGCTCCCCGCAAATTTGCGGTGATCGCTGGGGGGTCCCGCGAAGATGCGGGAGGGTTGTGTCGGTACGGTTATGCCTCCTTAGGCCCGCAAATTTGCGGTTATAGTTGGCTTTCACTGTTGACCTTTTTTTATGTCATATTGTTGCCTGATACTATATTGGTGTCTGCACTTTACTAGTGTTATGGACCCTGCATGTAAGGTGTTGAGTGGTGGTTAACACTTTCTCCATCTTTGCAGGTTCTGCTTGTGCTCTTCACCCTCGCCCACCCTCCTCACCTACCTCGGTGCTCCCGGTTTAGAGTGAATACGGATACCGATTTGCATGTGTGTTACTGTTTACCCATGCTCATTCCCTGGTTTTTATTGGACATTCTCTACACTTACTCCGTCGACGTGCTGCTTATGGTGTGTGTTCTTCCGTTGCAGGTGGGATGCCTTGCTTTCGCCAGGGCTGTGGCTCCCCGTGCTTGGAGCGCCACCGGTCCTGCTTATGCCATTCGCAATGTGTGTCCTCTACGGCCTACCTCCCTGCTCTGTGTGGCCCGTGTATGGACCTGGTGGAGGTGGTGGACCATCACCCTGGTTCCTCCGACGCGGCGGTGGCCTCTGCTTCCCTTCAATCAGTGTGGGCGGTGGTCTCCCACCACATTAGGACTGTGGGCCACCGTTCCCCGGCCTTTGTTGACGACCGGATCCGCGTCGCCCTGGGCATCCCTGACCCATCTGGAGGCCGTTCACCTGGCCCTCTCCCTGCTCGGGCCCTCCTCCCTGGGTCCCGTGGTCGGTCGTTACAATCGTCGGGAGGATCCCCAGCTCCGTCCACGCTCTCGCTCGCCTCATCGCCCGTCCTCTACTGCCCCTCATCGTCCTCCTGCTCGCCTTGACTCCGCCCATCGCCCTCGTCATGGTTCTTGCCCTGAGGCCGGGGTTAGCGTCTCTGCCCCTGTACGCCCTCCCCTGGCCTCTCCGGATAGGGGCTCTACTACCTTCCGCCCGCTTCCCCTGCACAAAAGACGTCCTCTTCATTTGTCTCCTCTACGCGCGCGGATGTTCATGCTGTAGCTGGCCCTCTGCTCCCTCCTCCTACTCTGTCCAGGGGGTCCGCCAGGATGTAGTTGCTTCTCCTCCTACTTCTCCTGCTTCGGTGCCTATTCTTCCTTCACGGTCTCGTTCCAAGGTGGAGGTCCCTCCCTCCTCCGCCTCGGTGTCGGGCCGCCCTGTTCTCTCAGCCCCGGGGATCCTTGCTCTGTTTCCCCCCGCGGCTCCTTCTGACCTCCTTTCACCCGGCCAGCCTTCCCACTCCCGTCATCATGCTCCTCTTCATTCTTCTATCCCTGATCTTCACTAACCAGCTCACCAGGGGGGTACCCCGCCGCTTGACTCGGTGGAGTATAGCGAGGTTTCGGGGTCCCCTTTCTCGGGAGCTGACGTGTCGCTGGAAGAGGGGGATGGTGATGTTTCCCCCTCGGGCGTTAGTGATCGGGGACGAGACCCTCAGGGGCGCCACGGCCGTCGTCGCTCGCCTTCTTTGGGCCGCGACGCTGCTGTTTCGTGTCGTGGGTCTCGCTCCCGCTCACGCTCGCCCCTGCGGGACGAACAATCTTCGGGGGGGTTGCCTCTCTCGGATCGATTTTCGGCTACGCAGGGGTGGGTTGTGTCACACTTTGACGCGCGCTTGGAGGCGATGCAAGATTCCCTCTTATCGCGCTTCTTGGCGGTGACACAACCTCAGCGCCTCACCCAACCTACCCCTGCTTTGGTCCCCCTCCCTTCTGCGGTGGACCACATTCCTTCTCGCCCTGCTGCTCCGCCTGCCCGGTCGTCGGCTAGTACTGCTCCTGCCCTGGCTCAGGTGGTTGCCCCTGCTGTCTCCCATGCGGGGGTTCTCCGTCTGCTAGGGCAGGGTCCGCGCTTGCCCCCCATCCAGAAGGCCAAGGTCCCATCGCGGACTATGCCGCTCCTCTATGGCTCCTTGGCTGTTTGGAAGGGGGTGCAGGCCTCCCACCCGGAGCGTGCTACCGACTTCCCGTCAGGTGAGAGAGCCCTACCTTCGGACTGGTCGGTGCAAATTAATGATAAGATGCAGTTCAGGGCGATCAGGGTGGATGGTCAGGTGGCCGACGTGGAGGTGAGGGCTTACCCGACGAGGACTGACCTTCAGTACTTTTCAGTGAAGCCCAAGCCCCCGTCTGCTCCTCGGACTAAGCTCTGGTCAGACTTCAGCCGCCAGGACATCCTTCAGGATGTTCAGTCCCTGGCTGTGTTGACGGGCCTGTCCTCCTATGGGACGGGTTTGTGCGACGACGGTAAGCCTGGCTTAGCCGTCGTGCTCGATAATCCTCTCCCATTGGAGGCCTGGTTTGCTGAGGCCTTAGAATTCGCCAACCATTCCGTCGACAGATCTGCTTCAGTCCCTCCCCCGGAGTCATCACTGCTTTTGCCTCCTCTTGTATCTGTCGGCGGATTGGATGGCAAGTTCTGGTCCTGGATCAGCGCGCCCAAACTTGAAATTTGTGCTATTGCTAACCCGTTCTTCTCCCACCTAGATAAGTCCTCTGTCGACAGGGATTTTACCTTGCGGCAGAGGGTGGCGAACTTATTATCTTGTCTTTTAGGTTCCCTCCAGACGTCTGTTCACCACCTGAGGCTTATCGAGGCGACTGCACCTGGCGATCTTCGCGAGGGTTTGGACCACGTTCGGCGGATCCACCTTCAGCTCGCGGTGTCTTTGGTTCCCGAGCTGAAGGCGGTTTTGTGCGAGGCAACTCAACAACGCCAGACGGTAAGGTCCTCGTTCTGCCGGAAAGCCCCCTTGGATATTCGTCAGGGTTTGTTGTACTCTGAGCTCTATACATCGGGGCTTTTTGCGCAGGATGCTTGGGAACGCTACGCTTTTCTGTCGGCGGACCCTGCTTACGACACGCAAAGACGCGCTGTGTCGCGACCAGGGTCTTCGCAGTCCCGTCCTTCTGCCGGTCCTCTTAGGGGTGCTGCCGCCAGAGCTGCCGCCAAGAAAGGGCGCAGGAAAGGGAAGTTGCCGGCCAGAGCGTCGGTTCCGCCTCGCCCTTCTGCTCCTGCTCCATTTCATCCCCGCCGAGAAGGGGCTGGCCAGCCTTCCACTTCCGGCCGCACTTCGACGGGGTCCGACGCGAGACGGACAGGGGATGGGGTGACCCGCCCTTTTCGACGAGGTGGGGGGGGTAGAGGAGGTCAACGTGGCTCTTATGACCGCAGGGACCGTACCGGGGGACCCTCCACGTCAAAAAATGTGTAGGTTCTCCAGGTCGGTCTCCTCCTTGTTCTCCTTCTCGCCTAGCCGAACGGGTCGCTCACCTCATCTCGGGGGCTCCCACAGGTTGTTTTCGCCCTTGCGCCCCTCGGTGGCCGCGAGGGACGTGGGGGCGGAAGATTGCACGGAGGGGTCTATCCTGGAGATGGAAGTCCAGACCCCCACTCAGCTCTTGTCAACGAAGCCGGCCTGTCTCTTCGGAGGTGGCCGATGTGATTACATCCATGCACGAGCAGGGAATCGTCAAGGAGGTGAAAGCCGGTCAACCGGTTTTCCTCTCCCGTGTATTTCTGGTACCGAAGAAGGACTGCGACGCGATGCGACCGGTGGTGGATCTGTCGGCCCTCAACGGGCACATCGTGAACACACGGTTTCGGATGCTGACGGTGCACCAGGTACGACTGGCCCTGTGACCTCTGTCGTGGGTAGTGTCGCTGGACCTCAAGGATGCGTATTGGCACGTTCCTATCCATCCTCGTTTCCAGCGATTCTTGGCCGTTCAGACTTCCGATCGTGTGTTCATGTTCGACAGACTTCCCTTCGGTCTCAACATCGCGCCGCGGATCTTCTCGAAACTGGTGAAGCAGGCTCTGGATCCTCTCCTCAGGAGCGGCCTCCAGATCCTGTTTTACTTGGACGACTGGTTGATAGTTTCAGACACCCTAGAACAGTGCGTCCACGACACCCTCACAGTAGTTCAACACATCACACAGTTAGGGTTCAAAATCAATATTCCCAAGTCACGCCTGACCCCGTCGCGTGTCGTGACGTGGGTAGGTCTCGAATGGGATCTGACCAACGCTACAGTAACCCAGAGTCAGCCAAACGCGGTGAAACTTCGCAGGAAGATCTTCGCCGTGTTGCACTCGGTCTCCCTCACGAGGAGGATCTGGGACTCGTTAGTGGGTTCACTGAATTGGGCCGCTCTGACCATTCCCTTAGGGAGGCTCAGGCTGCGCCGCCTAATACTCATGGGCAACAAGGTGTTTCCGTTGGCCCCTATGGATCGGCTCATGCCGATCCCGCGTACCATTCACAGACACTTAGGACACTGGGTTGCTCGGGGCACGCTCTCTGCGGCTGTGCCCTGGACCGCCCCCCCCGCCAACGATCTGGGTAGATACAGATGCGTCGAGCGAGGTAGGGTGGGGTTACCAATCCAATCTGGGACATCAACATCACGGCAGATGGGTGGGACAAACACACCTACACATCAATGCCCTCGAACTGTTGATTCCCTTGTTCTTCCAGAGGGACCACGCGCTGGCCCTTCGGGGACAGTCGGTGGCCTTCAGGATGGACAATCAGACAGCTGTCCACTGTATCCAACAGCAGGGGTCCTCCAGGTCCTTGACTCTGTTGGGGATCTCCGAGAAGTTGTTCTTCCTCGCGAACCGACACAACATCTCCCTGCACGCCTCCTACCTGCCCGGGACTGCTAACCTGTGGGCGGACGCCCTGTCGAGAGGACAGGGCGTTCTTGTAGAATGGGCAATGAAACAGACTGTATTCGACGACCTCGCGGCTTCCTGGGGTGTTCCGGAGGTCGACTTGTTCGCATCGAAGGAGACGCGCAAGTTGCCTCGGTACCTATCCCTCCGGACTCGTACTCCGGAGGAGGGTCCGGACGCTTTCATGGAAGACTGGAGCAAGTGGCAGTCGATATACATATTTCCGCCACCATACGCACTGTTGATGTGCAAAGTCCTCGCGAGGCTGCGGCTGTACCGCGGCAGAGTCTGGCTAATAGCGCCTCTGTGGCCGGCCCAGGCTTGGTACTCCCAGTTGAAGCGGTGGTGCACGAGTCCGGTCCCTCTCCCTCTCTCAAACTTCCACTTGAGCCAGGTTGGAGACCTACGGACCTCGTTGGCCTTCGCATCGTGGATGTTCGTGAGGCACGGTGGCTCCCAGTCCACGGACGGGACCTGACTGACTTCCTGAAGCGTTCATGGACGTCTTCGACTTGGGGGACTTACGAGTCCCACTGGAGGTCTTTTACTAGGTGGATACAGGACACTCGCCAGACAGTTAGCTCTCCTTCCCTCGTACTACACTACTTGTTTCACCTCTTCCGAACGCGTCGCTTTCAAGTCAACACTATACGTAACCACTTGTCTGCCATCCGGGAGGTCTTTGAGTCCGTCACTGGGCTGGTCGTTCCACCGAAGGAGCTGGATTCCTTCATGAAGGCTGCCTTCAGGGAGCGACCGCCTCCGCGCCAGATCCCTCCTCAGTGGGATCTGGGGCGTGCTCTGGACCTTCTGGCTTCACACACATATACACGGGACACTACACCGGTTCAGTTGCTGGAGCGTACACTCTTCCTTGTCGCTCTGGCCACTGGGGATAGGGTGTCTGAACTAGCAGCCATGTCACGGTCCCAGGAATGCATGCGATTCTCCCCGTCCTTGAATGTCGTCACGTTAGCCCCCTCCCCTCATTTTGTTGCCAAGAATGAGAGAGAGACCCACGTTTTCAAGCCTTTCACCATCCAGGCTTTAAAGCGTGGGCATGCTCACCATGTGTTGTGCCCGGTGCAAGCCTTGCATTCCTATGTTGAGTCTGTGGCGCCGACTTCGGGTACTGCTGTGTGGGTGTCTCCTCGGACTGGTGGGAGGCTCTCGAAGGTACAGATAGGACGCCACATTTGTCGGGTCATTCGTGCCAGTAACCCTGATTGTAGGGGTTCTGCGCACGATGTGCGGTCCTTTGCTGCCTCCTTACGGTTCCTGCAGAGTCGATCGTTGCCTGACGTCGCCTCGGCGGGTTTGTGGTCTTCTGTCCATACCTTCGTCTCCTCCTACCTCTCCATGTCCATTGTTCGACCCCCTCGGCCTGTGATAGCTCTCGGGAGTCGTGTTTCCTAGAGCTCTAGCGAAGATGCCTGGTCTTCCCCCCTTGTCACTCTGTCTTTTACTTTGTTTTATTTGGAAAAGGGGGGGGGGGGGGAGTACGGGTTTAAGACAAGTCTATGGTTTTGCATTACTATGAATGACGGGCACGTGTTAAAACTGCTCTTTTTAGCTACTCCTCAGTTTTTCACTCTTTTATTAAACTCTCTTGTTTAAATTGTGTTTCTTTGTCATTCATAATTTTATCTTATGCATTGTTTTTTTTGGTATGTTGGGCTTGGATGTCCTCCTCCTATTTGTTATGCAGCCTTGACGTTGGATTTGCCAAGACTACTAACAAATTGGGAGGTTTGACATACCTCCCAACCTACCAAATAGGAAAACCTACTATTTGGTAGTAGTCTTGGAAAATCCAACGTACATAATACCCTCCCTCACGCCGGACCCCTGCCCATCCGCGTTCTTCTGCTGACGTGAGATGTGATGACAAGAGAGGGTCGCTCATGCGCACGTTCGACAGGGATCTGCGCATGACGGAACACGGGATGGGCCTTGAGCGGTAACTAAGGTAAACCCCTTTTTCTTCTCTTCTATGCTTTTTTCACCTTCGGTGGTAGTTTTGGTTAATGTACAACGTCTCCTAGAGCAAGATAAGGAGTAGACTCTAGACGTTTTCTTTTTAACCGCGGTTGGAATGACGACATAGCAGTCAAAATAGACAAGTCGTCATTGCAATTAGGTTAATAGCCTTGACGTTGGATTTTCCAAGACTACTACCAAATAGTAGGTTTTCCTATTTGGTAGGTTGGGAGGTACGTCAAACCTCCCAATGAAATCAATTAAAGTATATATGTGATCCACCGGGATTCGAACCTGGGTTATCACACACAGATTTTTGCCACCTTAACCATTACACCACCAGGACGGTTAAAAGTTTATGCACACGAAGTTGTATAAAATATACAGTATGTACAAATTAATCTTAAGGACCAAATGTATATAATCAAATTATTTGTTTGTTCCTAGAGAACTTTGACGCCGAGGAAGGGTCAAAGACTTATTATGTTTTTGGACAAGAATACAGGTATAACAATTCTTGTAAAACATATTTTATTGCATCTCAATGTGATATTCATTTACTGATGTACCTGCAAGGTTCTTTATATGCAGACTTCTTTGAAGCACGCAATCTGCTTTCTTTCTAATTTTTACCAAAAATATTGTTTGTATACCTGTACAATAAATATTGTTTGTATACCTGTACAATAAATATTGTTTGTATACCTGTACAATAAATATTGTTTGTATACCTGTACAATAAATATTGTTTGTATACCTGTACAATAAATATTGTTTGTATACCTGTACAATAAATATTGTTTGTATACCTGTACAATAAATATTGTTTGTATACCTGTACAATAAATATTGTTTGTATACCTGTACAATAAATATTGTTTGTATACCTGTACAATAAATATTGTTTGTATACCTGTACAATAAATTTAAGATTGTTATATGGTTCTTTTTCTCTACCTATGGTAATTTGTTAGTGGGTTAGATATTGTCACAAATGTCCCCCACCACTCTTGAGATATCAGGCATATCGTCAAAGATGGAGGGGCCACTAATAAATTATAGGTTTGAGTCCCGGAGGGAGGAAGGAAAACCTAATATTTAGTAGTGGCCCCGAATTCATCCCCTTCCCATTCGTTGATGTCTTGAGTTTAATCTTGATATATCATTGAAGGAGGAATGGCGTTGCCTGGTTCAGCATCTCGGATAGAATCCACAAAAGACATCCACGGGTTGGAAAGCTTTATTATAACAATTCTTAAGGTAAATTTTATTTTTTATTTTTTACAAAGTTTTTTCGTAGTGAGTACCCAATCATAAAGACGATTCCATAAGAGAATGAGCGTTGCACTTATGATGTTGGCAGTCTTTCCCCTGTGGCGGGTGTTTCAAACAGGCTGACCGCGGGTGTTCAAAAGAGAGCTATTACTTAATAGGCATATCGTCAATGATTTCGGGGCCACTACTAAATATTAGGTTTTCCTTCTTCCCTCCGGGACTCAAACCTATAATTTTGCAAGTTTTACATTATTAACTACAGTGAGGTATCATATGAGCATAGGGTGTGTTCACCCAGCCAATCACAGATTTTTTTGATAGCTATGAAGCTATTAGTGTCTTGATTATTCAAAGTAAATGGTACGATTGACAAATATTAATTAATCTCAACTCCTGTTCTTGTCAGTTCAGTTAGCTGTAACAATAACATTTAAGATGGTGGTATTATTCACACAGAGATAATGGCAATTTAATTTAATTTTTGTTTTTTTGTTTTTTTGTAAATTCATAAAGTAAGATCTGTACATTTCCAAGTGAAAGAACTGAGAGTTTGTTTATTTGTTTTGAGGACTCATTTGCCTTCACTACCTGGTATATTACTATACAATAAACTTTATATATTGAGCACTAAGAGAGGGAAAACGCTGACTCAGATATGTGCTTAAAGGGAATGTTTCAAAATATTTCAGCAATGTGACAAAATTATTCAATAAAATTTGTATCACCTTTGACTGTAGGTGATGGTACTCTTTAAATGACCTACAGTACCGTTACAGCATTGACAGAATTCCCTTGCTATAGAACTAAGTCAATAATATAACAATCTTATGGTAATAAACAGGAATGAATGGAGAATGCTTGTGAATAGGTAAGTGAACAAGTGGTCATTTGGGAGAGGGGGTCTGGCGCAAGTTGGACTAGATAATAGTCCATCAGGCGCCTGGCCCGGGGAGACGATTTATATGAAGGGTGCGCCTGGAAGTGTGGTGGGCGGGCTTGTGGTTTCGGCTTCGCTGCATGTCTGCCTGCTGAGATCGGAACCTCTCCGGGTGGTCGGGGGCCAGGGGAGTGCTGAAGGGACCTTGGTGACCCTGGTCTCCTGGGTGCCTTAGATGTGTGTGAATTTGTATTTTGTTGTTGTGTGTTCATTGTTTTCTGTTGTGTAATCCCTATTCGAGCTCTGTTTTGAGTCAGCCCCCCCCCCCCCCCAAATAAAGAGAAAAAAAAAAGGATAAGTGGGGAATGGGCCTGAGTATATACATACATACATACATATACATACATGTATAACATAGGTGAAAGAAGCACAACTTAAAAAATATAATTATCTCAATCATATTTACAATAAATTATATGCAGAGGAAGGAAAACATATTGGATGTTAGTATTCATGCATCAAAAAGAAAACAGAAACATAAATGAAGAATATTGTAAGCATTCTTATGTAATTATATATTTATAGCAACAAAGATAACTTATGGATAATTATAACTGAAAAAGACTAATATATCATGAGATGTACCGTACAAAATCAAATAATCAATACCTCTGAAAGGGAAGACTTGGAAGATAATCTAACCGATTCAAATGACGGGTATCATTAAACAATAAATTATTCATTCCTATATATTAAAACCAGTACAGCCATATGTGGAGGAGAGAAGAAAACTGATGTGATGGAGATGAGCTGCTTGAGGAGTATATGTGGAGTTACTCGTAGAGACAGATTGAAGAATGAAGAGATACATGGGAGAGTGGGGCAGCATGAACATATGTCAGCCAGAGTGGACAGAAGGGTGCTGAGCTGATATGGACATACATACTTACATACATCAAATATTAAGACCGAGTGCTCCACACATACGCGCAGTTTCAGACTCTTGTCCTAATGGTGGCGTTCCAGGCAACCCTGTTAAGGGCTGCTTCACTTGTCAAGTTTTTGGATTTGAGATCGGCACGTATAGTCCGATCCCAGGTCTTCCTCGGTCCACCCCTTGGTGCAGCTCCCTCCACAATCACAGACCTGCATATTTTCACCCAATTTCGTTCATCCATTCTCTCCACATGTCCATACCATCCCAGTCTACTTGTACGCATCACCTCGCTAATACTCTTAAATACCTAAACGTCTTCTCAGCTTATCATTTGTTATTCTATCCTGCAGCCTGGCCTCACACATCCATCTTACCATTCTCATCTCATAACATTCCATTCTGTTGACATCCTCTACTTTAACGGCCCATGTTTCTGAGGCATATGTCATTGCACTTCTAACACATGAGGCATACACCTTTCCTTTCAGGGGGAGAGACATTCTTTTCATGGTCAGAATTGGCAGCAGTTTTCTGAACTTCCCCCAGCCACATCTAATTCTAGAGACAGTGGCAGCCTCGGCCCCACCACCGGCAGAAATGGTATCTCCTAAGTAACAAAACTTGTCCACCAGCTCCAATGACTTATTTACAAAATTCACAGCCACAGGATCATCACTTAACACAAGCTCGCCTTTGCACACTACGCACTCAAATTTCTCGATTTCTGACTTATCCTTCGGCCGGGGTCCTTTTATTCTACTACAGTACAGCGCTTACTCCCATGGTGCACCCAGCATCGACAGATGCTACATCGAATCGAGTTAGCACCCACACCCTTTCCACACACTGCACATGGGTATGCACCGCTCTTTTCCACATTGCCTCATCTCAATCTACAATGCATAACCATAGTTTTGTTAATTATGACTCTTCAACCTTTTCTCGCCATGCCCTCTCTCCATCTACTGAATTTGGCCTCAGCATCTTGCATATTGTCAGCTATTATGGCTAAATCGTCTGCATAAAACAGTTCCAACGGGAGTCCGCCTCTAAAAACTCTAGACAGTGCCTCCAGGATCATAATAAAGAGGAGGGGGCTTAACACTGAACCCTGATGAACTCCAACACTGACTGTGAACTCCTCACTCAGTACACCTTTCACCCTCACTGCAGTTCGCGATTCCTCATACATCTTCATTATCACACACACCAGCCACTCTTCCACACCAAGTTTCCTCATAGCCCACTGCACAACATCTCTAGGCACCCTATCAAAGGCCTTCTCCAGGTCTACAAACACAAAGCCTTTTAGTAAGTATCTTTCCTGTATCTGCCTGACTATGAAGATAGCATCGGTTGTACCACGTCCTGGCATAAAACCAAACTACATATCATCAATGGAGATGCTTTGCCTGATCAAACCCTCAAAGACTCTCTCACAGACCTTCATAATTTGGTCAAGCAGTTTCAGGCCCCTATAATTACTTCTATCTAGTGCATGCCCTTTTCCTTTGTATATATTTACTATTACACTTTTGTGCCAATCCTCGGGGATTTTCTCATCTTTAATAATGGTGTTTATTAACTCTGTGACTAAGTTGACACCAGTCTCCCCTGAGGCTTTTATCATCTCAGCGACAATGTCAGAGCACCCTAGAGCTTTACCGTCTTTCATTTTATTGATTGCGTCGCTCACTACAGCTGGTGCTATCAAAGGAGGGGGTCCAGATATTGGTTTTTCGATACTAAGCTGTTCCTTATCCCATTCAAACTCTACATTTAACAATTGTGTTAAAGTGTGCCTTCCATGCTTCTCTGATTTCATTTTCTGCATACACAATCTTCCCATTATCGTTTCTAACACACTGTTCGCCTATAATATCCCTACTGTCAATTCTAACTTGCCTAGCTAGGTTGAAGATCCCATTGGGATTGTCAGTGTTACACACTTGTTCGAGGACCAGGTCCTTAATGCCTTTTTTTAGCATTGTAAAAACTCTTTTGGCAGTTCGTTTAGCTGACTGGTATTCCTTCTTGCTGCCTCCCTTCTTCCATACTTTGAAGCATCTCCTTTTTTCTTTCACAGCATGTTCTACCTCATCGTTCCACCACCAGGAGGTTAATTTTCTGGGGTGACCCTTTGTTTTCCCACAGACTTTGTCAGTGGCAGCGAGAAGGCTATGCTTAAGAAAATTCCATTGACTATTTACATCGTAAGGCCTAGCTTCCTTATTTCTATTCATTTCCTCCAGTTCACTATGAAACCTATCCCTAACTTCTTTGTTCTTCAGCAGCCACACTTTCCTTTTGGGCATGTATACCTTCTTGCACTTAGGATCTCTGTATAAGCTCATGTCGCACACAAGTAGCTTATGCTGGGGGATACATTCTTCGCTCGGGATGACCTTTACATCCCGAACCAGTTTCCAGTCTTTCCTGTTAACCAAGAAGTAATCTATCTGGCTACTGGAGACCCCAGTTATATGTGACCAGATGGCTCTGTCTTTTCTTGAACTTCGTGTTACACACAACCATGTTGAGTGCAACTCAGGACTCAAGTATATATTCGCCTTCCAGATTCCTCCTTCCGTAACCATTTCCTCCATGTATTCCCTCGTATCCATCTGCAGATGCTCCCACGTGACCATTCAGGTCCCCTCCCAGGATTGTTATTTCATTCTCCGAGAGGCCCGAAACGACACTGACGGTGTCATTCCAGAAGTCCTCTTTCTGTAGGCCAGCCTGTGGGGCATATGCAGATATCACATTCAGAATTCTTTCACCAACTTTCAACTTCAAAACAATCAGCATTTCACTAACTCTCGTAATCTGAAGCACACTTTCCGCCAGCTCTTCAGCCACCAGAACACCCACTCTTCCTTTCGCTTTATCAGTCTCAACTGCCTTCCAGTATATCCTATATATTTTCTTTCTTCCAACAATCCACTGTACCCCATGCCCTTTCCAGAGTGTTTCCTGGGCACAGCAGACGTCCACTCGCCTCCTCTCGCACATCTCAGCCACTTCATTTGCACGCAGATTAAAACTACCAATATTCACACACACTAGCAAGTTTGAGATTGTGGGGGGCATTTGTCCTTATCCTGCGCGGTTTTGGATCATCGGACTTACGTTGTTTCTCGTCTACACATAACAGCTCCCATGGGAGTCCTGTCATAAAGTCCCTTGACAGAGCCTCCAGGACCATCACAAACAGTAATGGACTCAGCACTGAACCTTGGTGAACTCCAACTTTCACTGGGAACTCTTCGCTCAGGCCCCAATTCACTCTAACTGCTGCCCGTGACCCCTCATACATTCTCATTATCACACGCACTAGCTACTCTTCTACTCCTGAGTTTTCTCATAGCCCACTGCATTACTTCCCTGGGCGCCCGGTCAAAGGCCTTCTCAAAGTCTACAAAAAATAAGTATAACTCCCTATTTTTCTCTAAGAACCTCTCTTGCAGTTGCCTAAGAATGAAGATAGCATCAGTTGTGCTACGTTCCGGCATAAATCCAAACTGCATGTCGCTGATGGCAACACTTTCGCTGATCATGCATTCAAAGACCCTTTTGCTGACTTTCATAACTTGATCGAGAATTTTCAAACCCCTGTAATTTCTCCTGTCTAAGAAGTCACCCTTACCTTTGTATACATTTACTATCACAATTTTCTGCCATGCATCAGGAATTTTTTTCCTCCTTTATGATAGCATTAATCAGCTCCGTGACCAATTTTACCCCAAGATCTCCAGCTGCTTTTAGCATCTCGGCGGCAATGCCGGAACTCCCAGCGGCTTTCCCGGACTTCATTTGATCTATAGCACTTTTAAAAGCGTCGTACCCTATCAAAGGCATATACTGCTGTTTGCGGATGATACAGTTCTGATGAGTGATAATGAATGGGAGCTGCAGGGTTTGGTAAATGAGTTTGGAATAGTGTGCAAGAAACGGAATTTGAAGGTAAATGCGGGGAAGAGCAAGGTTATGGTATTCGAAAGGGGTGAAATCACAGAGTGTGAGGTGAAGTTAAACGGTCAGGTTATGGAGATCGTCAGCTCTTTTAAGTATCTGGGCAGTGTGTTGAGTAAAGATGGGACTGTGAATGAGGAGGTGCGGGAGAGGGTGCAACAGGGGAAGAGGGTTGTAGGAACGTTGAAAGCAGTAACAAGAAATAGGGTGGTCAGTATGGAAGTGAAGAAGTGCTTGCATGACAGTGTGGTAATCCCGACACTAACTTACGGAAGCGAAGCATGGACGTTCGGGAAGAGACTTAGACCAAGAGTGAGTGCGGTGGAAATGAGTTACTTGAGAAGTGCGTGCGGCGTTACATGGAGGGATAGACAGACGAATGAGGAAGTAAGAAGGTGGTGTGGTGTGGAGGTAGATGTGCTGGAAAGTGTGAAAAGGAACAACTTGAGATGGTTCGGCCATATGGAACGTATGGAAAGCGAGAGATTGACTAAGAGGGTGTACGAGAGCGAGGTGGAAGGACAGAGAGGGAGAGGAGCACCGAAGGAGAGGTGGAAGGATGGAGTGAGGAAGTATATGAATGAAGGCGGTGCTGGTTGGGAGGAGGGGCATCGACTGACTGGGGACAGAGGTGCATGGGGGCGGTTCGTTCGTGGCCACCCCTTCGGGGATTGCGGCGTCGGGCAACAGATAGATAGATAGATGATGCAGTTTTCATCGCCATACACTCCCTTGATTGACAGGGTCCTTGTTACAGGGACTTAACTGGAAATTTGCCATGAATCGCTAACCAGGCTGCCCAAACTCTTTATATCTACCAATGGCACGGCCTGGGATCGAACTGCTGACTCTTCGATCAGCAGCGAGACGCACTACCGACCATGCCACGGCCCGTGGCATATGATGCAGTAATATTGCTTTATATGGTAAATATAATTTTTTTTTTCCAAATTGAAGCTAAATCTTTCGCACTGGCGAACCTTTCAAAAACATATCTATCGCATTTCTCAGGTAAATACGAGTGTACAGCTGGTAGGGGAAGACCACCAATGACTAATAGAAGAAAGTGAAACAATAAATATGTGGAAAACTTAAATGAAAGAAACAATCTGGAGTAGGCAAATAAGAGCATATACGAACAAAGTAATAAGGAGTGGAGTTTAAGCTGTGTCACACCATCTTAACCCTATCATATGCAGGGGTAGTCTTTTTGGTCTCACCCCTGATTCACCCCAATAGTTTGGTGATTAGAAGATGCTTGGCGCCATTAGGTAATCGATTATAAGTTTTGCCCCATGCAGGTGTTGTTGTTGTTGTTGTTGTTCCCTAAGCTGCCTGGCCGAACAGCCCCGAGTCCCTGAGAAAGGCCATGGCCACGATCGGGCTTTCCCACAGAGCTCTCATTGAGTGTAGATTGTGTTGTTGGCGTAAGTGGTTGTGTGAAATGCAGTCTTCTATGATGTGTTTAATGGTATGGGGTGCTGTGTTACATCCCGGGCAGGTGTCGACAACGGAGTCATCCAGTCTCTTCTGATAGCTCAGGAGAGCTGGATGGTGTCCGCATCTCAGCCTGGCCAGGTGGACTCTGTCCTCGCGAGGAAGGGAGGATTCGGAAGGATGGATTTCGGGAGGTCGTGCATGCAGCTGCGTTGTCTGTGAGTGAGTGGATGGATCGGTGAGAGATATGAGTATGGATGTGCTTCTGGAAGTTGGTTCGGGGTGGGCAGGGAGGGAGAGAGGACAATAATTGTGTGTGTGATACCGTGTGGGTGGTGTTTTGATATTTCTTGGTGTCTGTGGGTGTGTTGCCATGTAGTTTAGTGGGTGGTCTTGGTTCGTGGAGGCTGCTGCCAGGAATTGAGTGCCTCTCATGTCCAGATGGTCTTTGACTTTGAGGATTTTGGTTTCTTGATGTAGGTGATCTGTGGGTGCAGTAGCTGTGCAGCCTGTAATGATCTTCAGGGCTTTGTTTTGAATAGTCTGTAAGGTCTTATGATGTGTTTCAGCTAGGTTAGAAGCCCAGGCTGGGCTTGCGTATTCCATCACTGATCTTATGTATTGTTTATATACTGTGGTGGTAGTTCCTTTGTTGTGTCCAAATTTTGTGTGAGCAAGTGACCTGAGGGCGTTAAGTCTGGGTGTCAGTTTCTTTTTAATGTTTGTGGTGTGCTGTTTGAATGTCATATGAGTATCATATGTTACTCCTAGGATTTTGGGTGTGTGTATGTGTTAGGGGTGTGTTGTTTATGGTGAGTTGAGGGATGTATTCGTGTTCTCCTGTCCAACTTGTGAGCAGGGTTGCGGTGGATTTGGCTGGGGCTAGATTAAGTCTGTTTGTAGTGCACCAGCCATGTAGTGTGTTGAGATAGGGTTGAAGGAGATCTGTTGCTCTTTTTGGGTCATGGTGTGTGCATGTGAGTGTTATGTCATCTGCATAGGAGGCTAAGTTTATTTGGGGCGTATTGGGTGTAGTTATATCGTGCATGTACAGATTGAAGAGTGCGGGCGATAGGACGGATCCTTGTGGGACTCCGTTTGGAAAGTTTCTGATTTTAGAGGACTGACCGGCAAAAGATACGTGTGCACATCTGCCTGCTAGGAAGTTGGCCAGCCACCGTTTTGTGTTGTTGTGCATGTTTGTGTTGTAGATTTTGTTTGTTAGGTTGTGGCGGGGGGATGGCATCGAAGGCTTTACTAATGTCGAGTGTGGCTAATAGTGATCTGTGTGGTGGTCTAGCTGAATTGATGCCGTCGAAAGCTCTTTGTGTAAGGTCTGTGAGAAGAGTGTTTGTGGAGTGCAGTGGCCTAAAGCCATGTTGTGTTGGAGCTAGGGGTAGGTCAGGTGTAATTAGTTGTAATACTAGGCGTTCCATGACTTTGGAGGGGGAGCAAAGGAGTGTGATGGGGCGGTGCGAGGAGGGTAGCGTGGGGTCTTTGTTGGGTTTGGGGAATGTGATGATGATACCATGCTTCCAAATGTCTGGTATTGTGTTGTGTGAATAGCTGTAGTTTGATATGTTAGTGAGTGCTTGTATGCCTTGTGGTCCCAGGTGTCTGAGGTGTATGTTGCTTATGTTGTCTAGGCCACAGGCGGGTGAGTGCTTGAGATTGTTGATGATATGCTTTGTCTGGTGATTGGTGAAGGGTGTATAGTCAGGGTCTGTGGGGAATTGTCTCTTACGTCGGATGACACGTCGGTCGTCTTTGTGAGGTTTTAGGTGGCTGACATGTGAGAAGTGATTGATGAGAGTGTTTGCTTGTTGTTTACATGAAGGAGTAGAGTCTGTTGTTGTGATTGCAGCATGTGATTGTGTTGTGTTGCTGTTGGAAAGTGTGATGCTGTTTAGTGTTTTGTATAGTTTTTTGGGGTTTGTTTTGTGATCAAGTGTTTGTAGGAAGTTATTCCAATTTAGTTTTTGTTGTTCTTGTATTTTGTTGTTAGTTTGGGTGTTGAGTGCTTGAATTTGTTGTGTGATGTCTTGTGTGTGGGGTGCTGGGGAGTGTTTCAGTATGTCGCGTTGTCTGATGAGGTTTTGAATTTCTGGTGTGAAGTTGGGGTTGTGTCTTTTTCTGTTACCTCTTGGAATGTGTTTCTTGTCAGCGTTTTGGATAGTTTTATTGAGTATGTGTACAGCATTGTTGATGTTAGTGATGGGTGTACTGTTTAGAGTTGTGAAGTGTTGTTCTGTCTCATTTGTGAATGCTTCCCAGTTAGCTCTTTTATAATTGGTGTATGTGTGTTTGTGGCTAGCTGGGGTGAGTCTGGTTTTGGTGGTGATAATGATCGGGAGGTGGTCAGAGCCTAAGGTTCTGACCACCCTCCAGGATGTTGTGGGGGCGAGTTCTGGGGAGCAAAAGGTGATGTCTGGAGATGATGGGTTATAGAGGGCTTGGTGAGGAATATGGGTATGTTGATGGATGTCGTTAAGGATGATGAGGTTATCGGTTTGGTTTTGTAGTACCAGCCCTCTGTCTGTGTCGGGGTTGTCGACAAACCAGGCCGACGTCTTGGCGTTGAAGTCACCACCCAGGATGATGTGTGGGGTGTGTGGGGTGTTTGTGATGTGTTGTAAGTGTGGTCTGTATTCATTTGGTACTGTAGGGGATGTTTGGGGAGGGATGTATGTGTTTATGATGGTTATGTTGGAGTTGTTACCAGTGCGTATTTTAATTGACTGTATTTCTGTTGTGTTATCATTTGGGGGGAGGAGTGATTTGGTTTGTACACTGGTTACTATGTATGATATTTCTTTGTGTACCAGGGTGATGAGTCCACCGCCCCCGCCGACAGCCCGGTCTTGTCTGATGGTGGTGAAATTATGAAATGTGGGTGTTTTTTGTGTTGTGCGGAGTTTTGTTTCTTGTAAGATGGCAATGTGTATGTTGTGTTGTTTGATGAAGTGTGAGAGTTCGTGTTTCTTTGTGTTGATGCCATCTATGTTCAGTTGAAGAATGTTAATGTTATGTGCACGATGTATGTTGGGTGCTGCTGCAGGAGGAGGGGGGGGGGGGGGGGGTGATGGTGGGGGTGGGGGTGAGGGAGGGACTGGGGGTTGGGATGGGTGAGGTGGGGGTGGGGATTGGGGAGCAGGAGATGGGGGTTGGAATGGATTAGGATGGGGTGTGGTGTGTTGAGTTGAGGATGTGGATGGTATGGGAAGGTTAGGTGGGTTAGGGAGGAGAGGTGGACGGGTTTTAGGGGGGGGAGTGGATGATATGGGAAGGTTAGGTGGGTTGGGGAGGAGAGGTGGACGGGTTTTAGGTGAGGGATTTGACTGGGAGAGGGAGGGGCATGAGGAACAGGTCCAGGTGTTTGTGTAGTGTTTCTTGGAGGCAAGTGTTGTGCAGGTGAAGTGGGTCCAGTTCCCGCATGAATTGCAGAGAACTGAACCCTTAGTATGGCGACTCGAAGTGATGGGTTTTGAGCAAGTTGGACATATGTATGTGAACGTGGGTCCTGGGTTGCTCTCAATGTCTCCGGCTAGAAGAAGTCTTCGAGAAATGACAGCCGGAGAGTCATTTCTCGGTGTAGGAAAAACTGTGTGATGTGTGTGTGTGGTGTGAGAGGTGTGGAAATTCCCGGCGCGACCGAAGCCGTTCCAAGGACCCGTGCCCCCAGGAGGGGGGCAGGGGATGGTTGTGACGGTTTGGCTCCCGAAACTGCTCCCCGCGGCCGGCATCCGGTTTTCCTCCACTGGTCGTTGATTTTGTCTTCGGCTGTGGAGGGTCGGCAGCCATCCGCGGTTGGCAGCCTCGGGAGGTGGCCCCACGGCGTAGACGCCGCCACATCAGGACCAACACCATGCAGGTGTTGATCACTTTACCTACATACATACATACATACATACATACATACATACATACATACATACATACATACATACAGTACATAATACTGTACTGTACTTTGGCACATACTTTACATACATACATACATACATACATACATACATACATACATACATACAGTACATAATACTGTACTGTACTTTGGCACATACATACATACATACATACATACATACATACATACATACAGTACATAATACTGTACTGTACTTCGGCACATACTTTTTTTTTTTTTTTTTTTTTTATTGGGGGTGGCCGACTCGTGACAGAGCCCAAACAGGGACAACACAACAACAAAACAAAGCAAAAACAAATATAAAATCACACACATCTAGGTCGTCCAGGAGAAATACCCAGAGACCCAGGCCCATTTGGGGTCTCTAGCAAGATTCCCAGGTCCCAGATCTCCCGAGCTAATTTATAGGAAACCAGTCTTTGGCCGGTACATTTTTCTACTAAAATTTTTACAAATTTAGAGTAAAGGAAGGGTCTGAGGGGCATTTCTTAGCTTGAAGGGAGTATGGGGAAACATTATGTTTAGTGTACTGGGAAAACTAAAATGAATTTGTTCAAAAGTGGCAAAAACAATAAAACCTTCAATAATAAGTAAACAAAAACATCAGAATAAACATCCAAACATGGTCTGGGTTGGTGGTAAAGAAGGGGTTTATAAAAGAGGAATTAATGTGTTGGAGATGGAAATGATGATGATAAAATAAATCTTAAATTTTATACATAATTCAGGGCTAAAAATACTTCATAATCTTACTTCAGCATGCTGAGAATGATAAAGCATGTCTAAATTATTTTGTGCATTATTGCTAATCAAGAAAGCATTCATATATGAAAAACAATTTGATAATTCATATTCATATATATATATAATGTATACCGGTATATAACTAAATGTATTAATAACAATATTCATATATATATATATATATATATAATGTATACCGGTATATAACTAAATGTATTAATAACAATATTCATATATATATATATATATATATATATAATGTATACCGGTATATAACTAAATGTATTAATAACAATATTCATATATATATATATATATATATATAATGTATACCGGTATATAACTAAATGTATTAATAACAATATTCATATATATATATATATATATATATATAATGTATACCGGTATATAACTAAATGTATTAATAACAATATTCATATATATATATATATATATATAATGTATACCGGTATATAACTAAATGTATTAATAACAATATTTAAATAATAATAATGATTGCTAAGATACACTTTGAAGAAAGAAAAAATAATTAAGCTTAATCAACATAAATCCAACTAAAATAGGCCTACATGTACCAGTATATATCTATATTACAGCTAATAAAGATATAATTAAATCAAAATAATAAGTTTAAGAAGACAAAGGTACCGTAATAAGACTAAGTGAGAATATCCTTATAAAATAGAATATATAAAGTGCAAGCAACACATCAATGCATAAAACATAACATCTGCAAGAAAGTGCAACATTAACATAAATGAATAGGCAAGCATCATCAATAGTAAAACCATTCACTGTATAATGACATATACAGTACAAACTGTACTGTACTTAATATTCTTTACTCATTATATAAATAATCATAAGTGACTATAATTTGTAGAAACTTTTGCTTGTGAGGTAATTTGACAACTAAATTATGAATAGACAGAAATTAAGAATATTCTATTTTTTGTTTGTACTGTTCTGTTAACTAAAACTATGCGTAAATGAAAGGTGGCGTAATTTATGGAGGTTCAATTAAATTATGAACAGATAAAGAATGACCTACACATCTTACTATTATAAATTATGAGTCAATAAAAAAAGGCCTATTTTATTGGTATGTATGTATGTAATTTTATTGGTGTTCTGATAAATTGTGAATGGACAAAGAATGATATATATTAATTAATGTTCTCTTCAAATTTAAATAGACATAAGGTGGTCTACTATATGACAGCTATGTCAAGTTACAAGAGGATGAAAGTTGACCTACACTATAAAGTATGTAGCAGACTTGCTGATCGTCAGTGTATATACATATATACATACACACATACATTTAAAAACCCCATTGCTCCACACAAAGTGCGGTTCCGGTCTGACAACCTAATGGCGGTACTCCAAGCAGCCCTGTTCAGAGCTGCCTCACTTGTCATGTTTTTCAATTTTTCAATGCTCTGTGTGTTAAGAGCACAATGATCTATGCTTCCGAAATGTGGGCAGGTAAAGTGGATGGTATCAACAGAAAAGAACATAATATAATGAGAATGGTGAGATGGATGTGTGGGGCCAAACTGTACGATAGGACATCTTGTAAGGAGTTGAGGAGGCGGTTAGGTATTACATTATCAGCAGAGCTGGGCACTTTAGCCAACACTTCCGCAAATAGCCAATTCCGCCATGGCGGAAGTGTCATTTTGTTGGCGAATTAGCGTTGGCGCCAAAATGGCTGCCTATTTGCGGGTTTGAAGCTCTGGAAAGTACCTCCATGTTGCAAACCTCGAGTCCGCAAAATAAAAATTCCAGCCGCCAGCCAGCCCTGGGCCGCTCCTGCAGCTCCAGCCAAAAAAAGTCATTTGACCAAGCCAACTACCTGTGTTCTGGAATCTAGGCCTATACATCGGCTCTTCACGTTTGTTCACTTACTTAGTAGCAAGCGTCGAGCTAACACCTACAACACACAGCAGTCCAAGAGTTCCAACCTGCTAGCACTTCAACTTTGTTTATATTTTCGGCCTATTGAAGTGAACATGGAGTCTACCATCATGCCTACCGCAGCTGCCAACAGCATGGGGAGCAGTTCACCACCATCATCCGACAGTGATGCTGCAGAGCATGCAGAAATCGAGGACCTAAGCCACCCCTGGCCCCACCTAGAAACCTTCTATGGGCCTGTAATTACCAAGAAGATGTCTCTGGAGAAGGGCTTTATAACTTTATAATCTAGCCTAATTTAAGATTATAAAGTTAGGCTATCATTAATTTGATTGATAGCCTGTTAATTTTTAACCTAAACTAATGTTATTAGGGTACCCTAATCCCATCAAAATGCCTCAAAGCATGTAGGCCTAGGCTAAGTCTAACTGCTATATAGCCTAGGCCTAGGTCTATAATCACTAATCCCATCAAAATGCCTCAAAGCATGTAGGCTAAATATTGCATGTTCTAACTTCTAAATATAGCCTAGGCCTATAGGCTAATTACTAATATAAGTAATTTTATTAGGCTAGGCCTAGGCTACCCTAATCCTATCAAAATGCCTCAAAGCATGTAGGCTAAATAATATTGCATTTTCTAGCTTCTATATATATATAGGCTAGGTCTAGGCTATAATCAGTCAATCACTAATTCCATCAAAATGCCTCAAAGCATGTAGGCTAAATATTGCATGTTCTAACTTCTATATATATAGCCTAGGTCTAGGCTATAATCACTAATTCCATCAAAATGCCTCAAAGCATGTAGGCTAAATATTGCATGTTCTAACTTTAATATATAGCCTAGGCCTAGGTCTAGGCTATAATCAGTCACTAATTCCATCAAAATGCCTCAAAGCATGTAGGCTATATATTGCATGGTCTAACTTCTATATATAATATATAGCCTAGGGCTAGGTCTAGGCTATAATCAGTCACTAATTCCATCAAAATGCCTCAAAGCATGTAGGCCTAGGCTAAATATTGCATGTTCTAACTTCTATGTATAGGCCTAGGCCTATAATCACACTCATTTTATTAAGTGTCAAGTAGAAAGTGTTAATTTTGAAAGTATCATATAGGCCTAGACTAAATTTAGCCTACAATAAAATTTTATTAAATTTTGATCTGAAGCTAGGCCTTTATTCTGAGCATTAAAATTAATAGGCCTAGGCTACTTTCTATTAAATTACTTAATCTATCTAAAGTAGACCTATCTAGGCATATATAGCCTATTGCCATTCCCAAAGGGGGGACCACGAATAAATCGCCTCCTTGCACCTCTGTGATCCGGCGTACCTCCTCCTGGATGGTGCGGAATTGCGAATACTGATTATTACTGAAGCACTCTCCCCATAAACAAGTTGCCCCAACGTTTTACTGCCCATGTGGACAAACTAAGTGGACTATGCTATATATATTAACCCTTTCACTGCGGGTGACGTTCTGGAATGTTTTGGCAATTTACAGCAATTTCCAAGCTTTAACCCTTCAAACTCGGATGGTACACGTGTGTACCATTAAGTATTGCCCCGAGGAACCCGGGTGGTACAACATTGTACCATTGCTTGAAAGCCTGTGAGCTTCGTGTGCGAGGCGTCGGTCCGACGCATGTAAACAACAGCCGGCTGGACCGACGCCCCGCATCTCCGGCCACAAGAAGGAGAGCGTCGCTTGTTCGTGTGTGCCTGTATGTTGTTGTTAAGTATCGAAAAGTAGTGTAAAGTGGCTGTTTTGGCCATAAAGTTATCTCCAATGAAATCATCATCACAAATCAAGCACTTGACTTAGAGAGCTCTACTTAACGCCATTCTACAGGTAAATAACACAGCTACGCTTGGGGATACGCGGGAATGCGGGAAGCAGTCAGCATAACAATGATACGGTAGCCTAGCCTAGACGTTTTTCGGCCAAAACACCCGGATTTCGGGGAATATTTATGTAATGCGTAGCCAGGGCTGGAGGGTTAAAAGCCTGTATGTATATCCTTGAGGTCCATGGAAGTTGGGCAACATTATATTTAGGTAAATATATATATTTATTGACATTAGAGATTGAATTTATTGATTTACCCTTGATTCTGTAGTTTAAATTTAAAATTAATAAAAAACGGTTTGCGTTTGCATATTTGCATTTGAGGACTAGAAATTTCACAAGGTTTGCACATTTGTGTTTGCTGAAGTTATGTTCTGGGTTTGCTGATTTGTGTTTGCTGACTTGACTTTTTGTTTGTGGTGCCCAGCTCTGATTATCAGTGAAAAAATGCATAGAAGCAAGCTTGGATGGTTTGGGTATGTGGTGAGAATGGATGATCTCCATAGGGTGAATTTTTTTTAGTCCATAAACAAGGAGAGAGCTGCATCGTGGGGTTGACCTAGAAAGACATTGGATCATGTTAGGCTATACGATCTAATCTCAAATGTAAAAGCCTGACAAGTGAGGGAGCCCAGAAAAGCAGCTTTAAACGCCACCATTAGGACAAGAAACAGAAACCATACCTCACGTGGACTACTCGGTCTTTGAATTTATTAATGACTATCTGACTGAATGACTAACTGTGACTGATTGACCAGCTTACTAACTAAGAGAGTAACTGACTACTTAACCCTTTCAGGTCCGGGGTTGCCATTTAGTATTCAGAAATAGAATTATCTTAAGCTCATAATTACCTCTCCAGAATTAGTTTTTGCCCACAACTCGCTCAAAGACAACTGCAGAGGTTGAAGTAATTAAACTAAAGGTTTCTAAACACCCCTGATGGTCAAAAAGGCTTTAAAGTATCCCTGTAAGGACGCAATTGCGTCCTGGTGCGTGAAAGGGTTAACTAACTTACCAACAGACTGATTGAGATTTCCTAAGTGACTGACTAACTCGTTGACTAATTTTCTGACTGACTTACAAACATACTGATTGACTGATTTGATTATGTAATTGATTGACTGGCTGATTTAAGGTCTGACTAACTAACCAACTGACTGTCTGACTGACTAACTTAATCTCTAAATAACCAAATTATTGACGGTCTGACTGACTGATCAAAGCAACATGTGAATGGTTTTATTAAGATCAATATTCATAACAAAATTAAAATATCCATAATAATATATAACATAGAAAACGTTCATAAATGGTAGAGAAAAACTACTGTAAATGAAAGAGTAACACCTGTAACAATAAAATGCATTGAAAGGTTCAAATTTAAGTACAGTACAGTAATTAAAGGATCTGTAACAAACTCAATTTGTAAATTAACCAAACGTCTAAAATATAAATAAAAACAGTAAATAAAGGTTTACAAAACTAACTTAATTGTTAAACTCAAGTATACCATTATATAACCTGTAATAAAAATACATAAATGAAAGGTTAAAATTAAGTTAATTAAAAAACCTGTAAAATAAGGAATAATAAATATACTGAAAGGAAAAAAGAAAGTATACACATCAATTATTTGACAAGAAAATAATTCAAAAGCGTATCACCCATAAATAATAAAACATAATAAAACTTTAAAACATTGATGTTGCATCATCTATAATTTAACTGCCTGATACAATAATTGTGCTTTATAATATATCTGGTGAAATTACTGCTGATAATGATAGTTTCCTATACAGTAGCGTCAGCACCAGGCCCAACAATTCCTACCACGTTATCTTACAGAAATTATGCCATCACCCCCCACCCCTTGTCCATCACAAACCAGCCTCCAGAAACACATCCACACTTTCATCACTCACTGCTCTATCCAAGCCCTCAAAGAAAACGCACAACTACATGCGCGACCCCCCGACTTCGACCTCTCGGAATTAACTCCTCGGGAGGACAGATTCCACCTGGCCGGGTGTGGGCATCATCCGGCTCTCCTCAGCTAGCAGAGGAGGCTGGATAAGCCTGCAGCTGATGGCTGTCCAGGCTGTAATATTGCACCCCATACCATAATCTCTATATTTTTTATTTTTTTATTAATTTCACCACAACACCAAACACCTCCAACGAAATTAATGAAAGCATATAAGAGAGGTGGAAGGATGGAGTGAGGAAGTATATGGATGAAGGCGGTGCTGGTTGGGAGGAAGGGCGTCGACTGACTAGGGACAGAGGTGCATGGGGCGGTTCATTCGTGGCCACTCCTTCGGGGATCACGGCGTCAGGCAGTAGATAGATAGATAGACAGATAGATAGATAGATAGATAGAGATATAGATAGATAGATAGATAAATAGATAGATAGATAGATAGATATATGTGATCCACCGGGATTCGTACCTGGGTTATCACACACAGATTTTTAAACACTCTAACCATTACACATTATGAAGACTGCACTACACTCAATCATGCATGCCAACAACACAACATACACTCAATGAGGGCTCTGTGGGAATGCCTGGTTCCAGCTATGGCCTTCCTCAGGTACTCGGGACTGTTCGGCCAGGTAGTCTCTAGGGAACAACAACAACATTCCCCCCCCCCCCCCTAACTTTACTTTTCTTCTTCTTGGGATGTAACCCCTGTCAAATGGGGATGTTTGTAACTTCCACTACCTGGCAGGCAGGTATATTTACCCTAAACGAGCTTCATTCCATGCTCTTTTTCATGCATAAACAAGAGCCAGAGCGTAATACAATTATGTATCAGTGAAAGGACGATAATAGAGCTTTCCAATGACACCTGAATCATTCTTGTACGACCACGGGTTCTCTTGCAACAATTGCGCAACACGAGGGCAAAAACCCTAAAATACGGAAAATTCCCCAGTTTTTTCTTGGTCTCGCGAGGCCAGGGGTGTGGAATGGTGCAGAGATTACGTCAGTCGCCTCACTCGGTCCGTGCCGAGCGGTCATAGACCGCCTATCATCCTCCCAACGCGTGGACTCTCTCTCAGAGCCGATAATGTGCTCAAAATCCCGCCCGGATATTGTCAGGCCCCGCAGGGGTGGCCATGTTTCTCTCGCCCGACATATTACGGGCCCCGCAGCCTGAGTGTTAAAGGCCTACTCATGGGTGTACTTCCACTATAGGGACCACATTAATCCATGATATCATGGCTCAGCCTGTACGTACCTCATGCTAGTTCTCTAGGGGGCAGAGTCACTGCTCTAAAGGTCAGGCAGGGTGCCACTGGTGGCCTGCAGGTGTCATGAGGCAGAAGTGGGGCATTTTCAAAGCCATATGTACCCACTACCCAAACCATTTTATTTGCCTCGTACAACAAATATTTGGATATGGGGAAAATATTCTTTAAGAACTCAGCCCAGAGCAGAACAAAGGCCCCCTGGGGTATAGGCACTGGCTAACTGACTGATTGTGTGAATAAATGACAGAAGCTTGTTGGTGTGGCCGGATATCTCACCTAACTAAGGTTGTGAAAGTTTGTCATATCTCAGGAAGTTGATATTGTTACCATTGAGCAAGGTAATGGAGAGTTGGCTCAGTCTATATATCAACCACTGTTGTCCTTGTCCCAATTTTGGTTTGTTTAGTTTGCAAGTTTTACATTTTAATAACCATAGACTAGCTGACTTAAGGCCTTTACCTGAGTGACTGTTAACTTAGGGACCATCAGGGCTATAGTGCCTATATTGGTGATACTGTAAATTACTAGCACTCATCCACTCTCCTTTGTGGGTATCAATCAGTAAGTGATGGACTTTCAAATCATTGAACATTGATGAAGTACCGGTATTCACTATACCCTCTTAAATCATAATTGTGTATTCCCTGGTTCCCTCCCACCCTCTTACCGCATTATGGTGTGTTCATCAGGCGGCTGCTTGGGTGCGTGGGAGTTACTCCGTCGTCGCTCCAGATAACTTGGCAACCTTCCTCCTCCCCCGACCCCAGAGCTCCGCCGACCACTGGACCGAGAACCAGACCGCCTCTCACTCAGTCCCTCGCTCTTCACCGAACGGCCACCATCGGCACCTAAGGTAGGGGAAAATAATGTTATCCCTTCCTCAATTCAACAACCCTGTTAAGTTAGGGAGTTATTTAGGTAAAGGTAATTGGCATAGTGAAATTATTACAGCAGTTCAGTTCATTGGTGGACCCACAAGGGGTTGTTCATGGGCAGTATAATTATTATATTTTTTCACCCACCAACTTTACTTCTAAACTCAATTAATGACATCAACAAATACATGTGGCACTCCAAGGACACAAACCTAGGATACTCACATCGAAATTCCGCGCATTTATGCATTACGCTATCAAGACAGATTAATGGGATTCAGCACAAAAATATGTACCGTTAACTGGGGTACTTTCGGAAAGTGGTGGAAACTTCGGACATTCGCGATAATAAGTAATGAGCCATTGTCATTATATAATGGAAACACTTGTTACTTTTTTTCTTTTTTTTTGGGGGGGGGGGGTCCGTTTAGAGAAATGACAAAGGAAGAGCATGTAAAAGCCCTAGGGAACTGACATGAATAGAGAATACTGTATGTCTATTTATCTATCTATCTATTGCCTGACGCCGTGATCCCCGAAGGGGTGGCCACGAACAAACCGCCCCCATGCACCTCTGTTCCCAGTCAGTCATCGCCCCTCCTCCCATCCAGCACCGTCTTCATCCATATACTTCCTCACTCAATCCTTCCATCTCTCTTTCAGTTTACCTCTCCCTCTCTGTCCTTCCACCTCGCTCTCGTATACCCTCTTAGTCATTCTCTCGCTTCCCATGCGTTCCATATGGCCGAACCATCTCAAGGTGTTCCTTTTCACACTTTCCAGCACATCTACCTCCACACCACACCTCTTTCTTACTTCCTCATTCGTCTGTCTATCCCCCCATGTAACTCCGCACGCACTTCTTAAGGGGACCGGCCGCTTTTTAATAGGGGGTGACACTGAACTTCGTCCGATTTCAATGAGATTTCGAACACGTATAGAGGATGATGTAACAAGGATTTTTTAGTTTTTTGTTTTTTATTCTCGGTCAATTAGTTCCTGAATTAGGGTGGAAATTAGCTCGAAAAATAAACAAAAATTCTGAAGTCGAATAGTTTGAAACCCAAGCACTGTATAATATTTTCAGAGGGATCAGACAACTCAGGACAGGTGATTTTACAACTCTATTGTTTTATTTTTTTTATTTTTTTATCTAATTGCGGAATTAGGTGACTCGGAAATTAGGTAATGATTTTGTACTCCGTGGTTAGCTACCTATGCCAAGGAGCTGTGTCTCAAATTAAAAAAAAACAAAAAATAGCTTTATAGAGCATTTCACATGCTTTCCAATGGTATATAAAACATTCCTAGAGGCCCAATAATACATTTATTATAAGATCCCAAAGTGTGACAAAACAGGTGTTGAGAAAAACATGTGAAAGTCTAAGGTAATTGGGTGAAAAAAAAAAAAACTTTTTTGTTTGGTTAACAATATTTGACGCAGGAACATGGCAGAGTAGAAGATACAGCTTTTGGGAGGTTGTAGAGTATTTTACGCTCTTTCCATTTATATATGTACGATCCTCGTACGACCAGTAGTTACTGAGCATGTAAATTTTAAAGTTCGCTATATAACGTGTTTAGAAATACAGGAAAAGTTTGGAAAACATAAAAAACAAAACAATTTCCAATGGGTTTTCACTAATAACATTTCACTGGCTTATGAAGGGATGTTCAGTAAACACATTTTAATACATAATGGTATTTTCAGGATTTCGAGCCTTTTAAGCCTAAAAATCGGCCGGTCCCCTTAAGTAACTCATTTCCACCTCTCTCACTCTTGGTCTGAGTCTCTCCACCAACCTCCATGCTTCGCTTCCGTAGGTCAGTGTCGGGATTACCACACTGTCATGCAAGGACTTCTTCACTTCCATACTGACCATCCTATTTCTTGTTACTGCTTTCAGCGGTCCTACAACCCTCTTCCCTGTTGCACCCTCTCCAACATTTCTTCATCCATAGTCCCATCTTTACTCAACACACTGCCCAGATACTTAAAGGAGCTGACAATCTCCATAGCCTGACCGTTCAACTTCACATCACACTATTTATTAGTGGCCCCTCCATCATTGACGAACATGCCTATTACATAAGGCATCCTCTTTAAACACTAATCCGCCGTAGTTTGAATCTACCGCGCAGAGCATTTAAAATCTGAGGAGCCTTCATCATGAGCGCACGCGACCTCACTCATGGCTTCAGTCATTATGAATTGGGTTCTCACTACGAAAAAACTTCGTAAAAAAAGAAAAAGAAAAAGAAAATAAGAATAACTATCCAATAAGCTTTCCATTATATCGTGGATGTACTTGTGTGGATCTTTGACCAGACGCTGATTCAGGCATCATTCTTCCTTCTCTGCTCTGCGCTCAGCCTGCCCGGACGTGTCTCCCCACGCTCCGCTGGTTCCGCATTTGCTGCGTCCCTAGTGAGTTTTTTCTCATTTGTTTACTCCGGGATGTATCGAGTAAGGTTAGGATATGCGTAGCAGGAGTGTCCTGGGCTGGTTGCCCGCAGTGCAGTGTATTTTGGGTCGTGTGTTTGGGGCATCTATTTCGGATGTACCCTCGTGGTCCTGTTGTGGACATGTGAACTTTTCACAGTTGAGTTAGCTTGTGATGCAGGCGGCTTTCATTACGCGTTATTTTATGCTGCCTTTTATCTTTCTGATGAGGTAAGCATTGCTTACTGACGTTCCCAGCGTATTTTTCTTCACTTAGTGAAGTTTTTTCTGGGTCCCGAGTCAGTCTTCCCTTTGTCGGAAGTATTTGCTACAGTGGTGTGTTGGCGGTGGTTCCTGTTGTTATATTTCCAGTGTTTTTTGTTTATATTTCAACATTTCTTATGCCGTCTGCTTAGGCCTAGCCAGCCGCTCGTAGCTTTGCCACATGTACAAGTGTTATTGTTTATTTTATAAATATGTCCTACTGTGTCATGTGTATCCTGGTTTAGTTGTGTATTGGCTAATTCCACGGACTATGTATGTTTCCTGGATTAGTTGTGTATTGGCTAATTCCACGGATTATTGTGTGGGCCCTAGGCTAGTCGTGCTTGGCTTGCTCTCGGGTCCTTTGTGCGTTCAGATGGTTTCTGAACGGGGTGGGTTACTTTCCGGCGGGTTTTTCTCGGTTACACCATGAAAAACCCGGCCGAGAGCCGTGTTGGGCCACGCGTGGTTTCAACACAGGCTTGTGTCCCCGGCGATGAGGTGTCTGTGGCTCTCCAGGACTGCGTCTCTGTGTTGGTGCCTGTTTCAGGCTCCCTATGATCCCCAGCGGACTGGCTGTACACATCTAACATTGTTCATGCGGACATAATATGTTATGAAGTTTTTCTACCCGGTTTTACAAACCAAAGGAAAAACCTAGCTGTTGTTGAGGGCTTTCCTCCCCGGCGATCTTTTACAAAGAAGTGGGGACAGGAACTTATGGGGTTAACGTTTTTTACATCTCACCCGGCGGGTGCACCTTGGTAGGGTGGGATGAACGTCTTGGTCATTCAGTTTAGTTAACCGATCCATTTTACTGATACTTTATGTATCGCCGCCTTCAGACTTACGGCGATCGAAGGCTCAATTGGGGTTAACATCTTTTTCACAAATTTTTCACACCCGGCGGGTGCTCCTGGGAGGAGGAAATAAGGAATTTACAATTCAATTTAGTTAACCAGTTAATTGAGAGATACGTTAATGTATCGCCGCCTTCAAACTTACGGCGATCCTTTGTGACAATTCGTTAGACATCAGATCTCGTATCAGCCTGCCCTGTGTTATTCTGCTAAATAATTCAGGTGCCAGCATCTTTGTGGGGGGTTGTTTTCCAAAATTGAATCTTGAAACAGTCACCACCGGAAAGACTATGTTTATAAACGCCATACTGGTCCTTTATATTATGTCAGAGGGTATTCTTAACTTTCTTAAGACATGTTTAGATATTCGGAAATCTTTATAGAATCCCCGCCGCGTAGCGAGCTGTGATCGTTGTGACATTACGTCTCGTTACCCGGCGGGTTATTAACACGTGTGTGCAAACATGTTGGGTTAACCTTATGAGCATTAATTCCTGAAAATTTTCTTTCTTCCAGAGCTGGGCTCCGGCGGACCAATACAGACCCTGCAGTAGTTTTCCCACCAGTCTCTGTCATGGCTACCTTTGCCCCAGTTTTTGCTTTATGCATTACCCCTACCTTTGCGCAGTGGCAGTATCGTAACCAATGAGGTTTAGTTTTCCGAGTGACGTTGTTGTTGTTGTTGCTGTTCCCCAAGCTGCCTGGCCGAACAGCCCCAAGGCCCCAAGTAAGGCCAAAGCCATAACCGAGCGCCCCCACAGAACCCTCCCTGCCTACCACAATAAAGCCTGGGTGACCGAAGCCACTCCAAGGCGGGGAGCTAAGGAGGGTGCGGAAACGCCCGGGAAACCAAAGCCCCACCCAGGGCCCTGTTCCCCTCAGCAATTATAAAGAGAAAGTTGAGGGTCAAAGGAAAAATGTGACGCTTTGGCTTCCAATCTGCCAACCTCTAGGTTGGGAGATTGGGAGGTCAATCCACGTAAGAGACGCCGTCACTTGAGATCTAGAAAATATATAAGTAAAAGGAACAGTCAGAGTAAGCTATGGGTATGGCAGAGATCGCTCAGCTCTCACTCTGATAGACCAGCCCATCACCACCGATTAACGTATCTGCTACTGCTGAAGGCCCAAAACACGGTTAAAGTTTTCAATTTCATCTTTGCCTAGTACTTGCGACACCTCGGTTGGGTTACCTTCTTAGGAAGGTAATCAAGTCGTACCCCACCTGCTCGTGGTGACCTCGCAAACACCCATTTCTATTTATTTTTTCCATTTATTCTTTTTTCAAGATAGGGTGACACAAACGGGGGCGGCGCTACCTGGGTTTATCCCAGGTAGTAGTTTAATTTTACTGTAATTTTATTAAGTGTTTTTGTATATTTTTAACTGTAGGCTACATAAATATAAACAATGGCCGGCCAAGGCAAACGGAGGCAGAGTTTATTGGGAGATGAAGAGAGCTATGAATTTGAGGGATTTCTGGCAGAGGGTAATGAAGTGGAGGATCAATTGACTGTGGTGAAGAGACAGATGATGGGTCTGTTAAGATGGAAGGGAGTTATGGAGAATTGGAGGAGAGATATAGGTGTGAAGGTGGAGTCACTGACAGAAATTTGTGGAGCCAGTTCAGTAGCAACTGCAGATGGGCCATTAATTGCTAACCTAGATGCTGTGATAAGGAAAGTAGATGAGCTGGAGGCAGAGAACATGGCACTCAAGGAGCAGCTAAAGGAGTATGAGGGCCATTTAAGTGAGAAAGTAAAGGGAGTAATAATAAGTGAGGAGAAAAATGAGTGGACAAGGGTGGGGAATGCTAAGGTGGATGCATTGGAAGAAATCATGAAGGAGCAGGTGGAAGAGAGAGAAAAAGAGAAAAGAGAGTTTGAGAAGAATGTAGTGCAGGTTTTGAAGAGCAAGGAAAAGGTAGTGAGGGAAACAGTAGATAGAGGTAAAAGCATAATAATTTTGGAGACATTGAAGAACATTTAGAAGATATGAGGGAAAGAAGGGGAAGGGATGAGGACAAAGTAAAGAAAATATTGGAGTGTCTAGACGAAGGCTGTAATTGGGGGAAAGAACTGGACGAAGTAAGACGGCTAGGAAGATATAAAAAGGGTGAGATGTGACCGATAAAAGCAGAGTTTAAATCTAGGTCAGTGGTTGAAGCATTAACCATTGTAAGCTGGAGGCTAAATAGTTGTACTGGAATGAAACATATTAGGGTGAAAAAGGACTTAAGCATAGAGGAAAGGGAAAAGTTGAGAGAAGTTCAAGCAAGGGCTGACGATGAAAATCGAAAATTGTCAGATGAGGAGAAAAGGATTTTTTTTGGAGAGTAAAGGAAAGGAAACTAAAGAAGTGGTACACTCAGAGTCAGAAAGAACGGAAAATACGAGGAGAAATGAACAAGGAGACAGTGAGTCAGGTAGTGGATCAAATCGGGGACAAGGAGATAGTGAGGGAGGAGCAGGAGATAGAGACAGTGAGTCAGGTAGTGGATCAGCCCGAGGACGGAGAGATGGTGAGGGAGGGGCGGTAGATTGTGGAGGGGGGGGGGGGGAGGAGAATAGAAATAGCAGGGAATGTGGAGGTAGGTCAGGGAAGGGATGGAGGAGGAGGTGAACCTGATAGGAGGCAGGGAGGGAAGAGAAACAAGGAGGAGGATTCCAATATACTGTGCTACTACACTAATATAGATGGAATAAACAGTAAAAAGGTAGAATTGGATGATATATTAAGAAAGGATCAACCACAGATTATAGGTTTGACTCCTGTAAGGAGATAAAGAAAACCTAATATTTAGTAGTGGCCCCGTAATCATTGACGAACATGCCTATTACATAAGGCATCCTCTTCAAACACTAATCCGCCGTAGTTTTGAATCTACCGCGCAGAGCATTTAAAAACTGAGGAGCCTTCATCATGAGCGCACGCGACCTCACTCATGGCTTCAGTCATTATGAATTGGGTTCTCACTACGAAAAAACTTCGTAAAAAATAAAAACAAAAACAAAATAAGAATAACTATCCAATAAGCTTTCCATCATATCGTGGATGTACTTGTGTGGATTTCTGACCAGACGCTGATTCAGGCGTCATTCTTCCTTCACTGACATATCAAGTAACCAAAATCCTTAATACATCAACGAATGGGAAGGGGACGGTCGGGAGGGCCCCAGTCGTCAATGATTACGGGGCCACTACTAAATTATAGGTTTGACTCCTGTAAGGAGATAAAGAAAACCTAATATTTAGTAGTGGCCCCGTAATCATTGACGAACATGCCTATTACATAAGGCATCCTCTTCAAACACTAATCCGCCGTAGTTTGAATCTACCGCGCAGAGCATTTAAAAAACTGAGGAGCCTTCATCATGAGCGCACGCGACCTCACTCATGGCTTCAGTCATTATGAATTGGGTTCTCACTACGAAAAAACTTCGTAAAAAATAAAAACAAAAAGAAAATAAGAATAACTATCCAATAAGCTTTCCATCATATCGTGGATGTACTTGTGTGGATTTCTGACCAGACGCTGATTCAGGCGTCATTCCTCCTTCACTGACATATCAAGTAAACCAAAATCCTTAATACATCAACGAATGGGAAGGGGACGGTCGGGAGGGCCCCAGTCGTCAATGATTACGGGGCCACTACTAAATATTAGGTTTTCTTTATCTCCTTACAGGAGTCAAACCTATAATTTATTAGTGGCCCCTCCATCATTGACGAACATGCCTGATATCTAAGACTGGAGGGGGACATTCGTAATCATATCATAACTCTAGAAAAACAGATAATAAAAACAACCACATAGTATTCTTACTTTTGAAAAATGTATTTAATACGGCGTAGGCCGGAAATATACAAGAAAAAAGGGGTTCAGGCAGGTGCGTGCTTCAAAGAAGCCTGCCCGACAAAAATGGGTAACCCTGAAGATTCTGAACACAGATCTGTAGTTACAAAAGGCACCCCACTCAACGAGTGGTGACAAAAATAATAAGTTATAAGTTTATATGTGCACATCATAAACCCCAAAATACATGTGGAGATCAATTGCAAATGAACTCCATTGAACTAATATTACATTGCTTTCGCAGCTAAAACTACTATAACAACACCGTTGTTTTGTACTAAACCCTGTACTAGCACAATTTCTCGCAGAGAAATTTTCATATCACATTTTAACCTTAAATTGTATCACAGCTCTCATACTCCGGCGGGGTCTAGGGTGTCCTATGTCAACTGACTGCACCCCCCCCCCCCCCCTTCCGTGAAAGTAAACATAAGTGACTGCAGGGCCACCTAGACCCTCTGCCTTAAAGCTATACATGGTAAGGAAGGTTTGTCTAGAGCAACTGACAAGTATCTAGAGAGAAACGTATGATTAGATGCCCACAACTGTGTGGACGCAATATATTAAACTGAAAAGTTTTTCAGGAAACGTAAAGAGGCCGCCCACTTGCGTAAATCGTGGGCCCTACCCACAACGCCGGGATTACTCTCTTTAATGACTTCTACCAGAAGAGAGGCTAATCGCCGTTTAAGTAAGCGTTTACCCGTACTCGCTACCCATAAAGCACCTTGGGGGTTTTGAGGAGCTATTCTCAAATATTTGGTTAGAGCTTGCACTGGACATAAATTATGATGCACCTTTCCCCTTTTTAACGCCGGCACCGTGAACTCAGAAAACACGTGTGCACTATGCTCATTCTTGGCTACAAACGCCGGGGAGGGTGCAATGGAAATTGAATCATTAAGTCTACCAAACCTAAGACAATTAGGTGTGTTGCTCATCGCCGCCAGCTCAGACACTCTGTTTCCGGTGGCCAAAGCCAAAAGGAAAACTGCCTTCTTTAAGATTAAAGCAAAGTCTGCAGTATTTTGATACAGACGAGAATGAAGTAAAGACAAAGCTTTGTCCAGAGACCAAGTAGGCATGAGCTGACGGGGAGGTGGGCGGAGTTTAAAACACGCTCTCATAAATCCTGTTTCCTCCGCCACCGGTATGGATAGACCTGTAAGGTCTAAAAAGGGCACTCTAATCGCAGTTAAGTGATTCTTCAAAGTTACCACAGATAAACGTTTCTGCTCAAACAGATAGTTCAAGTAATTAAAAACCAATGCCACTGAGGGTACAGTTTGTTCCGTTCTAACAATCCAAGAAGTAAAAGCTTTCCAATGTGATTGATATTGTCGCTTAGTAGACTGAGTATATTGATTGAGCAATTTATTGGTCACATCCCTACCGTATGGTGCTAGCCACTTGGCCTCCTGAATGTCCATAATGCAAAAGTCAGCGAGGTCGCTAGGTTGCCAATCGTGTCTAAGTGGAAGTACCCGACCGGGAGCGATGCCGGGTCCGGGCACCACATTATTAATTGCTGGTACCACACCTGCGCCGGCCACAGGGGCGCGATTAGCGAGACTAAGCCTCGATAAACTCGTAGTTTGTTCACTACGTGGCACATTAGTGACGCATCTGGCGGCGGAAACAGATAGATGGAGCTCCATCTGTTCCAGTCTGTCACTAGGGCGTCTGGCCCCCCTGCCGGCGTTTTCGCCCGGCGGGTGAGGTATAGAGGGAGCTTGTGAGTCTCCTCGGACGCAAAAAGATCCACTTGTGGATGGGAGAGCTCCGCAATCATTAGGTCGAAAATGGGTTGCTTGAGCTCCCATTCTACTGTCGTGCTCTGTCTCCGGGACAGAGCGTCTGCCCAGACGTTCGCTACGCCTGGGAGATAAGATGCGTGAAGATAAATATCTAGACTGCTGGCTAGAACAAAAATCTCTTCCGACACGAGTAGCAACTTCCTTGACCTCGTTGACCCTTGTTTCTGAATACAGTGAACTGCATTCAGATTGTCCATTCTGAAGGCCACCGACTTGCCCCGTAACGCCGGGCCGTGAGCCTGAAGGAAATACAAGGGGACTAGTAACTCTTTGACATTTATGTGAGAGATTTCTAAGTGGGACCAAAGCCCCTGACCCTGGTGCCCCTGATTTGACTGAAATCCCCACCCTATGGTGCCCGACGCATCCGTGTCTACTCATACCGTTGGAGGAGGAGAGGTCCATGACATGATTGAGTGCAATGTTTCCCTCTTCGCCCAGACCGCTAGTAAGGTGTGGATTAATTTTGGTATGGGCCATAATTTTCCCGCCGGTAAGAGTGGGAAATATTTGTTGCCTTCCAATATTAATCGTTTTACTTTCAACCGGCCCAACTTGACAGTTAGCTGAATCCAGTTGAGAGAGCCGACCAGAGACTCCCAGACTCTTCGTGTCGTAGTCAGACTGTGAAGAAACCTGAACAGTTTCCTGCGAAACCTGTTGCGATTGTCCACACTCTGACTCAGAGTGAGAGCGGCGGTGTCCCAGACCAGCCCTATCCACTGAATTACTCTTGAGGGAACAAGGTTTGACTTTACCAGATTTACCTTGAAGCCTAGAGTTTTGACATGATTTAAAATGATATTGACATGTTTTATGCATAATTGTTGTGTCTCTGCCACCACCAGCCAGTCGTCTAGATACCACAACACTCTGATTCCCTGTTTTAAGGGGGGCGTCAGGGCTTGCCGGACTAGTTTCGTGAATACTCGAGGTGCTAGGTTCAAACCGAACGGCATCCTCTGAAAAACAAAATTTTGGTGCCTGATCCTCAAGGCCAGAAACCTTTGAAATCTTTTGTTGACCGACACGTGCCAATAGGCGTCTGTCAGGTCTAGGGAACACATCCAGCCTCCCGGCGGAAGTGTTAGCCTGATTTGATGAACTGTTAACATTCTGAAAGACTCGTTGTAAATGTGAAGATTCAGATAAGACAGGTCTACGACCGGCCTCATCTGAACACTGTCCCGTTTGGGAACCAAAAACAGTTTTGACGTGAATACAGGGTAATCTGGAGGGACCGGGATGATGACATTCTTGGCAATCATCTCCTGGACCAGCGACTCCACCTCTAATGAAACACAATTTGCCGTTGTCGGCTGACGTAAGCGAGGTCGCCGGAGCCACTGCCAAGTGATGCCTTTGCGTGCCACCATCCGTGCCCAGGTTTTTAACGGCCATGCTTGGTGACACGTTCGGAACGACCCAGTTAGCAGACAAGGGTTCGCCGGCTGTACTTCCCTCGGTTCCTCCGGCCTTAAGATAGGCACTGGGAGTGAGAGAGACTTTAGTTTTTTGATGGTGGGGTTGGTGGTGTTGGACGCTTCGCCGGCTGGCTGGTGTGGGCCGAAGACTGGCCCTGCCCCGGCTTATACTGGCCGCGTCCTCTCTGTCCTGAAAACCCTCTCTGTCTATGCCTGTACTGACCCAGGGGGGATTGGGAGGACTTAGGCGGAAGAAAAAGGCTTAGAACCCCCTGGCTGAGCTTTAGTAGGAGGCCTAGGTTTGGGGAAGTTAAATGCAGGTTTCTTAGCCTGTGCGGGACTGTGCTTCACGGCCTGTGCCATGTTAAACACTGTTCGCCATACATCAGGGGACATTAAAGAAGGAGTAAGTACTGGGGACATTACCACCTGGTTAGCAATGCGATCAGGCAGCTTGCGAACTAATGACATCCTAAGATCCTGTCGTGCTCGCACCGCCTCAAGTAAGGCTGTGCGTATGTCACCTAAGGATTGAATCGACGACTGAAGAATCAGACGCCGGGATAACTCAACTGATCTTCGAGCATCCGCGTCTGCGATTGCCTGAGTGGACCGGAGTAAAGACTTAGCCACCTGCTGAGAAACTATGTACTGTGAAAACAGGCGGAAAGCTTTTCCCCTTAGCCTAAATTCTCTGTCTAGGTGAGTAGGGGTAGGGGTAGTGAATGGGTCCTTTAGTTCACAAAGATTAATCTTAGGGGCAGCTAGAAAAGAAAATAAAGCTGACGGAACTCCGCCGGCAGAACCCACCGGCATGGAGAACCATGAATGTGTATCCTGAGGGATCTGGTGGGAAGATTTAGAAGTGAAAGTGGTTGCAAAGTTTTGAGCCTCTACCTCCCAATCCACCCAAGGTCCTGGTCCCAACTGTCCCACCTTCAAAACTGGATTAGCTGTCTCGTCTGTGACGGTCTGTAAATCTAGTTCAGGAGTAAGAGCCGACAGAGCCTTAATATCATTAAACCCATCCAGCTTAGACCAGTCTGAAAAAAGTTTTGAAGCTGAGGCAGGGGGTAAAGCAGGCTTAGATGCATAAACAAAATAATCCTGATGATAATAACTAGGTATAGCCTTGATATTTACGTCCAAAACATTACCCAAGGCATCCAATGCCCTTAATTTCTTTGACTTATTTCCCTGGATAAACCACTCACGTGGTACCGGGAGTTCCCCTGACAAGGTAGGCTGGGCAAGCTCTGGCTTAGAGGGGTTCAAAAGAACCCATGACTCGTCTGGCCCATAAAGCAGGGGCATAGCTACCTTTCTAAGAGGCGCTTTGTCTAGAGGGGGTGGATTAACATCCGTGATGACCCTGACATTTGACGTAGTGAATGCCGCCGTAGCTGGCTTAGAGCTCCCTGCCGGTGACAGAGTAGGAGGGTTAGGAATCTTAGATAAATCGATTGACGTTATCAGAGGCCGTACCGCAGAACTTGTCAAGGGAGCCCCCAAGTCCATTGTGGGGTTTTCTTGTTGTTGACTAAAGAATTTAGATAGAGCATGAGTAAGTAACCCATCAATTTCTTGTGCTGTAACAAACTGGTTAGATGCAGAACTTACAGGTGAATCAGTATTATCATGGGCGGCGTCCAAGCCTGAGCCTGACCCTTGTCCTTCCCTATCTGAAATTATTGACACTTCATCTTGTTCCTCCCGATCCTCCTGAGAAGACCCCGCCGAGGCAGGGGTACCTTGTTTCCAAGATAAGTCAGGGATAGAGGATGGGGTCGCCGCGTCCCTGTGGACATCGGCTACTGTGTGACTCGTATGAGTCGGACGTGGATGGTCAGACCCTGGTTGAGCAAACCGCCAAACACCGAGGCTCTGGCCTACGCTCTCTTGAGAGTCTGAAACATTCTCAATTATTGAATTTCCTGAACTTTCCATTTCTAGGGTTAAAATATCAATAGGTAAATCTTGTTTAGGGACAGGCGCTTCACTATACTCTGAGGCTGTAACAGAAACATTTTCAGGTGTAGAGGTACGACGAGATGCACTAGACTTAGGAGAATGTCGAGAGGACTTCCTATGGGAATCCTTTTTGGAGGATTTGTGGCTACGGTGTGACCGCGAACTAGACTTAGATTTGGAAGAATCACCACCATGACCACTGGTGGAAGCTTCCGTCTTACTCTTCTTACTCGCCGGGGAAGAGGCACGACTTGAAGACTGCTGTCTGAGAGGTGACCTTGACCTCGATCTCGCCCGCGACGAGGAGGTGGCTGCCGGGGGAGTAGGCTCTCTCGGGCGTTTAGACGTATCCACAGACGATACAGAACCCTGGCTAGTCTCTGTCGGCTTAAAACCCGTTACTCTAGAGGTACGTTTAGGGGGAGGGTGCTCTAACAGCAACTTATCCCAAAGTGGGACGTTGTCACATTGAAGTGACTTATGTGCGACAATGGTAGTGTAGGCCGACATCTGTTGTCTGACCTCTCTCAACGCTACCGCCGCGGTCTTGTCATTGTCACACAGGACTTTATTGGCTAATTGGGAGCAAAAGGAACAATTAAGTAAAACCCAGAGACCCCTTGAACGGTCTAGACATTTAACACACCTTATGCAAAGGGTATGCGCAAAAATCGGGATACCCGCGCAAGTAGGGGTAATGCACAGGGCAAAAACTGGGGCCACAGTAGCCATGACAGAGACTGGTGTGAGGAAACTACCGCCGGGTCTGTATTGGTCCGCCGGAGCTCAGCTCTGGAAAAATAAAGAAAAATTTCCAGGAATTAATGCTCATAAGGTTAACCCAAGTGTTCGCATACAAGTGTTAATAACCCGCCGGGTAACGGGATGCAAAGACACAGCTAACACATCTCGCTACGCGGCGGGGTGTAAAGAGGCTAAACAAATCTTTTTAGCTAAAGAACATGAAGAATACCCTCTGATATAATGGTCCAGCATGGCACTTATAGTCTGTAGGAGGTGGTGACTGTCTCAAGATTCAATTTTGTAACAAAGCCCCCCTCATAAAGACGCCGGCCCTTGAAATATTTTAGTAGAATAGCCCAGGGCAGGAATATACGAGATCTGATATTTTAACGAATTGTCCCAAAAGATCGTCGTAAAAATAGAAGGCGGCGATACTGAATGTATCACCAAATTAAGGTTAATCGAAATTGAATTTGTTATAAATTCCTTAGTTCCTCCACTTAGGAGAACCCGCCGGGTGTGGGAATCGATTTGGTTAAACCTCATTGAACCTTCAATTGCCGTAAGAGTAAAGGCAGCGATACACAGAGTATCACTAAAATGGATTGGTTAACTATATGAGACCTAAGTCGTTTATCCCACCCTGCTCAGGTGCACCCGCCGGGTGAGAAGTCTAAAAGTTAACCCCACAAGTTCCTGACCCCACTTCTTTGTAAAAGATCGCCGGGGAGGAACGCCTAAACAACAGCTAGGTTTTCCATGTGGTTGTCGTAAACCAGGTAGAAAAAACCTATAAAAACGAATGTTCGCAAGAACGTCGTTTTTTATATATATATATATATATAAGGATGGGTACAGCCATCCCGCCGGGAATTAAAGGAGGCCTGAAACCAGGCACCCACAGAGACGCAGTCCTGGAGAGCCACAGACACCTCCCCACGCCGGGGAACCAGCCAGAGTTAAAAACCACGTGTGGCTCAACACGGCTCATCGGTCAGGATTTTCATGGTGAAACCGAGAAAAAACCCGCCGGAAGGCAAGCCCCACCCTGAACAGACACCATCTGAACAATACGACACGAGGAGAGTCACGCACGACTAACCAAGGTCACAACATAATCCGTGGAATTAGCCAATACACAACTAAACCAGGAAACAATTATAGTCCGAGGAATTAGCCAATACACAACTAAAACCCGGATACACATGACACAGTAGGGCATATTTATAATAATAAATAACACTAGACATGTGGCAAAGCTACGAGCGGCTGGCTAGGCCTAGGTAGACGGCATGAAAATAGTTGAAATATAAACACACACTGGAATAACACAACAGGAACCACCGCCAACACACCACCGTAGCGACAACTTCCCACCCCGGGAAGCCTGACAAGGACCCAGAAAAAAATTCACTAAGTGAAGAAAAATACGCTGGGAACGTCAGAAAAACACAGCTTACCTCATCAGAAGGATAAAAGGCAGCAATAATTAACGCGTAATGAAAGCCGCCTGCATCACAAACTAACACAACTGTGAAAAGTTCACGTGTCCACAACAGGACCACGAGGGTACATCCGAAATAGATGCCCCATACACACGACCCAAAATACACTGCACTGCGGGCAACCAGCCCAGGACACTCCTGCTACGCCTATCCTAACCTTACTCGATACATCCTGGAGTAAACAAATGAGAAAAAACTCACTAGGGACGCAACGAATGCGGAACCAGCGGAGCGTGGAAGGCACGTCCGGGCAGGCTGAGCGCAGAGCAGAGAAGGAGGAATGACGCCTGAATCAGCGTCTGGTCAAAAATCCACACAAGTACATCCACGATATGATGGAAAGCTTATTGGATAGTTATTCTTATTTTCTTTTTGTTTTTATTTTTTACGAAGTTTTTTCGTAGTGAGAACCCAATTCATAATGACTGAAGCCATGAGTGAGGTCGCGTGCGCTCATGATGAAGGCTCCTCAGTTTTTAAATGCTCTGCGCGGTAGATTCAAACTACGGCGGATTAGTGTTTGAAGAGGATGCCTTATGTAATAGGCATGTTCGTCAATGATGGAGGGGCCACTAATAAATATTAGGTTTTCTTTATCTCCTTACAGGAGTCAAACCTATAATTTATTAGTGGCCCCTCCATCATTGACGAACATGCCTGATTTCTAAGACTGGAGGGGGACATTCGTAATCATATCATAACTCTAGAAAAGCAGATAATAAAAACAACCACATAGTATTCTTACTTTGAAAATATATTTAATTAACGGCGTAGCCGAACAAATACAAGAAAAAGGGGGTTCAGGCAGGTGCGTGCTTCAAAGAAGCCTGCCTGACAAAAAATTGGTAACCCTGAAGATTCTGAACACAGATCTGTAGTTACAAAGGCACCCCACTCAACGAGTGGTGACAAAAAATAACAAGTTATAAGTTTACATGTGCACATAATAAACCCCAACATAAACTTGGAGATAAATTGCAAAGGAACTCCAATAATCTAAAACTAAATTGCTTTCGCAGCTAAACTACTCTAACAACACCGTTGTTTTGTACTTAACATTGTACTAGCACAATTTCTCACTGAGAAATTTTCATAACACATTTTAACCTTAAATTGTATCACAGCTCTCATACTCCGGCGGGGTCTAGGGTGTCCTGTGTCACTGACTGCACCCCCCCCCCCCCCCTTTCCCATGAAAGTAAACAAAAGTGACTGCAGGGCTGCCTAGACCCTCTGCCTTAAAGCTATACATGGTAAGGAAGGTTTGTCTAGAGCAACTGACAAGCATCTAGACAGAAACGTATGATTAGACGCCCACAACTGCGTGGACGCTATGTCTTCAACTGAAAAAAATTTCAGGAAACGTAAAGAGGCTGCCCATTTGCGTAAATCGTGGGCCCGACCCACAACGCCGGGATTACTTTCTTTAATGACTTCTACCAGAAGAGAGGCTAATCGCCGTTTAAGTAAGCGTTTACCCGTACTTGCTACCCATAAAGCACCTTGGGGGTTGTGAGGAGCTACTCTCAAATATTTGGTTAGAGCTTGTACTGGACATAAATTATGATGCACCTTTCCTCTTTTTAACGCCGGCACCGTGAACTCAGAAAACATGTGTGCACTATGCTCATTCTTGGCTACAAAACCTGGGGAGGGTGCAATGGAAATACATTCATTAAGTCTACCAAACCTAAGACAATTAGGTGTGTTGCTCATCGCCGCCAGCTCAGACACTCTGTTTCCGGTGGCTAAAGCCAAAAGGAAAACCGCCTTTTTTAAGATTAATGCAAAGTCTGCAGTATTTTGGTACAGACGAGAGTGAAGCAAAGACAAAGCTTTGTCCAGAGACCAAGTAGGCATGAGCTGACGGGGAGGTGGGCGGAGTTTAAAACATGCTCTCATAAAACCTGTTTCCTCCGCCACCGGTATGGAGAGACCTGTAAGGTCTAAAAAGGGCACTCTAATCGCAGTTAAGTGATTTTTTAATGTTACCACAGATAAATGTTTCTGCTCAAACAGATAATTTAAATAATTAAAAACTAATGCCACTGAGGGTACAGTTTGTTCTGTCCTAACGATCCAAGAAGTAAAGGCTTGCCAATGTGATTGATACTGTCGTTTTGTAGACTGAGTATATTGATTAAGTAATTTATTTGTCACATCTCTACCGTATGGTGCTAGCCACTTGGCCTCCTGAATGTCCATAATGCAAAAGTCAGCGAGGTCGCGAGGTTGCCCATCGCGTCTAAGTGGAAATACCCGACCGGGAGCGATACCGGGTCCGGGCACCACATTTTCAATTGCTGGTACCACAACTGCGCCGGCCACAGTGGCGCGATTAGCGAGACTAAGCCTCGATAATCTCGTAGTTTGTTCACTACGTGGCACATTAGTGACGCATCTGGCGGCGGAAACAGATAGATGGAGCTCCATCTGTTCCAGTCTGTCACTAGGGCGTCTGGCCCCCCTGCCGGCGTTTTCGCCCGGCGGGTGAGGTATAGATGGAGTTTGTGAGTCTCCTTGGACGCAAAAAGATCCACTTGTGGATGGGAGAGCTCTGCAATCATTAGGTTGAAAATGGGTTGCTTGAGCTCCCATTCTACTGTCGTGCTCTGTCGCCGGGATAGAGCGTCTGCCCAGACGTTCGCTACGCCTGGGAGATAAGAAGCGTGCAGATAAATATCTAGACTGTTGGCTAGAGCAAAAATCTCTTCTGACACGTTTAGCAACTTCCTTGACCTCGTTGACCCTTGTTTCTGAATACAGTGGACTGCATTCAGATTGTCCATTCTGAAGGCCACCGACTTGTCCCGTAACGCCGGGCCGTGAGCCTGAAGGAAATATAAGGGGACTAGTAATTCTTTGACATTGATGTGCGAGATTTCTAAGTGGGACCAAAGCCCCTGACCCTGGTGCCCCTGATTTGACTGAAATCCCCAACCTATTGTGCCTGACGCATCCGTGTCTACCCATACCGTTGGTGGAGGAGAGGTCCATGACATTATTGAGTGCAATGTTTCCCTCTTCGCCCAGACCGCTAGCAAGGTGTGGATTAATTTCGGGATGGGCCATAATTTTCCCGCCGGTAAGAGCGGGAAATATTTGTTGCCTTCCAATATTAATCGTTTTACTTTCAACCGGCCCAACTTGACAGTTAGTTGAATCCAGTTGAGAGAGCCGACCAGAGACTCCCAGACCCTCCGTGTCGTAGTCAGACTGTGAAGAAACCTGAACAGTTTCCTGCGAAACCTGTTGCGATTGTCCACACTCTGACTCAGAGTGAGAGCGGCGGTGTCCCAGACCAGCCCTATCCACTGAATTACTCGTGAGGGAACAAGGTTTGACTTTACCAGATTTACCTTGAAGCCTAGAGTTTTGACATGATTCAAAATGATATTGACATGTTTTATGCATAATTGTTGTGTCTCTGCCACCACCAGCCAGTCGTCCAGATACCACAACACTCTGATCCCTTGTTTTAACAATGGCATCAGGGCTTGCCGGACTAGTTTTGTGAATAATCGAGGTGCTAGGTTCAAACCGAACGGCATCCTCTGAAAAACAAAATTTTGGTGCCTGATCCGTAAGGCCAAAAACCTTTGAAATCTTTTGTTGACCGATACGTGCCAATAGGCGTCTGTCAGGTCTAGTGAACACATCCAACCTCCCGGCGGAAGTGTTAGCCTGATTTGGTGTACTGTTAACATTCTGAAAGATTCGTTGTGAATGTGAAGATTCAGATAAGACAGGTCTACGACCGGCCTCATCTGAACACTGTCCCTTTTGGGAACCAAAAATAGTTTGGACGTGAATACAGGGTAATTTGGGGGGACCGGGATGATGACATTCTTGGCAATCATTTCCTGGGCTAGTGACTCCACCTCTAAAGAAACAAAATTCGCCGTTGTCGGCTGACGTAATCGAGGTCGCCGGAGCCACTGCCAAGTGATGCCTTTGCGTGCCACCATCCGTGCCCAAGTGTTTAACGGCCATGCTTGGTGACACGTTCGGAACGACCCAGTTAGCAGACAAGGGTTCGCCGGCTGTACTACCCTCGGTTCCTCCGGCCGTAAGGTAGGCGCCGGGAGTGAGAGAGCCTAGTTTTTTGATGGTGGGGTTGGTGCTGGCCGCTTCGCCGGCTGGCTGGTGTTGGTCGAAGACTGGCCCTGACCTGGTTTATTTTGGCCGCGTCCTCTCTGACCTGAAAACCTATTCTGTCTATGCCTGTACTGACCCTGGGGGGAGTGGGAGGACTTAGGCGGAAGAAATGGTTTAGATCCCCCTGGCTGGGCTTTAGTAGTAGGCCTGGGTTTGGGGAAGTTAAATGCAGGTTTCTTAGAAGGGGTGGGACTGTGCTTAACGGCCTGTGCCATATTGAACACCGTTCGCCATACTTCAGGGGACATTAAAGAAGGGGTAAGTACTGGTGACATCACCACCTGGTTAGCAATGCGCTCAGGTAGCTTGCGAACTAACGACATCCTAAAATCTTGTCGTGCTCGCACCGCCTCAAGCAAGGCGGTGCGTATGTCACCTAAGGATTGGATTGACGACTGAAGAATCAGTCGCCGGGATAACTCAACCGATCTTCGAGCATCCGCGTCTGCGATTGCCTGAGTAGATCGTAGTAAAGACTTAGCCACCTGCTGAGATACTATGTACTGTGAAAACAGGCGAAAAGCTTTTCCTCGTCGCCTAAATTCTCTGTCTAGGTGAGTAGGGGTAGGGGTAGTGAACGGGTCCTTCAGTTCACAAAGATTAATCTTAGGGGCAGCTAGGAATGCAAACAAAGCCGCCGGGACTCCGCCGGCAGAACCCACCGGCATGGAAAACCATGAATGTGAGTCCTGAGGGATCTGGTGGGAAGATTTAGAAGTGAAAGTGGTTGCAAAGTTTTGAGCCTCTACCTCCCAATCCACCCAAGGTCCTGGACCCAACTGTGCCACCTTCAAAACTGGATTAGCTGCGTCGTCTGTGACGGTCCGTAAATCTAGTTCAGGAGTAAGAGCTGACAGAGTCTTAATATCATTAAACCCATCCAGCTTAGACCAGTCTGAAAATAGTTTTAAAGCTGAGGCAGGGGGTAAAGCAGGCTTAGAAGCATACACAAAATAATCCTGGTGATAATAACTAGGTATAGCCTTAATGTTTACGTCCAGAACATTACCTAAGGCATCCATGGCCCTTAATTTCTTTGACTTGTTGCCCTGGATAAACCACTCACGCGGTACCGGGAGTTCCCCTGACAAGGTAGGTTGGGCAAGCTCTGGTTTAGAGGGGTTCAAAAGAACCCATGACTCGTCTGGCCCATAAAGGAGGGCATAGCTACCTTTCTAAGAGGTGCTTTGTCTAGAGGGGGTGGATTAACATCCGTTATGACCCTGACATTTGAAGTTGTCAATGCCGCCGTGGCAGGCTTAGTGCTCCTTGCAGGTGACAGAGTAGGAGGGTTAGGAATCTTCGATAAATCAATTGACGTCATCAGAGGCCGTACCGTAGAGCTTGTCGAGGGAGCCCCCAAGTCCATTGTGGGGTTTTCTTGTTGCTGACCAAAAAATTTAGATAAAGCATGAGTAAGCAACCCATCAATTTCTTGTGCTGTAACAAACTGGTTAGATGAAGAACTTATAGGAGAATCATTATTATCTCTTGCGGCGTCCAAGCCTGAGCCTGACCCTTGTCCTTCCATATCCGAAATTATTGAAACTTCGTCTTTTTCCTCCCGATCCTCCTGAGAAGACCCCGCCGAGGCAGGGGTACCTTGTTTCCAAGATAAGTCTGGGATAGAGGATGGGGTCGCCGCGTCCCTGTGGACGTCGGCTACTGTGTGACTCGTATGAGTCGGACGTGGGTGGTCAGACCGTGGTTGGGCAAACCACCAAACACCAAGGCCCTGGCCTACGCTCTCTTGAGAGTCTGAAACATTCTCAATTATTGACCCTCCTGAACTTTCCATTTCCAGGGTTAAAATATTAATTGGCAACTCCTCTTTAGGGACAGGTCTGCACTGGACTCAGAGGCCCTAACACAAACTTTGTCAGGTGTAGAGGTACGATGAGATGCACTAGACTTAGGGGAATGTCGAGAGGACTTCCGATGTGAATCCTTTTTTGAGGATTTATGGCTGCGGTGTGACCACGAACTAGTCTTAGATCTGGAAGAATCTCCGCCGTGACCACTGGTGGAATCTTCCGTCTTACTCTTCTTACTCTCCGGCGAAGAGGCCCGACTAGAAGACTGTTGTCTGAGAGGTGACCTTGACCTAGATCTCGCCTGCGACGAGGAGGCGGATGCCGGGGGTGTAGGCTCTCTCGGGCGTTTAGTTGTAGTCGCAGACGATACAGAACCCTGACTAGTCTCCGTCGGCTTAACACTCGTGACTCTAGAGGAACGTTTAGGGGGAGGGTGTTCTGACAGCAATCTATCCCAAAGTGGGACGTTGTCACATTGAAGTGACTTATGCGCGACAATGGTAGTGTAGGCCGACATTTGTTGTCGAACCTCTCTCAACGCTACCGCCGCGGTCTTATCGTTATCACAAAGGACTTTAACAGCTAATTGAGAACAAAAGGAACAATTATGCATCACCCAGAGACCCCTTGAACGGTCTAGACATTTAACACACCTTATGCAAAGGGTGTGTGCAAAAATAGGGATACCAGCACAAGTAGGGGTAATGCACAGGGCAAAAACTGGGGCCACGGTAGCCATGACAGAGACTGGTGGGTGAAAACTACCGCCGGGTCTGTATTGGTCCGCCGGAGCTCAGCTCTGGAAAAAACAAGAAAATTTCCAGGAATTAATGCTCATAAGGGTAATCCAACATGATCGCACACCAGTGTTAATAACCCGCCGGGTAACGAGATGCAAAGACACAACTAACACATCTCGCCACGCGGCGGGGTGTAAAGTCTAAACAAATCTTTTGCTAAAGAAAGTGAAGAATACCCTCTGATATAATGGTCCAGCATGGCACTTATAGTCTCTCGGAGGAGGTGACTGTCTCAAGATTCAATTTTGTAACAAAGCAACCCCCCAAAAAGACACCGGCCCTTGAATTATTATAGTAGAATAGCCCAGGGCAGGATGATACGAGATCTAATGTTTAACGAATTGTCCCAAAAGATCGCCGTAAGATCGAAGGCGGCGATACCTGATAGTATCACTAAATTAAATAGGTTAAAATGAATTTTGTAAAATTCCTTAATTCCTTAACCTAGGAGCACCCGCCGGGTGTGAGAATCGATATATAACCTAATTGAACCTTCAATCGCCGTAAATAGTAAAGGCAGCGATACACAGAGTATCACTATAATGGATCGGTTAACTAACTGGAAGACCTAAGTCGTTCATCTCACCCTACCCAGGTGCACCCGCCGGGTGAGAAGTTTTAAAAGTTAACCCCATAAGTTCCTGTCCCCGCTTCTTTGTAAAAGATCGCCGGGGAGGAAAGCCTAAACAACAGCTAGGTTTTTTCATGTGGTTGTCGTAAAACCAGGTAGAAAAAACTCCTAAAACGTATGTCCACAAGGACGCCGTTTTATATGGATGGGTACAGCCATCCCGCCGGGAATCAAAGGAGGCCTGAAACCAGGCACCCACAGAGACGCAGTCCTGGAGAGCCACAGACACCCCACCCGCCGGGGATACAAGCCAGTGTCAACAACCACGTGTGGCCCAACACTGCTCTCGGCCAGGATTTGTTCACGGTGAAACCGAGAAAAAACCCGCCGGAAGGAAACCCACCCTGAACAGATACCATCTGAACAACACACGACACGAGGATAGCCACGCACGGCTAACCCAAGGTCACAACATAATCCGTGGAATTAGCCAATACACAACTAAACCAGGAAACAATTATAGTCCGAGGAATTAGCCAATACACAACTAAAACCCGGATACACATGACACAGTAGGGCATATTTATAAATAATAAATAATAACACTAGTACATGTGGCAAAGCTACGAGCGGCTGGCTAGGCCTAGGCAGACGGCATAAAAAAGTTGAAATATACACACACACTGGAAATATCACAACAGGAACCACCGCCAACACACCACCGAGCAATAACTTCCAACCCAGGGAAGACTGACTCGGGACCCAGAAAAAACTTCACTAAGTGAAGAAAAATACGCTGGGAACGTCAGAAAACACAGCTTACCTCATCAGAAAGATAAAAGGCAGCAATAATTAACGCGTAGTGAAAGCCGCCTGCATCACAAACTAACTCAACTGTGAAAAAGTTCACATGTCCACAACGTGACCACGAGGGTACATCCGAAATAGATGCCCCATACACTCGACCCAAAATACACTGCACTGCGGGCAACCAGCCCAGGACACTCCTGCTACGCCTATCCTAACCTTACTCGATACATCCTGGAGTAAACAAATGAGAAAAAACTCACTAGGGACGCAACGAATGCGGAACCAGCGGAGCGTGGGGAGGCACGTCCGGGCGGGCTGAGCGCAGAGCAGAGAAGGAAGAATGACGCCTGAATCAGCGTCTGGTCAGAAATCCACACAAGTACATCCACGATATGATGGAAAGCTTATTGGATAGTTATTCTTATTTTCTTTTTGTTTTTATTTTTTACGAAGTTTTTTCGTAGTGAGAACCCAATTCATAATGACTGAAGCCATGAGTGAGGTCGCGTGCGCTCATGATGAAGGCTCCTCAGTTTTTAAATGCTCTGCGCGGTAGATTCAAAACTACGGCGGATTAGTGTTTGAAGAGGATGCCTTATGTAATAGGCATGTTCGTCAATGATGGAGGGGCCACTAATAAATAGTCTGTTTGACGGAGACAAAGCTGAACCAGGACTTTGACAGCAATATAGTGTTTAGTGAAGGATATAATATATGGAGATATGATAGAAAGGGAAAAAGGGGAGGTGGAGTGGCAGTATTAGTTAAGAACCCTATGACAGCAAAGCAAGTGGAGTTAAATAATGACAAGGCAGAAATAATGGCAGTTGAACTCAATGATATAGAAGGAAAAAAGCTAGACATAGCAGTAGTTTACATGCCACCAAAGACCAGGGCATGGAGGGAGTTAGAGTTTGAGGAGATGGTCGAGGATATGATTCAGTCGTTGAGAAGATTGCTTTTAAGGAAGAATCGATTGATCTTGGTAGGAGATTTCAACTGTAGTGAGGTTGATTGGGAATCGGGAGATGCAGGGCCAAATCAGAGATCTTGGGGAAGTCGGCTAGTGGAGTTGGTTACGGAAAATGTACTTGCACAACATGTGAAGGAAAATACAAGAATGAGGGGTAATAACGAACCTTCTAAACTCGATCTGATTTTTACAAAGGATCCTCACGAAATTAGTGATATAAACTATCTATGTCCTGTAGGTAAAAGTGATCACCTATTACTAAAATGGAAGTTGACCTCGAGTAATGCCAATAGATTAGACAATAGCTACATAAATGACAGATTAAATTATAGTAAAGCTGATTATGTATCCTTGAAAAGATATTTAGAGGGAGTAGATTGGGATCTTATTTTGAAGGAACAGGACGTACAAGGTAAATATAGTAGATTCCTCAAAATTTATAGAGTAGGAACCAATCTGTTTGTCCCAAGATATAAAACTGGAAATTTTACTAAGCAGAAAGATTGGTTTAATTTGAAATGCAAAAGAGCTTTGGGTAGGCGTGATGCAGCTTGGGCTAGATTAAGAAGAAGGAACACTGAGAGTAATCGGAATAAATATAAACAGGAGAGGAATAGATATGTTAACATAATTAGGCAAGTTAAAATGAACTATGAGAAGAACATAGTAAATAAATGTGAAAGTGACCCTAGATTATTTTATAAATATATAAACAGTAAGTTGAAGGTAAAGAAACAAATTACTAAATTAAGAGTTGATGCTAGGACGTATGAAAATGTATCGGACATGTGCGAGGTAATGAATAACAAATTGGGGTCAGTTTTTACTAGAGAGGAAGGTTTTGACGAACCACAGGCGGGAGTACTGGAGAGTGGTCTTAGTAAGATTGAAATAACTAGAGATGAGCTGTTATCTGCGATGAGAGGACTTGAAGTAAGGAAAGCTATGGGACCGGATGAAGTGTCTGCCTGGGTTTTAAAGGAGTGTGCAGAGCAATTAGTGGAGCCAGTGAGGGACATAATTCAAGCTTCCTTAGATAAAGGACAGGTTCCTGTTGAATGGAAAAGAGCTAATATCATTCCGATATACAAGAATGGAAACCCTGAGGACCCTCTAAACTATAGACCAGTTTCACTTACTAGTATTGTATGCAAGATTTGTGAAAAGCTAATTAGGAAGAGATGGATGAAAATGTTGGAGAGAAAGAAGATAATAACCCCAAAGCAATTTGGATTCAGAGAAGGGACATCTTGTGTTACCAGTTTGCTATGTTATTACAGTAGGGTGATAGATGTACTCCAAGAAAGAGGCGGATGGGTGGACTGCGTCTACTTAGACCTTTCCAAAGCATTCGATAAGGTACCACATAAGAGATTGTTATCTAAGCTTGAGACGCTAGGATGTGTCAGGGGGAGTTTGCTGAAATGGATGGAGAGCTATTTAACAGATAGGGAAATGAGGACCAACATTAGAGGAACTTACTCATCGTGGCGGAAAGTTGAGAGTGGTGTGCCGCAGGGATCTGTGTTGGCACCTCTCATGTTCCTTATGTACGTGAATGACCTGCCGATAGGCATAAACTCCTACATATCAATGTTTGCAGATGACGTAAAATATGAGACAAATAACAAATAAAAGTAGTTGTGAGGAGCTGCAAGGGGATTTAGATAAAATATACGAATGGAGCACCAAGTGGAAAATGAAATTTAATATAAGTAAATGCCATGTGTTAAATATGGGAAGAAGTGTGAATAGACCAAATTGGGAGTACAGGATGGGAGATAATATAATTAGCAAGGGCGAAAAAGAAAAGGATTTAGGGTTGATTATACAAGATAATTTGTCGCCAGAGAAACATATTAACAAGCTCTTTAGCGGAATGTATGCAATGGCCGGGAATATGAAAGTTGCTCTGAACTACTTGGATGAGACCATGGTAGCGAAAATTATGAAGAGTATGATTAGACCAAGATTGGAGTATGCAGCAGTGGTGTGGTCCCCGCATCTAAAGAAGCATATTCACAAGTTAGAAAGAATCCAGAGAGCAGTTACTAGATTGGTTCCAAGTCTCAGAGAACTGCCATATGAAGGGAGACTAGACAAATTAAATCTACCGAGTCTAAAAGAGAGGAGAGAGAGGGGAGACATGATAATGATGTACAAATGCACCCGGGGCTGGAGAGGCTGGATAGGGAGGATATATTAATTATGGATACAGGAATAACTAGAGGCCACAGCTACAAAGTAAAAAGACCTACCTGCAAGAACGATATCAGGAAGTTTAGCTTCCCCTATAGATGTATTGACAAATGGAATGGGCTGGAGGAGGAGGTGGTAGGGGCAAGGAATATCCATATTTTCAAGAAAAAATTGGATAAAAAGTAGACTGAGAGACGGGACAACACGAGCTTAGCTCAACTCCTGTAAACTACAATTAGGTAAATACAATTAGGTAAATACCTGTGCCGGTATCCCTATTTTTGCGCACACTCTTTGCATCAAGTGTGTTAAATGTCTAGACCGTTCAAGGGGTCTGTGGGTGATGCGCAACTGTTCCTTTTGCTCCCAATTAAGTGTCAAAGACCTCCGCGATAATGATAAGACCGCAGCGGTCGCCTTACGAGAGGTTAGGCAACAGATGTCAGCGTATACTACGATTGTGGCTCATAAGTCACTTCAATGTGACAACGTCCCTCTTTGGGATAGGCTTCTTTTTGAGCACCCTCCCCCTAAACGTTCCTCTCGAGTAACTAGTCGTAAGCCGGCGGAGACTGGTCAGGGTTCTGTGTCTTCTCCTGCTGCTACTGCGAAACGTCAACGAGAGCCTACACCCCCGGCGGCAGCCTCCTCGTCTCGGGAGAGATCTAGGTCTAGGTCACCTCTCAGACACCAGCCACCTAGTCTTGCCTCTTCACCATCGAGTAAGAAGAGTAAGACAGAAAGTTCCACCAGTGGTCACGGCGATAAATCCTCCAAATCGAAGAGTAGTTCATGGTCACACCGCAGCCATAAATCTTCAAAAAAGGATTCCCATGATAGAAAGGCCTCCCGACATTCGCCAGTTTCTAGTGCTTCTCATCGTACCTCTACCCCAGACAGAGTTCGGTCTCAAGGGTCCAGTATAGTGCCTGTACCTAAAGATGATTTACCCATTAACATTTTAACCCTGGAATTGGAGAGTTCAGGGGGCTCAGTGGTTGAGAGTGTTTCGGACTCCCAAGGGAGTGTAGGCCAAGGCCTAGGTGTTTGGCGATATTCTCGGCCAGGGCCTGACCACCCACTTCCGGCTCAAACTATTCACAGTGGCTGACGTCCACCGGGACGCGGCGATCCCATCCTCTATTCCTGACTTATCTTGGCAACAAGGTGGTACCCCAGCTTCGGCGGGATCTTCTCAGGAGGAACAGGATGATAAAGACGAGGTTTCAATTATATCGGATATGGAAGGGCAAGAGTCAGGTTCAGGCTTAGACGCCGCGCAAGATCTTATTGATTCACCAGTGAGTACATCATCAAGTCAATTTGTCACTGCACAGGAAATTGATGGGCTACTTAGTAATGCTTTATCTAAATTTTTTGGCCAACAGCAGGAAACTCCCACAGTGGACTTGGGACCTCCCACGACAAGCTCTACGGTACGGCCTCTGATGACTTCTATTGCTTTGACTCAGATCCCTCACCCTCCCTCTCTGTCACCATCAGTGGTTACTAGGCCTGCTACGGCGGCATTGACCACTTCGAATGTAAGGGTTATAACGGATGTCAATCCGCCCCCTCTAGACAGAGCGCCTCTCAGAAAGGTAGCTATGCCCTTGCTTTACGGACCAGACGAGTCATGGGTCCTTTTGACCCCCACTAAACCAGAGCTCGCCCAACCTACCTTGTCAGGGGAACTCCCAGTACCGCGTAAGTGGGTCATCCAGAGCAATAAATCTGGAGAGCGCAACCATTAACTGGCCACCTTCGCTCCATTAAGAATGACATACACTTGTGGCCCTCTTCAATTAATGGTTCACGTGCAGACCAAACCCTATTAACTAGATTACGTTTAGGCCACACGCGCCTCACACATGGTTACCTGATGTCCACCCCTCGTGGTCCACCACCTGAATGCCAACATTGCCATACATCATTGACTGTTTTTCACTTTCTTTGTATTTGTCCCGTCTATGCATCTGAAAGACGGAGATTCTTGCTGAACACCTCATTACATGGCATCCTCTCTGACTCAGACTCTTTCAATTTCACCCCTATTCGTCACTTCCTGAGAGCGATAAATGTAAATAATGACATATAACTACTGACATATACGTGACTTTAAACTCTGTACCACCTCCTCCACCACTAGCCTTGACAGGGCCTAGGCCCAGTGGGCTAGTATAAAATAAAAGCATCATCAACAACAACAGGGCAATAAATATAAGAAATTAAGGGCCTTGGATACTTTGGGAAATGTACTAGATGTCAACATAAAGGCTATACCTAGTTATTATCACCAGGACTATTTTGTTTATGCTGCTAAGCCGGCTTTACCCTCTGCCTCAGCTTCAAAATTGTTTTCAGACTGGTCTAAGCATGATGGGTTTAATGACATTAAGACTCTGTCAGCTCTCACTCCAGAACTCGATTTGCAAACCGTCACAGACGCAGCAGCTAATCCAGTCTTGAAGGTGGGGCAGTTGGGTCCAGGACCTTGGGTGGAATGGGAGACAGAGGCTCAAAACTTTGCGACCACATTTACTTCCAAAACTTCCCACCAGATCCCTCAAGATACTCATTCTTGGTTCTCCATGCCAGTGTGTTCTGCCGGCGGAGTCCCTTCAGCTTTGTTTGCTTTCTTAGCTGCCCCTAAAATTAATCTTTGTGAGCTAAAAGACCCTTTCACTACCCCTACCCCAACTCACCTAGACCGAGAATTTAGGCTAAGGAGGAAAGCTTTTCGCCTGTTCTCTCAATACATAGTGTCTCAACAGGTAGCAAAGTCTTTGCTCCGGTCCACTCAGGCAATCACAGACGCGGATGCCAGACGATCGGTTGAATTGTCCCGGCGACTGCTTCTTCAGTCGTCAATCCAATCTTTGGGTGACATCCGCACCGCCTTGCTTGAGGCGGTACGAGCGAGACAAGACCTCAGAATGTCCTTAGTCCGAAAACTGCCTGATCGCATTGCGAATCAGGTGGTCATGTCACCAGTGCTCACTCCCTCTTTAATGTCCCGTGACGTGTGGCGAACGGTGTTTAATATGGCTCAGGCCTTTAAACACAGTCCCACCCCTTCTAAGAAACCTGTCTTTAACTTCCCCAAACCCAGGCCAGTCGCTAAGGCTCAGCCGGGGGGATCTAAGCCCCCCAAAGAACTCATTTTGTGATAGAGTGGTAAATGAGTGGAACGCACTGCCCCAGTATGTAGTCGATTCCGAATCAATAAGGGAGTTTGAAAGTAATCTTGATAAAGCATGGGGAAGACAAGATTTGAAGTTTGATTATAAAACAAAAATACAGAATAGTAAAAATGTTGCGTCTGCTACCGCCGCCGCCAACACCGTGAACGACCGCAGCAGTGCAAGTACTGGTACTGAGCTGGATACACAGGCATAGTTTGCCTTTTTCCAGAGGATCTACTGTAAGAAACTGTAAGAAACTAAGTCCTCCTCCTCCCCTCAAGGTCAGTACAGGCATAGACAGAGTAGGTTTTCAGGTCAGAGAGGACGCGGCCATAATAAGCCAGGTCAGGGCCCGTCTTCGGCCAACGCCAGCCAGTCGGCGAAGCGTCCACCACCACCAACTCCACCACCATAAAAAAACTAAAGTCTCTCTCACTCCCGGTGCCAGTCTTAAGGACGGCGGATCCGAGGGTAGTACAGCCGGCGAACCCTTGTCTGCTAACTGGGTCGTTCCGAACGTGTCACCAAGCATGGCCGTTAAACACTTGGGCACGGATGGTGGCACGCAAAGGCATCACTTGGCAGTGGCTCTGGCGACCTCGATTACGTCAGCCGACAACGGCGAATTTTGTTTCTTTAGAGGTGGAGTCACTGGTCCAGGAAATGATTGCCAAGAATGTCATCATCCCGGTCCCCCCAAATTACCCTGTATTCACGTCCAAGCTATTTTTGGTTCCCAAAAGGGACAGTGTTCAGATGAGACCGGTCGTAGACCTGTCTTATCTGAACCTTCACATTCACAACGAGTCATTCCGAATGTTAACAGTACACCAAATCAGGCTAACACTTCCGCCGGGAGGTTGGATGTGTTCCCTAGACCTGACAGACGCTTATTGGCACGTATCGGTAAACAAAAGATTTCAAAGGTTTCTGGCCTTACGGATCAGGCACCAAAATTTTGTTTTTCAAAGGATGCCATTCGGTTTGAACCTGGCACCTCGATTATTCACGAAATTAGTCCGGCAAGCCCTGATGCCGTTGTTAAAGCAAGGAATCAGAGTTTTGTGGTACCTAGACGACTGGCTGGTGGTGGCAGAGACAGAGCAATTATGCATCAAACATGTCAACATAATTTTAAATCATGTCAAAACTCTAGGGTTCAAGGTAAATCTGGTAAAGTCAAACCTTGTTCCCTCACGAGTAATTCAGTGGATAGGGCTGGTCTGGGACACAGCTGCTCTCACTCTGAGTCAGAGTGTGGACAATCGCAATAGGTTTCGCAGGAAACTGTTCATGTTTCTTCACAGTCTGACTACGACACAGAGGGTCTGGGAGTCTCTGGTCGGCTCTCTCAACTGGATTCAACTAACTGTAATGATGGGCCGGTTGAAAGTAAAACGTTTAATATTGGAAGGCAACAAATATTTCCCACTCTTACCGGCGGGAAAGTTATGGCCCATCCCAAAATTAATCCACACCTTACTAGCGGTCTGGGCGAAGAGGGAAACGTTGCACTCAATAATGTCATGGACCTCTCCTCCGCCAACGGTATGGGTAGACACGGATGCGTCAGGCACAATAGGTTGGGGATTTCAGTCAAATCAGGGGCACCAGGGTCAGGGGCTTTGGTCCCACTTAGAAATCTCCCACATCAATGTCAAAGAATTACTAGTCCCCTTGTATTTCCTTCAGGCTCACGGCCCTGCTTTACGGGGCAAGTCGGTGGCCTTCAGAATGGACAATCTGAACGCAGTTCACTGTATTCAGAAACAGGGGTCAACGAGGTCAAGGAAGTTGCTAAACGTGTCGGAAGAGATTTTTACTCTACCCAACAGACTAGACATTTGTCTTCACGCATCTTATCTCCCAGGCGTAGCAAACGTCTCGGCAGACGCTCTGTCCCGGAGACAGAGCACGACAGTAGAATGGGAGCTCAAGCAACCCATTTTCAACCAAATGATTGCAGAGCTCTACCATCCACAAGTGGATCTGTTTGCATCCGAGGAGACTCACAAACTCCCTCTATACCTCACCCGCCGGACGAAAACGCCGGCAGGGGGGCCAGACGCCCTAGTGACAGACTGGAACAGATGGAGCTCCATCTATCTGTTTCCGCCGCCAGACGCGTCACTAATGTGCCACGTAGTGAACAAACTACGAGATTATCGAGGCTTAGTCTCGCTAGTCGCGCCCCTGTGGCCGGCGCAGTTGTGGTACCAGCAATTAAAGACGTGGTGCCCGCACCCGGTGTCGCTCCCGGTCGGGTATTTCCACTTAGACACGATTGGCAACCTAGCGACCTCGCTGACTTTTGCATTATGGACATTCAGGAGGCCAAGTGGCTAGCACCATACGGTAGAGATGTGACCAATAAATTATTAAATCAATATACTCAGTCTACGAAACGACAGTATCAATCACATTGGCAAGCCTTTACTTCTTGGATCATTAGAACAGAACAGACTGTGCCCTCAGTAGCATTAGTTTTCAATTATTTAAATTATCTGTTTGAGCAGAAACGTTAAAAAATCACTTAACTGCGATTAGAGTGCCCTTTTTAGACCTTACAGGTCTCTCCATACCGGTAGCGGAGGAAACAGGTTTTATGAGGGCATGTTTTAAACTCCGCCCACCTCCCCGTCAGCTCATGCCTACTTGGTCTCTGGACAAGGCATTGTCTTTACTTCACTCTTCCTGCTACCTATTAGTGGCCCCTCCATCATTGACGAACATGCCTATTACATAAGGCATCCTCTTCAAACACTAATCCGCCGTAGTTTGAATCTACCGCGCAGAGCATTTAAAAACTGAGGAGCCTTCATCATGAGCGCACGCGACCTCACTCATGGCTTCAGTCATTATGAATTGGGTTCTCACTACGAAAAAACTTCGTAAAAAATAAAAACAAAAAGAAAATAAGAATAACTATCCAATAAGCTTTCCATCATATCGTGGATGTACTTGTGTGGATTTCTGACCAGACGCTGAATCAGGCGTCATTCCTCCTTTTTTGCTCTGCGCTCAGCCTGCCCGGACGTACCTTTCAGGCTCCGCTGGTTCCGCATTCGTTGCGTCCCTAGTGAGTTTTTTCTCATTTGTTTACTCTAGGATGTATCGAGTAAGGTTAGGATAGGCGTAGCAGGAGTGTCCTGGGCTGGTTGCCCGCAGTGCAGTGTATTTTGGGTCGTATGTATGGGGCATCTATTTCGGATGTACCCTCGTGGTCCTGTTGTGGACACGTGAACTTTTCACAGTTGTGTTAGTTGGTGATGCAGGCGGCTTTCATTACGGGTTAATTATTGCTGCCTTTTATCCTTCTGATGAGGTAAGCTGTGTGTTTGCTGACGTTCCCAGCGTATTTTTCTTCACTTAGTGAAGTTTTTTCTGGGTCCGTGTCAGGCTTCCCGGGGTGGGAAGTTATCGCTTCGGTGGTGTGTTGGCGGTGGTTCCTGTTGTGATATTCCAGTGTGTGTTTATATTTCAACTATTTTCATGCCGTCTACCTAGGCCTAGCCAGCCGCTCGTAGCTTTGCCACATGTCTAGTGTTATTATTTATTTTATAAATATGCCCTACTGTGTCATGTGTATCCGGGTTTTAGTTGTGTATTGGCTAATTCCTCGGACTATATTTGTTTCCTGGTTTAGTTGTGTATTGGCTAATTCCACGGATTATGTTGTGACCTTGGTTAGTCGTGCGTGTCTCTCCTCGTGTCGTATTGTTCAGATGGTGTCTGTTCAGGGTGGGGTTTGCCTTCCGGCGGGTTTTTCTCGGTTTCACCATGAAAAATCCTGACCGATGAGCAGTGTTGGGCCACACGTGGTTTTTAACTCTGGCTGGTTCCCCGGCGTGGGGAGGTGTCTGTGGCTCTCCAGGACTGCGTCTCTGTGGGTGCCTGGTTTCAGGCCTCCTTTAAAATTCCCAGCGGGATGGCTGTACCCATCCTTACATATATATTTAGATATATATAAAGAAACGAAGTTCTTGAGAACACTCGTTTTTTATAGGTTTTTCTACCTGGTTTACGACAACCACATGGAAAACCTAGCTGTTGTTTAGGCGTTCCTCCCCGGCGATCTTTTACAAAGAAGTGGGGTCAGGAACTTGTGGGGTTAACTTTTAGACTTCTCACCCGGCGGGTGCACCTGAGCAGGGTGGGATAAAACGACTTAGGTCTCTTATAGTTGACCAATCCATTTGAGTGATACTCTGTGTATCGCTGCCTTTACTCTTACGGCAATTGAAGGATCAGTGAGGTTTAACCAAATCGATTCCCACACCCGGCGGGTGCCCCTAAGTGGAGGAACTAAGGAATTTATAAACAAATTCAATTTCGATTAACCTTAATTGGGTGATACTTTCAGTATCGCCGCCTTCTATTTTTACGACGATCGTTTGGGACAATTCGTTAAAAAATCATATCTCGTATATTCCTGCCCTGGGCTATTCTACTAAAATATTTCAAGGGCCGGCGTCTTTATGAGGGGGGGCTTTGTTACAAAATTGAATCTTGAGACAGTCACCACCTCCTACAGACTATAAGTGCCATACTGGACCATTATATCAGAGGGTATTCTTCATGTTCTTTAGCTAAGAAGATTTGTTTAGCCTCTTTACACCCAGCCGCGTAGCGAGATGTGTTAGCTGTGTCTTTGCATCCCGTTACCCGGCGGGTTATTAACACTTGTATGCGAACACTTGGGTTAACCTTATGAGCATTAATTCCTGGAAATTTTTCTTTATTTTTCCAGAGCTGAGCTCCGGCGGACCAATACAGACCCGGCGGTAGTTTCCTCACACCAGTCTCTGTCATGGCTAATGTGGCCCCAGTTTTTGCCCTGTGCATTACCCCTACTTGCGCGGGTATCCCAATTTTTGCGCATACCCTTTGCATAAGGTGTGTTAGATGTCTAGACCGTTCAAGGGGTCTCTGGGTTACACTTAATTGTTCATTTTGCTCCCAATTAGCCAATAAAGTCCTGTGTGACAATGACAAGACCGCGGCGGTAGCGTTGAGAGAGGTCAGACAACAAATGTCGGCCTATACTACCATTGTCGCACATAAGTCACTTCAATGTGACAACGTCCCACTTTGGGATAAGTTGCTGTCAGAGCACCCTCCCCCTAAACGTACCTCTAGAGTAACGGGGTTTTAAGCCGACAGAGACTAGCCAGGGTTCTGTATCGTCTGTGGATACGTTTAAACGCCCGAGAGAGCCTACTCCCCCGGCAGCCACCTCCTCGTCGCAGGCGAGATCGAGGTCAAGGTCACCCCTCAGACAGCGGTCTTCAAGTCGGGCCTCTTCCCCGGCTAGTAAGAAGTGTAAGACTGAAGCTTCCCCCAGTGGCCATGGTGGTGATTCTTCCAAACCTAGGTCTAGTTCGCGGTCACACCGTAGCCACAAATCCTCCAAAAAGGATTCCCATAAGAAGTCCTCTCGACATTCTACTAAGTCTAGTGCATCTCATCGTACCTCTACACCTGAAAATGTTTCTGTTACAGCCTCAGAGTATAGTGAAGCGCCTGTCCCTAAACAAGATTTACCTATTGATATTTTAACCCTAGAAACGGAAAGTTCAGGAAATTCAATAATTGAGAATGTTTCAGACTCTCAAGAGAGCGTAGGCCAGAGCCTCGGTGTTTGGCGGTTTGCTCAGCCAGGGTCTGACCATCCACGTCCGACTCATACGAGTCACACAGTAGCCGATGTCCACAGGGACGCGGCGACCCCATCCTCTATCCCTGATTTATCTTGGAAACAAGGTGCCCCTGCCTCGGCGGGGTCTTCTCAGGAGGATCGGGAGGAACAAGATGAAGTGTCATTAATTTCAGATAGGGAGGGACAAGGGTCAGGCTCAGGCCTGGACGCCGCCCATGATAATACTGATTCACCTGAAAGTTCTGCATCTAACCAGTTTGTTACAGCACAAGAAATTGATGGGTTACTTACTCATGCTCTATCAAAATTCTTTAATCAACAACGAGAAAACCCCACAATGGACTTGGGGGCTCCCTTGACAAGTTCTGCGGTACGGCCTCTGATAACGTCAATCGATTTATCTAAGATTCCTAACCCTCCTACTCTGTCACCGGCAGGGAGCTCTAAGCCAGCTACGGCGGCATTCACTACGTCAAATGTCAGGGTCATTACGGATGTTAATCCACCCCCTCTAGACAAAGCGCCTCTTAGAAAGGTAGCTATGCCCCTGCTTTATGGGCCAGACGAGTCATGGGTCCCTTTGAACCCCTCTAAGCCAGAGCTTGCCCAGCCTACCTTGTCAGGGGAACTCCCGGTACCACGTGAGTGGTTTATCCAGGGAAATAAGTCTAAGAAATTAAGGGCATTGGATGCCTTGGGTAATGTTTTGGACGTAAATATCAAGGCTATACCTAGTTATTATCATCAGGATTATTTTGTTTATGCATCTAAGCCTGCTTTACCCCCTGCCTCAGCTTCAAAACTTTTTTCAGACTGGTCTAAGCTGGATGGGTTTAATGATATTAAGGCTCTGTCGGCTCTTACTCCTGAACTAGATTTACAGACCGTCACAGACGAGACAGCTAATCCAGTGTTGAAGGTGGGACAGTTGGGACCAGGACCTTGGGTGGATTGGGAGGTAGAGGCTCAAAACTTTGCAACCACTTTCACTTCTAAATCTTCCCACCAGATCCCTCAGGATACACATTCATGGTTCTCCATGCCGGTAGGTTCTGCCGGCGGAGTTCCGTCAGCTTTATTTTCTTTTTTAGCTGCCCCTAAGATTAATCTTTGTGAACTAAAGGAACCATTCACTACCCCTACCCCTTCTCACCTAGACAGAGAATTTAGGCTAAGGGGAAAAGCTTTCCGCCTGTTTTCACAGTACATAGTTTCTCAACAGGTGGCTAAGTCTTTACTCAGGTCTACTCAGGCAATCGCAGACGCGGATGCTCGAAGATCAGTTGAGTTATCCCGGCGTCTGATTCTTCAGTCGTCGATTCAATCCTTAGGTGACATACGCACAGCCTTACTTGAGGCGGTGCGAGCACGACAGGATCTTAGGATGTCATTAGTTCGCAAGCTGCCTGATCGCATTGCTAACCAGGTGGTAATGTCCCCAGTACTTACACCTTCTTTAATGTCCCCTGATGTATGGCGAACAGTGTTTAACATGGCACAGGCCGTGAAGCACAGTCCCGCACAGGCTAAGAAACCCGCATTTAACTTCCCCAAACCTAAGCCTCCTACTAAAGCTCAGCCAAGGGGTTCTAAGCCGTTTCTTCCGCCTAAGTCCTCCCAATCCCCCCTGGGTCAGTTCAGGCATAGACAGAGAGGGTTTTCAGGACAGAGGGGACGCGGCGGCCAGTATAAGCCGGGGCAGGGCCAGTCTTCGGCCCACACCAGCCAGCCGGCGAAGCGTCCAACACCACCAAACCCACCATCAAAAAACTAAAGTCTTTCTCACTCCCAGTGCCTATCTTAGAGCCGGAGGAACCGAGGGAAGTATAGCCGGCGAACCATTGTCTGCTAACTGGGTCGTTCCGAACGTGTCACCAAGCATGGCCGTTAAAAACCTGGGCACGGATGGTGGCACGCAAAGGCATCACTTGGCAGTGGCTCCGGCGACCTCGCTTACGTCAGCCGACAACGGCAAATTGTGTTTCATTAGAGGTGGAGTTGCTGGTCCAGGAGATGATTGCCAAGAATGTCATCATCCCGGTCCCTCCAGATTACCCTGTATTCACGTCAAAACTGTTTTTGGTTCCCAAACGGGACAGTGTTCAGATGAGGCCGGTCGTAGACCTGTCTTATCTGAATCTTCACATTTACAACGAGTCTTTCAGAATGTTAACAGTTCATCAAATCAGGCTAACACTTCCGCCGGGTGGCTGGATGTGTTCCCTAGACCTGACAGACGCCTATTGGCACGTGTCGGTCAACAAAAGATTTCAAAGGTTTCTGGCCTTGAGGATCAGGCACCAAAATTTTGTTTTTCAGAGGATGCCGTTCGGTTTGAACCTAGCACCTCGATTATTCACGAAACTAGTCCGGCAAGCCCTGATGCCGTTGTTAAAACAGGGAATCAGAGTGTTGTGGTATCTAGACGACTGGCTGGTGGTGGCAGAGACACAACAATTATGCATAAAACATGTCAATATCATTTTAAATCATGTCAAAACTCTAGGCTTCAAGGTAAATCTGGTAAAGTCAAACCTTGTTCCCTCAAGAGTAATTCAGTGGATAGGGCTGGTCTGGGACACCGCCGCTCTCACTCTGAGTCAGAGTGTGGACAATCGCAACAGGTTTTGCAGGAAACTGTTCAGGTTTCTTCACAGTCTGACTACGACACGAAGAGTCTGGGAGTCTCTGGTCGGCTCTCTCAACTGGATTCAGCTAACTGTCAAGTTGGGCCGGTTGAAAGTAAAACGATTAATATTGGAAGGCAACAAATATTTCCCACTCTTACCGGCGGGAAAATTATGGCCCATACCAAAATTAATCCACACCTTACTAGCGGTCTGGGCGAAGAGGGAAACATTGCACTCAATCATGTCATGGACCTCTCCTCCTCCAACGGTATGGGTAGACACGGATGCGTCAGGCACCATAGGGTGGGGATTTCAGTCAAATCAGGGGCACCAGGGTCAGGGACTTTGGTCCCACTTAGAAATCTCTCACATAAATGTCAAAGAGTTACTAGTCCCCTTGTATTTCCTTCAGGCTCACGGCCCGGCGTTACGGGGCAAGTCAGTGGCCTTCAGAATGGACAATCTGAATGCAGTTCACTGTATTCAGAAACAAGGGTCAACGAGGTCAAGGAAGTTGCTACTCGTGTCGGAAGAGATTTTTGTTCTAGCCACCAGTCTAGATATTTATCTTCACGCATCTTATCTCCCAGGCGTAGCGAACGTCTGGGCAGACGCTCTGTCCCGGAGACAGAGCACGACAGTAGAATGGGAGCTCAAGCAACCCATTTTCGACCTAATGATTGCAGAGCTCTCCCATCCACAAGTGGATCTTTTTGCGTCCGAGGAGACTCACAAGCTCCCTCTATACCTCACCCGCCGGGCGATAACGCCGGCAGGGGGGCCAGACGCCCTAGTGACAGACTGGAACAGATGGAGCTCCATCTATCTGTTTCCGCCGCCAGATGCGTCACTAATGTGCCACGTAGTGAACAAACTACGAGTTTATCGAGGCTTAGTCTCGCTAATCGCGCCCCTGTGGCCGGCGCAGGTGTGGTACCAGCAGTTAATAATGTGGTGCCCGGACCCGGTATCGCTCCCGGTCGGGTACTTCCACTTAGACACGATTGGCAACCTAGAGACCTCGCTGACTTTTGCATTATGGACATTCAGGAGGCCAAGTGGCTAGCACCATACGGTAGGGATGTGACCAATAAATTGCTCAATCAATATACTCAGTCTACTAAGCGACAATATCAATCTCATTGGAAAGCTTTTACTTCTTGGATTGTTAGAACGGAACAAACTGTACCCTCAGTGGCATTGGTTTTTAATTACTTGAACTATCTGTTTGAGCAGAAACGTTTATCTGTGGTTACTTTGAAGAATCACTTAACTGCGATTAGAGTGCCCTTTTTCGACCTTACAGGTCTATCCATACCGGTGGCGGAGGAAACAGGATTTATGAGAGCGTGTTTTAAACTCCGCCCACCTCCCCGTCAGCTCATGCCTACTTGGTCTCTGGACAAAGCTTTGTCTTTACTTCATTCTCGTCTGTATCAAAATACTGCAGACTTTGCTTTAATCTTAAAGAAGGCAGTTTTCCTTTTGGCTTTGGCCACCGGAAACAGAGTGTCTGAGCTGGCGGCGATGAGCAACACACCTAATTGTCTTAGGTTTGGTAGACTTAATGATTCAATTTCCATTGCACCCTCCCCGGCGTTTGTAGCCAAGAATGAGCATAGTGCACACGTGTTTTCTGAGTTCACGGTGCCGGCGTTAAAAAGGGGAAAGGTGCATCATAATTTATGTCCAGTGCAAGCTCTAACCAAATATTTGAGAATAGCTCCTCATAACCCCCAAGGTGCTTTATGGGTAGCGAGTACGGGTAAACGCTTACTTAAACGGCGATTAGCCTCTCTTCTGGTAGAAGTCATTAAAGAGAGTAATCCCGGCGTTGTGGGTAGGGCCCACGATTTACGCAAGTGGGCGGCCTCTTTACGTTTCCTGAAAAACTTTTCAGTTGAAGATATTGCGTCCACACAGTTGTGGGCGTCTAATCATACGTTTCTCTCTAGATACTTGTCAGTTGCTCTAGACAAACCTTCCTTACCATGTATAGCTTTAAGGCAGAGGGTCTAGGTGGCCCTGCAGTCACTTATGTTTATTTTCAAGGAAGGGGGGGGGGTGCAGTCAGTTGACATAGGACACCCTAGACCCCGCCGGAGTATGAGAGCTGTGATACAATTTAAGGTTAAAATGTGATATGAAAATTTCTCTGCGAGAATTTGTGCTAGTACAAAGTTTAGTACAAAACAACGGTGTTGTTATAGTAGTTTTAGCTGCGAAAGCAATGTAACATTAGTTCAATGGAGTTCATTAGCAATTGATCTCCACATGTATTTTGGGGTTTATGATGTGCACATATAAACTTATAACTTATTATTTTTGTCACCACTCGTTGAGTGGGGTGCCTTTTGTAACTACAGATCTGTGTTCAGAATCTTCAGGGTTACCTATTTTTGTCGGGCAGGCTTCTTTGAAGCACGCACCTGCCTGAACCCCTTTTTCTTGTATATTTCCGGCCTACGCCGTATTAAATACATTTTTCAAAAAGTAAGAATACTATGTGGTTGTTTTATTATCTGCTTTTCTAGAGTTATGATATGATTACGAATGTCCCCCTCCAGTCTTAGATATCAGGCATGTTCGTCAATGATGGAGGGGCCACTAATAAATTATAGGTTTGACTCCTGTAAGGAGATAAAGAAAACCTAATATTTAGTAGTGGCCCCGTAATCATTGACGACTGGGGCCCTCCCGACCGTCCCCTTCCCATTCGTTGATGTATTAAGGATTTTGGTTCACTTGATATGTCAGGGAAGGAGGAATGACGCCTGATTCAGCGTCTGGTCAGAAATCCACACAAGTACATCCACGATATGATGGAAAGCTTATTGGATAGTTATTCTTATTTTCTTTTTGTTTTTATTTTTTACGAAGTTTTTTCGTAGTGAGAACCCAATTCATAATGACTGAAGCCATGAGTGAGGTCGCGTGCGCTCATGATGAAGGCTCCTCAGTTTTTAAATGCTCTGCGCGGTAGATTCAAACTACGGCGGATTAGTGTTTGAAGAGGATGCCTTATGTAATAGGCATGTTCGTCAATGATTACGGGGCCACTACTAAATATTAGGTTTTCTTTATCTCCTTACAGGAGTCAAACCTATAGTATTCCTTTTGGCTTTGGCCACCGGGAACAGAGTGTCTGAGCTGGCGGCGATGAGCAACACACCTAATTGCCTTAGGTTTGGTAGACTTAATGAATGTATTCACATTGCACCTTCCCCGGGATTTGTAGCCAAGAATGAGCACAGTGCACACGTGTTTTCTGAGTTCACGGTGCCGGCGTTAAAAAGGGGAAAGGTGCACCATAATCTATGTCCAGTGTAAGCTTTAACCAAATATTTGAGAGTGGCTCCTCTAAACCCCCAAGGTGCTTTATGGGTAGCGAGTACAGGTAAACGCTTACTGAAACGGAGATTAGCTTCTCTTCTGGTCGAAGTCATTAAAGAGAGTAATCCCGGCATTGTGGGTAGGGCCCACGATTTACGCAAATGGGCAGCCTCTTTACGTTTCCTGAAGAACTTTTCAGTAGAAGATATTTCGTCCACACAGTTGTGGGCGTCTAATCATACGTTTTTGACTAGATACTTGTCAGTTGCTCTAGACAAACCTTCCTTACCATGTATAGCTTTAAGGCAGAGGGTCTAGGTGGCCCTTCAGTCACTTTTGTTTACTTTCAAGGAAAAAGGGGGGGGGGGGGGTGTAGTCAGTGTAACATAGGACACCCTAGACCCCGCCGGAGTGTAAGAGCTGTGATACAATTTATGGTTAATGTGATATGAAAATTTCTCTGCGAGAAATTGTGCTAGTACAATGTTAGTACAATTAACGGGGTTGTTATAGTAGTTTTAGCTGTGAAAGCAATTTAGTATTAAACAGTGGAGATCTTTTGCAAATTATTTCCACGAATATTATGGGGTTTATTATGTGCACATGTAAACTTATAACTTGTTATTTTTGTCACCACTCGTTGAGTGGGGTGCCTTTGTAACTACAGATCTGTTCACAGAATCTCCAGAGTTACCCTTTTTTGTCAAGCAGGCTTCTTTGAAGCACGCACCTGCTTGAACCCCTTTTTTGTATATATATGGGCTGCGCCGTATTTAAATATATTTTCAAAGTAAGAATACTATGTGGTTGTTTGATTATCTGCTTTTCTAGAGTTATGATATGATTACGAATGTCCCCCTCCAGTCTTAGAAATCAGGCATGTTCGTCAATGATGGAGGGGACACTAATAAATTATAGGTTTGACTCCTGTAAGGAGATAAAGAAAACCTAATATTTAGTAGTGGCCCCGTAATCATTGACGACTGGGGCCCTCCCGACCATCCCCTTCCCATTCGTTGATGTATTTAAGGATTTTGGTTTACATGATATGTCAGTGAAGGAAGAATGACGCCTGAATCAGCGTCTGGTCAAAGATCCACACAAGTACATCCACGATATGATGGAAAGCTTATTGGATAGTTATTCTTATTTTCTTTTTGTTTTTATTTTTTACGAAGTTTTTTCGTAGTGAGAACCCAATTCATAATGACTGAAGCCATGAGTGAGGTCGCGTGCGCTCATGATGAAGGCTCCTCAGATTTTAAATGCTCTGCGCGGTAGATTCAAACTACGGCGGATTAGTGTTTGAAGAGGATGCCTTATGTAATAGGCATGTTCGTCAATGATTACGGGGCCACTACTAAATATTAGGTTTTCTTTATCTCCTTACAGGAGTCAAACCTATAATTGGTAAAAAAAAAGAAAAAATTGAATCCTTGATAGGAGAGTACCCCCTTCCCCTGGTGAGGAAGGGAAGGACGAAAAAGGGGGGGCCCTTCGAAACAGGCACGAGGGCAGAAAAGCGCACAAAAGTGGTCACTACACCCTGCAAATGGAGGACCTTTCATGAAAGTGAGTATCCCCCCCCCCCCCCTTGTGCATGGTGAGGGGTGAAGAGGGACCCTCCATGTGTAGGGTCAGGGAGAGACCAGGCGAACCAGCAAGTGCAAAGAACCCCGTGCAAGTCCCGAGATGGAAGGCATGAAAAGCCTTATAATGGAAGAGGATAATAATAATACCCAAAGGTTGAAGGTACTGAAGAGAAGAAGACGCCCAAGGGTACCATCAGAGTAGAGTGGGAGCACAATCTGATGAAAAGGAGAAGTCCGGGAACTACTGCAACCGAGTCCCTATACAGAGGCAAAGCAAAGCACCCTAGCACCGACCCAGAGAGGAGTGGACCAGAACGGGCCACTCCGGGCCACGCCCCCCACTCGGGGGCGGAAATCCGCTCTGGAGCGGAATGTAGGATGTAGGAGGAATGGAGGATGGGTGGAACTCACCACCCGGCGAGGAACCCGTGGCGAGAGCAGAGCGAAGTAGACATACTACACTGGAACCAGAAGAAAGAAACCCTGTGAAGACCCTGTGTAGGCCATGGGAAGGCATGCATGTATGTCATCGACAGTAACAAGAATAAAGCCTGGTTGTAAGCACCATGAAAATAAAGGCCATGGCAATGCACGCATGTATGTCATTGGCAGAGACAAGACGAAAGCCTGTTCGGAAGCACCACGAAAAAACCACTGAAAGTCGATGAATCCTTAAGAAGAAGGCCAAAGAGTGCCCCCGAAATGGGAGGCCAGGCAGGAGTATCAGTCATGAGGTCATGCACAAAATAAAGATCAGAGATCCCAGAATAGGCTACAGGCACCAGGTCAGGGAGTAGCCTAAAAGCTCTCACTAGGCCTGGAGACTGGAGTCCCGTCCAATGAAGGAGAGTGGCCCCCCCCCCCCCCCCTGGAAGTTAAAGCTGAAGAGAACCCTCCAAAAGGAGGATCAGGAAGGCCATAGGGAACCAGCAACAGGCCAAAGAGCCCCAAACCCCAGGTCAGAAAAAACCAAGGGGTAGGCTCAACCCTCTGAAGAACTGAAGGAAACCCCACCCCAAAATATAATGGAGACCGATACCTTAACCCTCTCACCACGGAAGGGCTCTTAAACGCCCATAAAAAAGCATATAACAGGTACCCGGAAGGCCTCTTGAACGCCCAGTGGTTTAAAGCAGGTGAGCTTCGTGTGCGAGGCGTCGGTCCGACGCATGTAAACAACAGCCGGCTGGACCGACGCCCCGCATCTCCGGCCACAAGAAGGAGAGCGTCGCTTGTTCGTGTGTGCCTGTATGTTGTTGTTGTTAAGTATCGAAAAGTGGTGTAAAGTGGCTGTTTTGGCCATAAAGTTATCTCCAATGAAATCATCATCACAGCTCAACCAGTAGACTTAGAGAGCTCTACTTAATGCCATTCTACAGGTAAATAACACAGCTACGCTTGGGGATGCGCGGGAATGCGGGAAGCAGTCTGATTAACGAATATACGGTAGCCTAGCCTAGACGTTTTTCGGCCAAAACACCCGGGTTTCGAGGAATATATATATAATACATAGCCGGGGCTGGAGGGTTAAGGCCGGTATCAGTGAAGAGGTCCTGTAGGTCAGAAAGCACAGCCTGGTAAAAAGGAGCATTAAAATACGTCTTAATGGAAGTGCAGGACGACCAGGCTAGGCCTAAACTGAGGCAAGAGTAGCGCGACCGTAAACGGCAACGTCCGTTCGAGAGCGGAAAAGTACCGACATCGAGCGGGAACGTCCGCATTCCAAGGCGGGCGGAATCGTCCGTATACGGACTCGTACGTCCAGGCGCGGGAAGTGGTATGAGACGGCAGTAGTGCGTGAGGGAAAAAGCCCGTCCGAGAGCGGAGAGGCCCAGATGGGCCCCGCCGTAAGCCGAGGACCCAGGAAAGGTAGCCTGGCAAGTCACAGCAGACGTGGGAGCGTCTGTGGATAACAGACAGTGTGAAAACAGACCTCCGACATAGAACGGAAAGTCCCGTTCTAGAGCGTCTGTGGGTATCAGCCAGTGTGAAAACAGACCTCCGACATAGAACGGAAAGTCCCGTTCTAGATCGGAGGGGCTGTGACCGTAAATGAAAGGGCCGACCAAGAGCGGGAAGTCCCCGACCCAGGGCAGAAACCCATCGGTACGTGTCTGAGAGGTCTGCGGCACCATGAAGGTGGAAGGCCAGTAAAAGAAAAGTCCCTTCCAAAAGATGAGGGGACCAAAGGTAACCCTCCTCAAGTCACAACAGGCACGGGAGAGCCTGTGGGTAATCAAAACACGACCGTAAGAGGGGCAGTAGACAGAATAAAAACTGTCAGACAAAAACTCTTCAGAACGGGCTACGTTCACGGTTTTGTGGGACTGAGGCCAGGTAGACAGAGCACTGGAGACGTCAATCAAAAAGTGAGCATTGTATGCCAGATTGAGGTTGCCACAGTGTTGAAATCCAAACCCCCCCCCCCCCCCCCCCCCCCTAGGCTAGGACAAAACTCGGAAGTTAGCCATTCTGGCACTTGAGTCAGTAATATATGAAATTACAGGGAGCCACTAGGTACCGTACCCTTGATGAGGGTAAGCAACAAGGGATCGTAGCGACAGGAATACAGAGCACTGGGGCCGCCGATCAATACAGGGGCATGTATGCCAGATTGAGGAGGCCACAGAGTTGTACACCAAACGCCCCCCTTTTAGGCTAGGCTAAAAAAGTTAGCCTAATCGGTACTAGAGTCAGATTAATAATGAATTGGAATAGGCTAGGCGAAATAACGGAAGTTAGCCTATTCGGTACCAGAGCCAGTAATATATGAAATTACAGGGAGTCACCAGTTACTGTAACCTTGAGGAGGGTAAGCAACAAGTGACTGAAGCGTCAGGAAGACAGAGCACTGGGGCCGTAATATCAATACAGGGGCAGAGTATGCCAGATTGAGGAGGCCGCAGAGTCGCAGTCTAAACCAAAACGCCCCCCATCAAGGCTAGGCTAAAAACGGAAGTAAGCCTAATCGGTTCTGGAGCCAGTAATATATGAAATTACAGGGCGCCACCAGTTACTGTACCCTTGATGAAGGATATAATCAAGACAGTAGGAGGGGCAGTAGACAGAACAAAAACTCATCAGAACGGGCTACGTTCGCGGTTTTGTGGGACTGTATCCAGGGAGACAGAGCACTGTGTCCGTCAATCAAAAAGTGAGCATTATATGCCAGATTGAGGGTGCCACAGTGTTGAAATCCAAATGCCCCCCCTAGGCTAGGCCAAAACTCGGAAGTTAGCCTATTCGGCACTTGAGGCAGTAATATATGAAATTACCTGGTGCACTAGTTTCTGCACTCTTGAAGAGAGGCAGCAAAAAGTAAAAAGACCACCAAAAGGGATTGGCCCTACAAGGGTCAGCGCCCCCCTTCCAACCAACTAGAAGGGCACAAGTAAGCCTAGGCCTAATTTCGCGAAAAGAAAAGCAAAAATAAAGGCAGTGACTAAAAACTATAATGACAAGAAGCTTACTAAAGACAAAACTAAAGCCACCGCAAATGAAAAGAATACAAAAGGCAAAGCCTAAATGAACGAGTGTCGCCCAAGCGGCGACGCATGCGCAGAAGGCAAAAAATTAAGTAACCTCCAGTTTCGACGCTACACTCCAAGAAAAACACATTTGAGCCCATCCTTTAGCGTGCCTACAGCACGTATCATCTGTCTAGAATCACAGGTACCTTAAATAAGGCCCACAACTCCCCCAAAGGGGAGGTGACAGGAGTGGTAGGCACAAAAACAGAGCACCAGAAAAAGTGTGTTGTCGTAGAGTGTAGCGCAAAAAGGAATGATCTAATGAACCCGGTCGGGTTGTGCGATGGACCCGTGACAACGGCCAGATAGCCAGATAGCCAGATAGGATGGACAATGTTCTGCAATTTTCTCTTTTCTTTCTCATAAATATTTTCATTTCCTTTAAAATAGTAGCCTCAAAAGTGTGTACAACATACCTAGTAGAGAGAGTAAGGTGCTACTCTAGATGTTATCGATTTAATCGCGCTAGTGATTACGATAATTGCCCGCTCCAGAGCGGAACGGAATTATACGATAAGTATATAGCTCTACGTTGGAGACGTAGAGGCTACTACTAAATAGAACAATAGATTGGTGGAATAACTTGAGTGCGGAGATTGTAGAGGCAAGAAATATCCACGACTTTAAAAGTAAACTGGATAGTCAATAGAAACTGAGACAGGACAACACAAGCGTAGCTCAATTCCTGTAAACTACAAATAGGTGAATATAATGACCCCTCATGGTCCTTGGTATCTGGGTCTTCTCCTGGGCGACCTAGTTATGTGTGATTTTTTTTTCTGTTCGGGCTCTGTCTCGAGACAGCCACCCCTTGCTTTGGGGCATGTGCCTGAGTATCTACTGTACATACATACATACAATGACACATAATACAGTAAAACCCTTCTCTCCGAACCCAGGGATCTGGAACATGGCTTAAAAATAATTAATAAAACTCAACAATTTAACTGAAATGCATGCTAAACACAGCAAACAAAACATAAACTATTGTCTCAATACAGAAAATAGCTAAACAAAATTGCAATACTGTACATTAAAAAATTACTATTCATTTATCACCAAAATAAAATACGAAGTTTAAAGAAGAAAGGTGACCATCTGGCCTGGGCAAAGCTCCATGGAGAGCACCTCTACTATTCCAATCATAAAAATGTTCTCTACCGACCTACAGTAGGTGCTCTCGTAAATATTACATGAGAAAGTCAAATGTATGGATCAGAGTCTGAAAGATGGAGGTAAATATCTGGATGCCTAGATAAAGTTTGAAAGACAAATGTTTCACATGTCCTGACTGGGACTCACCCATATCAATCTAAAAGGAGGGTTTTCTTTATATTTTGTTGTACTGTAGTTAGCATTACACATGAAGAGCTTTTAGTGACATTACCGTAAACTGGGGTAACTTCGGACATTTTGTGGTGATAGTGTGCCTTAATCTAGGAAGCCTCCCAAAATTAACCCTTATAATAAGAAAGCTATCCTTATCCTAAATGATGTCCGAAGTACTGTATACTCGAAAATTGGGAAACTTCAGACAGATATGGAGAACTTTGGACATACTGTACAGTGACTTCTTATGGAACTTCGGGCGTACTGTACGTTCATGGCTTATTTCATTCGTTTTTTGGCTCCTACTATTTTATCGACTCTGCGTAAGCAGAGTTTGGTATCGCGCGCCCCCCCTCCCCCCCCCCCCCCCTTTCCGGACCGAGCCTCGAAGAAGCTCACACACTAAGAACGCATTCGTTCTGTGGGCGAAAACATCTCGCTCCGCATTTGCTAGGTTAAATTAATTTAGTTGGCATTAGAAGTGATAGTAGTAATAGTGGGATTGATGGTGATAGTAGTGATGATGGTGATAATAATAGTGATGATGGTTGTAGTTGTATTGAAGATGATGACAGTAGTGATGATGATGACAGTAGTAGATATAATGGTGACAGTAGTAGATATGATGGTGACACTACTAGTAGCAGTGATGGTCATAATAGTAATGATGATGGTGACAAGTAATGATAGTTGTAGTGATAATGATGACAGTAGTGATGATGGTAGTGACAATGGTGAGTATTAGTGATGATGGTGAGTATTAGTGATGATGGTGAGTAGTAGTGATGATGGTGAAAGTTGTAGTGATGATGAAGATCATAGTAATGGTGATGATGGCAGTAGTAGTGATGATGTTGATAGGATACATGATGGTAATACTTGTGACAGTAGTAATGATGATGGTTATAGTAGTAGTGATGATGTTAACAGTAGTAACAGTAGGTCGCGGGTGCCCAACCCCGAAAGGGGTTGAAATTGGGTAGCTATCCCCCCGCCAAAGGCGGCTTTCTAGGGCCTTTCCTAGCTAATGCTGAGAGGATTGGGTTCTAGTCATGTGGTGATGGGCTGGTCTATCAGAGAGCTGAGCAATCTCTGCCATACCCATAGCTTACTCTGACTGTTCCTTTAACTTATATATTTTCTAGATCTCTTCCGTGGATTGACCTCCCAATCTACCAAGATTGGAAGCCAAAGCATCACATTTTTCCCTTGCCCCTCAACTTTCTCTTCATAATTGCTAAGGGGCACAGGGCCCTGGGTGGGGCTTTGGTTTCCCGGGCGTTTCCGCACCCTCCTCAGCTCCCCGCCATGGAGTGGCTTCGGTCACCCGGGCTTTATTGTGGTCGGCGGGGAGGGTTCTGTGGGGGCACTCGGTTGTGGCCTTGGAATTGCTCGGGGCCTTGGGGCTGTTCGGCCAGGCAGCTTGGGGAACAACAACAACAACAGTAGTAATGGGTGGGGGCCCAACCCCGAAAGGGGTTGAAATAGGGGAGCTATCCCCCCGCCAAAGGCGGCTTTCTAGGGCCTTTCCTAGCTGATGCTGAGAGGATTGGGTTCTAGTCATATGGTGATGGGCTGGTCTATCAGAGTGAGAACTGAGCGATCTCTGCCATACCCATAGCTTACTCCGACTGTTCCTTTTACTTATGTATTTCCTAGATCTCAAGTGACGGCGTCTTTTCCGTGGATTGACCTCCCAATCTACCAAGATTGGAAGCCAAAGCGTCACATTTTTCCTTTGCCCCTCAACTTTCTCTTCATAATTGCTGAGGGGCACAGGGCCCTGGGTGGGGCTTTGGTTTCCCGGGCGTTTCCGCACCCTCCTCAGCTCCCCGCCATGGAGTGGCTTCGGTCATCCAGGCTTTATTGTGGTAGGCAGGGAGGGTTCTGTGGGGGCACTCGGTTATGGCCTTGCTCGGGGCCTTGGGGCTGTTCGGCCAGGCAGCTTGGGGAACAACAACAACAGTAGTAATGATGATTGTAAGATGGTGGTGACGATAGTAGTAATGATGGTTGATAGTTGTAGTATCAATGATGATAGTAGTGATTAAGATGGTAGTGACAATGGTGACAGTAGTAGTGATGATTGTAATTGTAGTAGTGATGATGATCATAGTAATGGTGATGATGAAAGTAGTTGTGATGATTGTGGCAGTTGTAGTGATGATGGCAGTAGTAGTGATGATTGTGATTAATGATGGTATTAGTAGTGATGATGGTAACCTATCGCAGAGTTGGGTATGCCGTTTTGATTTTGGGCAAAACGGCACATCTACTGTATATTAATATTTTATTACCTCTGCGTAAGCAGTTTGGTATTGCCCCCCCCTGTATAGTGGGTACCACCCAAATAAATTGTCGTCGTCGTCCGTCTGTCCCGAAACTCCTAGACTGTTGGACGGATTTTCACCAAATTTCACACAAACATTTGTTGCGTGAATGCGAACGTCAGTAAAAAAAATTTTTTTTGAATTTATGTAATAGTTATGATTTTAGGTCGTCCAAAATATGGTTTTACCCTCCCCCCTCCCAGACCCCCCCCCCCCACATTCATTCATTCTCTCTCTCTCTCTTCCCCCCCCCCCCCCAGCAATGATGGCGTTATTCGCCCCGAAGGGGCTCGCACACTAAGAACGCATTCGTTCTGCATTTGCTAGGTTAAGTTAGTTTAGTTGGCATTAGAAGTGATGGTAGTAATAGTGGGATTGATAGTGATGGTAGTGATGATGGTGATAATAGTAGTGATGATGGTTGTAGTTGTATTGATGATGATATGACAGTAGTGATGATGATGACAGTAGAAGATATTATGGTGACAGTAGTAGATATGATGGTGATAGTACTAGTAGTAATGATGATGGTCATAATAGTAGTGATGATGGTGACAAGTAATGATGATAGTTGTAGTGATAATGATGACAGTAGTGATGATGGTAGTGACGATGGTGAGTATTAGTGATGATGGTGAGTAGTAGTGATGGTGAAAGTTGTAGTGATGATGACAATAGTTGTGATGATGAAGATCATAGTAATGGTGATGATGGCAGTAGTAGTGATGATGTTGATAGGATACATGATGGTAATACTTGTGACAGTAGTAATGATGATGGTTATAGTAGTAGTGATGATGTTAACAGTAGTAATGATGATTGTAAGATGGTGGTGATGATAGTAGTAATGAAGGTTGATAGTTGTAGTATCAATGATGATAGTAGTGATTAAGATGGTAGTGACAGTAGTAGTGATGATTGTAATTGTAGTAGTGATGATGATCATAGTAATGGTGATGATGAAAGTAGTTGTGATGATTGTGTCAGTTGTAGTGATGATTGTGATTGATGATGGTATTAGTAGTGATGATGGTAACCTATCGCAGAGTTGGGTATGCCGTTTTGATTCTATTTCATAGTAATGGTGATGATGGCAGTAGTAGTGATGATGTTGATAGGATACATGATGGTAATACTTGTGACATTAGTAATGATGATGGTTATAGTAGTAGTGATGATGTTAACAGTAGTAATGATGATTGTAAGATGGTGGTGATGATAGTAGTAATGGTGACAGTAGTAGTGATGATTGTAATTGTAGTAGTGATGATGATCATAGTAATGGTGATGATGAAAGTAGTTGTGATGATTGTCAGTTGTAGTGATGATTGTGATTGATGATGGTATTAGTAGTGATGATGGTAACCTATCGCAGAGTTGGGTATGCCGTTTTGATTCTATTTCATAGTAATGGTGATGATGGCAGTAGTAGTGATGATGTTGATAGGATACATGATGGTAATACTTGTGACAGTAGTAATGATGATGGTTATAGTAGTAGTGATGATGTTAACAGTAGTAATGATGATTGTAAGATGGTGGTGATGATAGTAGTAATGAAGGTTGATAGTTGTAGTATCAATGATGATAGTAGTGATTAAGATGGTAGTGACAATGGTGACAGTAGTAGTGATGATTGTAATTGTAGTAGTGATGATGATCATAGTAATGGTGATGATGAATGTAGTTGTGATGATTGTGTCAGTTGTAGTGATGATTGTGATTGATGATGGTATTAGTAGTGATGATGGTAACCTATCGCAGAGTTGGGTATGCCGTTTTGATTTTGGGCAAAACGTGCGGTCTACTTTATTATTGCTACTTATTCCTGTCCGAAGTAAGAGGGCAAAATACAAAGTCCATACTTTTAGGCGTGTTTAATCAGTACAGGAGGTGGGTGATATATGAATTAACAGATATTAGTTTAGGATCTGTTCTTGTTAGGCATAGAAATCACTCTTAGAAAATATTGAGCCGGGAAAATAACCAATGCAGTCAAATCAATAACTCGAAAATGAACTAGGCCTAGTGAAAATATTATAGGTTTGCCTCCTGCAAGGAGATAAAGAAAACCTAATATTTAGTAGTGGCCCCGTAATCATTGACGATTATGCCTATTACATAAGGCACCCTCTTCAAACACTCATCCGCCGTAGTTTTGAATCTACCGGGCAGAGCATAAAAATTGAGGAGCCTTCATCATGAGCGCACGCAACCTCACTCATGGTTCAGTCATTATGAAATTGGGTTCTCACTACGAAAAAACTTTGTAACAAATAAAAAACAAAAGGAAAATAAGAATAACTATTCATAAGCTTTCCATATACTCGTGGATGTACTTGTGTGGATCTTTGACCAGACGCTGACTCAGGCGTCATTCTTCCTTCACTGACATATCAATTATACCAAAATCCTTAATACATCAACGAATGGGAAGGGGATGGTCGGGAGGGCCCCAGTCGTCAATGATTACGGGGCCACTACTAAATATTAGGTTTTCTTTATCTCCTTGCAGGAGTCAAACCTATAATTTATTAGTGGCCCCTCCATCATTGACGATTATGCCTGATATCTAAGACTGGAGGGGGACATTCGTAATCATATCATAACTCTAGCAAAGGCAGATAATCAAACAACCACATAGTATTCTTACTTTGTAAAAAAGATATATATTTGGTGCATAAACTTTATACAGCACAACTTATACAAAAAGGGGTACAAGCAGGAGTGTGCTTTAAAGAAGCCTGCTTGATAAAAAAGGGTGTTAACTCTGAGATTCTGAGAACAGATCCGCCAGTTAACGAGGCACCCCACTTAAATTAAGTGGTGAAAAATAAAACTTATAAGTTTACATGTGCACATATAAACCCCATAAAATTAGTGGATATACCTTGCAAAATATAACCAATGCTTAAATTAGATTGCTTCTCAGCCCAAAAACTACTTACAACAACACTGTTGTTTGTACTAATTATAGGTTTGACTCCTGTAAGGAGATTAGGAAAACCTAATATTTAGTAGTGGCCCCGTAATCATTGACGAACATGCCTATTACATAAGGCATCCTCTTCAAACACTAATCCGCCGTAGTTTGAATCTACCGCGCAGAGCATTTAAAAACTGAGGAGCCTTCATCATGAGCGCACGCGACCTCACTCATGGCTTCAGTCATTATGAATTGGGTTCTCACTACGAAAAAACTTCGTAAAAAATAAAAACAAAAAGAAAATAAGAATAACTATCCAATAAGCTTTCCATCATATCGTGGATGTACTTGTGTGGATTTCTGACCAGACGCTGATCCAGGCGTCATTCCTCCTTCACTGACATATCAAGTAAACCAAAATCCTTAATACATCAACGAATGGGAAGGGGACGGTCGGGAGGGCCCCAGTCGTCAATGATTACGGGGCCACTACTAAATATTAGGTTTTCCCTAATCTCCTTACAGGAGTCAAACCTATAATTTATTAGTGGCCCCTCCATCATTGACGAACATGCCTGATATCTAAGACTGGAGGGGGACATTCGTAATCATATCATAACTCTAGAAAAGCAGATAATAAAAACAACCACATAGTATTCTTACTTTTGAAAAATGTATTTAATACGGCGTAGGCCGGAAATATACAAGAAAAAGGGGGTTCAGGCAGGTGCGTGCTTCAAAGAAGCCTGCCTGACAAAAATAGGTAACCCTGAAGATTCTGAACACAGATCTGTAGTTACAAAAGGCACCCCACTCAACGAGTGGTGACAAATAATAAGTTATAAGTTTATATGTGCACATCATAAACCCCAAAATACATGTGGAGATCAATTGCTAATGAACTCCATTGAACTAATGTTACATTGCTTTCGCAGCTAAAACTACTATAACAACACTGTTGTTTTGTACTAAACTTTGTACTAGCACAAATTCTCTCAGAGAAATTTTCATATCACATTTCCACCTTAAATTGTATCACAGTTCTCATACCCCGGCGGGGTCTAGGGTGTCCTATGTCAACTGACTGCACCCCCCCCCCCCCCCTTTCCTTGAAAATAAACATAAGTGACTGCAGGGCCACCTAGACCCTCTGCCTTAAAGCTATACATGGTAAGGAAGGTTTGTCTAGAGCAACTGACAAGTATCTAGAGAGAAACGTATGATTAGACGCCCACAACTGTGTGGACGCAATATCTTCAACTGAAAAGTTTTTCAGGAAACGTAAAGAGGCCGCCCACTTGCGTAAATCGTGGGCCCTACCCACAACGCCGGGATTACTCTCTTTAATGACTTCTACCAGAAGAGAGGCTAATCGCCGTTTAAGTAAGCGTTTACCCGTACTCGCTACCCATAAAGCACCTTGGGGGTTATGAGGAGCTATTCTTAAATATTTGGTTAGAGCTTGCACTGGACATAAATTATGATGCACCTTTCCCCTTTTTAACGCCGGCACCGTGAATTCAGAAAACACTTGTGCACTATGCTCATTCTTGGCTACAAACGCCGGGGAGGGTGCAATGGAAATGGAATCATTAAGTCTACCAAACCTAAGACAATTAGGTGTGTTGCTCATCGCCGCCAGCTCAGACACTCTGTTTCCGGTGGCCAAAGCCAAAAGCTGCCTTCTTTAAGATTAAAGCAAAGTCTGCAGTATTTTGATACAGACGAGAATGAAGTAAAGACAAAGCTTTGTCCAGAGACCAAGTAGGCATGAGCTGACGGGGAGGTGGGCGGAGTTTAAAACACGCTCTCATAAATCCTGTTTCCTCCGCCACCGGTATGGATAGACCTGTAAGGTCGAAAAAGGGCACTCTAATCGCAGTTAAGTGATTCTTCAGAGTAACCACAGATAAAAGTTTCTGCTCAAACAGATAGTTCAAGTAATTAAAAACCAATGCCACTGAGGGTACAGTTTGTTCCGTTCTAACAATCCAAGAAGTAAAAGCTTTCCAATGAGATTGATATTGTCGCTTAGTAGACTGAGTATATTGATTGAGCAATTTATTGGTCACATCCCTACCGTATGGTGCTAGCCACTTGGCCTCCTGAATGTCCATAATGCAAAAGTCAGCGAGGTCTCTAGGTTGCCAATCGTGTCTAAGTGGAAGTACCTGACCGGGAGCGATACCGGGTCCGGGCACCACATTATTAACTGCTGGCACCACACCTGCGCCGGCCACAGGGGCGCGATTAGCGAGACTAAGCCTCGATAAACTCGTAGTTTGTTCACTACGTGGCACATTAGTGACGCATCTGGCGGTGGAAACAGATAGTTGGAGCTCCATCTGTTCCAGTCTGTCACTAGGGCGTCTGGCCCCCCTGCCGGCGTTATCGTCCGGCGGGTGAGGTATAGAGGGAGCTTGTGAGTCTCCTCGGACGCAAAAAGATCCACTTGTGGATGGGAGAGCTCCGCAATCATTAGGTCGAAAATGGGTTGCTTGAGCTCCCATTCTACTGTCGTGCTTTGTCTCCGGGACAGAGCGTCTGCCCAGACGTTCGCTACGCCTGGGAGATAAGATGCGTGAAGATAAATATCTAGACTGGTGGCTAGGACAAAAATCTCTTCCGACACGAGTAGCAACTTCCTTGACCTCGTTGACCCTTGTTTCTGAATACAGTGAACTGCATTCAGATTGTCCATTCTGAAGGCCACTGACTTGCCCCGTAACGCCGAGCCGTGAGCCTGAAGGAAATACAATGGGACTAGTAACTCTTTGACATTTATGTGAGCGATTTCTAAGTGGGACCAAAGTCCCTGACCCTGGTGCCCCTGATTTGACTGAAATCCCCACCCTATGGTGCCTGACGCATCCGTGTCTACCCATAGCGTTGGAGGAGGAGAGGTCCATGACATGATTGAGTGCAATGTTTCCCTCTTCGCTCAGACCGCTAGTAAGGTGTGGATTAATTTTGGTATGGGCCATAATTTTCCCGCCGGTAAGAGTGGGAAATATTTGTTGCCCTCCAATATTAATCGTTTTACTTTCAACCGGCCCAACTTGACAGTTAGCTGAATCCAGTTGAGAGAGCCGACCAGAGACTCCCAGACTCTTCGTGTCGTAGTCAGACTGTGAAGAAACCTGAACAGTTTCCTGCGAAACCTGTTGCGATTGTCCACACTCTGACTCAGAGTGAGAGCGGCGGTGTCCCAGACCAGCCCTATCCACTGAATTACTCTTGAGGGAACAAGGTTTGACTTTACCAGATTTACCTTGAAGCCTAGAGTTTTGACATGATTTAAAATGATATTGACATGTTTTATGCATAATTGTTGTGTCTCTGCCACCACCAGCCAGTCGTCTAGATACCACAACACTCTGATTCCCTGTTTTAACAATGGCATCAGGGCTTGCCTGACTAATTTTGTGAATAATCGAGGTGCTAGGTTCAAACCGAACGGCATCCTTTGAAAAACAAAATTTTGGTGCCTGATCCTCAAGGCCAGAAACCTTTGAAATCTTTTGTTGACCGACACGTGCCAATAAGCGTCTGTCAGGTCTAGGGAACACATCCAGCCACCCGGCGGAAGTGTTAGCCTGATTTGATGAACTGTTAACATTCTGAAAGACTCGTTGTAAATGTGAAGATTCAGATACGACAGGTCTACGACCGGCCTCATCTGAACACTGTCCCGTTTGGGAACCAAAAACAGTTTTGACGTGAATACAGGGTAATCTGGGGGTACCGGGATGATGACATTCTTGGCAATCATTTCCTGGACCAGCAGCTCCACCTCTAATGAAACACAATTTGCCGTTGTCGGCTGACGTAAGCGAGGTCGCCGGAGCCACTGCCAAGTGATGCCTTTGCGTGCCACCATCCGTGCCCATGTTTTTAACGGCCATGCTTGGTGACACGTTCGGAACGACCCAGTTAGCAGACAAGGGTTCGCCGGCTGTACTTCCCTCGGTTCCTCCGGCTCTAAGGTAGGCACTGGGAGTGAGAAAGACTTTAGTTTTTTGATGGTGGTTTTGGTGGTGTTGGCCGCTTCGCCGGCTGGCTGGTGTGGGCCGAAGACTGGCCCTGACCCGGCTTATACTGGCCGCGTCCCCTCTGTCCTGAAAACCCTCTCTGTCTATGCCTGAACTGACCCAGGGGGGATTGGGAGGACTTAGGCGGAAGAAACGGCTTAGAACCCCCTGGCTGAGCTTTAGTAGGAGGCTTAGGTTTGGGGAAGTTAAATGCGGGTTTCTTAGCCTGTGCGGGACTGTGCTTCACGGCCTGTGCCATGTTAAACACTGTTCGCCATACATCAGGGGACATTAAAGAAGGTGTAAGTACTGGGGACATAACCACCTGGTTAGCAATGCGATCAGGCAGCTTGCGAACTAATGACATTCTAAGATCCTGTCGTGCTCGCACCGCCTCAAGTAAGGCTGTGCGTATGTCACCTAAGGATTGAATTGACGACTGAAGAATCAGACGCCGGGATAATTCAACTGATCTTCGAGCATCCGCGTCTGCGATTGCCTGAGTAGACCTGAGTAAAGACTTAGCCACCTGTTGAGAAACTATGTACTGTGAAAACAGGCGGAAAGCTTTTCCCCTAAGCCTAAATTCTCTGTCTAGGTGAGAAGGGGTAGGGGTAATGAATGGTTCCTTTAGTTCACAAAGATTAATCTTAGGGGCAGCTAAAAAGGAAAATAAAGCTGACGGAACTCCGCCGGCAGAACCTACCGGCATTGAGAACCATGAATGTGTATCCTGAGGGATCTGGTGGGAAGATTTAGAAGTGAAAGTGGTTGCAAAGTTCTGAGCCTCTACCTCCCAATCCACCCAAGGTCCTGGTCCTAACTGTCCCACCTTCAACACTGGATTAGCTGTCTCGTCTGTGACGGTCTGTAAATCTAGTTCAGGAGTAATAGCCAACAGAGCCTTAATATCATTAAACCCATCCAGCTTAGACCAGTCTGAAAAAAGTTTTGAAGCTGAGGCAGGGGGTAAAGCAGGCTTAGATGCATAAACAAAATAATCCTGATAATAATAACTAGGTATAGCCTTGATATTTACATCCAAAACATTACCCAAGGCATCCAATGCCCTTAATTTCTTAGACTTATTTCCCTGGATAAACCACTCACTTGGTACCGGGAGTTCCCCTGACAAGGTAGGCTGGGCAAGCTCTGGCTTAGAGGGGTTCAAAGGGACCCATGACTCGTCTGGCCCATAAAGCAGGGGCATAGCTACCTTTCTAAGAGGCGCTTTGTCTAGAGGGGGTGGATTAACATCCGTAATGACCCTGACATTTGACGTAGTGAATGCCGCCGTAGCTGGCTTAGAGCTCCCTGCCGGTGACAAAGTAGGAGGGTTAGGAATCTTAGATAAATCGATTGACGTTATCAGAGGCCGTACCGCAGAACCTGTCAAGGGAGCCCCCAAGTCCATTGTGGGGTTTTCTCGTTGTTGATTAAAGAATTTTGATAGAGCATGAGTAAGTAACCCATCAATTTCTTGTGCTGTAACAAACTGGTTAGGTGCAGAACTTTCAGGTGAATTAGTATTATCATGGGCGGCGTCCAGGCCTGAGCCTGACCCTTGTCCTTCCCTATCTGAAATTAATGACACTTCATCTTGTCCCTCCCGATCCTCCTGAGAAGACCCCGCCGAGGCAGGGGCACCTTGTTTCCAAGATAAATCAGGGATAGAGGATGGGGCCGCCGCGTCCCTGTGGACATCGGCTACTGTGTGACTCGTATGAGTCGGACGTGGATGGACAGACCCTGGCTGAGCAAAACGCCAAACACCGAGGCTCTGGCCTACGCTCTCTTGAGAGTCTGAAACATTCTCAATTATTGAATATCCTGAACTCTCCATTTCTAGGGTTAAAATATCAATAGGTAAATCTTGTTTAGGGACAGGCGCTTCACTATACTCTGAGGCTGTAACAGAAACATTGTCAGGTGTAGAGGTACGATGAGATGCACTAGACTTAGAAGAATGTCGAGAGGACTTCTTATGGGAATCCTTTTTGGAGGATTTATGGCTACGGTGTGACCGCGAACTGGACCTAGGTTTGGACGGATCACCACCATGGTCCCTGGGGGAAGCTTCAGTCTTGCACTTCTTACTAGCCGGGGAAGAGGCCCGACTTGAAGACCGTTGTCTGAGGGGAGACCTTGACCTCGATCTCGCCTGCGACGAGGAGGTGGCTGCCGGGGGAGTAGGCTCTCTCGGGCGTTTAAACGTCTCCACAGACGATACAGAATCCTGGCTAGTCTCTGTCGGCTTAAAACCCCTTACTCTAGAGGTACGTTTAGGGGGAGGGTGCTCTGACAGCAACTTATCCCAAAGTGGGACGTTGTCACATTGAAGTGACTTATGTGCGACAATGGTAGTGTAGGCCGACATTTGTTGTCTGACCTCTCTCAACGCTACCGCCGCGGTCTTGTCATTGTCACACAGGACTTTATTGGTTAATTGGGAGCAAAAAGAACAATTACTTGTAACCCAGAGACCCCTTGAACGGTCTAGACATCTAACACACCTTATGCAAAGGGTATGTGCAAAAATTGGGATACCCGCGCAAGTAGGGGTAATGCACAGGGCAAAAACTGGGGTGACATTAGCCATGACAGAGACTGGTGAGAGGAACTACCGCCGGGTCTGTATTGGTCCGCCGGAGCTCAGCTCTGGAAAAATAAAGAAAATTTCCAGGAATTAATGCTCATAAGGTTAACCCAAGTGTTCGCATACAAGTGTTAATAACCCGCCGGGTAACGGGATGCAAAGACACAGCTAACACATCTCGCCACGCGGCTGGGTATAAAGAGGCTAAACAAGTCTTCTTAGCTAAGAACATGAAGAATACCCTCTGATATAATGGTCCAGTATGGCACTTATAGTCTATAGGAGGTGGTGACTGTCTCAAGATTCAATTTTGTAACAAAGCCCCCCCTCATAAAGACGCCGGCCCTTGAAATATTTTAGTAGAATAGCCCAGGGCAGGAAAATACGAGATCTGATTTTTTAACGAATTGTCCCAAACGATCGTCGTAAAAATAGAAGGCGGCGATACTGAAAGTATCACCCAATTAAGGTTAATCGAAATTGAATTTGTTTATAAATTCCTTAGTTCCTATACTTAGGGACACCCGCCGGGTGTGGAAATCGATTTGGTTAAACCTCACTGATCCTTCAAATGCCGTAAGAGTAAAGGCGGCGATACACAGAGTATCACTCACATGGATTGGTTAACTATAAGAGACCTAAGTCGTTTTATCCCACCCTGCTAAGGTGCACCCGCCGGGTGAGAAGTCTAAAAGTTAACCCCACAAGTTCCTGACCCCACTACTTTGTAAAAGATCGCCGGGGAGGAACGCCTAAACAACAGCTAGGTTTTCCCCGTGGTTTGTCGTAAACCAGGTAGAAAAACCTATAAAAAACAAGTGTTCTCACGAACATCGTTTCTTTATATATAACTAAATATATATGTAAGGATGGGTACAGCCATCCCGCCGGGAAATAAAGGAGGCCTGAAACCAGGCACCCACAGATACGCAGTCCTGGAGAGCCACAGACACCTCCCCCGCCGGGGAACCAGCCAGTGTTAACAACCACGTGTGGCCTAACACTGCTCATCGGTCAGGTTTTTTCACGGTGAAACCGAGAAAAACCCGCCGGAAGGCAAACCCCACCCTGAACAGACACCATCTGAACAATACGACACGAGGAGAGACACGCACGACTAACCAAGGTCACAACATAATCCGTGGAATTAGCCAATACACAACTAAACCAGGAAACAAATATAGTCCGAGGAATTAGCCAATACACAACTAAAACCCGGATACACATGACACAGTAGGGCATATTTATAAAATAAATAATAACACTAGACATGTGGCAAAGCTACGAGCGGCTGGCTAGGCCTAGGTAGACGGCAAGACATAGTTGAAATATAAACACACACTGGAATATCACAACAGGAACCACCGCCAACACACCACCGAAGCGATAACTTCCCACCCCGGGAAGCCTGACACGGACCCAGAAAAAACTTCACTAAGTGAAGAAAAATACGCTGGGAACGTCAGCAAACATACAGCTTACCTCATCAGAAGGATAAAAGGCAGCAATAATTAACGCGTAATGAAAGCCGCCTGCATCACCAACTAAACCAAACTGTGAAAAGTTCACGTGTCCACAACAGGACCACGAGGGTACATCCGAAATAGATGCCCCATACATACGACCCAAAATACATTGCACTGCGGGCAACCAGCCCAGGACACTCCTGCTACGCCTATCCTAACCTTACTCGATACATCCCAGAGTAAACAAATGAGAAAAAACTCACTAGGGACGCCACGAATGCGGAACCAGCGGAGCCTGAAAGGAACGTCCGGCAAGGGTGAGCGCAGAGCAAAGAAGGAGGAATGACGCCTGGATCAGCGTCTGGTCAGAAATCCACACAAGTACATCCACGATATGATGGAAAGCTTATTGGATAGTTATTCTTATTTTCTTTTTGTTTTTATTTTTTACGAAGTTTTTTCGTAGTGAGAACCCAATTCATAATGACTGAAGCCATGAGTGAGGTCGCGTGCGCTCATGATGAAGGCTCCTCAGTTTTTAAATGCTCTGCGCGGTAGATTCAAACTACGGCGGATTAGTGTTTGAAGAGGATGCCTTATGTAATAGGCATGTTCGTCAATGATGGAGGGGCCACTAATAAATATAGGTTTGACTCCTGTAAGGAGATAAAGAAAACCTAATATTTAGTAGTGGCCCCGTAATCATTGACGAACATGCCTATTATATAAGGCATCCTCTTCAAACACTAATCCGCCGTAGTTTGAATCTACCGCGCAGAGCATTTAAAAAACTGAGGAGCCTTCATCATGAGCGCACGCGACCTCACTCATGGCTTCAGTCATTATGAATTGGGTTCTCACTACGAAAAAACTTCGTAAAAAATAAAAACAAAAAGAAAATAAGAATAACTATCCAATAAGCTTCCCATCATATCGTGGATGTACTTGTGTGGATCTTTGACCAGACGCTGATTCAGGCGTCATTCTTCCTTCACTGACATATCAAGTAAACCAAAATCCTTATTACATCAACGAATGGGAAGGGGATGGTCGGGAGGGCCCCAGTCGTCAATGATTACGGGGCCACTACTAAATCTTTTATTTTTATTAATCTCACCACAACACCCCCAATGAAATTAATTAAATATTAGGTTTTCTATATCTCCTTACAGGAGTCAAACCTATAATTTATTAGTGGCCCCTCCATCATTGACGAACATGCCTGACTTCTAAGACTGGAGGGGGACATTCGTAATCATATCATAACTCTAGAAAAGCAGATAATCAAACAACCACATAGTATTCTTACTTTTGTAAAAAATATATATTCGGGTGCATAAACTTTATACAGCCTAAATCTTCAAAAAGGGGTACAAGCAGGAGCATGCTTCAAAGAAGCCTGCTTGAAAAAGGGTTAACTCTGAGACTCTGTACACAGATCTGCTAGTTAAGAAGGCACCCCACTTAAAGTAAGTGGTGAAAACTAAAAACTTATAAGTTTACATGTGCACATATAAACCCCATTAACTAGTGGATATATTCCTAAAAATATAACCAAACATAAATGAATTCTTGTACTTTCGTAGAAGTACTGAACTCGTGTACTTATGCAGAAGTAAATACAGTAGGGTCCCGCATAAAACGTGTTCAGATAAAACGAGTCTCGATTAAAACGAGCGACCTAAAATATTAATGGTTAATTTTCGATAAGAACGAATGTGATCACATAAAACGAGTCCGCCGCCAAAGTGGGGCAAATCCGAGGAGTTTTCATATAGAGCGCCGAAATATCGTACAAAACGTACGAAATATCGTACGCTCCTGACGGAAATTTACGCTTACAGTGAACATTGACGATATTGGGCCACCAAAATGCCGTGTTCACATAAAACGAAATCGCATAGAACGCCCTTGTTTATCGACCAATTTCTCGTTTTATGTGAGACCCTACTGTACTTCAAAAGTAAAAGTCGTAGTTGCAACTACCGAGATTTCTTAAAAATCTATTGCTTCACAGCTAAAACTGCTTACAACAAGAATTGTTGTAACACTACTATTGGCCTTTAGCACAATTTCCTGCAATGAATACTACAGAGAAATTTTATAATACAATGCCTACAAACAGTATCACAGCTCGTATGTTCCGAACACATACTCCGGAGGGGCTAGGGTGTCCTATGTCACACTGACTGCACTCTCCCCCCCCTTTTTTCTTGAAATTAAACAAAACGTGACTAAAAGGGCCACCTAGACCCTCTGCCGTAAAGCTATACATGGCAAGGAAGGTTTGTCCAGAGCTACTGAAAGGTATCGAGTCAAAAACTCCTGATTAGAGGCCCACAACTGTGTGGACTTAATAACTTCCACCGAAAGATTATTAAGGAAACGTAAAGAGGCTGCCCCCTTGCGTAAATCGTGGGCCCTACCCACCACGCCGGGATTACTCTCTTTAATGACCTCGACCAAGAGAGAAGCCAGTGTACGCTCCATCAAGCGTTCACCCGGACTTGCGACCCATAAAGCATCCTGGTGATTTTAGAGGTGCCACTCTTAAATATTTGGTTAGAGCTTGCACTGGGCAAAAAAGATGGTGCACCGTTCCCCTTTTTAACGCCGGCACCGTGAACTCTGAAAACACGTGTTCACTGTGCTCATTCTTGGCTATGAATCCTGGGGAAGGAGCAATGTGAATACACTCATGAAGCCTATCAAACCTGAGGCAATTAGGTGTGTTGCTCATCGCCGCCAGCTCAGATACTCTGTTCCCGGTAGCCAAAGCCATAAGGAATACTGCCCTTTTTGTAAAATCTGCAGTCATTGGTACATACGGGAACGAAAATAACGACAATGCTTTGTCCAGAGACCAGGTAGGCATGAGCTGACGGGGAAGTGGGCGGAGTTTAAAACCTGCCCACATAAATCACTTTCAGATAAATGTTTCTGCATGAACAGATAAATTCTGAATGGAACAACCCGACCGGGAGTGACACTGGGTGCGGGTACCACGTGTTCCAATGCTGGTACCACACTGCGCCGGCCACAGGGGCGCGATTAGCGAGACTACGCCTCGCTAATCCTGTAGTTTGTTGACTACGTGGCACATTAGAGACGCGTCTGGCGGAGGAAAATAGATAAATGGAACTCAACCTGTTCCCGTCCGGCATCAGAGCGTCTGGTCCGCCTGCCGGCGTTATCGTCCGGCGGGTGAGGTACAGTGGGAGTTTGTGAGTCTTCTCAGACGCAAACAAATCCACTTGTGGATGGTAATGCTCCGCAATCGCAAGAGCGCCCATTCTACTGTTGTGCTTTGTCTCTGAGACAGAGCGTCTGCCCAGACGTTTGCTACGCCTGGGAGATAAGATGCGTGAAGATGAATGTCCAGCCTGTTGGCTAGTATAAAAATCTTTGCTGACACGTTTAGCCACTTCCGAGATCTCATTGACCCTTGTGTCTGAATACAGTGAACCGCATTCAGATTGTCCATTCTTAAGGCCACCGACTTGCCCCGTAAAGCAGAGCCGTGAGCCTGAAGGACATATAAGGGGACTAGAAAGTCTTTGACATTGATGTGGAAGATGTCTAAATGGGACCAAAACCTTTGACCCTGATGCCCGAGGTTTGACTAAAAGCCCCAACCTATCGTTCCTGACGCATCCATGTCCACCCATACCGACGGCGGAGGAGAGGTTCATGACATGACTGCGTGCAACATTTCTCTCGTCGCCCAAACCGCTAGTAAGTTGTGTAATAACGTTGGGATAGGCCAAACTATCCCCGCCGGTAATAGTGGGAAAAATTTGTTGCACTCCAAGATTAAACGTTAGACTTTCAACCGGCCCAACTTCACAGTTAGCTGAACCCAGTTGAGAGAACCGACTAGAGATTCCCAAAGTCTCTGTGTCGTAGTCAGACTGTGGAAAAACATACAGTTTTTGCGAAATCCGTTGCGAGTGTCCACACTCTGATTCAGAGTGAGAGAAGCTGTGTCCTCGACCAGCCCTATCCCCTGAAATACTCGTGAAGGAACAAGGGTTTGACTTTTTACTTAAGTTGACCTTCAATCCTAGAGATTTGAGATGGTTTAACGTAACGTAGACATGCATGATGCGTAACTTTTCTGTTTCTGCCACCACCAGTTAGTCGCCCAGATACCACAAGACCCCGATCCCTTGTTCTAACAAGGGCATCAGGGCTTGCCGGGACCTTGCTTGAATGCTTGTGCCAAATTGAAAACAGTCTTCCAAACTGCTGGTGAAATCAAAGAAGGAGTTAGAACTGGAGACAGAACTACTTGGCTTGCAATACGGTCAAGAAGGTTCTTCACTAAGAACATCCTCAGATCCTGCCTTGCTCGAACTGCCTCTAATAAGGCCGTCCGAATATCTCCTAAAGACTTGGATGGAAGTCTGGAGAAGCAAGCGCCGGGAAAGTTCAATGGCTTTCCTGACTTCCGCGGCTTCTATTGCCTGAGAAGAGCGTAACAGAGACTTTGTTACTTTCTGGGAACCATATATTGCGAAAACAGTTTAAACGCTTTTCCTCATAACCTAAACTCGCGGTCTAGGTAAGCTGGGGAAGGCGTGCTAAAGGGATCTTATAATTCGCACAAATTGAATATTTGGGGGGTGGCGGCCAAGAAGTCAAACAAAGCAGAGGGGACTCCGCCGGCACCAAAAACCGGAAGAGAGAACCAAGAATGGTGTTCTGGAGGGATTTGGTGGGAAGATAAAGTCATGGTTATAATAACTTGGAACCTTAATATGAACATCCAAAAACATTTCCGTAACATTGCTACCCCTGACTCATCAGGCCCGTATAAAAGAGGCATAGATCCTGTTTTTGACTGGCGCCTTGTCTAAAGGAGGGGGAGCTATGTCTGATATGACTCGCACATTGGAAGTAGTGAGAGCTGCTGTGCCTGGCACATTGGAAATTGGATCTGACACAAGAGGATGGGTAGGTATTTTAGCTAAAGCAAAGGATGTAGCCAGAGGTCGCACATTCGTCGACATCGCGGGATCTCCCGTATCAACTGTAGGAGTTTCCGGCGTAGGGCCAAAGAACCGATTAAGTGCATTCAATAGTAGTCCATCAATCTCTTCCGCCGGTACATACCTAGCCGATGACGAACTCCGTGGAGATTCGACAGTACCCTGAGAGTCGCCTAGAAGGTGACTGGACTCTTCAACCTCCATCTCTGAGACCAGAGATCGTTGTTCTTCATCCGTTAAGTCTGGCTTATCATGGGAAGATCCCGCCGAAGCCGGGACCTCCACATGTTGCCATGTTAAAACTGGGATAGAAGATGGTACATCGGCATCCCGGTTGACGTCAGCACTAGTTGAGCCACAAAGGGATGTGTTCTGTCCTGCCAGGACTGTGAGTATCGCCATACACCTTGGCTGTGGCTGTCCCTCGCTTGCGAGCTTGGTATACTCTTGGAATGGGAGCCCTCGTCCGAGTCCCGTAAAGGTTTATGATAATTAAAAGCTCCCATAGCTCATTAACACATTTAAAGCAGAGCTGGTGAGCAAAATCATAAAGTATACTAATTAATTTAATTTATATTTAATTGTATTAAAATAAATTACTATAAATAAACACAATATTATCATAATATAATCATAGAAAATATATATGGTTATTATTATTCAGTGATTAAATTATTTCATTAACAAATAACAATAATATAGGGATACCTGATCTTAACGGCGTTGAACATACAGCAATGAGAGGTTCAAGTGCCGACATGACAGAGACTGGGGGAAAACTACCCCGCCCCCGGGAACTACCTGGTCACCTGGTGCAACACCGGTACTCCGCCCTGGAAAGAGAAATTTCCGGGGATTAAAGCTCATAGGGTTACACCCAAAAAATGGTAAAAAATATGTGTCACAAGACCGCCGGTCAACGAACCGTAGCACTCCACCACTACTTTTCGTTTTCCTTTAGTTTCATATTAAAGATTTCAGCATATCTTTACCTGTCCAGAAGATTTAAGCATATCTTCTGAATCCTCATAAAGATGAAGTCTTTCAAGTATCCCCTTACACTTGAAACACTAGTAAGATTCCGGCATCTTTTTATCCCATAAAAAGTCTAAGCCTATCTTAATCTCTAATCCGGCGTCTCCCAGAAGCCCTCATAGATCGTCGTCTTGAAGGCAGTGATACCCTATTGTATCAATCAATTGTTTGGCAAATTATCGCGAATTGCAAATCAGTTAATATAACCACCCGAAGGTACAACAGCCGGGTTTTATATGCAATGTCAAACCAATTGTACCTGCCCCAGACCTCTTTGTAAAAAGGTCGCCGGGAGGGAAAGACCAAACAAACAAACAGCATTGTGTCAATGGCTTATTAAAGATTTCAGCATATCTTTACCTGTCCAAAAGAATTAAGCATATCTTCAGAATCCTCATAAAGATGAAGCATATCTTTATTAAAGATGAAGTCCTTCAAGTATTCCTTTACACTTGAAACACTAGTAAGATTCAGGCATATTTTTATCCCATAAAAAGTCTAAGCCTATCTTAATCTCTAATCCGGCTTCTCCCAGAAGCCCTCATAGATCGCCGTCTTGAAGGCCGTGATACCCTATTGTATCAATCAATTGTTTGGCAAATTATCACGAATCGCAAATCCGTTAATATAACCACCCGAAGGTATAACCGCCGGGTTTTAAATGCAATGTCAAACCAATTATACTTGCCCCAGACCTCTTTGTAAAAAGGTCGCCGGGAGTGAAAGACCAAACAAACAGACAGCATTGTTTCAATGGTTTTGAAAAGCCGAGAAAACCATATCCAACAGGTGTCAGCATGATCACCTAGATAACTGTGTGGAGCCCCCCTCGCCGGGAATAACACAGGAAGCCTGATCCCAGGCTCGACCACAGAAAACGCAGTTTCTGAAGAGCCCTCAAGCTACCAAACTCGTCGAGGTAACTTACCTATTTTTAGCCATCCTGACTAATACTCGGTAAACAAAAACGGTGTTCTCGGAGCAACGAGAAAAACTCCGGAAAGGTAACCCACACCAAACGAGACATTTTAACACATTTTATACAAAGGGTGTGCGCAAAAATATGGATACCTGAACAGGAGGGCGTAATGCATAAAGCAAAAACCGGGGCAAAGGTAGCCATGACAGAGACTGGTGGGATACTTACTCCAGGTTCTGTATAGACCCGCCGGGACCCAGCTCTGGAAAAAAAGAAAATTTCCAGGAATTAATGCTCATAAGGTTAACCCAATCATGTTCTCACACAAGTGTTAAATAACCCGCCGGGTAACGAGACGTAATCCTCAACGACTACAGCTCGCTACGCGGTGGGGTTTCCTAAGTAAAAGATTTCAGAATATCTTAATTTGTCCAAAAGATTTATGAATACCCTCTGACATAATATATAAAGACCAGCATGGCGTTTATAACTGATTAAGTCTTTCCGGTGGTGTTTGTTTCAAGATTCAATTTTGGAGAAAAAAAAACTAAAAAAGACGCCGGCCCACGAATTATCTCGTAGATCAAAACTGGGAAGCCTGGACAAATATACGAGATCTAACTTCTCCCGAAGTATCTTTTTAGATCGTCGTATGTTGAAGGCGGCGATACAAACTGAAATATCTTAATTTGTCCAAAAGATTTATGAATACCCTCTGACATAATATATAAAGACCAGCATGGCGTTTATAACTGATTAAGTCTTTCCGGTGGTGTTTGTTTCAAGATTCAATTTTGGAAAAAAAAAACTAAAAAAGACGCCGGCCCCCGAATTATCTCGTAGATAAAAAACTGGGAAGCCTGACAAATATACGAGATCTAACTTCTCCCGAAGTATCTTTTGAGATCGCCGTATGTTGAAGGCGGCGATACAAAACGTATCCCTCAATTGTCCGGTTAACTAACTGAATTGTAAATTCGTTATTCCCACCTTTCCAAGGAGCACCCGCCGGGTGTGAATTAAAAAAAAAAAACGTTAACCCCAATTGTGCCCTAAAGCGCCGCATGTTAAAGGAGGCGATACACAATGCATCCCTCAATTGTCTGGTCAACTAAACTGAATTTTCGCAAATTCGGACATCCCACCCTTCCAGATTGCACCCGCCGGGTGATTTAAAGTTTAAAAGTTAACCCCAATTGTTCCTATCCCCACTTCTTTGTAAAAGATCGCCGGGTATCCTTAACGAGTGTTATATGCAAGCTTTGTGAAAAGATTATTAGAAAAAGATGGGTGGGTATGTTGGAGGAGAGGGAAATAATTTCAAGCAAGCAGTTCGGGTTCAGAAAAGGTCATTCGTGTACCACAAATTTGTTGAGTTACTATGATAGGGTAATTGACATTGTACAAGGGAGGGAGGGGTGGGTAGATTGTATTTACTTAGATTTCAAGAAGGCATTTGATAAGGTGCCTCATAAGAGATTGTTGTGGAAGCTCAGGACTGTGGGGCGTGTTGAGGGAGTATTATAAAGTGGATGGAAAACTATGTAATTGGGAGGGAAATGCGAACAGTAATAAAAGGAAAGTTCTCCTCGTGGAAAAGGGTAAAAAGCGGAGTGCCTCAAGGATCGGTGTTGGCCCCAATCATGTTTTTGGTTTTCATCAACGACCTTCAAATGGGAATAGGCTCATATATATCTATGTTTGCTGATGATGCAAAATTAATGAAGCATATTACAAGTAGGAGTAGTTGTGAAGAATTACAGAGAGACCTAGATAAGTTATATGAGTGGAGTCAAACTTGGAAAATGGAATTCAACACGAGTAAGTGTCAGGTTCTTGAGAAAAAGTAAATATAGACCTTCTTGGGGATATAAAATAGGAGATGAAATAATTAGTAAAGCTGTGAAAGCAAAAGACCTAGGGGTAGTTGTGGCAGACAGCTTGTCACCTGAACAGCATATAAATAAAATAACTGGTGAAACCTATGCAGTGAGATGAGAATAGAACATGAGAATAGCTCTGAATTATTTAGATGAAGAGATGTTAGCAAAAATAATAGGGACAATAATACGACCAAGACTGGAGTATGCAGCAGTGGTGTGGTCTCCACACCTTATAAAACATAATAAAAAACTGGAAAGAGTTCAGAGAGTTGCCACTAAGATGATACCTAGCCTTAGAGACCTGCCTTATGAGGAGAGATTGGAGAGGCTAAAGCTGCCAACGCTGAGGGAGAGGAGAGAGAGAGGTGACATGATCATGATGTTTAAGTGTGTGAAAGGTTTTGAGAAGATCGACAAGGGAGATTTTGTGGTGAGGGACGAGGGAAGAACCAGGGGTCATGATTGTAAGTTGAGGAAAGTTATATGTAAGTCTGATGTAAGAAAGTTCAGCTTCCCGTATAGAAGCATTGAGTGTTGGAATAAGTTGGATGGGGAGGTGGTGGGAGCAAGAAATATCCAAACTTTTAAAGCAAAATTGGATAAATGTAGAGAGAGAGACAGGACAACACGAGCTTAGGCTCAAATCCTGTATACTACAATTAGGTGAGTACAACAACAGCTTAGTTTTATATTGGCTTTGCAAAACCGAAAAAACTACAAACAACACGTGTCCGTATGAACACTGTTAGATGGGTACAGCCATCCCGCCGGGATACAAAAGGAGCCTGAAACAGGCACCACAGAGACGCAGTCCTGGGGAGCCACAGACACCCACTCGCCGGGGAAACAAGCCTGTTTTTAAACCACGCGTGGCCAAAACTCGGCAACCAGCCGGGTTGATCAAGGTGAAACCGAGAAAAACTCGCCGGAAAAAACCCACCCCGTCCAGATACCATCTGAACGCAACACCGGACCGAGGCGTAGCCAAAACACAACTAACGCCGGGCCCAACATAGTCCGTGGAATTAGCCAATACACAACTAACCCAGGACACATATAAATAGTCCGTGGAATTAGCCAATACACAACTAAACCAGGACACACATGACACAGTAGTACATATTTAGAAAATATATCAATAACACTTGTATATGTGGTAAAGCTACGAGAGGCTGGCTAGGCCTAGGCAGACGGATAACAGTAACAAGTCGGAATATAAACAAAAAGCACTGAATTATATAACAACAGGGACCACCGCCAACACACCACTGTAGCAAACACTTCCGGCAAAGGGAAGAACTGACTCGGGACCCAGAAAAAACTTCACTAAGTGAAGAAAAATACGCTGGGAACGTCAGCAAAAATATGCTACCTCATCAGAAAGATAAAAGGAAGCAAAAACGCGTAATGAAAGCAGCCTGCAACACAAAGCTAGCTAACTGTGAAAAAGTTCACCTGTCCACAACAGGACCACGAGGGTACATCCGAAATAGATGCCCCAAACACACGACCCAAAATACACTGCACTGCGGGCAACTAGCCCAGGACACTCCTGCTACGCATATCCTAACCTTACTCGATACATCCCGGAGTAAACAAATGAGAAAAAACTCACTAGGGACGCAACAAATGCGGAACCCGCGGAGCATGGGGAGACACGTCCGGGCAGGCTGAGCGCAGAGCAGAGAAGGAAGAATGACGCCTGAATCAGCGTCTGGTCAAAGATCCACACAAGTACATCCACGATATGATGGGAAGCTTATTGGATAGTTATTCTTATTTTCTTTTTGTTTTTATTTTTTACGAAGTTTTTTTCGTAGTGAGAACCCAATTCATAATGACTGAAGCCATGAGTGAGGTCGCGTGCGCTCATGATGAAGGCTCCTCAGTTTTTTAAATGCTCTGCGCGGTAGATTCAAACTACGGCGGATTAGTGTTTGAAGAGGATGCCTTATGTAATAGGTATGTTCGTCAATGATGGAGGGGCCACTACTAAATATTAGGTTTTCTTTATCTCCTTACAGGAGTCAAACCTATACTGTGGCTTCACCCCTTTCGAAGATCATAACCTTGTTCTTCCCATCATTTACCTTCAGATTCCGTTTTTCGCACACTGTTCCAAACATATTTACCAGACCCTGCAACTCCCATTCATTATCGCTCATCAGAACTGTATCATCAGCAAACAGCAGTACAGGCAGCTTCCACTCATTTCTCTCCCTTATCAGCGATACGCCAACATCTACTGCTCTTCCTTGTATTTCTTTCATGACTCCATCCATATACTGTACTGTATACAGTAAACAACCACGGGGACATCACAAACCCCTGTTTCAACCCAACATTCAGGTCAAAGAACTCGCTCTGCTCATTCTCCACACGTACTGCCGCCTTTGCACCCTCATACATGCTCTTCACTACTTTCAGCAACTTGCCATCTACTCCATATATTCTAAGTACTTTCCACATACCTTCTCTATCCACTCTGTCATATGCATAGCCTACGTGAGTTGCAGTTGGGATGTGTGTACATGCTTAGATTGATATGCAGGATTCAAAGTTGCATAATAAATCCTAGGCAGTGTCCACCATTCTTTAACTGTCTTCGTGGTGCGATGCATAAGGTGTTGATTTTTGGTGTGAGCATCCTGGATTCGAATCCACGGACTGCCACATGTGTTTGTAAATTTCATTAATCGATTTTAGGAGTATAGGTGGTTGTTGGAAGGAACATAATAATTGATATTGGTTCAGGGGTAATTTATCGAGAGGACTTCCCTAGTGGTTAAGGCCCCATTAATTGCTCTTTCCATTCACATATTCATAGCCTACGTGAGTTGCAGTTGGGATGTGTGTACATGCTTAGATTGATATGCAGGATTCGAAGTTGCATAATAAATCCTAGGCAGTGTCCACCATTCTTTAACTGTCTTCGTGGTGCGATGCATAAGGTGTTGATTTTCGGTGTGAGCATCCTGGATTCGAATCCACGGACTGCCACATGTGTTTGTAAATTTCATTAATCGATTTTAGGAGTATAGTTGGTTGTTGGAAGGAACATAATAATAGGCCTTCTCCAAGTCCATGTACACAAACAAAATATTATATATATGACAAACATTTGTAAATTTTTCACTACCCTGCCAAGCTTCTATCACCCTGAAGAAAGTTGTTTGTATGAGTGATATTGTGACTGAATAATTATATAATGCTCTAGCTAGAACACAATCATTTAACCTATCATGTTTTCAATAAAACAAAAAAAAGGTTAACTTCGGACATGGAACAAAACAATAGTTTGATGCTATTTGCTCTATGTAATTATTATGTTCTCTCCAATAACCAACTTTACTTCTAAACTCGATTAATGAAATTAACAAACACTTGTGGCAGTCCGGGGATTCGAACCTAGGATGCTCACACCGAAAATCAACACACTTATGCATTGCACCACGAAGATAGTTAAAATACTTGTACACCATTAAAATGGTTGTTAAAGATCAAATAATCATTCTCTGAGTCCAAAAAACAATAAAAATATGATAATATGCTGACCGAATTATGTATTTCGGTCAATTCTGGATATATACATACATACATACATACGGGTTTAAAAACCGCAACCGTCCACAGTGAATGTGGCTTCCATGGTAAATCGCAGTACTGCACACAGTGCACAGCAATCATAGCACGGTGGTTACATATATATAATATATAATTATATAAATATATATAAATTATGTGCCAACAGTGATGTATGGGGCTGAGACATGGGCTCTGAAGGCAAAGGAGAGAAGAACGCTGGATGTGATGGAGATAAGCTGCTTGAGGAGTATATGTGGAGTTAATCGTAGAGACAGATTTTGGAATGAAGAGATACGTAGGAGAGTGGGGTAGCAGCAACATTTGTCGGCCAGAGTGGACAGAAGGGTGCTGAGCTGGTATGGTCATGTTGAACGAATGGAAGATGAAAGGCTTACAAAGAGAATATGTGGGTCAGATACAAGGGGAAATGGAGGGGTAGGAGAGACTGTGTAAGACAAGCTTTGGGTGATAGAGGAATTACTATAGATCAGGCAAGGGAAGTGGTAATAAACAAGGATGAATGGAGAATGCTTGTGAATAGATGAGTGAACACGTGGTCATTTGGGAGAAGGGGTCGGGCGCCAGTTGGACTAGATAATAGTCTGTCAGGCGCCTGGCTCGGGGAGCCGGTAAATATGAAGGGTGCGCCTGGAAGTGTGGTGGGTTGGCTTGCAGTTTCAGTCGCTGCCATCCTGTCTGCTGAGATCGAAACCTCTCCAGGTGGTCGGGGGCCGGGGGAGTGCTGGAGGGACCTTGGTGATCCCTGGTCTCTGGGTCTTCTCCTGGGTGACCTAGATGTGTGTGAATTTGTGTTTTGTTTTTGTGTGTTCAATGTTTTCTGTTGTGTTGTGTTGCCCCTGTTCGGGCTCTGTCTTGAGTCGGCCACCCCCCAGAAAAAAAACTACAATTACAATCATCACTACTACTGTCACCATTGTCACTACCATCTTAATCACTACTATCATCATTGATACTACAACTATCAACCATCATTACTACTATCGTCAACACCATCTTACAATCATCATTACTACTGTTGTTGTTGTTCCCCAAGCTGCCTGGCCGAACAGCCCCAAGGCCCCGAGCAAGGCCAAGGCCATAACCGAGCGCCCCCACAGAACCCTCCCTGCCTACCACAATAAAGCCTGGGTGACCGAAGCCACTCCATGGCGGGGAGCTGAGGAGGGTGCGGAAACGCCCGGGAAACCAAAGGCCCACCCAGGGCCCTGTGCCCCTCAGCAATTATGAAGAGAAAGTTGAGGGGCAAAGGAAAAATGTGACGCTTTGGCTTCCAATCTTGGTAGATTGGGAGGTCAATCCACGGAAAAGACGCCGCTGGCGGCGATGAGCATCACACCTAATTGCATAAGGTTTGGTAGGCTCAATGAGTGTATTCACATTGCACCTTCCCCAGGGTTCATCGCCAAAAAATGAACACAGTGAACACGTGTTTTCAGAGTTCACGGTGCCGGCGTTGAAAAGGGGAAAAGTGCACCATAATTTATGTCCAGTGCAAGCTCTAACCAAATATTTGAGAGTAGCACCTCTGAATCAACAGGGTGCTTTATGGGTAGCAAGTACGGGCAAACGCTTAATGAAACGTAAAATAGCTTCTCTCCTAGTAGAAGTCATTAACCCGTTGAGCCCCGACTAGTTATAATATTTTGTTCACCCCAGTCCCAAGCCATTTTCACTTATTTTGTTTTGTTTGCTAAAATGGAAGACAAGGATGAGAAATGACAAAAAAAAAAAAAAAATCACCTCCGACATTTTTTTTTTGGGGGGGGGGGAGCCTCAACAAAATTTGTTGAGCCAAAATGGAAGAGAATGGTGAGAAATGAAGACAAAAATAAAAAAAAAATCATTTCGGTCATTTGGGGGGCGGGGGGGTTTCAATAGTTCGTCTCCCCCGCATGACCACCCGCCCGGGAGCACTAGGGTAAAAACTGAGTATGGCATTGTACGGCATACATCCTAAGGAGTATCTCACATAAATCTCAAGCCTCTAGCTCCCATACGACCGGAGTAATGAAGGTTCAAAGTGGCGGTCAACTAGGGGGGGTGGGGGGGGGGGGGAGCCTCAAAAAAAATTGTTGAGCCAAAATGGAAGAGAATGGTGAGAAATGAAGACAAAAAAAAAAAAAATTCGGTCATTGGGGGGGGGGGGTTTCAATAGTTCGTCTCCCCCGCATGACCACCCGCCCGGGAGCACTAGGGTAAAAACTGAGTATGGCATTGTACGGCATACATCCTAAGGAGTATCTCACATAAATCTCAAGCCTCTAGCTCCCATACGACCGGAGTAATGAAGGTTCAAAGTGGCGGTGAACTAGGGGTGTAAACTATCCCCACTAAGCCCACCACCACCAGCCGCGCGGCTGTCTCGGCCCGCTCACACCTACTGGCCCGGCTCCCACACACACTACGGTACCTCCCCCTCCTATTCTCCCGCCATTTCCTACCTTACGAGCCACGTAAGTGTTTTTTATATGTCGGACGCACGTGATGCGTCGCTGGGAGTTGGTGATCAAACACTGCCGACGCAACACGTGCGACGCTGGGTCTCACCGGGTTAAAGAGAGTAATCCCGGCGTCGTGGGAAAGGCCCACGATTTACGTAAATGGGCGGCCTCTTTGTGTTTCCTTAAGAATTTTTCTGTTGAGGACATAGCGTCCACGCACCTATGGTCCTCTAATCATACGTTTTTGACTCGATACCTTTCAGTAGCTCTAGACAGACCTTCCATGCCATGTATAGCTTTAAGGCAGAGGGTCTAGGTGGCCTCTAAGTCACTTATTGTTTAGATTAAGAAAACAGGGGGGGGGGGGTACAGTCAGTGTAACATAGGACACCCTAGACCCCGCCGGAGTATGTGTACGGAGCATACGAGCTGTGATACTGTTTGTAGGTGTTGTGATATAAAATTTCTCTGTAGTATTCATTACAGGAAATTGTGCTAAAGTACAATAGTAGTAAAACAACAATTCTTGTTGTAAGTAGTTTTGGCTGTGAAGCAATATAATTTTAAGAAATCTCAGTAGTTGCAACTACGACTTTTATTTTTGATGTAAGTACTTCTGCATAAGTACACGAGTTCGGTACTTCTGCGAAAGTGCAAGAATTCATTTTATGTTTGGGTATATTTTTAGGAATATATCCACTAGTTTAATGGGGTTTATATGTGCACATGTAGACTTATAAGTTTTTATTTTTCACCACTTACTTTAAGTGGGGTGCCTTCTTAACTAGCAGATCTGTGTACAGAGTCTCAGAGTTAACCCTTTTTTCAAGCAGGCTTCTTCGAAGCACGCTCCTGCTTGTACCCCTTTTTGAATATATATGCTGTATAAAGTTTATGCGCACAAATATATCTTTTTACAAAGTAAGAATACTATGTGGTGTTTTGATTATCTGCTTTTGCTAGAGTTATGATATGATTACGAATGTCCCCCTCCAGTCTTAGATATCAGGCATAATCGTCAATGATGGAGGGGCCACTAATAAATTATAGGTTTGACTCCTGCAAGGAGATAAAGAAAACCTAATATTTAGTAGTGGCCCCGTAATCATTGACGACTGGGGCCCTCCCGACCATCCCCTTCCCATTCGTTGATGTATTGAGGATTTTGGTTTACTTGATATGTCAGTGAAGGAAGTATGACGCCTGAAGTCAGCGTCTGGTCAAATATCCACACAAGTACATCCACGAGTATATGGAAAGCTTATGAATAGTTATTCTTATTTTCTTTTTATTTATTATTTGTTACGAAGTTTTTTCGTAGTGAGAACCCAATTTCATAATGACAGAACCATGAGTGAGGTTGCGTGCGCTCTTCATGAAGGCTCCTCAAATTTGTATGCTCTGCGCGGTAGATTCAAACTACGGTAAATGAGCGTTTGAAGAGGAGGCCTTATGTAATAGGCATAATCGTCAATGATTACGGGCCACTACTAAATATTAGGTTTTCTTTATCTCCTTGCAGGAGTCAAACCTATAATGTTGTTTTAAATGTTTTTTTTTAGGCCTAGGATCTTAAGAGTCTTCCCACAGCCGCCCAGTAGGACCTCTTAAGAGGCTTCCTGCAGCTGCCGGGTTAAGGGTGATTAAACTGAATATAAATACCTGGTGACTTTTTCTCATGAGGTTTGGTGTCAGTGAGTGTCCTGCGGTCTTGTTGTTTATCTCGTCGTTGTTCCTCCTCTCCCTCCGGTCCTCCAGACTCACCCTCGGGAGAACCACGCTGGAATGTTTGGAATTATAATGTATCTATCTATCTATCTATCTATTGCCTGATGCCGTGATCCCCGAAGGGGTGGCCACGAACGAACCGCTCCCATGCACCTCTGTCCCCAGTCAGTCGACGCCCCTCCCCCCAACCAGCACCGCCCTCGTTCATGTACTTCCTCACTCCATCCTTCCACCTCATATTTGGTCTACCTCTCCCTCTCTGTCCCTCCACCTCGCTCTTGTACACCCTCTTTGTCATTCTCTCGCTTTCCATACGTTCCATATGGCCGAACCATCTCAAGTTGTTCCTTTTCACACTTTCAAGCACATCTACCTCCACACCACACCTCCTTCTTACTTCCTCATTAGTCTGTCTATCCCTCCATGTAACTCCGCACGCACTCCTTAAGTAATTCATTTCCACTGCTCTCACTCTTGGTCTGAGTCTCTCAACCAACGTCCATGCTTCGCTTCCGTAAGTCAGTGTCGGGATTACCACACTGTCATGCAAGGACTTCTTCACTTCCATACTGACCACCCTATTTCTTGTTACTGCTTTTAGCGTTCCTACAACCCTCTTCCCCTGTTGTACCCTCTCCTGCACTTCTTCATCCATAGTCCCATCTTTACTCAACACACTGCCCAGATACTTAAAAGAGTTGACGATCTCCATAGCCTGACCGTTCAGCTTCACCTCACACTCTGTGACTTCACCCCTTTCGAAGACCATTACCTTGCTCTTCCCCGTATTTACCTTCAAATTCCGTTTTTCGCACACTATTCCAAACTCATTTACCAGACCCTGCAACTCCCATTCATTATCACTCATCAGAACTGTATCATCCGCAAACAGCAGTATAGGTAGCTTCCACTCACTTCCCTCCCTTTTCAGCGATACACCAACATCCACTGCTCTTGATAGTATTTCTTTCTTGACTCCATCCATATATATAGTAAACAACCACGGGGACATCACACACCCCTGTTTCAAACCAACATTCAGGTCAAAGAACTCGCTCTGCTCACTCTCCACACGTACTGCCACCTTTGCACCCTCATACATGCTCTTCACTGCTTTCAGCAACTTGCCCTCTACTCCGTATATTCTAAGAGTCGTATTCTTAAACAATTCTTTCCCTTCGAAAATGAAAGGAAGGAATTTTCTTTCGATTTGGTATTCTTAAAAAATCCTTCCCTTTCCTTTCCCTTAGGAAGGGAAAATCTTTCCCTTAAACAGGGGAAAATATTGGAATTTGAAGGACTCTCACTAGGCAGGTCTTCAGTTTTCCCTTCGTCATTTTGTTCATAACATTCTTATATAATTGGAGTCAGTGTGACTAAATATTGGATTTGACCACTATGTAATTTTATTAACATGATATAATGCACGATATTGAAAATTATATTGAAAATAAAGTAATGTTATTAAAAGTTTTAGAAGACCACTGATCTCGGAGTGAATTCGCGTGCGGACGATTCGGGCAATTTCGGGCTGCCAGCTGATAGCCTATTCCTCATCTTATACATACATGTATTTTGATTATTATTGATTTTCATTGGTTTACTGATGTAGCCCTTTCAAAGAATCAGTTTTGTGCACGGTGTGAATATATTTTGGCACGTGTTAATGCAATAAGTGTCAACATTACCAGGTTTTGAGGCTTGCCAGAGATACGCTATCAACAATTCCCAGTAATACCATACTTTACATAACTAAAAATAGCTAGGCATATACTGTAATATTAATATAAATTTGTGGGCTAACAGTAATAGTGGTCAATCATCTTATATACTAATTTAGCCTACCTTACCAGTACCACATATTGGGTTAGGCTAGGCGGCTAGGCCTAGGCTTAGCCTATAGCCTACAGTAGGCTATATCATCATGTAAGCTAGCCTAGCCCAGGCTAATCTATTTTTCTTATGAATTTCATGACTCATACAGGATTGTAGGCCTAATTTTTTTTTTCTTAGGCTACATCCCCACTGAATAAACTAACCTAGGCTAGTCTCTGTCCCTCTAGGCTAGCCGATCATAATGTTCAAGCCAACATTTGTTAGATTTTGTCAGAATTGGCTCACCTCAGATAGGCTATCTGGATTTTAAAATGTTGTGAATTTATTAGGCCTATGGGAAGGATGTAGTATTTGGACATACTACATGGCGCCTGCCTTGGTTTACACTTCGCGGAACGGCGGCAGCAGTGAACGCTCGCGATCATGTTCCAGTCTATTTTGACTGCCGCAGGATTCAATAATAGGTTGACGGGGTCCTTACCCCCCCATTACATGTTGTTATCATCATATATTATATTGCCAGCAGGGGGAAAATAACCGTTAAAATAGACGGGAACGTAACCACGCGCACTACCTATGTAAACATGACGACCGTACACCCGGATACATCCTTCACGATTCACGACTTTTGACTGTTTTTTTTTAAGTAATTTGCCCCCTGCTGGCAAAATGCCTATATATGATGATGACAATAAGTCATGGGGGAGTGAGGGGGGCCCTCAACCTAATGTTGTATCCCACGGCAGTCAATATAGACGGAAACGTGATCGCGAGCGTGCGAGTAGTGTAAACAAGGCAGGCGATACGCTCAAAATTCCTCGAATACTACATCCTTACCTTTATAACTTTATGTTATAGAAAGTCCGAGTTACCTTTTCACTATAATATTTTCCCTGATTTTCATAGCCTTGTACACTATCAGGGAGCGTGTTTTTAGATTATTCGGTAGCTACCGGGTATCTTAACTACAGTTCAAGGAGACTACAGCAGCAGTTTGCACGCTCTCTGCGTTTATTTATAATTTGACAGTGTTTGGTATTCAACCCCCCCCTCCTGGATATAATTGTCATCATCATATTCATATATAATGCCTGCAGGAGGCAAATAACCACTTGCAGAGGGATGATTTCAGAAAAAAGTGGCAAAATCTGACGCATAGAGCGTGCTAATATTGCCGCAGTGTCTGCTTGAATATTGTCATCATATTAGCCTAATCAAAACAAAATCCCTTGAAAAACATATTTGTAAACACTAGCCTATTCAATACTATTGGTTGTGAGTACAATTATAGGCTACCCTAATTTTTCATTACAGTATATCCTAGCCTAATCCCTCTACTTTCTTTAAATATCCAAACAATATAACTTAACCTGAGAACCTAAGATAGGCCTAGGCTATGGTAATATACAGCGTTTGATTATGCCGAGTGTATAGGCTAACTTACTAACATTGGTAGTAGCTAAAAGTCTGGTAGGCGAAAAGAAAATTTATAAGATTAGAGCCCAAAATTGCTAATGAAAAAATGTGGCTACTTATTTTGGGCTGTATACAGTATGGTGTGAGATTTTGTTGAAAACTTGGGATTGTTCTTGATCCCTGGCAAGCCTCAAAACCTGAATTTTCAAACTTATTACATTAACATGTGTCAAAATGTAGTCACACTGTGCACAATATTAATGCATTGAAAGGACTGAATCAGCAAAGCAATAATAGTCAAATATAGCCTACTCAATGTTTGTAAGGAAAACCCCACTAGTCACCAGAGTCCCCCGCACACTGTTTCAAATAAAATTTGTGGATTTTCTGTCTGAATTTACTTTACATCCTTAGTATTCTCTAGTCTTGAAGGTTAGGAATAATTATGGTATTATTACATACAGTACATACAGTGTTGGAACATCAGTGCTTCCAGCAGCTGTGGTGGGTGGATCGGTATCAGTCATTATTATGATCAGTATGGCAGTGGTGGACAAGTCTCCGTCAGTTTTTAGTGTGTACGGGTCAGCGAAAGAACGTGACACCGGATCTAATTGCACATTATATTGGGCTGCACAAGGAATGCCAGTTAGTGAAACAAATAGTGCAAGCCACTGGTGTATGTGAGTAATCGGTAAGAAATTGGGCGAGGCCTTACAAAGATATTTGCCTAACTACATGATAACCTAGCCTTTGCCAAACTATATGATAGCCTAGCCTTTGAGGGGAGAGTAAAGAACATAAGAATATCACCCAATCTTCAAAACTATACTAATGGATAGCTAATATGATGAATAACCTACTCATTGATGCCTAAATCATAACTATTGGCGATTCATCTTTTATTCAGATTACCTAAGAACAAAAATAAATTTAAAAATTGGAAGAATCTTATTTAAAGGTTCAGTATTATCCAAGCAACCTTCCGCGTCGATTTGCACGCTCTGGGCCATGACCGTTAAGTTCACTTCTATTATGTCCGCTTCTTAGGTTGAGGGGGGCCTCACCTTCCCAGGAATTATTGTCATCAATATACAGTATATATTGTTTGCAGAAGGGCAAATAACAAATAATGGTAAGGGTTGTGTTAGCGGGCGTACTGTCCACTTTGTTTACAGTCGCACGCTCGCAGTTACATTCGCGTCTAATTTCATTGCTGTTATTTGCCCCTGCTGGTAATATGTATGATAATGACAACAAGTCATGGGGATGATGGGGGGTGAGCCCCCCTCAAACCATTATTGTATCCCACGGCAAAACAATTTACCCAACACCTGGCCGTGGGATACAATAATGGTTTGAGGGGTGCTATGTCCCCTCACCCCCCATGACATTGTCATCATCATATACAGTATATTACCAGGGGCAAATAACAGCAGTCAAATTAGACGTGAATTTAACTGCGAGTGTGCTAATATGGAAACAAAGCAGGTGGTACGCCCGCTAACACAACCCTTACCAAAATAGGGAAGGATGTCATGTTGTGCGCTCGCACTTACGTTCCCATCCATTTCGACGCTATATTTTCTGCTATTATACTGTCATTACTGTCATTACTGCATGAATACTAGGTTAGGTTAGGTTAGGTTGTTTGTTTAGGCTAATGTATTTTTATATCCAAAGGCATCCGCATAGTGTAAACAAGGTGGGCGGTACTGCCGGTATACCCGGTAACTACATTCTTGCCCAAAATAATGTATAAAAATAAAAAACGGTCAAATTAGATAATTAATAAATAAATATCGGTAGCCTAAATATAAACATTGAAAAAAACTAGTTTCAATAGCATAGTAAATCTACTATGGGCCATGAATTGCAATTTTTACCAAATTGGGCCAGATCAAATATAGCCTAGCTTTTATTTTTTGTTCGCTGAATAGAAAACAAATCTAGCCTAGGCCTATATAATATAATAATATAGGCTAGGCCTACAGAAGTTCAAGTTAGTATTTGAACTCAGCACACCAGAATATGTCAGGCTATAATGTGTATTGAACTTTGAAGGTAAATACTTCTCAATAGTGGGTTATTGTGCGATTCCTATAGCCTAGTTGTTAAGTTTTGGTCAGAAATGGAAGACTTGACCTTGTAATTGAAAAGTTCTCATGCTTGATATACGGTACACTAATTCGCACTACATTCGGCTAATCTAATTTATCTCCATCCCTGTTTCTTATCATATCAGTTTATATGTAATTATATTCTTGGATAATAGCCTAAAGGCTAGGTCTAAATACTATAACAAAATATGGCTTGTTGGTGTACATGCGCGATTTAGAGCTAGGAACCTGTATTTATTAATATCATGCTGACAATTCATTCTTATGTTTGTGCAAGTCAACATAATATGCTTTGAAGACAATATTTGTGGTCTAAATCATGTTTTGGGCAACAATAATGCAAGTCAACCCTTGGAAACGTTTGTTTGACAAGGTTTGTTTACTATTTCAGGGAGTTCAGGCATACCAACTGGTACGCGCCTAGCTTCGCCTGTGGAACAGAGCTACCAACACTTCCGAAAAAATTTCCTTCCAAGGAATTCTTTAAGAATACCGAAGGGAAAGAAAATTCCTTGGAAGGGAAAGGAAAGTTAAAGGAAGGTATGGGTTTTTAAGAATATGACTCCTAGTACTTTCCACAAACCTTCTCTATCCACTCTGTCATAGGCCTTCTCCAAGTCCATAAAGGCAACATACACCTTTTGTTTCTTCTCCAGATACTTCTCCACAACACAATTCAGGGTAAAAATTTGATCTACACATCCTCTTCCCTTCCTAAAACCTCCCTGCTCATCGCCTATCCATTTCTCCGTTCTCACTCTCACTCTCTCAATCACTACCCTACTGTATACCTTCCCTACTACGCTTAGAAGACATATTCCTCGGTGGTTACCACACACTCCTCTTTCCCCTTTGCCCTTATATAGGGGGACTATTATGCCAGTCTTCCAGTCATCGGGTGCACTCCCCTTCTCCCATGCTAGTTTGCAAATTTTCCATACCCATTCTATCACTATCTCACCACCATACCTCAACATTTCCCCACACACTCCATCTGTTCCTGGTGCTTTCCCCAACTTCACTCTTTTCATGGCTTCCCACACTTCTGACCTCCTGATCCCCACCTCCTCCTCCACTACTGCTCTTCTTCTCCCTCCCATACCATATCCAGCTATGTTTGCTGGCTCTTCATTCCTTACATTTAGCAACTCACTGAAGTACTCCCTCCATCTTTCGACTCTCTCTTGCTTCTCGGCTAGCATTCTCCCATTCTTATCTTTCACACCCTTACTGTTTCCCTTGCTACCTTCCCTAACTTTCTTGACTTCTTTCCAGAACAGTTTCTTACTCTCCCTCCATTTTACACTCAGATTCCTTCCAAATTCCTCATCTACTCTTCTCTTACTTTCCTTCACTACTCTCTTCACCACCCTCTTACTCTCCACGTACCTCGCTCGTTTCTGTCTCTCGGAATCTTCATTCCCTCTACTACCCAACCACTCTCTATATGCTTTCTTCTTTTCTTCCACAGCTATTCTTACCTCTTCTGTCCACCATGCTGTACCTTTCACTCCCCTCCCTCTTCTCCTCACTCCACACACCTCCTCACATGCTGCACAGATTTCATCCTTAAACACCTTGCTCATCTCCTCCACTTCCTCCATAACTTCCATGTCGAACCCCCCTAGTCGTCTTTCCACTGCTCTCCTGTACTCCTCCCTGACTTCCTCCTCCTGCAACCTCTCCACCCTCCTCACCATTCCACCCTCCTCTCGCCTCCCTCCAGCTCTCCTCACCCACTTCTTTTGTATCCTAACCTTAGCTACCACTACATAATGATCAGACAGACCCCCTCCAATACCGATATACACCCTAGCATCCATCACAGATTTCTTCATTCATTCATCCACACATACAAAATCAATCAATGACTTTCGGTCCACCACTGTCTTATCCTTCATCGTCAACATCCGTTTCCACGTGTACCTGTGGATCATTCTGTGTCGGAAGAAGGTGTTGGCTATCCACAGCCTCCTCCCCACACATACGTCCACAAGTGCACTACCATTCCCATTCACCTCTGATGGTACCCCCCACCCTCCCACCACTCCCTCAACTTTCCTATCACCCACCTTACCATTCATATCCCCAATCAGAAATATTCTTTCGTTCTTGTCAAACTTCTCCAGGCACGCCTCCACATTCATCCAGAACTCCTCTTTCTTTCTTTCTAGTATATCCTCTGTCGGGGCATACACGCATACAATCACCCACGTTTGTATTCCTACTTTCATTTCATAATGTAAAACTTGCAAAATAAACAAACCAAAACTTATACGAACACAGTAAAAACACAAAACAACTAATCAAAATCACTATGTGGAAACAACGCTTAAGTAAAATAATAATTTATAAATAAAAGAACACAATCCATCACACAGGGTGTACATTACTACATGAGTAAGTTAATCTGTTTCCCAAGCAAACTAATCGCACACATAACAACGCACTATCGTCACGTTCAAGGAATTAGTCAATTTGGGAAGTCGGGGACGTTCTGGTAAATTTGACTAAACTCTGCATGAATAAAGAAACTACAAGTAGTGTCAAAATGTTCTATTAAAATCAAGTTTGCAACTTGACAAGACATTAACAATAGTAAAAAATACAAATGGCTATCAACTCTTCTATCACAAGTCAGGGAGTCTAATACAAATGACACAGCATTGGTAAGTTAAACACAATGTGAGGAAAACATTTAACTTTACAGCTTATTCAGGATAAACTGTTATATCACAATGATCTAAAGAAACAAACATTGTCCTAATATAGGCCAATCCTAACATGCTTTTCTTACTACACATTTTGATATATTAATCATATCTTTTGAAGAAAAAGGTAATGATAATTCAGTTGTAATAAACAGGAATGAATGGAGAATGATTGTGAATACATGAGTGAACACGTGGTCATTTGGGGGAAGGGGTCGGGCGCAAGTTGGACTAGATAATAGTCCATCAGGCGCCTGGCCCAGGGAGACGGTTTATATGAAGGGTGCACCTGGAAGTGTGGTGGGCTGGCTTGCATGGCTGCCTGCTGAGACCGGAACCTCTCCGGGTGGTCGGGGGCTGGGGGAACCTTGGTGACCCTGGTCTCTGGGTCTTCTCCTGGATACATACATACATACTGGGAGGGTTGACACTCTCCCAGGTAGCCTCGGAGTATCCAACGTAGAGCTATATACATCTCGTATAATTCCGTTCCGTTGTGGAGCGGGTAATTATCATAATCCATAGCGTGATTAATCGATAACATCTAGAGTAGCACCTACTCTCTCTACTAGGTACGTTGTACACACTTTTGAGGCTACTATGAAAAGGAAAAACTGAAAATATTGATGAGAAAGAAAAGAGAAAATTGTAGAACATTGTCCATCCTATCTGGCTCCTTAAGCTGCTGTCACGGGTCCACCACACCATACGACCGGGTTTATTAGATCATCTAGGTATCAAGTTAAAAAGACAAGATTGGATGGGCAGGGGTACGGCGTGAGGGCGGGATACTATGACGTTGGATACTCCGAGGCTACCTACCAAATAGAAGGTTTTCCTTCTTTGGTATTGGGAGAGTGGCAAACCTCCCAATTTAGTAGTAGCCTCTACGTCTCCAACGTAGAGCTAGAGTACCAAATTGGAGGCGGACATCCAAGCTGAAAACACAAACTTTAGCAAATAGTAACCATCAGGATCAATGAAAGACAGACTTATAAACAAGAGAGTTTATGAAAGATTGTACTGACAGGTGCATATCAAGAGAATCAGGTACAGGCATGTCGTAATCAATGGGATAACTTAACTGATGATAAAGAATGATGTATTTCATAATGCTTATGAATATATGATGCCCCCCCCCCCCCTTGGTTCATAAAGAAAACAGGAGGAGTACCGTTAAGGTATGCAGAAAAACACCAAGAAGCACAGAACAGTGGAACGTGTGCTGGATGTGATCATGGAGAGAAGCGACGAGCACTTAACCCAGGTGTACAGTGTAAAGACAGCAATGAAAACCCCCTTACAGAGAGTGAACAGAGACATGTGGAGAAGAGGGGAACTGTACATAATGCGATGAGGTGAATACAAGTCGGCGAACCGGCTAACACAGAATTCTAACGGTAAGAATGAGGTAATAGGTTCATACATACCCCGAGCCAAGAATACCTTAAGACTAGAAAACTCAAAGACTTAACCTAGGAAATGTTCCTTAAACCTAGGTGCAGGTACATGTATCGTGCGATTCACCCCACTCCCCCCCCCCCCCTTCCCTCCCCCAAAAGAGACATGGTAGGACTGGTGAAGGACAGAAGAGAGAAGGACATAACAGGTCATACCCCTAAATAACCCGTTGGCCCAACGCAACACAAGGATGCCCCGGTCTGTCCGTGGACATGGACAGATAGGAGGAGACAAACGTGCGGTGGGAAGACCAGAGCCCTGTGTCAGCAATATCCGTAAGGGACCGGTTATGCAAAAAGCGCAGAGTAGCCGCGTATGAGCGAACGTCGTGCGCAGAGCCCTTAATATGAGGATTACTATCCCTAATGACACGGCACAGGCGAATCCCCACAGCACGATTGGTCAACCGCCTACCGGTCCGAGAAACCACCCACAAAGCCAACCCAGACCCTGGCCCCGTGGAGTCAATATATGTATGGAGAGATTTAACCGGGCACAAAGAATGATGTACCCGACCCCGCTTCAAGGCAGGGACAGTAAAAGGTTGAAAAATATGGGACTCACGCTCATTCTTGGCAACAAAATGAACAGAAGGGGCCAAAGTGACGGAGCCGAGAATGGGGGAAAACCTCAAGCAATTCTGGGCCCGAGACATGGCAGCCATCTCCGAGACCCTCTCACCCGTAGCTGAAGCTAGAAGAAACAGTGTCTTGTCAAGTAATCTGTCAGGTGTAGGAGAGATAGAGTGGGGCCGACGAGAGGAGTGTGAGAGCCTTCGCCAGCAACCACTGAGGGGGAAGCTGACGTGGGGGTGGTCTAAGCCTAAAGCAGGCACGCATAAAGAAATCCAATTCTTGTTGAGGAAAGACCAACCCCGTTAACTTCTCAAACGGCTCCCGAATGGCAGACAGGTGGTTCCTAATGATGTTGTACATGTTGTGGCGTGACTCAAATAAATAATTGAGGTAGTGGAACACTAACGATGGAGTTGTTTGTGATGTGTCGTTTATCCAAGAAGTAAAACTGTGCCAGTGAGATTCGTAAGTCTTCCATGTTGAAGGTGTCCAATGTAGAGTCAACTTGTTATTCAATGATCGTCCAAACATGGGCAGCCACCCTGCCTCACAAACATCCACGATGCGAATGCCAACGAGGTCCCTAGGTCTCCAATCGACCCCAAGTGGAAGTCTGAGACCGATAGGTGAACGGGACTCGGGCACCATCGTTTCAGCTGAGCGTACCAGGCTTGGGCCAGGCTTGGGCCAGCCATAGGGGCGCGATCAACCAAACTTTGCCCTGGTACTCTCTCAGCCTGTGGAGGACTTTGCACATCAAAAGTGCGTCGGGTGGCGGAAACACGTATATTGACTGCCACCTGCTCCAGTCCTCGCTGAAAGCGTCCGGTCCCCCCGCTGGAGTTCGAATCCAGCGAGTCAGGAACACAGGCAACTTGTTCGCCTGGTCGGAGGCGAACAACTCGACCTGCGGAACACCCCAGGAGGCCGCTAGGTCGTCGAATACGGTTTGTTTGAAGGACCATTCTACCTGGGTGCTCTGTCCCCTCGACAGAGCATCCGCCCAAAGATTGGTAGTCCCGGGCAGGTAGGTTGCATGCAGTGTGATGTTGTACCGGTCTGCTTGGTAAAACAAGTTCTCCGCCAGGTCCTGAAGAACGACGGACCTGGAGGAGCCTTGTTTCTGTATGCAATGAACTGCGGTCATGTTGTCCATCCTGAAGGCCAGAGACCTGCCGGAAAGGGCCTGCCCATGATCCCTCAGGAAGAACAACGGGACCAACAGTTCTAAGACGTTTATGTGTAAATGAGTGAGACCTGACCACCTGCCATGATTTTGATGTCCCGTGTTTGACTGGTAACCCCACCCGACCTCGGTGGACGCATCCGTGTCCACCCAGATGGTCGGATGGGGAGACGTCCAGGGCACCGCCCTCGCGAGAGTGCCCCTTACGACCCAGTGTGTCAAGAGTACATGGATCGAGCGCGGAATCGGCCAAAGCCGATGTGGAGGCAGAAGCGGGAACGCTCTGTTGCCTAGCTGAATAAGGCGTTTGATCCTGAGCCTCCCTAAGGGAATGGTCTGAGACGCCCAATTGAGTGACCCTACCAGCGAGTCCCAGAGTTTCCTGGAAATCGACATCGAGTGCAACGCAACGAAAAGTTTCCTTCGAATTTTCGAAGCGTTCACTCGACTCTGGCAGACAGTCGCGCTCGCCATGTCCCAGTCGAGGCCCACCCATGTCACGACCTGCGACGGAGTCAGGCATGACTTGGGAACGTTGATTTTGAAACCTAATTGTGTGACGTGTTGGATGACAAGAAGAGTGTCCTGTACGCAAAGGGTGGGAGAGTCTGCGGCGATGAGCCAGTCGTCCAAGTAAAACAGGATCTGAATCCCCTGACGGAGCAGGGGAGTCAGAGCCTGTTTGACGAGTTTTGTAAAGATGCGCGGCGCGATATTGAGGCCGAAGGGCAACCTGTCGAACGTGAACACCCTTTCGTGCAGCTGGAGCGCCAGATAACTCTGGAACCGAGGAGTGATCGGCACATGCCAGTACGCATCCTTGAGATCCAGGGATACCACCCAGCATCCGGGACGGAGCGCCAACCGCACCTGATTGATGGTGAGCATGCGAAAGTGGTCGTTCACGATATGCAGATTGAGGCACGACAGATCGACCACCGGTCTCATCGCGTCGCAGTCCTTCTTGGGGACCAGAAATACTCGAGAGGAAGACCCGCTGGTGAGGCGAGATCTCCCTGATGATACCACCCTTGAGCATTGACAGAATCACTTTGGCCACTTCCGGGGAAACAGGCCGATGTCTGGGAGGCCGTCTGAGAGGAGGCCGTGACCCCCACCTCTAGGACAGACCCCGCTTCACTACCCGACGCGCCCACGATCGGCGAGGCCATTGCCGAAAGTGGGGGCGAAAGAAGCCGGTAAGGGCCCCCTTCGTGAGAGTCAACACCATCTCGGGGAGACAGTCGGGAGAGGGCAGGGGTGAAGGTCCTGGAGGCACTACGCGGTTTTTTCCGCAGAGTGCTCCCCGGACCTGCCGTGGGAGGACTGACCCCCACGGTTACCACCTCCCCTGTAGCGACCGCCCCGACGAAATTGGTGGTGACGCTCCTGCGTGGGCCTACTATCACCCTGCCTCTGGTCGACTCGCCGAGAGGAAGCCTCAATAGCAAGTTGCTGAGAAGGGCGAGGCGGGGAGCGAGGTACATAAGGGCGCACTGCCCGACCCCTCACCGCCTGGCGCTTCCCAGCCGTGGCACCTCGCCAAAACTGGCGTCCTCGCTGCGGGCCGACCTTCCTCCCTCTCTGGTGGGAGGAAGCGGCTGAGGGGTTCCGTGACACCTCAGAACGACGAGGTGCGAAGCGCCCCGCAGCCGCAAAGAGGTAAGCCTCCTGCCAAGCGCTATCTGAGAAGAGACACTCCGTAGCTAGCTCAGAAAGCAACAGCTTATTCCTGACTTCAGCTGGCGCCTTCTTACAAAAAGCCACCCGCAGAGACTGCCGACAATGTGCAGCCTCGTGGATGGCCACCCGAAGGTCGCCGACAGAGTTCAGAGCAAGCTGCAACTGAACGCGCCGCAAGTGTTCCTCGCCCCTCCTGATGTCTCCAGCTGGCTGGGCTTCAATGAGCCTGAGGTGAACACGAGCCATTTGGAGTTGGAGCAAGAGGGTGGAGAGTAAACGAGCAGCGCACTGTCGGAGCTTATGATCCCGCTCAAGGGAGCTCTTCTCAGGTGGAGCGAAGTAGGAGGTGGGCATCTTATCTAATACCATGCGTGGGGCGTTCAACCAAGACCAATACTTGGGTGCGACCCCGGACGAGGACAGGACCAAACTCGACACGAACGTCTCGTCAACGGGAGGGAGCCGAGCCGCCCCTTCCGAAGACCGAACCCCAAAGTCAATACCCTCTGCCAGCCACAAATCCCAAGGACCCTCCTCCAAATGGGGGAGTTCGAGCATGAGGTTACCCTCAATGTCCCTGGCATTCCTCACCAGAGGAAGGCCCGCAATGGCTGACACGGTGGTAGCATCTACATTAATGTCGTGTCGAGTGAAGTCCGCCCAGAGTTTAGTAGACCCAGAGGGGGACACCTTAGGCCGGTACGTAAAAAAATGAATGTCCGACCTACTAGGGTGAACCCTGATGTCCACCTCTGGGACCAGTCCGTCCAGAGTCAAAGCCCGAAACAGGCCTTTGGCATTGACCTGAATCGTCCAGCTAGCTGCCACAGGGCGCTCGCCAGGCGCATGGGTGACTACACGCTCCGGGTGCGAAGCCTGGACGTTCCTCCAGGAAGCAGGTTCCCCATACAGGGACGGGAACCTACGCTTCGGGATCTTGAACTTGGAGAGCGAAGGAACGTGCACAGGTTGAGTAACCAGCCCCAGACCACTCCCAGGTAGAACGACGAACGAAGCCGCAGGAGCCTGAGAGGGGGCAGGGGGCGGGACGGCAGGAGCAGCATCCGCCTGGCGAGCCGGCCTAGTCGGCAGGTGCTCCTCCAAAGGTGGAAGAGGAGTCACCAACGGGACGACCTGAGGGACAGAGGTAGGGTTCAAAACTGCCTCAGTGAGTCGTTCCAGTGCCGACTGTAAGGAAGCGAACTTTTCAGTGTTCGCCTCTTGGGCCCGAAGATGAGCAGCTTGAAGAGAAGCGACAGTCAGGGGAATCTCGTGGTCCTCGGCCGAAGCAACAGTAGACGACGAGGCAGAAATGATGCGGAGACGGCGGACACGCTTCCGGCCAGGCGGCGTGTTGTGGATGGACTCACGAGGGGAGTCGTCAAGCCTCTCCCCGTCGACGTCCACCCAGTCCCCGTCGTCGTCTCCGTCCTTATCCTCTGGACCCTCCTCCAGATCAGTCCAATCCCCTTCTTCTGGGGCATCTTGCACGGCCAGGGAAGGAGACCGATCAGGTCGCGCAGAAGGAGACTGGGCACAGTGGTGGGTTGGATCCACATTGCCAGTCGACGAAGGTGGAGCAGGAGGCGACAGAGGGATATCGACGGCCTGGTCAAAAAGAGCAGCTGGACGGAGTGGAGTCGGCAGGTCAAGTGGCGGAGCAGAAGGTTGGTGACCAACGGCCTGCCCAGCCTCAATCTCACGGATGAGGTCGTGAGTCGTGCGTCGATGAGGGGAGAAGACCGCAGGGACGATGTCCGTTAAAGGCATAGAGGTGGCAGGCTGCTGCTTAGGCCGAAAGATAGTAACCCCGGCAGTAGGCGCCGAAGGTGCAGGGTGGCGCATGGGCGTTGACCGGCCCCGCCTTGTAGAAGGGGAGCGGTGCTTCCTCTTCCTGCCAGTGTCCACAGAGGCAGTCGAGAGGTCCGATGCGGGCACCTGGATAAAGGCGGCCCGGTGTCCACGTGGTGAAGGTAGTGGAAGGCGAAGTAAGGACCGCACATCGTCGTCCGTGAAGCCAGGCACCCGATGTAGTTGGTCCCGAACATAGCGAGCCACCGCAGACCATGTCGAGAGGAGGCGCGACCGAGCCCCGTCAGCGGAAGCGGACGTAGGGTGGGACTCAAGCGTCAATAGGTCCACCATGCACGGGCCACACCTCCGAGGGTCAAAACCAACCTTTGTGTAGCAGCCTGCATGGGATGGGCACTCACGATGGTTGGAGCTCGCCACCCGGGACTGACACCCGACGCGAGAGCAGAGTGCAGGAGACATACCACTCTGTAAGCAGAAGAAAAACCCCGGTTAAAAACCCCGATGAGGCCCTGGTAAGGTATGCCCGTATGTCAAGGACAGGAACCAGAAGAAAGCCAGTCCATATACAGTAAAAGTCCGTTAATCCGACGACCGATGATTCGAATCTCCCAATAGTCCGAATTTTTCAATTTGAGGCCAAATCCGAATTCACCCGATGGTCCGAATTTCAAGAAGTCCCAAAGTCCCCTTTTTGAGGCATTAGTCCACTCAAATGACACATAATGGAGCACACACATATCATATGTTCATGAATTCACTTTAAAAGTTTACCATTGTCATTGTAGCCTATTACCTACTTCAAAACATTCAGATTAATGGTCAAAGGAAGCTACTGATATAAACGTAAACACCTTCTTCTTCTTCTTCTTCCACATCGTCTGCTAGAGAGTTTGTTTCGCTCTTGAACGCATCCTTGGGACGCTCCGATGCGCTACTGGCTTGAACCGCATTTTCTGCAAGCGCATTCAGTCTTGAGCTTGAAAACACACCTTTGGACGTATTAGTCTTGAGCTTGAAAACGCACCTTTGGACGTTCCGATACGCTACTATTTATAGTTCAGTGATCGGAGCGTCCCAAGGGTGCTTTCAAGACAACAAGACAAGGGTGCTTTCAATACAATATAATATAACAGAGCACGTCACAAAAGGAAAATCACAAAATTAAAATTACAAGAACATCTCAGGGAAGAGCCGTTGTTAAGGCATTACTTCCCGAACCACATCTGATCTGATCTTCAAGAGCAAGACAAACTCGCTAGTAGACGGAAGAAGAAGAAGACGTTTATATCAGCAGATTCCTTTGATCATTAATCTGAATGTTTTGAAGTAGGTAATAGGCTACAATGACAATGGTAAACTTTTGAAGTGATTTCATGAACATATGATATGTGTGTGTGCACCATTGTGTCATTTGGGTGGCCTAATGCCTCAATGTTTTCGTCATACACAGGTTCATAGGGGTAAAGTCCGATAATCCAAAAAAATCCACTAATCCGAACGAGGGCCGGTCCGCTGCCCTTCGGATTAACGGAAGTTTACTGTATCATGAAAAAAAAACTTGAAAGGCGTATGAACAGTGCCAAATGAGAATGAAAACACCCCCCCGCCCTCCCCATGAAGAAGGTGAAGGCCGAAGAGCGCCCCTGAAGAGGGCGGCCAGGCAGTAGTAAACAGTAAGAGGTCATGCACACAAGAAAGATCAAAGACCCCTGAAACAGCCACAGACACCAGGTCAGGGAGGAGCCCAAAAGCTCTCCCTAGGCCCGGAGACTGGAGCCCCTACCAAGGTAGGATAGTGCCCCCCTCCCCCCCCAAAGAACAGTGAAGACTACTACCTTCAACCCGTGAGCAGTGATGAAGCCCAGTCGGGTAGAGAACACAGCCTTGGAAAAAAGGGAAAAGAGCATTAAAAGACGTCTTAATAGAAGTGCAGAACTACTAGTCTAAGCCTAAACCGAGTCAAGATGAGCGCGTCCATAAACGGGGATGTCCGACCTAGAGTGGAAAAACCCCGACATGGGAGCAACAAACCCGCCCCAGAGCGGAGGAGTCGGAAACGGACTCCCCCGCCCTGGAGCGGGACGTGGCATGAGAAGGCAGGGAAGCGACATTCCCGTTCCAGAGCGGAGGAGCCGTAGACAGACACCCCCGCCCAGGAACGGGATGCGCCAATAGACGAGAGCAGCGCCCAAGGCGGAAAGCAAGAATGCACAAAAGAAGGCCCGTCCTAGAGCGGAGAAGCCCCGAGGGGCCCCGCCATAAGCCGAGGACCCCTAAGGGAGCCAGGCCCGTCACAACAGACGCGGGAGAGTCCGTGGGTATCAAGCAGCAACAAAAACAAACCTCCGATATAGAACGGGCAAGGCCCGTTCCAGAGCGGAGGCGCCAGGAGGCGACCATGCGACCGGAAAGGAAGGCCCCGACCTAGAGCGGGAAGTACCCGACCCAGGGCGGTAACCCAACAGTACGGGTCAAGGCCTGAGGCACAAATGACAGTGAAAGCCATCCCTTCCAAAAAAGGGGGGGTCCAAAGTGAACCCCACCAAATCACAACAGGCGCGGGAGAGCCAGTGGGTAAGCAGACACTACCGAAGGGGACAGAGACAGAAGAAAAACTGTCGGCCAAACACATCAGAACGGGTTACGATTTATTGGTGGCTCCTTACGTCAATGACGTAAGTGCCTATGTTAATATGGCCTCGTTCCGGGCTCCTCTGAGCCCGGGTTAACCTGGATCACGGTGGTCGAGAACCAAGATCATCATAGGGGGTACCCCTTAATCATTCCTACGGTACGTCATTGGGTTGGACCCACTGAAAAGTAGGAAGTAAAAAGAAAAGAATTAGTACAGTTTGAACACCGCGCCTACACGCGTTCACGGTCTACCTCTGTTTCCCATACACCTGCTAGTTGGCTGTTCCTCCCAGGAACCTTCTCTCTCGCCCAACCCCGAAAAGGGTTGAAATAGGGGAGCTATCCCCCCTCATGCTCAGCTTTCTAGGGCCTTCCTAGCTGATGCTGAGAGGATTGGGTTCTAGTCCATAGTGAATATATTTAGTAGTAGCCTCTACGTTCCAACGTAGAGCTTATACTATGACGATGTAATCTGCTTCGCTCTAGAGCGGCAATTATCGTATACACATAGCGCGAATTAAATCGATAACATCTAGAGTAGCACCTTACTCTCTCTACTAGGTACGTTGTACATACTTTTGAGGTCTTTTAAATAGAAAATTGAAAAGAGAAACGAGAAAGAAAAGAAAAAGTTGTCGACTAGGCCATTCCATCTGGCTCTTCACGCCGCTGTCTAACCCCTTCTAACCCGGTCCGGATTAAAGGGCATCTCTTTCGCGCTACCACTCGGGTGCACACGTATTTTTTGTACTGCTCTGTCATTTTGGTGCCTTCCACTCCTATCTTTGTCACCTTTGGTGAGTTTTGGGCCTTTAATTGGCACCTGGAATTATAGATAGATGATCCGTGTTGTAGGCACAACGTAAAATGGGCACTCAGGTGTTTTATTAGTGTTTGCGTTGAAAGTGGAGGTCTCTCATGTTTTCAGCCCTCTGCGCATGCGTGTCTTGGGACGACGCTAGTGTTGAAAGGCCTTTGCCTTATATTGCTTTTAATTTCTTTACGGTGACTTATAGTTTAGGTTTTGATAGGTTCTATTCATTTAGGGCTTCTTGTCACTTACTTTGTTTCTGACTGACGCGCATTTTTTCGGTGGCTAGGCTAACTTCGGTTTTTCGGGTGATGTTATGGTGGGGGGAGCCGACCCGGAATGTCACTTGCCCCATGATTGGTCTTTTAATTTCGCACTCACACCTCTTTGGGTGTGCGGTTGCTAGTGGCGTCCTTCTTTTTATTTATTCCTATCACCTACTGCCGATTAGGCTAACTTTTTGTGGGTAGCCTAGCCTACAGGGGGCGTTTTGTCGTTCGATTCTGTTGCAACCCCTGGGGATGTCCCTTGACCCCCCTTATTTTTATGGGGTTCGCACCAGTTATCTGACTACCTCTGGCTTTCCAGAACCCCAAATTTGTGTTCTGCTATTTACCTTGTTTTTGCCACCTTTGGGCCTTGTGATTAGGCTATGTCTTCCTCTGCTCCTCCCTGTTCGTGGGTCATGTCCCACGCCAGGTCGGTCTTTGGTTGGTGTTTTCCTTTTCTCGAGTCCCTGGGGGGGCCTTCTTGGCAGACTTGACACTTCTCCTTTTTCTGACTTTCTGTCTTAAGTGTCGTCGGTGAGTGATGCTTCGGTCCTCTGTTACTTGGACCTGGCTCGCCGCTCCGCTCTGGAGCGTCGTTCTTACCGCTCCAGGGCGAGCGTCTGGCACTCGTCGCATGTCTTTTTTCACTTGGACCTGCCCTAGCCCTCAGACTTTTAATTTGGTGTTCACCGCTCCGCCCTGGGGCGTCGGTCTTCCCGCTCCTGGGCGTGCTTTGGTGACTGCTTCTGGTCTGTCCCTCTTCGGCCCCGCTCTAGGTCGGTCTTTGTACCGCCCTCGAGCGTGTATTTGGCCGCTCTGGACCGGGCGTGAGTCCGCTATATCATCCTCCCGCTCAAGCATGACCGCCCCGCCCTGGAGCGATGGTTTTCCCCGCTCCAGGTCGGTTAGTTTGGTTTTTCAGCTGGGTCTCTTGGTGTCTTCCCCCGCCCTCGGGCGCGGGTTCTTCCCCCGCTCTGGGTCGGTCCTTACTCGTCTCTGAGGTGCCTTGGTAAGGTTCTGGTGGCTGTGGCCCGCTCTGGAGCGTATCGGTGTCCGCTCCAGGGCGTGTTTACCCCCGCCCTAGGGCGCGGGTTCTTCCTCCGCTCTGGGTCGGTCCTACTCGTCTTTGTGGTGCTGGTGGCTGTGGCCCGCTCTGGAGCGTATCGGTGTCCGCTCCAGGGCGGGTTTACCCCGCTCTACGGCGGGTTTCCCCACTCTACGGCGGGTTTACCCCGCTCTACGGCGGCGTGTGTTACATGCTTTTTTGGCTGTCCTGTTGTCCCGCCCCAGCCCGGAGGGTCCCTTGTTGGTCCGCTCCTCTCTGGGTTTGGGTTGGGGAGTGCATTGCTACTTGTCCATGCCTGTTTGTGCATCGGTTCTGGTGTTTAATGCTCTTCTCCCTTTTTTCCCAGGCTGTGCTACGCTACACTTTGGGTGCTCTCCTGTGCCTCCCTCGCTTCCGCCTAGGCCTACGGGTAATGTCGCCTTCTTTGTTCACCTGGTTGGGGGTTTACATTGGGGGGGGGGGGTCTACACTCTCCGTTATGCAGCGGAGGTTTCTTTCTCAAGGTCTAGTGAGCGCTTTTGGGCGTCTCCCTGCCCTTGTGATCGGTTTACCTTACGATTTTTTATTTTTGGTCTAACACGACCGCTCCAGGGCGTGTTTACACCGCCCTACGGCGGCGTGTGTTTCACGCTTTTTTGGCTGTCCTGTTGTTCCGCCCCCGACTGGAGGGTACCTTGATGGTCCGCTCCTCTCTGGGTTTTGGGTTGAAGAGTGCACCATGCCTGTTGATGCATCGCTTCTGGTGTTTCATACTCTTCTCCCCCGTTTCCCAGGCTGTGCTCCGCTCCACTTTGTTCACCTGCTTGGGGTTTACATTGGGGTGGGGGGGGGAGCTCGTTTCGCGAAGTGCTGTCACTCTATCGGAGTTTTCCTAGGCTAGGCTACCTTAATGTATGAAAGGGGGGCACAGTCCTCTTCTTTCTCTTTCATTTAGCCTCCTCATAGGGTTGCCTTCCCTATTGGGGTCTCTTCCTCGCCCATACAGGCCTAGTGATAAGCCCTGGTTACCTCCGTTAGTGGATCGCTCTTCCGTCTGTTGGCGGGGGGTGTTCGTGGCCTAGCCTTCGTCGATGGAGGGCTGTTGCTCACTCTTCACACTGTTGCCAATTCGGTCCAGCATGTCATGCACGGCTCCTGCGAAATCTCCGAAATGTGAAACCATCTTCTTGGTATTTTTTGGGTTGGCAACAGTGTCAGAGTTCCTTCTCAGGTTCGTCTGCCGTATACCCCTGGATCCCCGCACATGCGGTCTTCGGTGATCCTATGATTGTTTGGCCGCTCTCTGCCGTCCGACATACTGGTCGGACTACCATTCCTGCAAAACTGCGGTTTTGCAGTGGGCTCTACGTTCCGACGTCGAGCTTCTTTTTTCCCTGCCCCTCTTTAGGCTAGGCCGACTTTTCGCTTAGCCTAACTTTTAGGGGGGGGGGGGGGGGGGTTTGGATGTCAGACACTGTTGCCTCCTCGGCTTGCTCTTGCTTGCCTGTCTACGGTTTTTCTACACCATCTTGGGGGCACCTGTTTTCGTCTGATTCCAGCTCCTGAGACTCAGTTTTACCCTACCTTGAACTCACCGATCCCTTGAGTTCCTGAGACGCTGTCTTCACCTATTTTGGACTCGCCAATGCCTTGAGGTTCCTAAGCCACGGTCTTACCCTACATTGTGCTCACCGGTGTCTGGAGTGGTTTTTTCCTTCCACCCTCACCGGTGCCGCGGGTCTCTAGGACGGGCTGCCATCGGCTCGCTCCGCCCTGGTGCATGGATGACTCCCGCTCCAGGTCGTTCCTCTGACTCGACACCTTCTCTTACAGGTCAGCTCTCTACGAGCCTCTGGCATCTGGGTTAGGGCCTCCCGGGGCCTGTTCCACCCTCGGGTGGGTTCTACCCTACTCTAGGTCGGACCTATGCTTTGCCTCTCTTCTCTTTTCCCCCGGACACTCCCACGTCAGCTGTGATGCTAGACAATTCGGTTGGGACGCTTGGATGTAGATGTCTGATGATTTTACTGGTCTATCCCCTTTACTACGGTCAACTGCCTACTGGCCCTGCAACCCCTGTGGTGGCGGCCACGGCTCTGCCTGCGCCAGCCCCCTCTCCGGCTCCTTCACCGTCTTTCGGTGTGCGGGCTGGGGATGGTTGGCCAGCCCGTTAGTGTTCCCCCACTGTCTACGTTTAAGATTACCAGACGTGTCCTCCCTTCTTTGTAAGGCGTGCCTGCGTCTTGGCAGAATGTGGTGGCTACTCACCCGGACTGTGCCGCCACTCGTGCACGGGGGTGAACGGCCGGTTGCTGATAATTGGAATATGCTGATTCGTGCTCCGGGTATCTTCCGGGCACTGACTCCGGACGGCATAGTTCCAGAGGTGGATATCCGGACTCACCCCAGTAGGTCGGATTTGCAGTTTTTACATACCGTCCTAGGGTATCTCCCTCTGGGTCTACACGTTTCTGGTCGGACTACGCCCGCCGAGACATCTTAGCTGATGCTCCCGCTCTGTCAGCCATTGCCGGTCTTCCTCTGGTGAAGAGTGCTCGTGATGCTGCAAGCAACGTCATGCTCGGGCTCACCAATCTTGAGGACGGGCCTTGGGATCGGTGGCTGGTGGAGGGGGTTGGTTTTGGCGTCAGGTCTGCTGAGGGCTTTGTTCTCTCCCGCCCCCTGACAACACTTTTGTGTCTGGGCTCGTCCTGTCCTCGTCTGGGGTCTCTCCCACATATTGGGCATGGCTGACTGCCCCTCACATTGTGTTCGACCAGTTGCCCACGTCTTTCTTCATGCTCTCAGAGAAGAGTGCCCTCAATCAGGATCACCGGCTCCGGCAACACGCCACCCTCCTCCTGCTGTTCCAAATGGCGAGGTTTCACCTCCGGCTTCTTGAAGCCAAACCTGCTAGTGACCTCAAGACAGGTTGGGAGACCTTGCGGCGCGTGCGCCTGCAGCTCGCCCTGCCCTCAGTGGGTGACATTCAAGGGGCCGTCCATGAGGCTGCTAAGTGTAGATCGTCGCTGAGGGTGGCCTTCTGTACGAAGGCACCCCGCGGAGATCAGGACGAAGCTACTCCTCTCTGAGCTCGCACCTGAGGGTCTCTTCTCGGTTGGTGCTTGGCTAAAGACTTACCTCTTTGCGACTGCGGGACACTTCGCACCCCGTGTTTCTGGGGCGTCGCGGCCTCCCGCAGCCGCTTCCTCCCAGGGTGTTCTGGAGGGGGCAGTCTAGGCCCCCTCTCTGACGTCCTCCCCGACATCGGCGCGTCTCTCCAGACGTGGCCACGGTTTTCATGTCAATCCTCGAGCATATGATTGTTCGGGTACTCTCGCCACTCAGGCGGGTATTCCTCTCACATGTGTTTCTGGTCTCGCGGAAGGACTGCGATGCGATGAGACCGGTGGTCGACCTGTCGTGCATCAATTTGCATATCGTACACACCCGCTTTCGGATGCTCCCCTTCAGTCAGGTGCGGTTGGCGCTCCGTCCCGGCGGCTGGGTGATATCCCTGGTTCTCATGGACACATATTGGCATGTGCCGCTTGCACCTCGGTTCCAGTGCTATCTGGCGCTCCAGCTGCACGCAAGGGTATTCACGTTCGACGGGCTGCCCTTCGGTCTCAATATCGCACCACGAGTCTTTACGTACCTCGTCCAGCAGGCTCTGACTCCCCTGCTCCGTCAGGGGATTCAGCTCCTGTTTTACTTGGACGATTAGCTCATCTCCGCAGACTCTCCCACTCAATGTGCACAACACACTCTCCTTGTCATCCACCACGTCACAAGTTTAGGTTTCCAGATAAACGTTCCCACGTCGTGCCTCACCCCGTCCCAAGACGTGACGTGGGGGGGCCTGGACTGGGTCATGGCGAGCGCGACCGTCGGATAGAGTTGGGTGACCGCCTCGCAGCTTCGAAGGAGACTTTTCGCTGCGTTGCACTCGGTCTCCATTACCGGGTCACTCTGGGGCTCGTTGATCGGGTCGCTCCATTGGGCGTGTCTGACCATTCCCCTAGGGTGGTTCGGGGTCAACACGCCTGATTCACCTGGGCGACTAAGCATTCCCACTGTTGCCTCCACGTTGGCTTTGTCAGATTCCTCGCTCGTTCCATTTGTTTTGACACACTGGGTTGTTCGGGGCAGGCTCGCGAGAGCTGTGCCTTGGACTTCGCCCCCGCCAACCATCTGGATAGGCAACGATGCATCGAGCGAAGGGGGATGGGGCTCCCAGTCCACCATGGGTCACCAACACCTAGGCAAGTGGTCAGGTCTCACTCCCTTACACTTACAGGTCTTGATACTGTTGGTCCCATTGTTATTCCTGCGGGGTCAAGGGCTCGCCCTTCCCGGCAGGTCGTTGGCCTTCCGGATGGCCTACATGCCTGCAGTTCATTGCATGCTGAAACAGGGCTCCTCCAGATCCGAAATGTTTTGGGGTCTGGCGGAGGAACTGTTTTTTCAGGCTGATCGTTACAACATTACGCTGCCTGCGACCTACCTAACCGGGTCTCCCGACCTGTGGGCGGATGCTCTCTCTAGGGGACGGAGCACCCAGGTAACATGGTCCTTCCAACAAACCGTATTCGACGACCTGGCGGCCTCCTGGGATGTTCCACAGGTCAACTTGTTCGTTTCTCACGTGACGACCAGGTTGCCTGTGTTCCTGACCCGCTGGCTTCACACTCCAGCGGGGGGCCCGGACGCTTTCAGCGAGGACTGGACCAGGTGGCAGTCTCTACGTGTTTCCGCCTACCGCCGCACTTTTGTTGTGCAAGGTCCTCCACAGGCTGAGTGGGTACCAGGGTATTGTTTGGTTGTTCGCGCCCCTATGGCCGGCCCAAGCCTGGTACTCTCCGCTGGTACGATGTTGCCCGGATCCCGTGCCCGTGTCGGTCTCGGGCTTCCACTTGGGGTCGAATGGAGACCTACGGACCTCGTTGGCATTCGCATCATTGGATGTTTGTGCGGCAGGGTGGCTCCCCTGGTTTGCTCGATCATTACCTACCAAATTCACTCTGCTTTGGATGCCATCTACATGGATGATATATGAATCTCCCTGGCGCTGCTTTCCTTGTTGGTTACACAACTCTTCCCTGGCTACTCCGTCGGTGGCGCTTGTGTTTCGCTCCCTCCATTGTTTCTTTGAGGAGCGTCACTCCATATACAACACAATGAATTTATGAATTTGAAGGCTTTATCACCGAGGACAAGGATGATCAGTTGGCAAGTATGAAAAAACAATTAATGGGTCTTGTGAGATGGAGGGGAGTGATGGAAAATTGGAGGAAGGAGTTAGGGGCTAAAGTAGAAGTTTTGTCCGATATGTGTGGCGTTACTAGCGGGGTGGATAGGCCTAGGCCAGTAAGTGACAGCCTAGAGGCAGTGATGGCCAGAGTAGACGAGTTAGCGTCGGAAAATGTGGCACTCAAGGCTCAGCTTAAGGAATATGAGGGCCACCTGAGTGAGGAAGTAAAAGGAATTAGTGAGGTAAAAAATGAGTGGACAAGGGTAGAGAGTGCCACGATGGTAGCCCTTGAAGAAATTGTGAAGGAGCAGAAGGAAGAGAGAGAAAAGGAAAAGAAAGAGTTTGAAAAAAATGTAGTGCAAGTTTTAAAGAAGAAAGAGAAGGTAGTGAGAGAGACAATAGATAGAGGTAAGTGTGTAGTAATCTTTGGAGATGTGGAAGAGCACCTGGCAGATATGAAGGTAAGAAAGGAAAGGGATGTTGTGAAAGTCAAGGGGATACTGGATTACTTAGACGAGGGTTATGGATGGGTAAAAGAACTGGAGGAGGTGAGAAGGTTAGGAATATATAAGAAGGGCGAGATGAGACCACTAAGAGTGGAACTAAAGTTTAGATCAACAGCAGAAGCAGTAGCCAATGTGAGCTGGAAATTAAATTCGACAGAGCTGAATCATATAAGGGTAAAAAAGGACCTAAGTGTAGAAGAACGAGAACAGTTAAGGGAACTCCAAGCTAAGGCTGATGAAGAGAATGGAAAGTTGTCTGAAGAGCAAAAGAAGAATTTTTTTTGGAGAATAAGGGAAGGGCAAGTAAGGAAGTGGTACATCAGGAGCCACCAAGAACCGAAAGTAAGAGGAGTGATAGGGAAAGAGACAGAGAGACAAGTACGAAGTCAAAGCAAGGAGACGGAGCGAGAGATAATGCAGGGAGCAGGGGACCGGAGAGAGAGCCAGGATGTGGTGGAGAGGGTGGAACAGAGGGAGAGAGAGGGGGGAGGAGAATAGAATTAGTGGGGGAGGTGGAACTGGGTCAGGGAAGGGATGGAGGAGGAGGAGGTGAACCTGGTAGGAGGCAGAGAGGGAAGAGAAACAAGGAGGTGGATTCAAATATACTGTGCTACTACACTAATATAGATGGAATAAACAGTAAAAAGGTAGAGTTAGATAATATATTAAGAAAAGATCAACCACAGATAGTCTGTTTGACAGAGACAAAGCTGAACCAGGACTTTGACAGCAACATAGTGTTTAGTGAAGAATATAATATATGGAGAAATGATAGAAAGGGTAAAAGGGGAGGTGGAGTGGCAGTATTAGTTAAGAACCCTATGACAGCAAAGCACGTGGAGTTAAATAATGACAAGGCAGAAATAATGGCAGTTGAACTCAATGATATAGAAGGAAAAAAGCTAGACATAGCAGTAGCTTACATGCCACCAAAGACCAGAGCATGGAGGGAGTTGGAGTTTGAGGAGATGGTAGAGGATATGATTCAGTCGTTGAGAAGATTGCTTTTAAGGAAGAATCGATTGATCTTGGTAGGAGATTTCAACTGTAGTGAGGTTGATTGGGAATCGGGAGATGCAGGGCCAAATCAGAGATCTTGGGGAAGTCGGCTAGTGGAGTTGGTTACGGAAAATGTACTTACACAACATGTGAAGGAAAATACAAGAATGAGGGGTAATAACGAACCTTCTAAACTCGATCTGATTTTTACAAAAGATCCTCACGAAATTAGTGATATAAACTATCTATGTCCTGTAGGTAAAAGTGATCACCTATTACTAAAATGGAAGTTGACCTCGAGTAATGCCAATAGATTAGACAATAGCTACATAAATGACAGATTAAATTATAGTAAAGCTGATTATGTATCCTTGAAAAGATATTTAGAGGGAGTAGATTGGGATCTTATTTTGAAGGAACGGGACGTACAAGGTAAATATAGTAGATTCCTCGAAATTTATAGAGTAGGAACCAATATGTTTGTCCCAAGATATAAAACTGGAAATTTTACTAAGCAGAAAGATTGGTTTAATTTGAAATGCAAAAGAGCTTTGGGTAGGCGTGATGCAGCTTGGGCTAGATTAAGAAGAAGGAACACTGAGAGTAATCGGAATAAATATAAACAGGAGAGGAATAGATATGTTAACATAATTAGGCAAGTTAAAATGAACTATGAGAAGAACATAGTAAATAAATGTGAAAGTGACCCTAGATTATTTTATAAATATATAAACAGTAAGTTGAAGGTAAAGAAACAAATTACTAAATTAAGAGTTGATGCTAGGACGTATGAAAATGTATCGGACATGTGTGAGGTAATGAATAACAAATTGGGGTCAGTTTTTACTAGAGAGGAAGGTTTTGACGAACCACAGGCGGGAGTACTGGAGAGTGGTCTTAGTAAGATTGAAATAACTAGAGATGAGCTGTTATCTGCGATGAGAGGACTTGAAGTAAGGAAAGCTATGGGACCGGATGAAGTGTCTGCCTGGGTTTTAAAGGAGTGTGCAGAGCAATTAGTGGAGCCAGTGAGGGACATAATTCAAGCTTCCTTAGATAAAGGACAGGTTCCTGTTGAATGGAAAAGAGCTAATATCATTCCGATATACAAGAATGGAAACCCTGAGGACCCTCTAAACTATAGACCAGTTTCACTTACTAGTATTGTATGCAAGATTTGTGAAAAGCTAATTAGGAAGAGATGGATGAAAATGTTGGAGAGAAAGAAAATAATAACCCCAAAGCAATTTGGATTCAGAGAAGGGACATCTTGTGTTACCAGTTTGCTATGTTATTACAGTAGGGTGATAGATGTACTCCAAGAAAGAGGCGGATGGGTGGACTGCGTCTACTTAGACCTTTCCAAAGCATTCGATAAGGTACCACATAAGAGATTGTTATCTAAGCTTGAGACGCTAGGATGTGTCAGGGGGAGTTTGCTGAAATGGATGGAGAGCTATTTAACAGATAGGGAAATGAGGACCAACATTAGAGGAACTTACTCATCGTGGCGGAAAGTTGAGAGTGGTGTGCCGCAGGGATCTGTGTTGGCACCTCTCATGTTCCTTATGTACGTGAATGACCTGCCGATAGGCATAAACTCTTACATGTCAATGTTTGCAGATGACGTAAAAATTATGAGACAAATAACAAATAAAAGTAGTTGTAGTCTTGCTTTGCAAGAGAGACTGGAGAGTGTGGAGCAGGAGATTCAGTGTCTCAAAGATGAAAATTTGGCCTTGAGACTAGCTATGGCGGAGAAGAAGTGTGAGGCTACCGGAAGTGTTCCCAGGGATCGTGAAGCCCCTTGGAAAGTGGTGTCAACTAGTGCACCGGCCTGCAAGCTGAAAAGGCAGCCAGTCAAGACCCACAACAACTTCAGCACCTTGGCTGATGAGAGTGATGGCGATGAAGTGGCGATCATCGAGGCAGTGAGAGGGGAGGGGGGGGAAGTCTGCTGCTGTTGCTGCAACAACTGCTGCTACACGCCGACAAAAGGAAAAAGCTAAGTCTGTTTTCATTGTCGGTGATTCATTGGTTAGATACCTTGGCAGGGCAACAAACACTCAGGTTGGTAAAGTTGTCTGCGTGCCTGGTGCCGGAGTCGGGAGAGTAGCTGAGAAGATAGATGCTGTCATGGAAGTGAGTGGGGAGGACCCCATCATCTTCCTCAACGCAGGGAGCAACGACATATGGAGATGCAGGACTGAGGAGTTGCTCTCCAAGTATCAGGAAATGTTGGAGAGGATCAAGGAAAAAGGTGGAGTTCCTGTGGTAAACAGTATCCTGCCTAGAAGAGGGGTAAGGAAGGAATGGTCCTCCAGGGCTATTGGTGTAAATAGCCGGCTGGAGAAGTATTGTAAGGCAAATACTATTCCATTCCTGGATAACTGGTCCCTCTTTTATGGTAAGGATGAACTGTATGCCCAGGATGGAGTACATCTCTCTCGACTAGGAGTTTCGACCTTGGCCAGCTCACTCGACAAGATTGTTGCGGGGTTTCGTTAAAAAAACCTGGGTGTGTAAGTAAAATACTGTCTCCATATGGAGCAGGTACTTCATGTGACAAACCAGTGAGTAAAATAGAAATAATCAGTCAAGATAGTGCGGATATAGTGATGTGTAATAGTAGTATCGATAACACTACACATGTAACTGATAGTAAAGATGAGAATACTGATAGAGTAGAATTTCCGTCTAGAGCTAGTAGTTCAACAGGAAATAATAAGTTAGCTAAACACAATAGAAAATTAGTTGCAAATAAAAGTAATAGGTTGAGGGTATATTATACAAATTGTAGGAGTTTATGTAACAAAATGAACGAACTTAGAGCACTCGTTAGCACAGAAAATATAGACATAATAGCGCTAACTGAAACGTGGATTAATACAGAATCTAGGCATTTTTTAGCAGAATTTGATATTCCAGGATATAGTTTGTTTAAATATGACCGAACAAGTAGGAGGGGCGGGGGTATAGCAGTGTTTGTCAGGAGTACATTAAAAAGCTGTATTAAATCAGGTATTAGACTAAATAATGATAATGAAAGTGTTTGGGTAGAAGTTAACGAAGGTAGTGAGACCATAGTTATTGGAGTTATATATAGACCGCCTAATATGAGTAGAAATGGCGGAAAATCGTTATGGGAGGAAATTAAAATAGCATCAAGGTTTAGCAATGTGTGCATTATGGGGGATTTTAATTTTCCGAACATTGATTGGCAGCACCAAATAGGCGACTCCGATTCAGTAGAGTTTATAGAGGTAGTACAAGATAGTTTTTTATTTCAATTCATAGATACGCCGACTAGAGGTATTAATATTCTTGATTTAGTTTTCAGTAACAATGAACATATGATAAATAATGTAGAGATTGGTGACCACCTAGGAAATAGCGATCATAAATCTATTTATTTTAATATACAATGGACAGGGAATGCTAAAGAGAATACGACACTTATCCCAGATTTCAGAAAAGCCGATTATGGTGGGCTAAGAAGAGACTTAAGGGTGGACCCTATTGTTAAGCGATTAAGTCAGGATATGCCAGAGTTAAACTTGCCACCTACATATAACCAGTTTATTGCTTCACTCCACAATGCTCAAAATAAATATATCCCTAAAAGAAGATTTAGATCGACGCAGAACCAACCAAAATGGATGACTAATAAGCTAATAGATCTTATAGGAAAAAAGAAAGGAATATATCGAAAAATAAAGAAAGGTGAAAATCATTTACATATATACTATCAGACTCTATCATGACAGGTCAAAAAGGAAATCAGGAAAGCAAAAAGAAATTATGAAATAAGGATAGCCAGCGACTCAAAAAATAACCCCAAAGCTTTTTACCAACTATATAAATCTAAAGTTAGAGATGAAATAGGCCCCCTAAAAACTTCAATAGGAGAAATAACAGAAAATGATTTAGAAATGTGCAGTACATTAAATAGTCAGTTTCTTTCCGTTTTCACTAATGAAAATTTGGCACAGATTCCAGAAGTCAATATGGTATATAGTGATAGTATAGACAATATGTTAAGTACAGTTAGTATAAGTAGAAATGATGTGCTTAAGGAAATTGACAGACTGAAACCTCAAAAATCGCCTGGTCCTGACGAGGTATATGCTAGAGTATTAAAAGAATGCAGAGATGAGTTAAGTAGTCCATTAGCATTTATATTTAACAAGTCATTAGAAACAGGTTTAGTTCCAGAAGCTTGGAAGCTTGCAAATGTAGTTCCGATCTTCAAAAAAGGTGATAAATCGATAGCATCCAATTACCGTCCCATTAGTCTCACATCAATCATAGGAAAGTTGCTAGAGTCTATTATTGCTAGGAAAATTAGAAGCCACTTAGTAAAATTTAACTTAATAAATTCTTCTCAGCATGGATTCACTCAGGGACGTTCTTGCCTTACTAATTTGCTTAGCTTTTTCTCAGAGGTATATGAAGCAGTAGATAGTGACAAGTCATATGATATTATATATTTAGATTTCAGTAAAGCTTTCGACAGAGTCCCTCATGAGAGATTGATGAGAAAGGTTGAGGCACATGGAATAGGAGGGTCGTTGTTGGGATGGATTAGGTCATGGTTAATTGGTAGGAAACAGAGAGTCAGCATAAATGGTACCAAGTCAGAGTGGGGAGCAGTCAAAAGTGGTGTCCCCCAGGGATCGGTATTAGGTCCCCTGTTGTTTCTTATATACATAAATGACCTAGATTTAGGTATAACTAGTAGGATAAGTAAATTCGCAGACGATACTAAAATGGGGAGATCAATTGATTCAGATAGCGATATAGAGTGCCTCCAAAGGGATCTAGATACCTTACATGAATGGTCAGTAAATTGGCAGATGAAGTTTAACATTGACAAATGCAAGGTATTAAAGATAGGGAAGATGCAAACAAATGTTAAATATAAACTAGCTAATTTAGAATTAGAAAATTCAGACTGCGAGAAAGATCTAGGTGTGTTTGTTAGCAATGATTTGAAGCCTAGAAAACAGTGTATAAGCGTTCGTAATAAGGCAAACAGGATTCTCGGGTTCATCTCTAGGAGTGTGAGTAACAGAACTGCTGATGTTATCTTAAAACTTTACTTGTCATTAGTGAGACCCCATATGGATTATGCTGTCCAATTTTGGTGTCCTTATTACAGAATGGACATAGATTCATTGGAGAGAATTCAGCGTAGAATGACAAAAATGATCCATAATATTAGAAATTTTCCGTATGAAGAAAGGTTGAAGAAATTAGGTTTACATTCGTTAGAGAGACGCAGAGTTAGAGGGGATATGATAGAGGTGTTCAAGTGGGTTAGTGGGATTAACAAAGGGGACATGACAAATGTACTAAAGCTCAGTGATAGCGAAAGAACTCGTACCAATGGTTTCAAATTAGATAAATTTCGTTTCAGAAAAGATATAGGCAAATATTGGTTTGGTAACAGAGTTGTAGATGGGTGGAATAGGCTACCAAGTGATATAGTGGGATCAAGAACGATAGGGAGCTTTAAGAAAAAATTGGATAAGCATATGGACGAGAAGGGTTGGGTGTGAAGGGGGATCAGCCGGGTTGGGCCAATCAGCGCTCTGCAGACCCCCGTAATCCTGCGTTAATCTCTAACCGGTTTGGTAAGATGATCCTCAGGGTATTAGAGTGTTGAGCCTATAATTGGGCTTTGTAATTGGGGTTGTGTGGGACAGGGATCTGCCTTGCTTAGGCCAATCGGCTTTCTGCAGACTCCCATTTTCTTATGTTCTTATGTTCTTATGTTATCTAAAGAAGCATATTCACAAGTTAGAAAGAATCCAGAGAGCAGTCACTAGATTGGTTCCAAGTCTCAGAGAACTGCCATATGAAGGGAGGCTAGACAAATTAAATCTACCGAGTCTAAAAGAGAGGAGAGAGAGGGGAGACATGATAATGATGTACAAATGTACCCGGGGGCTGGAGAGGCTGGATAGGGAGGATATATTAATTATGGATACAGGAATAACTAGAGGCCACAGCTACAAAGTAAAAAGACCTACCTGCAAGAACGATATCAGGAAGTTTAGCTTCCCCTATAGATGTATTGACAAATGGAATGGGCTGGAGGAGGAGGTGGTAGGGGCAAGGAACATCCATATTTTCAAGAAAAAATTGGATAAAAAGTAGACTGAGAGACGGGACAACACGAGCTTAGCTCAACTCCTGTAAACTACAATTAGGTAAATACAATTAGGTAAATACAATTACCTTACCTTTGGATACCTTTGGATGTGTTCGCCGCTCCTCTAGCGGCACCAAGGAGCGCGACGCCCCTCGTTATGGGTGGTGATTTGGTGCAGTAAACTGTTTGAAGCGACAGCTCGCTCCCTTGCGAGGATGGGCTCGTCTGGCACTTTTTGCAGTTCGACATCTAGGGCTCTCTTGAAGTTGTCTAACGAGATGTCCCTCATGTCTCTTACTCGCCATGGGAGTTTGTTGAAGAGACGTGGGCCTCTGTGTGATAACCAGCCCTCTCGCAGAGAGCCCATAGCACCCCTGTTATTCATCCGGGGGATTTCGCATTCCCAGCCTCTCCTATCACTGAATTTCATGACTATCGGAGTATGTAGGTTTGGTACTAAACCCTCTGCGATTTTCCACGTGTATATTATTAGGTAACGTTCTCTTCTACGTTCCAGTGAGTACAGATTCAGTGCTCTTAAACGCTCCCAATAGTGTAGATGTTTTATCGAACTTATATGCGAAGTGAAATTTCTTTGTACACTCTCTACGTCATTTATTTCACCTGCTTTGTATGGGGATGTTAATACGCTACAGTATTCAAGCCGCGGTAGCACTAGAGATTTGAAGAGCGTTATCATAGGCAATTCACCGCGTGTTTTAAAAGTACGCAGAATCCAACCCGTTAGACGTTTCGCAGCCGCCACTTTGACCTGGTTATGTACTTTGAAACCCATATTTTCAGACATTAATACCCCAAGGTCTTTCACACTGTCTTTCCGTTCTATTATGTGGTTAGATTCTGTTAAGTAATTTGTAATTTCTTTAACACCATTATTATCTCCGTACCGTATTAATTGGAATTTTTCCTCATTGAATTGCATGTTGTTTTCCCTGGTCCACTGGAACACTACATTCATGTCTTCCTGCAGTCGGCCCGTGTCCTCTTGTGTGTTTACTATCTTGCTTAATTTTGTGTCATCAGCAAAAGACGACACCGTACTGTGTCTGGTGTTGGTATCTATGTCGCAAATTAGTATGAGGAACAGAAGGGGCGCTAGCACTGTTCCTTGGGGCACTGAGCTTTTGACATCCGAAGGCTCAGAAGTGACTTGGTTTACTGCTACCGATTGTTTTCGGTTTACGAGGAAATTGTATATCCACCGTCCGATTTTCCCAGTTATACCTTTTGCTTTCAGTTTGTGGGCTATTATACCATGGTCACATTTATCAAATGCCTTAGCAAAATCGGTGTAAATGACATCCACGTTTTTCTTTTTTCTAGCGCTTTAAGAATTTTGTCATAGTGTTCCAAAAGTTGTGAGAGACATGATCTTCCCGCTCTGAACCCATGTTGACCGGTGTTGTGTAGTTCATTTGTCTCCATGAATGTTGAAATTTTGCTTCGCAGGACTCGCTCGAAAACTTTAATGATGTGAGAGGTTAGAGCTACCGGGCGGTAGTTTTTTGGTAGTGCTTTACTCCCTCCTTTATGCAGTGGGGCAATTATTGCGTTTGTCAAGCTATCTGGTATGTCACCAGTGTCTAGACTCCTTCTCCACATTATAGCCAGGGGTTTTGAGAGGTTTTCCTTACATTTTTTCATTAGGATCGAATTCCAAGAGTCCGGGCCTGGTGCCGAGTGGGATGGCATGTTGGAAATGGCCTCTTCTATGTCTTTTGGACCGAAATCAATATCCAGCATCTGAGGGGTTTCCGTGGGAAGGTTTCCATGAAAAATATATTTTGGTCTCTGATGACTTTTGTTTCATCAGGCTCACTGAATGCCATTTCATACTGCCTGCTTAAGAGTTCGCTCATTTCCTTTTTGTCCCCTGTGAAAGAGCCGTCCCCTTTGCTCAGTGGGCCGATGTTTGATGTTGTTTTAGCCTTTTGTTTGGCGTATGAAAAGAAGTATTTGGAATTTTCCTTTATACCTGCAATAGCTTTCCTCTCCTCTTCCATATGTTGTAGTTCATATGATATTCTTAGCCTTTGTTCAATTTCCACAATTTCTCTATCTATTTCGACCTTTTGGACCCTCCTATCTGCCATTCGCGTGCCTTTTGAGACCCTCACGGGGTTGGTAGTTCCTCGGAATGAACTGGAGTTTTTCATGCAAGCCTACTTTCGGCTCGGACCAACCCCACGTCAGATTCCCCATCAGTGGTCTCTGGCGGCGGCTCTCACATGGCTCTCGTCTGCGGCATCCACTCTTCACCCCACACCTGACCGATTCCTTGGCGAGCCACTGTTTCTTCTAGCTTTAGCTACGGGTGAGAGGGTTTCGGAGTGGGCTGCCATGTCTCGGGGCCCAGAACCGCTTGCGGTTTGCTTCCATCCTCGGGTCGGTAACTTTGGCTAAGTCTGTTCATTTTCTTGCTAAGAACGACCGAGAGGCACACGTGTTTAAGCCTTTCCCGGTCCCCGCTCTTAGGCGCGGCCGTCGTCATCACACGTTGTGCCCTGTTCTTTCGCTTCATTCAATTGTTCATTCCACTGTGCCGACGTTCGGGGTTGGCGCTCTGGGTGGCGACTAAGCCCGGTAGGAGGTTGACCAAACGTGCTGTGGGACTACGCCTGTGTCGCGTCCTTAAGGATGGCAATCCTCTGGTTCGGGGTTCGGCGCATGACATTCGGTCTTCTGCGGCCACGCTCCGCTTCCTTCCCACTCACTCCCTCAGGGTTCTTGCTGACACAGGGCTGTGGTCTTCCACCGTCACGTTTGTCTCCTCCTCTTTGTCCATGTCCACAGACGGGCTGGGGCGTCCTTGTGTTGCGTTGGGCCAAAGGGTTACTTAGGGGTATTCCTCTATTCTTGTCCTTCCCCCTACTGTTTTTTCTCCTATCCTGTCCGCTCCTATATTGGGGGGAGGGGGGAGAGGGGTGGAGCAATGGGTTACACATATATGTATATAATGTCACCTAGAGTTAAGGACCTTACCTAGGCTTAAGGATCTTGTTGTTCATTTCCTTCATTATTACATTATATGTTTGAAAGGTAGATGTTACTGTATGTTTCATTGCTTTCTTCCCGTCATCACATTCTGTTCGTTATGCATCACCCGCTTGTGTCATGCTCAAGCATTGTCATTGGGGTGTTTGTCCTACTGTTTTCTAGCAGCCCACAGAATTAAGTGTTCAGTCCCTTATCTACTGGGTGTCACTTATCACCTCCGGCACTTTTTACATTGTGCGCGGTGCTGTTAGCGATGTTTACACTTGGTCTTATCCGGTGTAGTACTTCCTCCTTTACTCCATATAAAAGGGGGGGGGGGATCCTGTCTTCCATATCCACCATTATGATATGTAACATTCATACAATTAGGTTAAGATCTAAAAGAACATGACATGACTGTACGTGGCCTCTCTTAATATGCACCTGTCCGTACACTCTTTATATAAACTCTCTTGTTTAAGTCTGTCTTTTCTTTATCATGATCCTTAACCTGACAAGCGCTAAATAGACCTAGGGGCTAGGGTAGTTATTTGTGCATTTCTAGCCTTGGATTCTGACAGAATTCGTTATATTTACAATATAGAGCATTATTTGTTTTCGGTATGCTTTTATTTTACATATATGATGTATATATGAACCTTCAAGAGTGCTAAAATAAGTGGGAAAAGCATTTGGGTGGTGAAAAACGAAGATATTGGCCACCCGGTCATAATCTCAGGCGAGAGAGAGCCACAGGCAACCCTCCTCTCTCGCTGTCTGTGAGGTTACTGAGACGAGCGGGGCGGTGTGGGCCGGTGTCTGGGTGTTGCATAACGATCTTTTCTGCAACCCACTTGTGCTACATTATCGCGGGAGAGAAAAATAACCGATAAATGATGATAATAAGAGGAAAAATAGGTGATAATTGAGGAGGGGAGGGAGGGGGGAATAAGGTGGGGAAGGAGGGGAGGGGGGTGGGTGAGATTTACATGGATGAGTACTGGAGGGGAATTATCTCACCTAGAGACAAATTCCTTTGTTTTGATAGGCCCTTTTTTTTTATGGAAGGCTTTTTTTATGGTCTTGCTTCCGTAAGGCCTATCGCGTTCCCTATAGGAAGCCTTCCGTGAGGCCTATCGCGCTTGCCGGGTTAACTAATTGCTGTTGTTTGAGTTTTCTCGGCTTGGATGTCCGCCTCCAATTTTGGCACTCTAAGCTCTACGTTGGAACGTAGAGGCTACTACTAAATTGGGAGGTTTAACGACCCTCCCAATACCAAATAAGGTAAACCTCCTATTTGGTTGTAGCCTCGGAGTATCCAACGTCATAGTGTCCCTCCCACAGACCGTACCCCTGCCCATCCAATCTTGCCTCTTTTGTAGCTTGATATCGAGATGCCCTTTAATCCGGACCGGGTTAGAAGGTACGCCCCTGACAGCGGCGTGAAGAGCCAGATGGAATGGCCTAGTCGACAACTTTTTCTTTTCTTTCTCGTTTCTCTTTTCAATTTTCTATTTAAAAGACCTCAAAAGTATGTACAACGTACCTAGTAGAGAGAGTAAGGTGCTACTCTAGATGTTATCGATTTAATTCGCGCTATGTGTATACGATAATTGCCGCTCTAGAGCGAAGCAGATTACATCGTCATAGTATAAGCTCTACGTTGGATACTCCGAGGCTACAACCAAATAGGAGGTTTACCTTATTTGGTATTGGGAGGGTCGTTAAACCTCCCAATAGTGCAGTTGAAATCATATACGCGTTTAGGAATGTGTTAGTTTGGACCAATTTCACTTGTAATCCTGTAAGTAAGGACTTCGTAGTCTGGGCTGGTCGGCGGGCGTGTCATCAGAGCCACTTTCACTTTCTAAAGCCTCAATTTATTGTGTTTATTTCTGTATGTCGTATCATGAACCTCGGCTCCTTAGCGGCAGTGTCTTTTGTTCTGTGATAGTGTGTTTTAACATTGTAGCTCGATAGATACTGACTTAAGTGTTGAATTATATGCGAGTGTCATCAGCTTATATCTGTGAGCCCTGACAGACAAACCTCGGTTGTGCATAAACCAGAGGTTGTTTTTCAAGCCACTGTAAGATTTGTACTTAGGTAGGCTACAAATTTCCTAAGCCTAATTTGTTCTATGCTGGTTGTGTTTTAACATGATACCATGACAGATATTCCCTTAACCCTTCCTCCCCGGGCTGTCTTATCCAATGACGGTCGCCCCTACCCGGGCGATATGGCCGAAAACGTCTAGGCCTAGGCTACCGTATTTATGTTTATTTTCACTGCTAGAACTTTCCCACTCATCTATAATCGTAGTGCGGTTTTCAATCTGTATTTTGGCATTGAGTAGAGCTCTGTAAGTCAACTGGTTCAGTTGTGATAACGATTTCAGTGGAGCCAATATTGCAGAGATGTTACCAATATGGGGGCTTTTTAGACACTAATTTCGTCATGACGTCAGAACAATAACATTGAGGAGTCTTCTCCTTCTTGTTTTCGGAGGTGCGGTGACGAACGCTTGGGTTTGTTGACATATGTCGTACGCACGGCGTTCGGACCAAGCTTAATTAGGCTATTAAGCTCATGGCTTAGATAAGGCATGCCGGGTAGTGGCCCTTCTTTCGTGCTGTCCTTACCTAAGGCAGACCGGGTAGGAAGGGTTAAGAGTGGAATTATAGGTAAGTATAAGATTCATATATCTATAATTCCTGACAGGTAGTCCCTGGTCGTGCCCTAGCCAGAGGTTATTTTTCAGGCCACCGTAATATTTTTACTTAGGATCAAAATTTCCTAAGCCTAATTTCCAGAAAATTTTAACCTATTTCCATTCAATGCTTCACTCCACAATTCACTACGATACTTTCAGTATTTACTTCCAAGTTTTCCTTTAAAAGTGAATACATATCACTTTAACATTATTCAAGCACTCATATATCCATTTTGTTTTCCAAGGGTATCAAGAGTACCCATAATAATATCGTATTTGAATATACTGTATCCCACTATGATGTAAGAATCAAATACGACATGCTGTTAATTTTCCAAATACCCAGGTACCCTAGGCCCTGTCTCAAAAGGTCCGGTTCCAAGGCACGGACACCGGGACTGCCAGATATGGTGACAGTCCCGAGTGCGGGACTGCCAGTCTGCCAGATATGGTGACAGTCCACTCCCGAGTGCCTAGTTATGCGGGCGTCGGGCGAGCCGCGATACTGGAATACCATACAACCTCAAGTTCCCGTAGTTCCCGAGTCCTTATCTCAATAAAGCCCGGTTACCAAGGCCCGGTTACCAGGACTGCCAAGTATGGCGAAAAGTCCAGGGTACCCAGATGGGCCGGAAATACAATAATAACATACCACCATACAACCTCAAGTTCCCGAGTTCCCGAGTCCTTATCTCAATAAGGCCCGGTTACCAGGACTACCGAGTATGGCGAAAGTCCCGAGTACCCAGATGGGCCGGAAATACATTAATAACATAGGCCTACCACCATACAACCTCAAGTATTAAGGTCATGTGATAATCGTTCCCTAGACTAAAGTAAGCCTACCCAGGAACATTAATTATTTTTTAAGAGGAAACACTATCCTATGAATGCAATAACCTTCTTGCAGATATTTTCTCCACCAACTCAACCTTAGATGAAATAAATCAAGATGTCCCTGTACTTAATTTTAATTCACCTGAAATTCCCTCACTTAAGATCCACACCAGACATGTCAAAACTATTTTGCAGAATCTCTCAGTAGATAAGGCTCCTGGTCCAGATGAAATTCCTCCAATAGTACTTAAGAATTGCTCCTTGGTGCTCGCTCCTGTATTGGCAAATTTTTTCCGTCTGTGTACTCATACCTCATGCTTCCCAGTACCCTGGAAAGAAGCAAACATCCATCCAGTTCCTAAAAAAGGTGCCTCTTCAGATCCATCAAACTACAGACCAATAGCTATAACTTCCACTCTTGGCAAAGTTTTTGAAATTATATTAAATAATCACATAATTAAGCATCTGGAGAAAAATAAATTAATCAGTGATAGGCAATATGGTTTTAGACGATGTCGATCAACTGCAGACATTCTTTGCCTTCTTACGCATCAAATCAACCAAGCTACAGACCAACATGGTGAAACACATACAATAGCACTGGATATATCAAAGGCATTTGATAGAGTCTGGCATCAATCCTTATTGTCGAAGATGTCACACTACGGCCTTGCATCATTAGTTCCACTAATTTCTTCTTATCTTCATAACAGAAAAATACGTGTAATGGTAGATGGCCTTTATTCTCAATTTCACTCAATAAATGCTGGTGTTCCCCAGGGATCAGTTTTGGCCCCAACTCTGTTCCTCATTCATATCAATGATCTCATATCTACCACTCATAATCCAATACATTCCTACGCAGATGACTCAACACTCCACAGTTCCTTCACATTTACCAATTCTTTCACCCAACCCGATCTTATACATTCAAAAATAAACACTGCAATTTCTCTGAACCAGGACCTTTCTAGAATTAATGGATGGGGACAAGAGAATCTAGTTTCCTTTAATGCACAGAAAACCAAGTACATTCAATTTTCTAACCGACAGAATCTCACTGACTCCCAATATTTTGTAATGATGTAAATATTCCCACTTCCCCTAGTATTGACATTCTCGGTGTAACATTAACTACTAACTTGAGCTGGACACATTATGTTAGAAGCATTGCTAAGAATGCCTCTAAAAAACTGGGACTCCTGTACAGAGTTCGAGAATTCTTCACTGACGAGCAGTTGGCCGTAATATATAAAAGTCATGTGCGCTCTCAGATGGATTACTGTTCACCTCTGTGGGGTGGAAGTGGAGTGGTTGCATTGAGGCAGTTGGACAAAATTCAAAATAAAGCTATTAGATTAATCAATAACCCTGCAATCACACAGGACCTTCCTACATTAGCCATACGAAGAAACGTTGCATCCCTTGCATTATTCTACAGATATTTTCACAGCAATTGTTCCGAGGAACTTGCTTCAATTGTGCCGCCTCTCCACATCTTTCCCCGTAGAACTAGGGCAGCTGAGAGCGCCCATGAATTTACACTTTCTCCTCCACAATGCAGAACTTCTGCTTATCAGAATTCATTTATCCCCAGAGCTACTACTCTTTGGAATTCACTTCCCTCGAATTGCTTTCCACAAACTTACAATCAACAAATGTTTAAATCCAGTTGTTACAAACATTTTATGAATGGAGGATGCCTTTAGGCACATGGACCTTTTTGTTTTATCTGTGTTTTTCCTTCCTCCGTTCATTGTCTCTTTAAAAAAAAAAAAAAAAAAAATAAGGTTTCCAATATACAGTAGGGTCTCACATAAAACGAGTATATGGTCGATAAACGAGGGCGTTTTATGCGATTTAGTTTTATGTGAACACGGCATTTTGGTGGCCCAATATCGTCAATGTTCACTGGAAGCGTAAATTTCCGTCAGGAGCGTACGATATTTTGTACGTTTTGTACGATATTTCGGCGTTCTATATAAAAGCGTACGATATTACGTACGTTTTGTACGATATTTCGGCGCTCTATATGAAAACTCCTCGGATTTGCCCCACTTTGGCGGCGGACTCGTTTTATGTGATCACATTCGTTCTGATCGAAAATTAAATATTAATATTTTAGGTCGCTCGTTTTAATCGAGACTCGTTTTATGCGAACACATTTTATGCGGGACCCTACTGTACTCCATAATCTCAGGGATTAGATCTAGACCTAGAGTATAAATATTTTTTGGTAACATTACCTAAGGCCATGAATATGTAGGCCTACATAAGCTATTAATAAATTTGGGTGATAATGAATGTTTCATTTCCCCTGGAATATATAAACTGAATGGATAGTTTATTCCTGTGTTACACCAACTGTTCTATGAAACTTAAAGGCGTTAACACCACAGGCTTCCTTTAGGAAACGCCACCTGTAACCTTCTTTTGTGTTTTATTTGATATTAAACTGACCTGATTAATACATGCTCATTGGATACAATAATACCATACAAACATAAAGTCAAACCCGAATACATACAGACTACGGCCATCTACCCAAGCATTATAATACCGAGTGGTATTATAACACAATGCAACCGGGTCGTAACATAATACCATAAAATCGGCCAGGCTCCAGTAAGCCAGTTTACCAAGTACTCCAACGACTGTCAAGACGACAGCATATATCACAACAAAATTCTTTTGAAAGTCTCGGTTACCCTAGGCCTAGCCTAAACAACATTTTTCCACCGGGTACCCTAAACGGACCCAAACTTTAATTTTGAGAAACAAACCAAATCCCAATATAAAAATTTAACTAGAAATTATTACAGTAAACTTCCGTTAATCCGAAGGGCAGCGGACCGGCTCTCGTTCGGATTAGTGGATTTTTCGGATTATCGGACTTTACCCCTATGAACCTGTGTATGACGAAAACATTGAGACATTAGGCCACCCAAATGACACAATGGTGCACACACACATATCATATGTTCATGAAATCACTTCAAAAGTTTACCATTGTCATTGTAGCCTATTAACTACTTCAAAACATTCAGATTAATGGTCAAAAGAATCTGCTGATATAAACGTCTTCTTCTTCTTCCGTCTACTAGCGAGTTTGTCTTGCTCTTGAAGATCAGATGTGGTTCGGGAAGTAATGCCTTAACAACGGCACTTCCCTGAGAGGTTCTTGTAATTTTCCTTTTGTGATTTTCCTTTTGTGATGTGCTCTGTTATATTATATTGTATTGAAAGCACCCTTGTCTTGTTGTCTTGAAAGCACCCTTGGGATGCTCCGATCACTGAACTATAAATAGTAGCGTATCGGAACATCCAAAGGTGCGTTTTCAAGCTCAAGACTAATACGTCCAAAGGTGCGTTTTCAAGCTCAAGACTGAATGCGCTTGCAGAAAATGCGGTGCAAGCCAGTAGCGCATCGGAGCGTCCCAAGGATGCGTTCAAGAGCAAAACAAACTCTCTAGCAGACGATGTGGAAGAAGAAGAAGAAGACGAAGGTGTTTACGATTATATCAGTAGCTTCCTTTGACCATTAATCTGAATGTTTTGAAGTAGATAATAGGCTACAATGACAATGGTAAACTTTTAAAGTGAATTCATGAACATATGATATGTGTGTGCTCCATTATGTGTCATTTGAGTGGCCTAATGCCTCAAAAAGGGGACTTTGGGACTTCTCAAATTTGAAAAATTCGGACTATTGGGAGATTCGCATCGGAGCGTCCCGATGCGTTCAACGGACTTTTAGACTGTAGACGAAGGTGTTTAGGTTATATCAGACCTTTAACCATTAATCTGAATGTTTTGAAGTAGATAATAGGCTACAATGACAATGGTAAACAAAGTGAACATTAACATATGTTTGTGCTAATCATTTAAAAAAAAAAAAAAAAAAAAAATGTTGGGAGATCCCAATCATTCGTCGGATAACACCATACTTGCCACCACCATAAGGGTGCAAGGTGATTCAAGTGTGCCATACTGGGACAAGGACAATGCCAGGTCCCAGAGAAACAAATATTATTTTACCCAGTACCCTAAACTTTGTCATAGGCTACTCATAAGAAAAACAAACCAGGGTTCCAAGAAAGGAATCAAATGGAAATTCTGGCCGGTTACTCTAGGCTGGGTCATACTTACTACCATTTTAATTAAATAAACAATACAAGGCTAATGCCCACCTTTCGCCCCCATGGTAAACATGACCAGGTCACCTGTTGCTCCCTTCATTCGGCTAAATAACCCATATCTCTAAAGTGAGTTCACTGGGCAAAACTCTAGACATTTCCAAGTCACCTACAAAGTGTATTCTCACGATTTACATATTTTAACTAATTTCCAGGAAACAAGTGCAAGTTTCCGTCCCCTTCCTAAAAAGGCTATACTTGCCTAACAAATTTCCGGGTAATTATATCCAATTTTACCGAATATTAATTCACTAGGCTACTTCTTACATAAAAGACAACGGGAGTCGGATTAAAATAAACGGGACATAACTAGACCCTACTTTACCAAAACCTAAGTACAGTAGACCTAATAATTCCGGTATTAATTCCACCATACAATTCTGCCCCTTGTTATAATCTCCAGACTCAAGGAGCGACAACACTACCGGAGAAAAATCTTTTTCAACGAGTAAAACATCCCCTCCCCCTCCAAGTGACAACCACTGGAGTATCCTATCTATCTTATTTATGTTAAAATAAGAAAATAATTAAGAAAATCAATGGGATGGCATAATTCATGATTTAGAGTCCCATTAACCTCAACATCTAAGACAAATATGATGTTGTTAAATCCACCGAGAAACTTTGGTATCCTAAACACGGTCACGGATCCTCTGAAACTTACTCAAATAATATAATATATAATTTAAAATGTAAACCAAGAATGTTGACTATTCAATTCCTTCTTTTTCAGGTTTGTTTGCATCGAATTTGGCGTGAATAATCATAAGCATGGAACGTAGAGGAGTTAGTGATGTGCCTGACCCAGGACCTGGATTAAAATGCATATTATGTCAACATCCCTGTATAGCTGATGATAGTACGGACAAGACATCTGATACAAAGTGGGAGAATCTAAGGAGCAAGTGTTTTCGGTGGAAGGAACTTGATAAATTTCAGCATGCCTATGCAGCAGTGGAGTGGGACAAGGGGCCTAAAGGCCTGTACATGCATAGTAAATGTTACACCCAGATCAGTAGTAATCGCTATATTCAGCAAGCACAGAATCGTAAACGGAAATCTGAACAGGAAGAAGTTCAAGCATCAACTTCAAGTCAACAACTCCCAGGAAATGTGCCTAAAAAGCTTCGTTCTAGTACTGGAGTGGTTCATGATAAGAATCTCTGTGTGTGGTGTATGAAAGGACCACAAAAAACCAGTAATCCTGGCAAGTCCAAACATTTGCTGCTGTCAACAGTAGACGCATGGAACCGGTTCAAGTTGCATACAGTTTGTCTGTCAGATGAGCCTATAAGAGAAAGATTGAATACCCTACTTGCATCTATCCCAGACAGTCGAACGGCGTTTGGATTGGAAATTCGTTATCATCGTGAATGTTGGCGCAATTATTGAAGATCATGAAATCCGTACACTGCAAGGTCTTGTAAAGGATTACAAAGGCATTACTTCAAATTATGGTTACTATTCCACAGCAAAGTCCAGTTTCGTGAAGGAAATTCTGATCAAGGAATTTGGAGATGACATAGCATTTCATGAACGAGGTCAGAAGAATGTGAGTGAACTGGTATATGATGCAAGAGCTGCAGGTTCATATCTTGAGGCTGCAATATCCTCTCTAGGTGTAAGTGACGATCAGCTGGTGAAGAATGTAGCTGGGCAACTCAGAGATCAGATCATCAAAACAAAAACTGTTCCTTGGCCTCCATACATACATGAGCTAGAAGAATATGAAGACCTGAATGATCTCCTCTTGAAGCTCATCACTTGGTTAAAGCACCCCACAAAGTCTGAAGTCGATGACAAGCCCCAAGTCAGATCAATTGCATCTATTTTGACCAGCTACATCACTGGAAGACGTACTGCATTTGAGACAAACCTCGGTGTACTGCTACATGGTATGACAAAAAGCAGAGAAATGGTAGACATATTACATAAGGATGGCCTGGGAATCAGTTACAATTATGTGCTTTTGCTTAGAGATTTCTGGGCAGTTACTGACCTGAAGCATTCAACTGAATGTCCTTTTGAACTTTCTGAAGGAACACCGGCAATATGTATAGTAGACAACGATGACTTCAAAAGTGACACTTTGACTGGAAGTGGCCAATCACATCGTACAAATGTCATGTTTGTTCAGCCAGACCTACCTAAGCTAAATCTACCTACCCTAGATGATGATAGACCAGTTGCAAATAGCACCTTGCCTTCGTACCTCTCTGATAGCCTCAAAGAACTTGGGAGCCAGATGCAAAGAATTGAACCATACAAAACAGTCAAGCGTGGTGAACCACCCATCAGACCAAGGATAACGGATGAACAACATCTGGACACAGTTCCTGAATAGACATTCGAATGCAGAATGTGTTATCTTGGTTAATGACTCGTACGAGCAAGACTTCTCCATCAAAGATAGTGAACGACAACACCGTCAAAAAAATCAGTCCATTTGCAATGTGTTTATGAAGTCAGAGGACAAATTTCCTTCTAATAGAGACTTTCATGCTCTTCTTGGTAAGCCAGAGAATAAAGTTCGCCTTCAAGCATTTATCAAGGCTGCTTTCAAAAGAAAGGCATCTACAACCACTATTCAGCTCATACACTGTGTTGTTGGCAAACCAGCAAGGAATCTCACCACAGATGAAGTTTTGCAGAATCTCACATACGCCCATGCAGAAGCAGACACAGCTCTGTTCACTCTTTATGGTAAGCTGCGGTCAGAAGGGTATACAGAAGCAGTTGTCATAGACACTGAAGATACTGATAACTACGTTCAGGCAGCCTATGTGGCTCGGCAAATATCAGGACTCTTGTGCTTGAAACGCAAATCTCAGCTGATAAATGCTCGGTGTTTGTGTAGTGAGGCAATGGCGGAGTCTTTGATCCCACTTTATGTTCTTACCGGATGCGACCATAACTCCGGCTTTTATGGAATAGGCAAGAAAACTATTGTTGACCGTGTAGAAAAATCATCAGAAGCTCGCAACCTCCTTAAAAGTTGTGGCACAATCATCCCAGTCACACAGGAAATCATCAATGACTTACAGAAATTTGTTATCCGGTACATCTATTGTGACACCAAACACAAGACCCTAGCAGAGGTGAGAGCAGCAAAGTGGTCAGTACTCAAGAAAAAGAAGATCATCAGACTGGTACCTGATTCTGACAGTCTACGACCACACTTAGAGTGCACCAATTACCTCACATATCTGCAGAAGAATTTCCAGCTTCAGAATCATCCATCACCAATTGGCCATGGATGGCACCTTGTAAATGGCTTATACCTCCCAGTACGCTATACCCAACCTGCACTTCCATCATTCCTGGATCTTCTAAAAACTCCAAGTCATCCACAAATGGAGAGCAGCGACGATGACAGCGGAAGTGATTCTGACAGTTGTGCATCATATTTGTCCTGCAGTGATCTATCTATCTATCTATATGCTCAGGCCCAATCCCCATTTTGGGGGTAGCCGACTCAAGACAGAGCAAGAACAGGGAAAACACAAAAACAACATAAAACAAAAAATAAACACAGATAAAAAACACAAACTCTCACACATCCAGGTCACCCAGGAGAAGACCCAGAGACCAGGGTTACCAAGGTCGCTCCAGCACTCCCCCGGCCCCTGACCACCCGGAGAGGTTCTGATCTCGGCAGGCAGACATGCAGCGGAGCCAAAGCCACAAGCCCTCCCACCACACTTCCAGGCACACACCCTTCATATTAATCGTCTCCCCGGGCCAGGCGCCTGATGGACTATTATCTAGTCCAACTTGCGCCCGACCCCTTACTCCAAATGACCACGTGTTCACTCAAATATTCACAGGCATTCTCCATTCACTCCTGTCCACCACCACTTCCCCTGCCTGATCTATAGTCATTCCTCTATCATCCAAAGCCTATCTTACACAGTCTCTCCATCTCAATGGGGGTCTTCCTGCCCTTCTATCTCCCCTTGTACCTGACATATATTCTCTTTGTAAGCCTTTCATCTCCCATTCGTTCAACATGACCATACCAGCTCAGCACCCTTCTGTCCACTCTGGCTGACAAATGTTCTTGCTGTCCCACTCTCCTACGTATCTCTTCATTCCTCAATCTGTCTCTACGAGTAACTCCACACATACTCCTCAAGCAGCTCATCTCCATCACATCCAGCCCTCTTTTCTCCTTTTTCTTCAGAGCCCATGTCTCAGCCCCATACATCACTGCAGTGATAGTGCATCTTAATGCAGTAGGTCTCATGTTTTATTAATTTAGGATACCAAAGTTTCTCAGTGGATTTAACAACATCATATTTGTCTTAGATGTTGAGGTTAATGGGACTCTAAATCATGAATTATGCCATCCCATTGATTTTCTTAATTATTTTCTTACTGTATTTACTTAATTATTTGGTAATTATTTATTAATTATTTTTTAATTGTGCCATGCCATTGATCTTCTGACACCAAAATTAGTGGGAATAGACACCAAAATTTTCATTTTTGGCCATTTACTTCAAGAAATAGAACTTTATCAATTTTTTAAGATGACGGCGGCGGCCATTTTGAAAAACGTCTGAAATAACAACTTTCCCGTCATTTTGGTGAGGTGTATGGGGGCTTATTTTTTTTAGTATCAGTTGCCCTTGTTAAATTCACTGAGAAACTTTGGTATCCTAAACACGGTCACGGAAGCTCTGAAAATGACTCTACTAGTACCCTCGTGGTCCCGTGGTGGACGCGTGTTACATTTTTCGTGGCTAGCTAGCCTAGTTATTTAGTTGGCTTTAACTACGCGTTATCAGGCTTCTTCTTATCTTTCTGATGAAGTTGCCTTATTGTTTGTTGTCTGACGTTCCTAGCGTATTTTTCTTCACTTAGTGAAGTTTTTTCTAGGTCCCGAGTCAGTGCTTCCCTCTCCCGGGAGTTTTTCTACGATGTGGTGATGGCGGTTGTTCCTGTTGTGATATGTTACAGTGCTTTTTGTTTATATTACGACGTGATTAAGTGTTGTTGTTGTTGTTGTTGTTCCCTAAGCTGCCTGGCCGAACAGCCCCGAGTCCCTGAGAAAGGCCATGGCCACGATCGGGCTTTCCCACAGAGCTCTCATTGAGTGTAGATTGTGTTGTTGGCGTAAGTGGTTGTGTGAAATGCAGTCTTCTATGATGTGTTTAATGGTATGGGGTGCTGTGTTACATCCCGGGCAGGCGTCGACAACGGAGTCATCCAGTCTCTTCTGATAGCTCAGGAGAGCTGGATGGTGTCCGCATCTCAGCCTGGCCAGGTGGACTCTGTCCTCGCGAGGAAGGGAGGATTCGGAAGGATGGATTTCGGGAGGTCGTGCATGCAGCTGCGTGTTGTCTGTGAGTGAGTGGATGGATCGGTGAGAGATATGAGTATGGATGTGCTTCTGGAAGTTGGTTCGGGGTGGGCAGGGAGGGAGAGAGGACAATAATTGTGTGTGATACCGTGTGCTGGGTGTTGTTTTGATATTTCTTGGTGTCTGTGGTGTCTTGGGTGTGTTGCCATGTAGTTTAGTGGGTGGTCTTGGTTCGTGGAGGCTGCTGCCAGGAATTGAGTGCCTCTCATGTCCAGATGGTCTTTGACTTTGAGAATTTTGGTTTCTTGATGTAGGTGATCTGTGGGTGAAGTAGCTGTGCAGCCTGTAATGATCTTCAGGGCTTTGTTTTGAATAGTCTGTAAGGTCTTATGATGTGTTTCAGCTAGGTTAGAAGCCCAGGCTGGGCTTGCGTATTCCATCACTGATCTTATGTATTGTTTATATACTGTGGTGGTAGTTTCTTTGTTGTGTCCAAATTTTGTGTGAGCAAGTGACCTGAGGGCGTTAAGTCTGGGTGTCAGTTTCTTTTTAATGTTTGTGGTGTGCTGTTTGAATGTCATATGAGTATCATATGTTACTCCTAGGATTTTGGGTGTGTGTGTATGTGTTAGGGGTGTGTTGTTTATGGTGAGTTGAGGGATGTATTCGTGTTCTCCTGTCCAACTTGTGAGCAGGGTTGCGGTGGATTTGGCTGGGGCTAGATTAAGTCTGTTTGTAGTGCACCAACCATGTAGTGTGTTGAGATAGGGTTGAAGGAGATCTGTTGCTCTTTTTGGGTCATGGTGTGTGCATGTGAGTGTTATGTCATCTGCATAGGAGGCTAAGTTTATTTGGGGCGTATTGGGTGTAGTTATATCGTGCATGTACAGATTGAAGAGTGCGGGCGATAGGACGGATCCTTGTGGGACTCCGTTTGGAAAGTTTCTGATTTTAGATGACTGACCGGCAAAAGATACGTGTGCACATCTGCCTGCTAGGAAGTTGGCCAGCCACCTTTTTGTGTTGTTGTGCATGTTTGTGTTGTAGATTTTGTTTGTTAGGTTGTGGCGGGGGATGGCATCGAAGGCTTTACTAATGTCGAGTGTGGCTAATAGTGATCTGTGTGGTGGTCTAGCTGAGTTGATGCCGTCGAAAGCTCTTTGTGTAAGGTCTGTGAGAAGAGTGTTTGTGGAATGCAGTGGCCTAAAGCCATGTTGTGTTGGAGCTAGGGGTAGGTCAGGTGTAATTAGTTGTAATACTAGGCGTTCCATGACTTTGGAGGGGGAGCAAAGAAGTGTGATGGGGCGGTGCGAGGAGGGTAGCGTGGGGTCTTTGTTGGGTTTGGGGAATGTGATGATGATACCATGCTTCCAAATGTCTGGTATTGTGTTGTGTGAATAGTGATTAAGTGTTATTTCCGTCTGCTTAGGCCTAGCCAGCCGCTCGTAGCTTTTTACATGTACAAGTGTTATTGATTTATGATTTAAATATGTAATACCGTGTCATGTGTGTCCTGGATTAGTTGTGTTTTGGCTTAATCCGGGGCCTAATTGTGTTTCTCAGATTGCATCTGGCTAGGGTTTTCTCGATTGCTCCGAGAAAATCCGGCTGGTTGCCTTTTATGGCGGGTTTTTTCGATTGCACCGAGAAAATCCGGCTGGTTGCCGAGTTTTATATCACGCGTGGTTAAAATAGGCTAGTTTCCCCCGGCGAGTGGTGGCCTGAGGGCTCTCCAGAACTGCGTCTCTGAGGTGGAGCCTGTGTTCAGGCTTACTAGGTGTTTCCCGGCAGGATGGCTATACCCGTTTCACTAGGTGTTCATACGGACACCGGTGGAGTATAGTTTTTCCCGGTTTTTGCAAAGCCATTGAAAAACTAGGCTGTTTTGTTTGTTTGGTCTTTCCACCCCGGCGATCTTTTGCAAAGAAGTGGGGATAGGAACAAATGGGGTTAACATTTAAATTACTTTCACACCCGGCGGTTGAACCTTGGGGAGGTGGGATTAACGGATTTGCAATTCGGTGGAGTTAGTCAGACAATTGAGGGATACAATTGGATATCGAGGCCTTCAAAATACGGCGATCTATGAAGGCTTCGAGGGAAGTCAGATCAAAAATGTATAAGATAAGCTTACCCCCTTTTTAACTGCGATATAATAAGGAGGCCCGCGTAATAATATAGGCTTCCCGGGGCCAAAAATACCACTGGGAAGACTGCGTCATTTATAACGACATGCTCGTCTCTATATTTTGTCGGAGGATGTGCTTAAATATTTTGGACAAGTAAAGATATTCTAAAATCTTTACATAAGAACCTACAGGGTAACAAGAGGTAATAGTGGTGTATTACGTCTTGTTGCCCGGCGGTTCATTAACACTTGTGTTAGAACATTTTGGGTACCCTTATGAGCATTAATTCCTGGAAATTTTCTTTTTTCCAGGGCGGAGTTCCGGCGGGTCAACAGAGGACCAGAAGGAGCCCGGGGGTGGGTTAGCTCTTTCCAGTCTCTGTCATGGCGCCACTAGACCCTGTTTTTGCTCTGTGCTTAACACCCTCTTGTTCAGGGATCCCTATTTTTGCCCATACTCTATGCATCAGATGCGTCAAATGCTTGGACCGGTCAAGGGGGTCTGTGGGTGACGAAGAATTATACTTTTTGTAGTCAATTGAGTACTAAAGTCTTACAACAAGATAATTTGGCCGCGGCGGTTGCATTGTGCGAGGTCAAACAGCTTTTATCTACTTATGCTACTTCAGTGGCTCATTATAGGTTTGACTCCTGTAAGGAGATAAAGAAAACCTAATATTTAGTAGTGGCCCCGTAATCATTGACGATTATGCCTAATTACATAAGGCACCCTCTTCAAACACTCATTTACCGTAGTTTGAATCGCACCTCTTCAAACACTCATTTACCGTAGTTTGAATCTACCGCGCAGAGCATAAAAAATTGAGGAGCCTTCATCATGAGCGCACGCAACCTCACTCATGGTTCGTCATTATGAAATTGGGTACTCACTACGAAAAAACTTCGTAAAAAATAACAAATAAAAAGAAAATAAGAATAACTATTCATAAGCTTTCCATAACTTCGTGGATGTACTTGTGTGGATTCTTTAACCAGACGCTGACTTCAGGCGTTATTCTTCCTTCTCTGCTCTGCGCTCAACCTACCCGGACGTGCCTCCCCACGCTCCGCTGGTTCCGCATTTGCTGCGTCCCTAGTGAGTTTTTTCTCATTTGTTTACTCCGGGATGTATCGAGTAAGGTTAGGATATGCGTAGCAGGAGTGTCCTGGGCGGGTTGCCCGCAGTGCAGTGTATTTTGGGTCGTGTGTTTGGGACATCTATTTCGGGTGTACCCTCGTGGTCCCGTGGTGGACGCGTGAAATGTTTTCGCGGTTAGCTAGCTTTGTGATGTAGGTGGCTTTCACGCGTTATTAGGCTCTTCTTATCTTTCTGATGAAGTAGCTTTTTCTTTTCTCTGACGTTCCCAGCGTATTTTTCTTCACTTAGTGAATTTTTTTCTGGGTCCCGAGTCAGTTCTTCCCTTTGCCGGGAATTTTGTGCTACATGGTGTGTTGACGGTGGTTCCTGTTGTGATATAATTCAGTGCGTTTTGTTTATATTACGACATGATTACATATTATTTCCGTCTGCTTAGGCCTAGCCAGCCTCTCGTAGCTTTGCCACATGTACAAGTGTTATTGATTTATGTTATAATATGTACTACTGTGTCATGTGTGTCCTGGTTTAGTTGTGTATTGGCTAATTCCACGGACTATTTGTGTGTCCTGGATTAGTTGTGTATTGGCTAATTCCTCGGACTAATTGTGTGTCCTGGGTTAGTTGTGCTTTGGCTAATTCAACGGTCTATTTGGTGCGTTTAGATTGAATCTGGGCGGGGTGGGTTGCCTTTTCCGGCGGGTTCTCGGTTACACCGTGAAAACCCGGCTGGTTGCCGAGTTTTAATCACGCGTGGTTAAAAAAGGCTTGTTTCCCCGGCGAGTGGTGGCTTGAGGCTCTCCAGGACTGTGTCTCGGTGGTGGAGCCTGTGTTCAGGCTTACTGTGTTTCCCGGCGGGATAGGCTTTACCCATTTAACTAAGTGTTCAGCGGACAATTGTTGAGTATAGTTTTTCCCGGTTTTGCAAAGCCAGTAAAACTAGGCTGTTGTTGATTGGTATTTCCTCCCGGCGATCTTTTGCAAGAAGTGGGGATAGAAAAACAATTGTTGCACGTTTATAAACTTAAATTCACACCCGCGGTGCACCTTGGGAGGGGGTGGGATTAACGGATTTGCAATTCGTATAGGTGACAGACAAGAGGGATACGGTTAAGTATCGCCGCCTTCGACATACGGCACGCTCGGGGAAGACGCTTCAGGAGAAGTCTAGCATTAAGACAGGCTTCCCGTTTTGATCTGCGAGATAATACGGGGGCCGGCGTCTTTTTATGGGTTTTCCAGTAAAACTTAACAAACACCGGAAGACTGCGTCATTTATAAAAGCCATGCTGGACTTTATATCATGTCAGAGGATATTCGTAAATCTTTTGGACAGGTAAAGATATTCTGAAATCTTTACTTATGAACCTCCCGCGTAGCGAGCTGTAATCGTTGTGTATTACGTCTAGGTACCCGGCGGGGTTATTAACACTTTGTGTTCGAACGTTGGTGTAGCCTTAGAGCATTAATTCCTGGAAATTTTCTTTTTTCCAGGGCGGAGTTCCGGCGGGTCTATAGAGAACCTGGAGTAAACCCGGTGTGGGGTGTTTTTCCACCAGTCTCTGTCATGGCTGCCCTAGACCCTGTTTTTTGCTTTGTGTGTTACACCCTCCTGTTCAGGTATCCCTATCTTTGCACACACTCTTTGCATTAGATGTGTTAAATGTTTAGATCGCTCAAGGGGTTTGTGGGTGACGCAGAACTGTACCTTCTGTACTCAATAGAGTAATAAAGTATTGCGAGACAATGATAGACCCGCGGCGGTCGCTTTGCGGGAGGTCAGGCAGCTGTTGTCCACTTATGCTACCACATTGGCTCATAAAGCCCTTCATATGTGATAACGTAATTCTTTGGGATAAATTACTTATTGAGCACCCCCCTATTAAACGTACCTCTTCTAAATCTAGAGTAATTGTACGAAAGTCGGCAGAGACTGGGCAGGGTACAGCACTTACTCCAGCCCCCGGCACATCTAAAGAGACCTCGTGAACCTACGCCCCCGGTGACAGCCTCCACATCACGGGCGCGGTCCAGGTCCAGGTCGCCCCTCAGACAACAGCCGCTTAGTCACTCTTCTTCACCGGCGAGGAAGAAGAGCAAAGAGGAGAAGTCCAAGAGCAGTTCTAGTGATAGGTCTGAGAAGTCCAAGAGCAATTCTAGTGATAGATCTAAGTCACACCGAAGCCACAAATCTTCCAGGAAAGATTCGCATGAACGAAAGGCCTCCCGGCATTCGCCGGAGCCTCGTGCCTCACTTTCTGCCTCTACTCCCGACGTATCTAATGTCCAATCTGATGGGGCGGGAGTGGAGTCAGAGGACTGTGGTGGGGGTGTTACCGGCGGACAGGGTACCAATGGATATTATAAACTTAGAATTAGAGAGTTCTGTGGGCAGTGATCGCCCTCTAGAAGGGTCTAGTGGGGGCTCAGTGGTTGATGGGGTAACTGACGTCCAAGGGAGTTCAGGCCAAGGGCTAGGTGTGTGGAGGTATTCCCAACCATGGAATGAAGGCCCACGTCTGGTTCAGGAGACACAGGTAATGGCGGACGTCCACCGGGACGCTGCGATCCCATCATCCATTCCATGGCAACCCGAAGGGGTCCCGGCTGCGGCGGAATCCTCTCATGACGGGCCAGATGACAAGGATGAGGGTCTATAATCTCTGACATGGAGGTGCAGGAGTTGGGTTCAGTTTTAGACGACTCACAGGATAGGAATGATTCACCTCTTAGTGCTTCATCTGCTAAAATTTGTCACGGCGGAGGAAATAGATGGGTTATTAGCTACTGCTCTAACAAATTTTTTTGGCCAGCAGCCGGAGACTCCTACAGTGGACCTGGGAGCTTCCATGACAATTTCAAGTGTTCGGCCTCTGACTACTTACCATTGCTTTAACTCAGATTCCGCACCCTCCTTCTGTATCCCCTACTATGGTCACTAGGCCTGCTTCGGTGGCACTGACTACTTCTAGTGTAAGGGTAGTAGCGGATGTGAATCCTCCCCCTTTAGATAAAGCACCGTTAAGAAAGGTAGCTATGCCCCTTTTATACAGTCCAGATGATTCATGGGTACAAATGGTCCCAACTAAGCCAGAGGTAGAACAGCCCACTTTGTCAGGGGAGTTCCAGTGCCACGAGAGTGGGTAATCCAAGGAAATAAATCTAGAAAGTTACGAGGCTTTAGATATGGTGGGTAAGGTACTTGATGTTAATATTAAGGCCATTCCTAACTATTATACCATGACTATTTTGTGTATACAGCTACACCTGCACTACCCTGCATCAGCTTCAAAACTGTTTTCTGACTGGACCAAGCATGACGGTTTTAATGATATAAAAGCACTGTCAGCTCTCACTCCAGAATTAGATTTACAAACGGTCACAGACACAGCCGCTAATCCATGTTGAAGGTGGGGCAGTTGGGTCCAGGACCTTGGGTGGAATGGGAGGTAGAGGCTCAGAACTTTGCGACCACCTTCACCTCAAATCTTCGCACCAGATTCCTCAGGACAGCCATTCTTGGTTCTCTCTGCCGGTCTTCTCTGCCGGCGGAGTTCCATCTGCTTTGTTTGCATTTTTAGCTGCCCCCAAAATCAATCTATGCAAACTTAAAGATCCTTTCACTACACCTTTCCCAGCTCACCTAGACCGGGAGTTTAGGCTACGGGGGAAGGCGTATAGACTTTTTTCCCAATACATTGTTATGCACCAGGTGGCGAAGTCTATGCTAAGATCTACTCAGGCAATCGCGGACGTGGATGTCAGAAGATCAATTGAACTATCTCGACGTTTACTCCTTCAGACTTCTATTCAGTCGTTGGGGGATATCCGTACAGACCTGCTCGAGGCGGTGCGGGCGAGACAGGATCTTAGGATGTCCCTGGTGAGGAAACTTCCTGATAGAATTGCGAACCAGGTGGTCATGTCGCCGGTGCTAACTCCCTCTTTAATGTCCCCTGATGTGTGGAGAACTGTATTTAACATGGCTCAGGCCTTTAAGCACAGTCCCGCCCCTTCTAAGAAACCTGCTTTTAACTTTCGCAAACCCAAGCCAGTCGCAAAAGCTTTCAGCCGGGTGGGCCAAAGCCCTTTCATCTACCTAAGTCCTCTTCCCCCCAAGGTCAGTACAGTGGAATCTCGCATCTAACGCATTTTGATCTAACGAATTTGCATCTAACGACCCTATTGGAGCTCTACCCGATCTCAATCTAACGAACCAAAATCCATATCTAATGGCAATTATTCTGGGTGCCCGGTATCGAATTTACAAATTTCCCGCCAAATAGGCCTACCGTACTGAGCTAAGTGGCGTCCCTCCCTCCTCCCTCCCTCCCCGTCACTGTCGTCAGTCCAGTCCGCACCGCGCCTTAGGCCTAGGATTACTCAACCCAACTTAATCTTTTGTTGTGTTACTCGCCCCAACCTTAAGCTTTTGTTGTGTTACGCCTTTTGTGATGTCGACCCAATCCTCAGGTACTGGAGAGGGGAGTGGTGAGAATGGAAATATGCATGAAAGAAAGACAAAAGTACCAGTGAAGAGGGTTACGCGTGTTGGAAAAAATGAATAAATATACGGCAGAGGATAAAGCGAAAGTGATTGAACTAATTGAAAAAGGCCTCAGAACTGCGAGATAGTGGAAATAACTGGGTTTCCCGAGGGACAGTGCGTAACTTTAAGAGTCAGAAAACTAAAATTAAAGCCAGCCTATCTGTTGCAAAGACGTGTTTTAGTGGCAATGTTAAGAGGCATGCTGTGGTGGAGGTGAGGAAGTACGCGGCGCATCCCAGTTAGCCTAGCCTCCCTGCTCGGATATCTTTCGACATCGTCTAACCTACACACTCATTATTCACTCACAGGTTGGTTTATTATTATTCTTTTTATAATTAATATATTACATGATTTGAATATATTGATGTCACAAAATAGAACTCGGAAGGGCAAAAATAGGTAAAAATGGGGACTCTGTCTAAATTTTGGCACCAATTACCATTTTTCCCATTAGTTTATGTACTCATATCTAACGAATCTGGATCTAACGCAATTTTTTCACCTATTATTCGTTAGATACGAGATTCCACTGTACAGGTATAAACAAGGAAAGTTTGCAGGTCGTAAAGGACAAAGGTATAACAGACCTGGCCAGGGCCCGTCTTCTGCCAACGCCGGCCAGTCGGCTAGCATCCACCACCACCACCACCATCAAAACTAAAGTCTCTCTCACTCCCAGGGCCGTACTCAAGGCGGGTGGAATCAGAGGGTAGTACAGCCGGCGAACCCTGTCTGCTAACTGGGTCGTTCCGGACGTGTCACCGTGGCCATTAAATACTTGGGCGAGGATGGTGGCACGCAAAGGCATCACATGGCAGTGGCTCCGGCGACCTCGTTTACGTCAGCCGACAAAGGCAAATTTAGTTTCATTAGAGGTGGAGTCACTGATCGAGAAATCGCCAAGAATGTCATCATCCCGGTTCCTCAAAATACCAGTCTTTACATCAAACTATTTCTAGTGCCCAAAATGGACAGTGTTCAGATGAGACCAGTCGTAGACCTGTCTATCTGAACCTCCATATCCACAACGTGTCCTTCAGGATGCTGACAGTGAATCAAATCAGGCTAACGCTTCCGCCGGGAGGATGGATGTGTTCTTCAGACCTGACAGACGTATTTATTAGTGGCCCCTCCATCATTATAGGTTTGACTCCTGTAAGGAGATAAAGAAAACCTAATATTTAGTAGTCGCCCCGTAATCATTGACGAACATGCCTATTACATAAGGCATCCTCTTCAAACACTAATCCGCCATAGTTTGAATCTACCGCGCAGAGCATTTAAAAACTGAGGAGCCTTCATCATGAGCGCACGCGACCTCACTCATGGCTTCAGTCATTATGAATTGGGTTCTCACTACGAAAAAACTTCGTAAAAAATAAAAACAAAAAGAAAATAAGAATACTATCCATAAGCTTTCCATCATATCGTGGATGTACTTGTGTGGATTTCTGACCAGACGCTGATTCAGGCGTCATTCCTCCTTCACTGACATATCAAGTAAACCAAAATCCTTAATACATCAACGAATGGGAAGGGGACGGTCGGGAGGGCCCCAGTCGTCAATGATTACGGGGCCACTACTAAATATTAGGTTTTCTTTATCGCCTTACAGGAGTCAAACCTATAATTTATTAGTGGCCCCTCCATCATTGACGAACATGCCTGATATCTAAGACTGGAGGGGGACATTCGTAATCATATCATAACTCTAGAAAAGCAGATAATAAAAACAACCACATAGTATTCTTACTTTTGAAAAATGTATTTAATACGGCGTAGGCCGGAAATATACAAGAAAAAGGGGTTCAGGCAGGTGCGTGCTTCAAAGAAGCCTGCCCGACAAAAATGGGTAACCCTGAAGATTCTGAACACAGATCTGTAGTTACAAAAGGCACCCCACTCAACGAGTGGTGACAAAAATAATAAGTTATAAGTTTATATGTGCACATCATAAACCCCAAAATACATGTTGGAGATCAATTGCAAATGAACCCCATTGAACGAATATTACATTGCTTTCGCAGCTAAAACTACTATAACAACACCGTTGTTTTGTACTAAACCTTTTACTAGCACAATTTCTCGCAGAGAAATTTTCATATCACATTTTAACCTTAAATTGTATCACAGCTCTCATACTCCGGCGGGTCTAGGGTGGCCTATGTCAACTGACTGCACCCCCCCCTTCCGTGAAAGTAAACATAAGTGACTGCAGGGCCACCTAGACCCTCTGCCTTAAATCTATACATGGTAAGGAAGGTTGTCTAGAGCAACTGACAAGTATCTAGAGAGACACGTATGATTAGACGCCCACCACTGTGTGGACGCAATATCTTCAACTGAAAAGTTTTTCAGGAAACGTAAAGAGGCCGCCCACTTGCGTAAATCGTGGGCCCTACCCACAACGCCGGGATTACTCTCTTTAATGACTTCTACCAGAAGAGAGGCTAATCGCCGTTTAAGTAAGCGTTTACCCGTACTCGGTAGCCCTAAAGGACCTTGGGGGGTTTGAGGAGCTATTCTCAAATATTTGGTTAGAGCTTGCACTGGACATAAATTATGATGCACCTTTCCCCTTTTTTACGCCGGCACCGTGAACTCAGAAAACACGTGTGCACTATGCTCATTCTTGGCTACAAACGCCGGGGAGGGTGCAATGGAAATTGAATCATTAAGTCTACCAAACCTAAGACAATTAGGTGTGTTGCATCATCGCCGCCAGCTCAGACACTCTGTTTCCGGTGGCCAAAGCCAAAAGGAAAACTGCCTTCTTTAAGATTAAAGCAAAGTCTGCAGTATTTTGATACAGACGAGAATGAAGTAAAGACAAAGCTTTGTCCAGAGACCAAGTAGGCATGAGCTGACGGGGAGGTGGGCGGAGTTTAAAACACGCTCTCATAAATCCTGTTTCCTCCGCCACCGGTATGGATAGACCTGTAAGGTCGAAAAAGGGCACTCTAATCGCAGTTTAAGTGATTCTTCAAAGTTACCACAGATAAACGTTTCTGCTCAAACAGATAGTTCAAGTAATTAAAAACCAATGCCACTGAGGGTACAGTTTGTTCCGTTCTAACAATCCAAGAAGTAAAAGCTTTCCAATGTGATTGATATTGTCGCTTAGTAGACTGAGTATATTGATTGAGCAATTTATTGGTCACATCCTACCGTATGGTGCTAGCCACTTGGCCTCCTGAATGTCCATAATGCAAAAGTCAGCGAGGTCGCTAGGTTGCCAATCGTGTCTAAGTGGAAGTACCCGACCGGGAGCGATACCGGGTACCACATTATTAATTGCTGGTACCACACCTGCGCCGGCCACAGGGGCGCGATTAGCGAGACTAAGCCTCGATAAACTCGTAGTTTGTTCACTACGTGGCACATTAGTGACGCATCTGGCGGCGGAAACAGATAGATGGAGCTCCATCTGTTCCAGTCTGTCCAGTCTGTCACTAGCGCGACTGGCCCCCCTGCCGCCGGGTGAGGTATAGAGGGAGCTTGTGAGTCTCGTCGGACGCAAAAAGATCCACTTGTGGATGGGAGAGCTCCGCAATCATTAGGTCGAAAATGGGTTGCTTGAGCTCCCATTCTACTGTCGTGCTCTGTCTCCGGGACAGAGCGTCTGCCCAGACGTTCGCTACGCCTGGGATATAAGATGCGTGAAGATAAATAGCTAGACTGCTGGCTAGAACAAAAATCTCTTCCGACACGAGTAGCAACTTCCTTGACCTCGTTGACCCTTGTTTCTGAATACAGTGAACTGCATTCAGATTGTCCATTCTGAAGGCCACCGACTTGCCCCGTAACGCCGGGCCGTGAGCCTGAAGGAAATACAAGGGGACTAGTAACTCTTTGACATTATGTGAGAGATTTCTAAGTGGGACCAAAGCACCTGACCCTGGTGCCCCTGATTTGACTGAAATCCCCACCCTATGGTGCCCGACGCATCCGTGTCTACCCATACCGTTGGAGGAGGAGAGGTCCATGACATGATTGAGTGCAATGTTTCCCTCTTCGCCCAGGACCGCTAGTAAGGTGTGGATTAATTTTGGTATGGGCCATAATTTTCCCGCCGGTAAGAGTGGGAAATATTTGTTGACCTTCCAATATTAATCGTTTTACTTTCAAACCGGCCCAACTTGACAGTTAGCTGAATCCAGTTGAGAGAGCCGACCAGAGACTCCCAGACTCTTCGTGTCGTAGTCAGACTGTGAAGAAACCTGAACAGTTTCCTGCGAAACCTGTTGCGATTGTCCACACTCTGACTCAGAGTGAGAGCGGCGGTGTCCCAGACCAGCCCTATCCACTGAATTACTCTTGAGGGAACAAGTTTTGACTTTACCAGATTTACCTTGAAGCCTAGAGTTTTGACATGATTTAAAATGATATTGACATGTTTTATGCATAATTGTTGTGTCTCTGCCACCACCAGCCAGTCTAGATACCACAACACTCTGATTCCCTGTTTTAACAACGGCATCAGGGCTTGCCGGACTAGTTTCGTGAATAGTCGAGGTGCTAGGTTCAAAACGAACGGCATCCTCTGAAAAACAAAATTTTGGTGCCTGATCCTCAAGGCCAGAAACCTTTGAAATCTTTTGTTGACCGACACGTGCCAATAGGCGTCTGTCAGGTCTAGGGAACACATCCAGCCTCCCGGCGGAAGTGTTAGCCTGATTTGATGAACTGTTAACATTCTGAAAGACTCGTTGTAAATGTGAATATTCAGATAAGACAGGTCTACGACCGGCCTCATCTGAACACTGTCCCGTTTGGGAACCAAAAACAGTTTTGACGTGAATACAGGGTAATCTGGAGGGACCGGGATGATGACATTCTTGGCAATCATCTCCTGGACCAGCGACTCCACCTCTAAATGAAACACAATTTGCCGTTGTCGGCTGACGTAAGCGAGGTCGCCGGAGCCACTGCCAAGTGATGCCTTTGCGTGCCACCATCCGTGCCCAGGTTTTTAACGGCCATGCTTGGTGACACGTTCGGAACGACCAAGTTAGCAGACAAGGGTTCGCCGGCTGTACTTCCCTCGGTTCCTCCGGCCTAAGATAGGCACTGGGAGTGAGAGAGACTTTAGTTTTTGATGGTGGGTTTGGTGGTGTTTGGACGCTTCGCCGGCTGGCTGGTGTGGGCCAAAGACTGGCCCTGCCCCGGCTTATACTGGCCGCGTCCTCTCTGTCTATGCCTGTACTGACCCAGGGGGGATTGGGAGGACTTAGGCGGAAGAAAAGGCTTAGAACCCCCTGGCTGAGCTTTAGTAGGAGGCTTAGGTTTGGGGAAGTTAAATGCAGGTTTCTTAGCCTGTGCGGGACTGTGCTTCACGGCCTGTGCCATGTTAAACACTGTTCGCCATACATCAGGGGACATTAAAGAAGGAGTAAGTACTGGGGACATTACCACCTGGTTAGCAATGCGATCAGGCAGCTTGCGAACTAATGACATCCTAAGGTCCTGTCGTGCTCGCACCGCCTCAAGTAAGGCTGTGCGTATGTCACCTAAGGATTGAATCGACGACTGAAGAATCAGACGCCGGGATAACTCAATTGATCTTCGAGCAGCCGCGTCTGCGATTGCCTGAGTAGACCGGAGTAAAGACTTAGCCACCTGTTGAGAAACTATGTACTGTGAAAACAGGCGGAAAGCTTTTCCCCTTAGCCTAAAATTCTCTGTCTAGGTGAGTAGGGGTAGGGGTAGTGAATGGGTCCTTTAGTTCACAAAGATTAATCTTAGGGCAGCTAGAAAAGAAAATAAAGCTGACGGAACTCCGCCGGCAGAACCTACCGGCATGGAGAACCATGAATGTGTATCCTGAGGGATCTGGTGGGAAGATTTAGAAGTGAAAGTGGTTGCAAAGTTTTGAGCCTCTACCTCCCAATCCACCCAAGGTCCTGGTCCCAACTGTCCCACCTTCAACACTGGATTAGCTGTCTCGTCTGTGACGGTCTGTAAATCTAGTTCAGGAGTAAGAGCCGACAGAGCCTTAATATCATTAAACCCATCCAGCTTAGACCAGTCTGAAAAAAGTTTTGAAGCTGAGGCAGGGGGTAAAGCAGGCTTAGATGCATGAACAAAATAATCCACTGATGATAATAACTAGGTATAGCCTTGATATTTACGTCCAAAACATTACCCAAGGCATCCAATGCCCTTAATTTCTTTGACTTATTTCCCTGGATAAACCCTCACGTGGTACCGGCACTTCCCCTGACAGGGTAGGCCGGGCAAGCTCTGGCTTAGAGGGGTCCAAAGTAACCCATGACTCGTCTGGCCTATAAAGCAGAGGCATAGCAACCTGTCTAAGAGGCGCTTTGTCTAAGAGGGGGTGGATTAACATCCGTGGATGACCCTGACATTTGACGTAGTGAATGCCGCCGTAGCTGCTTAGAGCTCCCTGCCGGTGACAGCGTAGGAGGGTTAGGAATCTTAGATAAATCGATTGACGTTATCAGAGGCCGTACCGCAGAACTTGTCAAGGGAGCCCCCCAAGTCCATTGTGGGGTTTTCTCGTTGTTGACTAAAGAATTTTAGATAGAGCATGAGTAAGTAACCCATCAATCTTGTGCTGTAACAAACTGGTTAGATGCAGAACTTTCAGGTGATCAGTATTATCATGGGCGGCGTCCAGGCCTGAGCCTGACCCTTGTCCTTCCCTATCTGAAATTCTTGACACTTCATCTTGTTCCTCCCGATCCTCCTGAGAAGACCCCGCCGAGGCAGGGGCACCTTGTTTCCAAGATAAGTCAGGGATAGAGGATGGGGTCGCCGCGTCCCTGTGGACATCGGCTACTGTGTGACTCGTATGAGTCGGACGTGGATGGTCAGACCCTGGTTGAGCAAACCGCCAAACACCGAGGCTCTGGCCTACGCTCTCTTGAGAGTCTGAAACATTCTCAATTATTGAATTTCCTGAACTTTCCATTTCTAGGGTTAAAATATCAATAGGTAAATCTTGTTTAGGGACAGGCGCTTCACTATACTCTGAGGCTGTAACAGAAACATTTTCAGGTGTAGAGGTACGACGAGATGCACTAGACTTAGGAGAATGTCGAGAGGACTTCCTATGGGAATCCTTTTTGGAGGATTTGTGGGCTACGGTGTGACCGCGAACTAGACCTAGATTTGGAAGAATCACCACCATGACCACTGGTGGAAGCTTCCGTCTTACTCTTCTTACTCGCCGGGGAAGAGGCACGACTTGAAGACTGCTGTCTGAGAGGTGACCTTGACCTCGATCTCGCCTGCGACGAGGAGGTGGCTGCCGGGGGAGTAGGCTCTCTCGGGCGTTTAGACGTATCCACAGACGATACAGAACCCTGGCTAGTCTCTGTCGGCTTAAATCCCGTTACTCTAGAGGTACGTTTAGGGGGAGGGTGCTCTGACAGCAACTTATCCCAAAGTGGGACGTTGTCAAATGAAGCGACTTTATGTGCGACAATGGTAGTGTAGGCCGACATTTGTTGTCTGACCTCTCTCAACGCTACCGCCGCGGTCTTGTCATTGTCACACAGGACTTTATTGGCTAATTGGGAGCAAAAGGAACAATTAAGTGTAACCCAGAGACCCCTTGAACGGTCTAGACATTTAACACACCTTATGCAAAGGGTATGCGCAAAAATTGGGATACCCGCGCAAGTAGGGTAATGCACAGGGCATATACTGGGGTCACAGTAGCCATGACAGAGACTGGTGAGAGGAAACTATCTCCGGGTCTGTATTGGTCCGCCGGAGCTCAGCTCTGGAAAATAAAGAAAAATTTCCAGGAATTAATGCTCATAAGGTTAACCCAAGTGTTCGCATACAAGTGTTAATAACCCGCCGGGTAACGGGATGCAAAGACACAGCTAACACATCTCGCTACGCGGCGGGGTGTAAAGAGGCTAAACAAATCTTTTTAGCTAAAGAACATGAAGAATACCTCTGATATAATGGTCCAGCATGGCACTTATAGTCTGTAGGAGGTGGTGCCTGTCTCAAGATTCAATTTTGTAACAAAGCCCCCCCTCATAAAGACGCCGGCCCTTGAAATATTTTAGTAGAATAGCCCAGGGCGGAATATACGAGATCTGATTTTTTAACGAATTGTCCCAAAAGATCGTCGTAAAAATAGAAGGCGGCGATACTGAATGTAATCACCAAATTAAGGTTAATCGAAATTGAATTTGTTATAAATTCCTTAGTTCCTCCACTTAGGAGCACCCGCCGGGTGTGGGCACCGATTTGGTTAAACCCCATTGAACCTTCAATTGCCGTAAGAGTAAAGGCAGCGATACACAGAGTATCACTAAAATGGATTGGTTAACTATATGAGACCTAAGTCGTTTATCCCACCCTGCTCAGGTGCACCCGCCGGGTGAGAAGTCTAAAAGTTAACCCCACAAGTTCCTGACCCCACTTCTTTGTAAAAGATCGCCGGGGAGGAACGCCTAAACAACAGCTAGGTTTTCCATGTGGTTGTCGTAAACCAGGTAGAAAAAACCTATAAAAACGATGTTTCGCAAGAACGTGGTTTATTATCTATATATATATATATATATATAAGGATTGGTACAGCCATTCCGCCGGGAATTAAAGGAGGCCTGAAACCAGGCACCCACAGAGACGCAGTCCTGGAGAGGCACAGACACCTCCCCACGCCGGGGAACCAGCCAGAGTTAAAAACCACGTGTGGCCCAACACTGCTCATCGGTCAGGATTTTTCATGGTGAAACCGAGAAAAAACCCGCCGGAAGGCAAGGCCCACCCTGAACAGACACCATCTGAACAATACTACACGAGGAGAGACACGCACGACTAACCAAGGTCACAACATAATCCGTGGAATTAGCCAATACACAACTAAACCAGGAAACAATTATAGTCCGAGGAATTAGCCAATACACAACTAAAACCCGGATACACATGACACAGTAGGGCATATTTAGAGAATAAATAATAACACTAGACATGTGGCAAAGCTACGAGCGGCGGGCTAGGCCTAGGTAGACGGCATGAAAATAGTTGAAATATAAACACACACTGGAATATCACAACAGGAACCACCGCCAACACACCACCGTAGCGACAACTTCCCACCCCGGGAAGCCTGACAAGGACCCAGAAAAAACTTCACTAAGTGAAGAAAAATACGCTGGGAACGTCAGAAAAACACAGCTTACCTCATCAGAAGGATAAAAGGCAGCAATAATTAACGCGTAATGAAAGCCGCCTGCATCACAAACTAACACAACTGTGAAAAGTTCACGTGTCCACAACAGGACCACGAGGGTACATCCGAAATAGATGCCCCATACACACGACCCAAAATAAACTGCACTGCGGGCAACCAGCCCAGGACAACTCCTGCTACGCCTATCCTAACCTTACTCGATACATCCTAGAGTAAACAAATGAGAAAAAACTCACTAGGGACGCAACGAATGCGGAACCAGCGGAGCGTGGAAGGTACGTCCGGGCAGGCTGAGCGCAGAGCAGAGAAGGAGGAATGACGCCTGAATCAGCGTCTGGTCAGAAATCCACACAAGTACATCCACGATATGATGGAAAGCTTTTTAGATAGTTATTCTTATTTTCTTTTTGTTTTTATTTTTTACGAAGTTTTTTCGTAGTGAGAACCCAATTCATAATGATGAAGCCATGAGTGAGGTCGCGTGCGCTCATGATGAAGGCTCCTCAGTTTTTAAATGCTCTGCGCGGTAGATTCAAACTACGGGGGATTAGGGTTTGAAGAGGATGCCTTATGTAATAGCATGTTCGTCAATGATGGAGGGGCCACTAATAAATATTAATAAAATGGACGAACATGCCTATTACATAAGGCATCCGCTTCAAACACTAATCCGCCGTAGTTTGAATCTACCGCGCAGAGCATTTAAAAAACTGAGGAGCCTTCATCATGAGCGCACGCGCGCCCCTCACTCATGGGCTTTCAGGCCATTATGAACTTTTGTTCTCACCTACGAAAAACTTTCGTAAAAAATAACAACAAAAAGAAAATAAGAATAACTATCCAATAAGCTTTCCATCATATCGTGGATGTACTTGTGTGGATTTCTGACCAGACACTGATTGAGGCGTCATTCCTCCTTCTCTGCTCTGCGCTCCACCTGCCGGAACGTGTCTCCCCACGCTCCGCTGATTCCGCATTTGCTGCGTCCCTAGTGAGTTTTTTCTCATTTGTTTAGCTCCGGGATGTATCTCGTAAGGTTAGGATATGTGTAGCAGGAGTGTCCTGGGCTGGTTGCCCGCATTGCAGTGTATTTTGGGTCGTGTGTTGGGGGCATCTATTTCGGATGTTCCCTCGTGGTCCTGTTTGTGGACATGTGAACTTTTTTCACAGGTAGTTAGCTTGTGTTGCAGGCGGCTTTCATTACGCGTTTAAGTTATTGCTGCCTTTTTATATTTCTGATGAGGTATGCTTTGCTTACTGACGTTCCCTTTGTCATTTTTTCTTTCACTTAGTGATTTTTGTTCTGGGTCCCGTGTCAGTCTTTCTCCTTTGCCGAAAGTATTTGCGACAGTGGTGTGGTTGGCGGTGGTATCCTGTTGTGATATTTCCATTGGTTTGGTGTATATTTCAGACTTTTTAGTTATGCCGTCTACTTAGGCCTAGCCAGCCGCTCGTAGCTTTGCCACATGTACAAGTGTTTATTGTTTATTATTTATAAATATGCCAGACTGTGTCATGTGTATCACGGGTTTTAGTTGTGTATTGGCTAATTCCTCGGACTATGTTTGGTTTCCTGGTTTAGTTGTGTATTGTCTAATTCCACGGATTATTGCGGTGGACTTAGGTTAGTCGTGGCGTGGCTTCCTTCGTGTCCGTTGTACATTCAGATGGTGTCCTGATCGGTGTGGGTTTCCTTCCGGCGGGTTTTTTTTTCGCAGTGTCACACCAATTAAAACAAACCCGGCCTAGAGCCGTGTTGGGCCACACGTGGGTGTAACACCAGGCTGGTGTCCCCGGCGATGAGGTGTCTGTGGCTCTCCAGGACTGCGTCTCTGTTGGTACCGCCTGGTTTTCCGGCACCCTTTGATTCCCGGCTGAACTGGCTGTACCCATCTATAAAACGTTGTTCAATGCGAACATACTGTATGAGTGGTTGGGGGGTAGTTTTTTCTACCAGGTGTTATTACAAAACCACATGAAAAACCTAAGCTGTTGTTAAGGGCTTTCCTCCCCGGGGCAAGCTTTTAACAATCAGTGGGGACAAGGAAATTATGGGGTTAACTTTTTGACATCTCACCCGGCGGGGTGTACCCGTGGTAGGGTGGGATGAACAACGAGTCATTTAGTTCGTTAACCAATCCATTTTAAGTGATGCTATATTTACAGCCGACTTTATACTTACGGCGATTTGAAGGTTCAATTAGGGTTAACACAAATCGTTTTTTTTCCACACCCAAGGGTGCTCCCAGGTGGCAGGTAAATAAGGAATTTACAAATTCAATTTCGAGTTAAACCACTTACAAAAAATTTAGTGATACAAGATAAGGATATCAGCCGAACCTTCAACCTTACGGCGATCTTATTTGTGACAATTTCGTTAGAAATCAGTTCTCGTGGCCGCCCGCCCTGTTGTTAGTCTACTAAAATATTTCAAGGGCCGGCGTCTTTATATGGGGGGTTGTTTTTGTTCCCAAATTGAATCTTAAAGACAGTCACCACCAGAAAGACTATAATCGCCATGCTGGACACTTATCTTATCACAGAGGGTATTCTTCACTTTTCGTCAAAAAGATTTGTTTAGATATGCTGACTCCCCGCCGCGTAGCGAGCTGTGAATCGTTGTAGCATTACATCTCGTTATCCGGTGGGTTATTAACACTTGTCTGCGAACAATGTTGGGTTAACCGTAGTATGAGCATTAATTCCTGGATTATTCTTTTTTTTTCCAGAGCTGGGCTCCGGCGGAACCAAATACAGACCCGGCGGTAGTTTTTCCACCCCCACCAGTCTCTGTCATGGCTACCTCAGCCCCCAGTCTTTGCTTTATGCACTCTACCCCTGCTTGTGCCGGTATCCCTATTTGTTGCGCATACCCTTATGCATAAGGTGTGTTTAAATGTCTGAACCCGGCAAGGGTTCCTCTGGTTAATGCGTAATTTGTTCTTTTTGCTCCCATTAAGCTGTCAAGGTCCTTTGCGACAATGATAATACCGCGGCAGTAGCTTTAAGTAAGTACGGCCACAGATGTCAGCCTACACTACGATTGTTGCGCATAAATCACATTCAATGTGACAACGTCCCTCTTTTGGGATAGTTTGCTATTTGAACACCCCCAGGCCCCTAAACGTTCCTCGAGTAGTCCCGAGTCATAAGCCGGCGAAGACTGGTCAGGGTTCTGTATCTTCTGCTACTAGACCAAAACGTCCAACCGCGCCTACAGCCCCGGCGTCCCCCCCCCCGTCGTCTCGGGCGAGATCTCGGTCTAGGTTCACCTACTCAGACGCTCAGTCTTCTAGTCCTGCCTCTTCACCAGCGAGTAAGAAGAGTAGGACGGAAAGGTTCCACCAGTGGTCACGGCGATTAATCCTCCAAATCTAGGAGTAGTTTCTCGGTCACATGGTCACCGTAGCCATAAATCATCCAAAAAGGATTCCCAGAAACGAAAGTCCTCCCGAACATTCACCAGCTTCTAGTGCCTCTTCATCGTACCTCCCCGCCAGACAAAGTTTGTGTTAGGTTTCTCAAAGGGTCCAGTGCGGTGGCCTGTCCCTAAAAAGTAGTTTACCTATTAATATTTTAACCCTGGAATTGGAACGTGCAGGGGGTTTCAATAATTGAGAATGTTTCAGACTTCCCAAGAAAGTAGTTTGTAGGCCAGGGGCCTCGGTGTTTTTGTGCCGGTTTTTGCTCATCGCAGGTCCTGACCACATCCACGTCCGACTCCAACGAGTCACACCAGTCGCTGCAGTCCACAGTGACCCGGCGATCCCATCCTCTATTCCTGACTTATCTTGGCAACAGGGTAAAACCCCATCGTCGGCGGTTCCTTGCTCAGGAGGATCAGGAGGAGAAAGGACGAAGTTTCAACTAATTTCGGATGATGGAAGGGCAATAGTCAGGCTCAGGCGTAGACCGCCGCGTAGGATATTTAATGATTCACCTGTAAGTTCATCATCTAACCAATTTGTTACTGCTGCGCACGAAATTAATGGGCTACTTACTGATGCTTTATCTAAAGTTTTGGCCAACAACAGGAAAACCCCACAATGGACTTGGGGGCTCCCTCGACAAGTTCTACGGTACGGACCCTGCTGATGAATTCGATTTGCTTTAGCTAAGTATCCCTAACCCCACCCACGGCTGCTGTCACCATTCAGTGGTTACTAAGCCTGCTACGGCGGCATTGGACAACTTCAAATGTCCAGGGGTCAGCACGGATGTCACACCACCCCCTCTATACAAGGCGGCTCTCATACAGGTGGCTATGCCCTTTCTTTATGGACCAGACGAGCCATGGGTCCTTTTGACCCCCACTCACCCAGAGCTCGCCCAACCTACCCTCCTACCTTGTCAGGGGAACTCCCGGTAACCGCGTGAGTGGGTCATCTCAGGGCAAGAAATCAAAGAAATTAAGGGCCCTGGATATATTTGGGAAATGTAACTGGACCTAAACATCAAGGCTAATACCTAGTTATTAATCACCAAGACTATTTTGTTGTATGCTACTAAGCCAGCTTTACCCCCCCCCCGCCCTCAGCTTCGAAACTATTGTCAGACTGTGTCTAAGCTGGATGTGTTTACTGAATCTTAAGACTCTGTCAGCTCTCACTCCGTAACTTGATTTACAGACCCGTCACAGACGAAGCAGCTAATCCAGAAATATTTGTAAAGGTGGGGCAGTTGGGTCCAGGACCTTGGGTAGATAGGGCGATAGAGGCCTCAAAACTTTGCAACCACCTTTACTTCTAAATCTTTACCCCACCATATCCCTCAGGATACTCATTCATTTGTTCTCCATGCCGGTAGGTTCCATGCCGGCGGAGTCCCGTCAAGCTTTGTTTTTTCTTTCCGAGCTGCCCCTAAGATTAAGCTTTGTGAGCGAAAGACCCTTTCACTACCCCTATCCTACTCACCTAGACAAGAGAATTTAGGCTAAGGGGGAAAGCTTTTCGCCTGTTCTCTCAGTACATAGTGTCTCAACAGGTGGCTAAGATGCTTCTATCAGAGTGACTGAGCGATCTCTGCTACCCAATCTGCTGTGAATCCCATCGGATTGTATTACCTTGGGTGATTTTCCTTAACTCTTCAATCCAATCCTTGACTTTGGCCCGCGTTTCCGCATTAGCTTGAGGATTGTCACAGAGTTCGCAATGTCTTTCGCTCGTTATCGCTTTGCTCCCTTTCAGGCAGCTTCACCAGTGTAGTCTTATGTCACTCAGGCTGACGCTGCCAGAAGATCATGGCGACTGGTCGTCAATAATCCTATACGCACCTTGTCAAGACAAGATCTCATGTCTTTAGTCGAGCTACCTGATCGCATTGCGAATCAATCCACCAGTCACCTTGACCGCACAGTACAGTCCCACCCCTTCTAAGAAACCTGCATAACTTCAAACCCAGGCCAACCGCTAAAGCTCAGCCAGGGGGATCTAAACCCTTTCTTCTGCCTAAGTCCTCCCACTCCCCCCAAGGTCAGTACAGGCATAGACAGGGTAGGTTTTCAGGTCAGAGAGGACGCGGCCAGCATAAGCCAGGTCAGGGCCAGTCTTCAGCCAACAAGCCAGCCGGCAAAGCGTCCAGACCAAACCATCAAAAACTAAAGTATAGGTTTGACTCCTGTAAGGAGATAAAGAAAACCTAATATTTAGTAGTGGCCCCGTAATCATTGACGAACATGCCTATTACATAAGGCATCCTCTTCAAACACTAATCCGCCGTAGTTTTGAATCTACCGCGCAGAGCATTTAAAAAACTGAGGAGCCTTCATCATGAGCGCACGCGACCTCACTCATGGCTTCAGTCATTATGAATTGGGTTCTCACTACGAAAAAACTTCGTAAAAAATAAAAACAAAAAGAAAATAAGAATAACTATCCAATAAGCTTTCCATCATATCGTGGATGTACTTGTGTGGATTTCTGACCAGACGCTGATTCAGGCGTCATTCTTCCTTCACTGACATATCAAGTAAACCAAAATCCTTAATACATCAACGAATGGGAAGGGGACGGTCGGGAGGGCCCCAGTCGTCAATGATTACGGGGCCACTACTAATATTAGGTTTTCTTTATCTCCTTACAGGAGTCAAACCTATAATTTATTAGTGGCCCCTCCATCATTGACGAACATGCCTGATTTCTAAGACTGGAGGGGGACATTCGTAATCATATCATAACTCTAGAAAAGCAGATAATAAAAACAACCACATAGTATTCTTACTTTGAAAATATATTTAATAACGGCGTAGCCGAACAAATACAAGAAAAAGGGGGTTCAGGCAGGTGCGTGCTTCAAAGAAGCCTGCCTGACAAAAAATGGGTAACCCTGAAGATTCTGAACACAGATCTGTAGTTACAAAGGCACCCCACTCAACGAGTGGTGACAAAAAATAACAAGTTATAAGTTTATATGTGCACATAATAAACCCCAACATAAACTTGGAGATAAATTGCAAAGGAACTCCATTATTCTAAAATTAAATTGCTTTCGCAGCTAAACTACTCTAACAACACCGTTGTTTTGTACTTAACATTGTACTAGCACAATTTCTCACTGAGAAATTTTCATAACACATTTTAACCTTAAATTGTATCACAGCTCTCATACTCCGGCGGGGTCTAGGGTGTCCTGTGTCAACTGACTGCACCCCCCCCCCCCCCCTTTCCCGTGAAAGTAAACAAAAGTGACTGCAGGGCCACCTAGACCCTCTGCCTTAAAGCTATACATGGTAAGGAAGGTTTGTCTAGAGCAACTGACAAGTATCTAGACAGAAACGTATGATTAGACGCCCACAACTGCGTGGACGCTATGTCTTCAACTGAAAAAAATTTCAGGAAACGTAAAGAGGCTGCCCATTTGCGTAAATCGTGGGCCCGACCCACAACGCCGGGATTACTTTCTTTAATGACTTCTACCAGAAGAGAGGCTAATCGCCGTTTAAGTAAGCGTTTACCCGTACTTGCTACCCATAAAGCACCTTGGGGGTTTTTGAGGAGCTACTCTCAAATATTTGGTTAGAGCTTGTACTGGACATAAATTATGATGCACCTTTCCCCTTTTTAACGCCGGCACCGTGAACTCAGAAAACACGTGTGCACTATGCTCATTCTTGGCTACAAAACCTGGGGAGGGTGCAATGGAAATACATTCATTAAGTCTACCAAACCTAAGACAATTAGGTGTGTTGCTCATCGCCGCCAGCTCAGACACTCTGTTTCCGGTGGCTAAAGCCAAAAGGAAAACCGCCTTTTTTAAGAGTAATGCAAAGTCTGCAGTATTTTGGTACAGACGAGAGTGAAGCAAAGACAAAGCTTTGTCCAGAGACCAAGTAGGCATGAGCTGACGGGGAGGTGGGCGGAGTTTAAAACATGCTCTCATAAAACCTGTTTCCTCCGCTACCGGTATGGAAAGACCTGTAAGGTCTAAAAAGGGCACTCTAATCGCAGTTAAGTGATTTTTTAATGTTACCACAGATAAACGTTTCTGCTCAAACAGATAATTTAAATAATTAAAAACTAATGCCACTGAGGGTACAGTTTGTTCTGTCCTAACGATCCAAGAAGTAAAGGCTTGCCAATGTGATTGATACTGTCGTTTTGTAGACTGAGTATATTGATTAAGTAATTTATTTGTCACATCTCTACCGTATGGTGCTAGCCACTTGGCCTCCTGAATGTCCATAATGCAAAAGTCAGCGAGGTCGCGAGGTTGCCAATCGCGTCTAAGTGGAAATACCCGACCGGGAGCGATACCGGGTCCGGGCACCACATTTTCAATTGCTGGTACCACAACTGCGCCGGCCACAGTGGCGCGATTAGCGAGACTAAGCCTCGATAATCTCGTAGTTTGTTCACTACGTGGCACATTAGTGACGCATCTGGCGGCGGAAACAGATAGATGGAGCTCCATCTGTTCCAGTCTGTCACTAGGGCGTCTGGCCCCCCTGCCGGCGTTTTCGCCCGGCGGGTGAGGTATAGAGGGAGTTTGTGAGTCTCCTCGGACGCAAAAAGATCCACTTGTGGATGGGAGAGCTCTGCAATCATTAGGTTGAAAATGGGTTGCTTGAGCTCCCATTCTACTGTCGTGCTCTGTCGCCGGGACAGAGCGTCTGCCCAGACGTTCGCTACGCCTGGGAGATAAAGAGTGCAGATAAATATCTAGACTGTTGGCTAGAGCAAAAATCTCTTCCGACACGTTTAGCAACTTCCTTGACCTCGTTGACCCTTGTTTCTGAATACAGTGGACTGCATTCAGATTGTCCATTCTGAAGGCCACCGACTTGTCCCGTAACGCCGGGCCGTGAGCCTGAAGGAAATATAAGGGGACTAGTAATTCTTTGACATTGATGTGCGAGATTTCTAAGTGGGACCAAAGCCCCTGACCCTGGTGCCCCTGATTTGACTGAAATCCCCAACCTATTGTGCCTGACGCATCCGTGTCTACCCATACCGTTGGTGGAGGAGAGGTCCATGACATTATTGAGTGCAATGTTTCCCTCTTCGCCCAGACCGCTAGTAAGGTGTGGATTAATTTCGGGATGGGCCATAATTTTCCCGCCGGTAAGAGCGGGAAATATTTGTTGCCTTCCAATATTAATCGTTTTACTTTCAACCGGCCCAACTTGACAGTTAGTTGAATCCAGTTGAGAGAGCCGACCAGAGACTCCCAGACCCTTCGTGTCGTAGTCAGACTGTGAAGAAACCTGAACAGTTTCCTGCGAAACCTGTTGCGATTGTCCACACTCTGACTCAGAGTGAGAGCGGCGGTGTCCCAGACCAGCCCTATCCACTGAATTACTCGTGAGGGAACAAGGTTTGACTTTACCAGATTTACCTTGAAGCCTAGAGTTTTGACATGATTTAAAATGATATTGACATGTTTTATGCATAATTGTTGTGTCTCTGCCACCACCAGCCAGTCGTCCAGATACCACAACACTCTGATCCCTTGTTTTAACAATGGCATCAGGGCTTGCCGGACTAGTTTTGTGAATAATCGAGGTGCCAGGTTCAAACCGAACGGCATCCTCTGAAAAACAAAATTTTGGTGCCTGATCCGTAAGGCCAAAAACCTTTGAAATCTTTTGTTGACCGATACGTGCCAATAGGCGTCTGTCAGGTCTAGTGAACACATCCAACCTCCCGGCGGAAGTGTTAGCCTGATTTGGTGTACTGTTAACATTCTGAAAGATTCGTTGTGAATGTGAAGATTCAGATAAGACAGGTCTACGACCGGCCTCATCTGAACACTGTCCCTTTTGGGAACCAAAAATAGTTTGGACGTGAATACAGGGTAATTTGGGGGGACCGGGATGATGACATTCTTGGCAATCATTTCCTGGGCTAGTGACTCCACCTCTAAAGAAACAAAATTCGCCGTTGTCGGCTGACGTAATCGAGGTCGCCGGAGCCACTGCCAAGTGATGCCTTTGCGTGCCACCATCCGTGCCCAAGTGTTTAACGGCCATGCTTGGTGACACGTTCGGAACGACCCAGTTAGCAGACAAGGGTTCGCCGGCTGTACTACCCTCGGTTCCTCCGGCCTTAAGGTAGGCGCCGGGAGTGAGAGAGACTTTAGTTTTTTGATGGTGGGGTTGGTGCTGGCCGCTTCGCCGGCTGGCTGGTGTTGGCCGAAGACTGGCCCTGACCTGGTTTATTTTGGCCGCGTCCTCTCTGACCTGAAAACCTATTCTGTCTATGCCTGTACTGACCCTGGGGGGAGTGGGAGGACTTAGGCGGAAGAAAAGGTTTAGATCCCCCTGGCTGGGCTTTAGTAGTAGGCCTGGGTTTGGGGAAGTTAAATGCAGGTTTCTTAGAAGGGGTGGGACTGTGCTTAACGGCCTGTGCCATATTGAACACCGTTCGCCATACTTCAGGGGACATTAAAGATGGAGTAAGTACTGGTGACATCACCACCTGGTTAGCAATGCGATCAGGTAGCTTGCGAACTAACGACATCCTAAGATCTTGTCGTGCTCGCACCGCCTCAAGCAAGGCGGTGCGTATGTCACCTAAGGATTGGATTGACGACTGAAGAATCAGTCGCCGGGATAACTCAACCGATCTTCGAGCATCCGCGTCTGCGATTGCCTGAGTAGACCGTAGTAAAGACTTAGCCACCTGCTGAGATACTATGTACTGTGAAAACAGGCGAAAAGCTTTTCCTCGTAGCCTAAATTCTCTGTCTAGGTGAGTAGGGGTAGGGGTAGTGAACGGGTCCTTCAGTTCACAAAGATTAATCTTAGGGGCAGCTAGGAATGCAAACAAAGCTGCCGGGACTCCGCCGGCAGAACCCACCGGCATGGAAAACCATGAATGTGTGTCCTGAGGGATCTGGTGGGAAGATTTAGAAGTGAAAGTGGTTGCAAAGTTTTGAGCCTCTACCTCCCAATCCACCCAAGGTCCTGGACCCAACTGTCCCACCTTCAAAACTGGATTAGCTGCGTCGTCTGTGACGGTCTGTAAATCTAGTTCAGGAGTAAGAGCTGACAGAGTCTTAATATCATTAAACCCATCCAGCTTAGACCAGTCTGAAAATAGTTTTAAAGCTGAGGCAGGGGGTAAAGCAGGCTTAGAAGCATACACAAAATAATCCTGGTGATAATAACTAGGTATAGCCTTGATGTTTACGTCCAGAACATTACCCAAGGCATCCATGGCCCTTAATTTCTTTGACTTGTTGCCCTGGATAAACCACTCACGCGGTACCGGGAGTTCCCCTGACAAGGTAGGTTGGGCAAGCTCTGGTTTAGAGGGGTTCAAAAGAACCCATGACTCGTCTGGCCCATAAAGCAGGGGCATAGCTACCTTTCTAAGAGGCGCTTTGTCTAGAGGGGGTGGATTAACATCCGTTATGACCCTGACATTTGAAGTTGTCAATGCCGCCGTAGCAGGCTTAGTGCTCCTTGCAGGTGACAGAGTAGGAGGGTTAGGAATCTTAGATAAATCAATTGACGTCATCAGAGGCCGTACCGTAGAACTTGTCGAGGGAGCCCCCAAGTCCATTGTGGGGTTTTCCTGTTGTTGACCAAAAAATTTAGATAAAGCATGAGTAAGCAACCCATCAATTTCTTGTGCTGTAACAAACTGGTTTGATGAAGAACTTACAGGAGAATCATTATTATCCCGTGCGGCGTCCAAGCCTGAGCCTGACCCTTGTCCTTCCATATCCGAAATTATTGAAACTTCGTCTTTTTCCTCCCGATCCTCCTGAGAAGACCCCGCCGAGGCAGGGGTACCTTGTTTCCAAGATAAGTCTGGGATAGAGGATGGGATCGCCGCGTCCCTGTGGACGTCGGCTACTGTGTGACTCGTATGAGTCGGACGTGGGTGGTCAGACCCTGGTTGGGCAAACCGCCAAACACCGAGGCCCTGGCCTACGCTCTCTTGAGAGTCTGAAACATTCTCAATTATTGACCCTCCTGAACTTTCCATTTCCAGGGTTAAAATATTAATTGGCAAATCCTCTTTAGGGACAGGCGCTGCACTGGACTCAGAGGCCCTAACACAAACTCTGTCAGGTGTAGAGGTACGATGAGATGCACTAGACTTTGGGGAATGTCGAGAGGACTTCCGATGTGAATCCTTTTTGAGGATTTATGGCTGCGGTGTGACCGCGAACTAGTCTTAGATCTGGAAGAATCTCCGCCGTGACCACTGGTGGAACCTTCCGTCTTACTCTTCTTACTCGCCGGTGAAGAGGCACGACTAGATGACTGGTGTCTGAGAGGTGACCTTGACCTAGATCTCGCCCGCGACGAGGAGGCGGATGCCGGGGGTGTAGGCTCTCTCGGGCGTTTAGTTGTAGTCGCAGACGATACAGAACCCTGACTAGTCTCCGTCGGCTTAACACTCGTGACTCTAGAGGAACGTTTAGGGGGAGGGTGTTCTGACAGCAATCTATCCCAAAGTGGGACGTTGTCACATTGAAGTGACTTATGCGCGACAATGGTAGTGTAGGCCGACATTTGTTGTCGCCCTCTCTCAAC